>OW028573.1:23229734-24457234 GCA_932294295.1 Alitta virens | reverse complement strand
ATAGATAGATAGGTAGGTAGATAGATAGATAGATAGATAGATAGATAGATAGATAGATAGATAGATAGATAGATAGATAGATACCGTAAAGGAGGGTATTATCGACACTCACATTAGAATGTTAACAATTTAAGTGATAATACCATCCTTTACGGTAGATAGACAGATAGATAGATAGACAGATAGATAAATTAATAAAATAAATCAGTCATGATTTAAAATTTAGCATAAAACAATAGCTGTAACGTAATGATGACCTGATGAGCCTAGACAAGACATAGTAAATTCGGATATATATAACAAAAGAGAAAAATTTAGTTTAGGCAGTATCTGAATTTGGAAGTAAATTTAAATATTCAATAATATCAATTTGTATGCATCTTGGAAATAATATATAGAATATCTAAACCTGGGTATTTATAATGACGACAAAGTAATTATTTATTCACGCCAAAATTATAATATCACTAAATAAGATAAATGGCCTGCATCCATCTGATCACATGTTGATTTTGCGTTATTGGACTTTTAAATTATTATAAGTTTGATTGAACTCATTCACCCCAACTGGGCGTGATGACAGCAGATATATGTTTTTCAGCATTCCTAGGAGGCAGCAAGGTGTCTTGCAGCTGTCTCCCTCTGGCGGATATAAATTACGAGAAACGTCTCGTCATGTCTGCATGGCAGACGTCACGAACGCTCTTGAGTGACGTCATCACGTTGTCATGGAGCGTCATGTCAATGATGACGTTTTGAAATGGAAGGCAGTTGCTAAGCAACCGCGTCATGCTGTGGCACTATCTTATCGTTTTTGCGGGACGGCGAGATGAGTTTGTGAGAAATATTGTCAAATCTGACTAACATGTCGGATATACAGACTGATTTCCAGGCAACACTATCGCCAGGAAACCCTGGAAATTACCCGGATTATTTTAATCGCTATTTTCCGAGAAATATTGGATTAGCATACTTCAAGTTTGACGAAATTGACGTTCCTGAAGCAGACAAAAACAACTCATCATTTGACCTTAATTCTGTGCCTGATGATGTTGTGAAATTTGTAAATGACATTTTTCATCAAGTTGGACAGATGATAGACTCGGAGTGTGATATAAACAATGAGATACAACCTGGGAAAAATACTGAAATGAGTCTGCAAAACACAGAAAATTTGGAAGAATCGCCTCAAGTTTTTGCTTCTTCAATAAACAGTGAGGAAAGATTTGTCAATGAAATTATTCCTAAGGATTGTGCTAGCCTAGATGCTTTTCTAGACGGTAAAACAGGGGACATGTGTTCTTTCAACAGCGACGATGAGTTCATGGATTCTCTTTTACCAGATGAAGCAGAAATTTCTTCTTTCGATCCTCTTGATGATAAGGAAGATGGGATTACTCCTAGCCCACATGGTAATTTTTTTTAGAATAGCTATATAGATAAATCCATAGGCATAGTCTATAAAGCCATATCAAAGGACCACATAAATCTGATTTAGTAAACCAGTAATTTGTCTGGAATCATGCCATGGTAAAATTATGGTGTAACAAAAAAAAATTTAAAAAAAATTATAATAATAAATAATATGATATTTGTGCTACAGAGGATAGATACTTCATCTAGTTCGTCCACCCCTTACTCTATCAGTGCTGACAGTGGCTTGTAAACATTAATACAACTGTCTACTCAGTTGCCTTGAAAAAAAAAAGGCAGTAGTTCGATGACATCAAAATCTTTATCATAAAGTAAATAAATAAATACAGGAATTTCGACATGCATTTTAGGGGTCGATAAGGGAAAATTCTTAAAATTTAAAACTTCCATTTGTTTTTGCCTGTTTCAGAACTGCAGGGAGGAAACTATGATGTTCAATTCAAGCCTTCAACTTATGATGAAGGGATGACCAACACAGCTTATGAACCTGATGAACAAACTGAACAAGATGACCAGATGACCTTGGGTCAAGGGGACAGTGTCCGTTGGGAATTAATCGAACAAATGTCCATGAGAAATGCTGAGATGATTGTCCAGGTATTTATTAGTACAATTAAAATGTTAACTTCTCCATCTATTACTAACGTATATATATAAACTTTTATTGACAAATCCATATCAAAAAGGTATACATGCGTCAAGTTAAAACATCAAAAACATCAAGTATGTACAATAGAATAGCAGAAAGAAAACTAAAGAAAGCAATGCAAGAATGATACAACATGAAGTTATAATAAATATACACAATGAATATTTTAATATGGACCATAATGTAAAAATCACATGTTAAAATAATACTGATTGTTAAAGAGCTATGTATGTAGTCTCCAAAATATTGTAATGTTTCTACACATAACGTATAAAGTAGGGCAAATATACCTTTATTCCGACACTGCCTAAATGTTGACACCCTTGATTAAAATAGTGGCCAGTTCTCTCAATAGGAGACTTAAATGCACACTTATAAGTATGCATTTATGCAAATATTTGCTAATGCATATGCAAATTGCCAATGACATGCATTGAATAACACAAGTCACATGACAATTTTTTTTTCCTCATCTGCATAAAAATACATAAATTAACCATTTTCCTTGTGCAGAGAGGATAATATTTTTGGAGGAGTGACCCAAAATAAACATGGTTATATCAACATCTGTATTGATATTGTTCAGGAATTCTAAATTCTGAAGCAATGATTTAATGGAGTTTGTTTTTAAAGTTGTTAATTTGGTAAAAATTATTTTTGGGATGAAAAGGTTTTCTTGCTGCCATGTCTGTTGTATCCAATTTCGACACCAGATGCCTTAATTTCGACACAAGGGTGCTTTATTTTTGACAACCTGTTGGAACTTATTTCGACAGTGTCGAAAATAATAAGTTCAGTGGTTATTGAGGAACTGTGTGCAGGGGAGACAGGAGTGCAAATTGTCTGACATGATGCAGGTATGAAATGCATTGAAAGGATGACCTTTCAATCATGATATATATGTTATATAATGTCACGTTTCAAGTTATTACACAGCATAATTCTAACTGCAAAGGATTTTGAGGGTTTTATGTGTAAAGTTAAGAAAATGAATGAACATTTTCATGTAGCCTATTTACACCCAGGGTATCGAAATTAAAGCAAGTGGTGTCAAAATTAGATACAGTGTGTCGAAAAATGGGCATTTTCCAAGTTTTCACTAAAACCCAAAATTTATAAAAATGTGGCTGATTCATTAAAATAGGCAAATTTTAAAATAAAAATATAGAATTAAAAACAGAGCATAAATATCTATTGTCCATTTTAGAGCACTGGAAGTTAACTTTGACTATATAATGGCAAAAAGGTCATAAGGGTGTCAAAATATAGTACATTAACCCTATCTTGCATAACATTGGGTAACTCCAGTAATACTAATCTGTTGCTGTGGAAAGAGTGATTCATTGTTTACATCACAACACTGTTTCTCTTGAAACTGCTATAGTATAATACATATTATAGATTAAATAGGATGGCACCAAACTTAGCCAAATATAACTTTTTGACACTAAATAAATGACAAGACATAACCAATGTATTGACTATTTTGATGTCGTGCCGAACTTTTCTTAAGTACCAGAAACGTATTAATGTTTCATTTCTCTATTGACAGAACGAAATCCTTGTTCACAACATGCAGAGGCTCCAACATCTACCCGGTAAACCTGAGGCTACACAGATTCCTTCTTATGATATGGAAACGCTTACTGGGGTAAGGGTCTTTATGATATATATTTCATGAATTCTGTATTTCTTTTTATACAACAAATATGATTATACCATAACCGATGGGCCTGTTTTTCTTCCAAACAGATGAACCCAAACCCACCTCAGCAAGCAGCTGACAATCTCCTGATGCAAGAAAATGAGAGCAAGGATGAATTTTGCAAATTGGAGCGAAGCATTCATACTGACAAATTGAATTGCGAAAGAGAATTCGAAGTTCAGATGACAGAAAACGAAACTTTGCAGGAGGACCTCAAGACTTTGACAGCAGATGGTCAGACATTTTTTGCAATAACTATGATAACAATTTCTATTAAGTTCATCCGGTTCATTATGAAACTGTCAGCTGCTAAGACCTGGCGGATAATATAGAAGCAACACTCGTCATGATCTACTGTATGTGACAAGTGGCCATTGTCCCATTCTATACATTTTTTGAACCACTACATCTATTATTCTTAAATTATAGCAAATTAAATATACAAACAAGGACATATCTTGACTGAATTTGTGGGTCTTCCGGAGAGGTGGCCAATAGTATTTGAACAGACAAGTTCAACTGGTTTCCCTTAGGACAGTCAGTCAATTCATGGTGTGACATATAAATGATATTTATTCTTGCAGTTTCTTTGAGGAAGAAGGAATCCAGACTGAAAAGAGCAAAGAATATCCTGTTTGGTTGCTGGGGAAGAAGGAGACACAACAGTGATTAGGTAATTGCAATAAAAATGCACTTAAATTTTGGTTGTTAAATGAACTCAAACTATCTATTACTTTTGTTTTGTTTTACAGGTCACCCACTACCACATATCATTTGCAATTTTATTGAAGATTATTGCCAAGTAATCGAATTATCATATTTGCACACATTTGCATATATATTGTATTTATAAAATCAGCAATTAATCTGTAATTAAAAAAGAACAAGTTTTCTTGATGATCTGTTATGTTTGTCATGTATGTGTTATCCAGCATATCCAGCAGGGGGCAGTGGCGAAGTTGACCAAGACGCCCCCTGTTGATGAACAAAAGTGTCAAAGAAGTGTCAAGCCTGTGGATGGTGTCTTTCTAAAGTTTTCGGTAATATTCTTTAGTTTTTGAGTCTGCAAAAGGTGGACATGACAAATGTACAGTTAGTCTACGATTTTGGAGAGAATCACTGCTGTGGCCTAGGCCTAGTGGTTATGGCACCAAATGATCAAAAGACCTGGGTTTTAAATTCTGGGCTTGTGCACTATATTTTGTTTTACGCTTCAGCTATATCTTGTGCAGGAGATGTTTAAAATTGGCAAGTGTAAGCATCTTACTCACTCTATGCCCAAGGGAAGTAAAACAGCCCACATGTAGTTTAAGGATCAATATCTGCCTTGAAAGTTTAAATATCACGGATCATCACTGCTTTGAGAAGCCCTTTCGCTAAACCTGGTGAGAGAGACATTGTGAAAGTAGAAGGCCTAAGATACTCTCAGCCTCTGTTTCTGGATTAGATGTTTAATTAATCACAATTGAACTGAAAATAATTGCCACTTAAATGATAAGCAACGTACAAAATTGCTATGACAGGTACGTGTGCTCCCAAGGCAATTTTCATTGCTCATGATATGCAAATTATGATCTATTGCATGGTTTAAGGCAACACTAATGGGGCCCAGCATACTGTTAAGTCAAACCTAAAGTTAACATGTGGTACATTGCACCATGGGCCACCAGAACTCCATGATTGTACTGTGTCTTAGCCAATAGGTCTGAAATATGATTCAGTGATTCAGTCATTGTCCATCAGATTAGATATCCGAAACATATGGCAGCTGGTGTGCATAAGGAGAGTTTGACCATCTTCCATTGCATACTGTTTGCTCAAGAGAAAGACCAAGTTTGGTTTACCATCTAAGCACCCATACGAGTTCTCATGTAAATGTATGAACTGTTTTTACTGGTTGGTCAGCAATACCATAATAGGACCTACATATTTATTGCTGAATATATAAAACCATCAAAATGATAATGATTATGTATTTGAAAATTAGGTTACATAATGGTTGTCTTCAGAGATGCGTCTACAACTATAGTACCCAAATAAATGGTTATGTGACTTCTGTCATGTCATAGTTAAAGATACCTTTATCTAAACGGTAATTTCATTCAGTTGTACACTGTTTTTCAATTAAGCCCTGACTATTAACAATGAACAATTAATGATATAAATAAATGTATACGTTAAGAGAGTATGTAGGCCTACATATGATGTTTTAGAAGTTAAAATAAGTGCAAGAAGACATGTTTTAAAATTGGCTTTGTCCATAAAATCTACTGAGGAAATGAACAAACTTGGAAGAACAGCGATTCATATTATAATCTCACTCACAGAACTCATGTAATCGTGAGAAATAATTGTGGGAATTTGCCATCGAAGCCTTGTGGTAGTATCGTGATTAGCTCTGCATGATTTCATGATCTTGATGATGTGTGGGAATTATAAAATTGCTGAGACCCATATTTTCTAATCTAAATACAACAAAAAGGAATCAGTGTTAGGAATAAAAGGATGTAGTAGGAGGTCGTTGCTAATAGCTTTAAGAGCTGCGCAAATAGAGTAGGGATTTTGATAATAGTGATAAAATAGTCACTTTAAAAAATGTTATTGGTGTTAGTTACAGGTTTTGGCATTGGCTCTGCAATTTCTAGATATCAAGAAAGAAATCTAACAAAAAAAAATAAAAATTTAAAATAAGTGAATCATGACTTTGAATTACATCTGCCCTGGCAGTTGGTTCAATATAGACCAATAGCACACCAATGCAATGGCCTACGATGTAATAGGCTCCTGTACAACACAATGTTTGGGACCGACATAACAACCCTGGATGAAGGTGGTACTTGCAAATTTACTTTTGTTGAAGTACTTACAGTCTACTTCAACGAACAATAACACGCACCATGAAACAAGAAGAAATGTGTTTCTCAACCGTATAATGAAATTGTTTTGATTAACAGTAGCCTTCCCTATCTCATGCTGACCGGAGTGCACTCTTAGATCATTTAAAACTGGTGCATGAGAAGGCAGGTTTACTTACTACCCTCGCTGAGTTCCTTGCTTTTACCGCAGGAAACGGCCAGGATCGTCATTTACTGCCAATTTCATAGATTTGGAAGCTTAACTCTAGATGACATCATGTGTATCCAGGATTCCCATTGGCTAAGGCAGTACTCACATGACGTCATCTGGCATTTAGTTTCCAAGTCTTTGAAATTAGTGGCTGTAAAGGAAGCGTGATGTGTTAGTCCAGGATTTATAAACTAATATTATCGGCCGGTGCATGCAGTCCGTGCACTCTTCATGAGCTATTTCTCAGCTGGATGTCGATCACATGAGATGTTTAGGCATGTAAAAGACTCCACGCAGTGGGCAAATGTATAGCATGGTGTGGACTTCAAGCCTTATCATCTCATCATATGTCTTCCTCTGGCAGCCCGTCATCACTGGTCATATAAGCTGACTATTTATAAGCTTCAGACCTGGTATTACGCCAAAATATGATATATATATATATATATATATATATATATATATATATATATATATATATATATATATATATATACACACATATACACATATACACTGTAATCATGCACAACTTCATGCCGAGAATAACATCATGGGTTGGTGAAATTTGGCTGACAACATCTGAGTTTGGGTTTCACACAAACACAATACTTTTCATGCGCGTGTAAGAATTCAGTTTTGCCGAATCACGCACAATTACAAGAAAAAGACTTAAAAAGTGCTGAATTTCAGAAATTAAAATCTGCAGAAATTTAGGCTGAGCAAAGAAACATTTCGATTTGTTTTGGGTGGTTGGTTTTGCAATTTCACTCATTCAAACAAAACGAAGTAAAGTATGTCTTGCATTGCATTTCAAACGTATGTGTATGATGATGCTTTCCTGGATTATTTTGAAGTAGCAAACAAAAAGTAGCACCTACACCGCAGTGGGACAGATAAAGTGCAAATGGTGTGGCAATTGAATCAGTGAATATATTGGACGCTATTTCTTCTGCTATGACGCACCATAAACTTGCTGACGTTCCAGCCAGGCAGAAGAGTTTGGCTGATCCGTTTCGTGCCTGATTTTCCATTTTGAGGCAGTGAATCCTCTCCTATCTAGGCAATATTTGGCGTGGGAGGAAGAATTGTGAACGCCTCAGGAAATTGCCCATAGTGAAAACCTTTTAGTCCTTGCATAATTTATGCTACGATTCTATATTGAAACCAAAATTTAGAATATATATTTGAAGTAAAGTTGACTGTTTAATTCCAAAAGTCCCAATATAGTACTTATGATGCTACCAAAATAACTTCTGAAGATTTTGTTATGAAACCTCACAAAAAACTAACACCTTATGTGACATATATAGCTCAGAAAACGCAGAAGCTAAGGAGACACCTCAACAGTTATCGTGAAATAATGTTTTTAAGTGCTATTGAGTATGGTGTGAAGGTTTGTGAGGACTGAACTTTGAATGTTCAACTATGGTTAATCGCACAGAAATCACTCGCGGTCATTTATGGAATCACACAGGGTTGCATGCTTGCTCCAATAGATCTATGACTGTTCAGTCAATCCAGTAACATGAGCAACTTTCAAGTTGGATTAACAATTTGACAGATCGCCTCCTTGATTCTGTGGCAAACCAGACAAAAGCTTGATAGCTTCATCATTTAACGCCTGAAGGTAGAGATAATCTCGAGCAGTGTTAACTGGTCCAGCTAATGCATATCTGACATGCCAAGTGGTTCTGCATCATAAATGGGCCATTACGCTCTTTTCCAGAGAAGTCATTGCATCTATTTCACCTTGGTATTGCATTGTAGTCTGATTGTCTCAGTAATAATCGTATGATTATAATGATGGGGTGATTGCCTGCTAAAGCATATTGTTAGAAGGGCCCTCCTGATCTTGTACATTTTTATATATGAGTTCTGAGTTCTGATTAGGCTTTGCACTCCAACCACGTTGCAGCCTTGAAAGTCCCGAGTTTCCTAATGCCAGGAGTGCATGGTAACACTTGAAGTGAAGACCTCGAACTTAATGACTTCGCTGAATAAAATGTCATTCTCAAATACCCACTCTTTAACACCAGGCTAGTCGTCGGTATCATGTAAAGACTCAGACACAGCCAATTAACTTGGCCGTTTTAGGAGATTCTGTCAAAATTGTGAAAGTCAATCCTATCGTTGTTTCATATATGTTATACCATAAAAGTCCTCTTATAAATCTCGTGAAAAAATTTACGATTAGTTTTTATTTCTTCACATTTTAGATAAAAAAAAAGGAATTTTGAGTTCATGTATCATGTCACTGAAGTTTCAGACATTAAAACAGGAAGACTGAACCAAACCAAATTAGTCTTGCTTGTAAAAAAACACAGTTTTAATTCTGGCATCAGTTCTTGTGCTTTGACTGATTCTACTTTTGCATCTCCTGAGATCAGTAGGCCTGTGAACGGAATACTCGGACACTTTGGAATGAGTGTCCTGTTGAGACGTTCTGTGGAAAAGAATGACAAAACCATTAAACCACAGGGGTATAGTGCAGTATAGCGGACCCAAATTAATGCCCATATTTGGCGTCCATTAAATATTAAAAAATATCACTGTTTTTTGCCCAAATTTGTTTTATCACAGAAGAGGAATATTATTTGCGTACCACAGCAGGGGTTTGGGGGCAGCAGCCCCCAATAAAGAGAAAAATAAACAATGTCTTGTCTTGAAAATGAAGAAAGCGGTCGTTTTTTGTGACGTAATTTATTGAATTCAGGGATATGACGTCATAGGCATGACAAAAAGGCTAGCTACATAAGGTCATAAATTTGGGTCCGCTATACTGTACTTTTTCCAACCACTGGAAAACTGACTGGAGCATGAGCAGAAGACTAAGCTCTGATGAATGAAATAAATCTGAAAACCTCTGAAAATATCCAAATTTCATGGGTTGTTTTAGTTCACATAACTTCAAATTCAAGGAGTAAACTACCTTGCCGAAGTTGAATAAGGTCCTTGTAATTCAGAATCGACAATCATGCTAAAATTGAAATAAAGTGGTTTGACTGAGTCGCCAGTGAAATGGAAGGGTGTCTTTTACTTGCCTTTCAAAAGAAAGAATCTTGCTCATAAGGATGGCACGGACCTTGAATCGTAGTCAGCAAAGAAAACTACTTGCCAAAAGGAGTCTTTATATTGGGGTGATCTTAGGATGGGCTTCTCTGTATTTAACCACCCACGCCAACATTTAATGACTGCATCCATGCTATTTAGTTCTACATGAGTGTTACCCAAAGTAATGAGAACTTGTGTCCTGTACTTCTATTCAAAAATGAGCTAGCTACGTCAGAGTTTTTACAAACTATCACAAACTGTCATGTGTATCGAGTTCGAGATGGCTCATTTGATGCAATCGCTGGCCAAACAAACTGCCGTCAACTTACATTTGCTGCGGTATAGGATCATGAAATGGATGGAGCACATATTGCCGGCTTCCATCTGCCTCCCTCTTGGAGTATATAATAAACACAACTCCATTACAACTCGGTTTAACTGGAGGAGGGCATGAAACAGGCCACCACAAAAATCGTGGCTGTGCATCAAATTCTGGTGATGCATTTAATCAAAGATTTATTTCGTAAAACAATGAAGCGGTGGGTGGTTTAAGAGATTCACAAGTAAAAAAAAAACATGAGAGACAAATGACAGAAAAAGTATTTAATTGATTTTGAATTTTATTGCCATAATAAAATAAATTTACATTAAAATCATGCAGTGACGTATCAATGGCAACCTATGTCAGATGCTTGCCCACATATTTAATTGACTGCATAAGGTGAAACTATAAAACTGATAAAGAACGATAGGAAAAAAACCCACTCGATTTCAAAGAGCAACGCAAGAGATATAGCGATTAAAGTGTACCGTTTACAATTTCTCTGTGCAATGCAGTGATTATTCACAGTAATAATCTTGAACTTACAATAACAATGTTTGGAGTTCACATCATTTAAAAATAAATTCCCTGATTATAAGTCCGTCTTACTGGTCCGTCAATGCCCACCCAGGACTATATTTCAATGTTTGTTCTGTGGTATAACTGGGTATCCTTTCCATCCAATCTTATATAGAATTTAGTAGGCCTACTTCATATCTTAAAAATTGCGAATACAAACTGAAAGTCAATTTGAGAGCAACAGTTCGGTGAAAGTTACCCGTTCTTGAGTGGGACAAACCAAACAACCTACCCCAACCAGGCATGCTTAAAGGGGCGAAACATCTGATTCCACCCACTTGAGTAGTGTGAACGTGCCAGAGGGGTTGTTAAGAGGGTTATACACAAGTGATGGACTTTCTTGGGGTGATTTCTACTGTGTCCAAACACCAAATGACATACCAGCTGTTTGCCAAGTGTGATCTATTGGGTCCAATGGAGCAAAGCTGCAAAGATACCCAGTTTGATTGCTTCGGTGTACCACAGGGATCTGGGGAGCAGCCAGTTTGCTGAGCAAGTAACTGTAAATATTATTCAGCGTATTATTAGGCAAGATCTGTCAGTAGGTCTGCAAAGACAGGTTACACAGCAGCCCATACGGCAGAGGTTCATGCAATGGCGATTAGGCCTGGGCATGTGATTCAGATTTACGATAATTCCTGTAAGTCAGATAAATGGTTTTAGTGAATCAAAGATACTTGATTTTATCAAATTTGTATGTGTATTTTGAAATTTAATGGCTTTTTTAAGCCTATATATGACATAATTTCACATGTTTTTAATTATCTGAACTTTTTATGTACATGTATAAATTGGCCAGCTCTAATGAAGGGCCCGGGTTCGATCCTGGGCAGTTACATCCCAGCTGGATGTCGATCGTTTAAATTAGAGGTGCTTCGGACTCGGTGTATATGCTGAGGCAAGTAAATATCCCACCCATGGCGTGAATGTGCGACATGGCGTGGACACCGAGCCTTGTCATCTCATCATAAAAGCTGACTTTAGAAGCTTTAAACCCAGTAGCATTGAGACATTGACATTGACGAAACACCACCAGACGGGATCTGTTCAAGTATATTTTGCCCTTGCAAACAAATCCATTTGAAGCATGGATCTGTACAAAATGGAAATATTCATAATCAAAGTTTAACCCAACTTTTTAAATCATAAAACACACATCTGGTTATAACTTATTAGTTTCCTGTTTATTCTTCTTCCTTTTATTTTGGCACTTTTTCCCCAATATTTTTCGAAAGATTCCGGGTTTTATTGTTACATTTTAAACACGTCTGTCCAATTAATGCTGCTGAAAAATGTTGACTCAAAACCGTGGACATTCAATATACATGGACTCTGATAGTATTTAGTAATAAAAACCAGTCAACGTGATTCTGGGATTCTCGTGAAAAAAAGTGTTGTACAATTTTAAAAAAAATACTCACAAACTCTTTGTATTAGCCAGATTTTATTTGTTGATCACAAGGTCAGAAATACGCTAGTACTTCCAGCAAGTAGCAGGTTTCATCAAATCATTTTGAAATAGGGAACGGAATGAAACGAATTCGATTTACTCACACTGGCCCCAGATGTACCCTGTACAGATTATGTAAATAGTGTGCTCTCAGTTGTTCAACCTATTCAGTTAATCAATTTTAGGTCCTATGAGGCTCATCATACATTTGACATGGAGCTATAGTGTTCAACAAACATAAAACCTATCTAGATATAAAAAGAAAGAAAGAAAAAAAGACAAGTAAATAAGAAGCAATTTTTTAAAAATCTTGCCAATAGATACAAAGATACATATTTGTATATTTAACATTTTTGTGTGTATTGAAAGACGTGGTAATAATTACTTGGGCCTGCTTGAGGGTTAGGTTATTATATCGAGAATGTCTTATGCTGACTCAATTGCTTAATTTTTACTCTGAGACTTTAGCAGCTTAGGTTTCTGCCTTGCTGCCTACATGCGGATTCATCTAACACATATTTCCTCTAATACAGATTTATGGTTGGGTAACTTTTATGGCAAGAATATCAGTGGGAACATAAACAGAAGGTGTGGGGAGAATTGGTTTATGTTTGGCCTAGTGTTAATGATGTGTCGTGATGGGACGGTCCATCTGCAGCTGTGCTTGCATCCTCATCACTTTGCAGCATCCCAGGGATGTAAACTGTGTCCTTTAGCAAAGAGGATATGATTTTATTGCACCAATGCATATGTCAATTTAGCCCCGTAGTTTTTCCTAGAAATGGCCACGTAGGTACCAGCTTATGTAACTTTATAGGTCTTAATCTCTTCCTAAGTACAAAATATTTATGATTACAATAAAAATTGTACCATCCGTGTTCAACACGTAATGTGGTGTATTCAGGGAGGCATCTTTCATGATATGGTCATTACTGTTTCCTACATTTTTATCTATACCCCATTTATCCTGTATTGGTTACTCTCATTCTACCAAAAGGAACTTTCATGACAATGTTTTATTTAGACCATGAAAAATCATAACATGCAGGACGTGGTAATTGCCTGGGTTTTGTTTAGTTCTTGTATATTATGTCAGTAAACCTGTACTTTGCTAACAGACGGATGACTTTCGTTCAGGCACATTTCAGACGACAAAGGTTGCAATGAAACAATGAAACAGAATGAAACATAATTACAAATTAAATGAAGACAAATTGTCCATCTCCTGTCTCCAATATAAAACCTATTGACTTAATAATTCGATTATGCGAAACATTTCTCTTTGTTATATCCGTCTCAGCTAGCTGTTATAGCCGTGGGTGTTTTAATGATATTTTCATGATACTTCACTGAAACCTGCCGGCTCTTTTCCTACCAATTTTGCAATAACAAGCATTAAAATAATGATTCGAGGCTGTAATTAAGAGAGATGTGATTGTAATTGCTCTTTGAAAATCATGACAAGAAATATATCAACTTTTTTACTTCTTCTTATCCCAATGAGACATTGCGTTGTGTTTCATAAGGGTGTGCTATTAAATATGTATTCCTTAGAAAATAGAGCAGCATCTTAGAGTGGGCTGTAAAAGTTACCAGAAGGCTTAAATGGCCAACCTGGAATCTGGTTGCTTTGTAGCTCTTTGTGTGTTTTTTTTATTGGCCTTGCACACCATCATTTTGATTTAACAATACGCCCACTTAACTCTAGCTTAACCCCAATCTAGGGACCTATGCTGGGGACCTCATGTATTCCACATAAGCTGTTTTGTGGCAGAGGATGACATATGCCAAAATGGCGCACAAAATGTGCGAAGTCTCTGAGCCTCTTTCCCTGTTAGTTACACCTGGATATTTGGCATTGTAATTGATGAGGGGTGAGGGACATTTGCTGATTGCTTGGGGGTGTTTGTCATTGCCCTGTTAGGGAGGTGTGGGGGTGTTTCCAGCCAGAAATTGCTTTGGGGGTGACTCAGAAATGTATTGATGTTCAGGGACTAGTATGTCATTCTGTCACATGCAGAGTATACTGTGATGTTAGCGACGACTTGTCTCATACTATTTGTATGATTACTGTGCAAAGTGTCTGTGGCAGGTAAGGTTAAATTGGGTACCTTGGGTATCTACCCTATTCCCTGTACTGCTTTGGAGCCACATTCTAGTTTCTGGGTTCCTGTGATAACAACAGGAGGAAGATTTCTTGACACATTACTCGAATACAATTTTACAAATGATACAAAACAAAATTTTACAATAATTATAATAATACATTGTACATTCAGGTAGGTGTCAAGAAGGAAAACAACAGAGTTTATACAACTATACAAGTTGCCCCTTGGAGAAACCATCCGAGTTATTAATCTACAGTTATCCAGCATTTTTACAGATCCAAGATGTAACTGTCCTTGGAGATGGGTTAATTGGTCCTTATCTAACGCATGTACATAAAGGTTACTGTAGAGTATGTTGGAGATTAAGTGATACCGAAGTTAAGCTAATATAAGAGAGAGGGGAGAAAGAGACAGAAACAAGAAAACAAAATGAATGAAATTGAAACAAATTGACTTCCAAAGTGTATAAGGTGTATCTGTTAAGTGAATGTGCACACTTTCTGTAGTAGCAAGGCATCTATCTGAATACGAGCGCATCATGCCTGCAGCATATCCATTCCGTTGTTCTCTGTAGTCATCAAGTCTTTGTCTTCATTACCCCGAGGCAATCAATTGTTCTGCAAGTCTCCTCGCACACTCTTAATTGCTTCTGGTGTATCAAACACAGAGCTAATAGGTCAAACGCATTAGAGTTAATCTAGTTGTGCATTTTGCTTTGAGCTTATATGTTTTGTATTTTTCGGTGCTTCTCGCAAATAACTTCTAGAAGATAACCTTAATTGTGCCTGACTACTAATGGCACCTCAAAATTAAATCGTAAAACTCTTTGCCCAGTCTTTCATTGAATATAATCTCAACTGTTTTTTTTGTTTTTTTATGAAGCAAAGTGGTTGAAATTACGTCGTTTTTGTGTTTTCAATGGTTAGTTTATTCATTGCATGGTCCCTTTTCCTTCCAATGTTATCAAGGCATTTGAGTTATTTATGTCCTAGGAAACATAATATGTTTCTGTATTTAGCACTATAGGTCTACATGAATTAGGACAATAACAACATAATGACCGATATTTAATTAGGAAATGGCTTATCATCCATTGCTCCAAGTAATTAACCTTATTCGTTATGTTGGGTTATGGCTATGCATATGAACTTACATAGCAAGACAGTGGCCTGTAGTTAGGTGCCAACTACAATCAGTGGTCATGCTGCAGAAAATATTTGGCAGCAATATATAATTTATGACAGGGGGATGAGGAAGCTGCTGAAGTGAGATGGATGGGAGATGCTGCTCATTCTGTTTTAGGCTTCCCATGAATTTGGGGCGTAGCCAGAAAAGGTGTAAGGGGTGTTGCAAAAGGGGGGTTCATTTCGTGTCAGGCGGCTGATGTCGTCTGTTGATAACTGCTAACGTGAGGTCTATTCCATTGAGTCATATTATTGGGTTAGAGAAAGTTTTAGCCATCTTTTATTTTGTTTCAAAATGTTGGCCAAGTAGCAGGGAGGGGGGGGGGGATGTTACGGCCCCAAATCACCTATCCCTTGGCTACGCCCCTGTCCAAAACCCTGGGCCCAATCTGACCATCTACCACAGTTGGCATGTGCACAACGAACCTCACTGGCCACCTTTCCACTATGGACATACTTTGCATTTATCATTTTGTAAAGGTAAACTCGCATCTCATGCATTTATGCTTGGGAGGAGGGTGTCTTGAAACTCTGCCAACAGATACATAGATAGGTAGAGAGATAGAGAGATATATAGAACGATAGATAGATATGGAAAGTGCAGCCCTCTAAGACAAGTTGTTTCCACTATTGTGTTTTGATTGATTTTACTTGCCTTAGCATAGAAAACCCAGTACAAGGGACCACCAATGGAATGTTGCTCATGGGGGGTGCCCGGGCCTGGGATTGAACCCGGTTCCTTCAGAGGAGCAGGCGAGCGTCTTATAATTACCAATGGAGCATCAAGCTGCACTAAAACAGCAATATATTTCGCACTGATTCTACATTTGTATGACCATCATACGCTTAACTACAGATTTAGGTGTACTAATGTTACATTATGTACATGATCCGCTGATGCAGTAGATCTGAGGCTGTAGGGCAGTTCCATTACCATGCAGTTTCAGATGGGTGTAAATCATGCATTTTCTATCCACCGTGGGTGGGATCTTTCCTTTCTTGTGCTATGCATTTAACATTGCGCGCAAAACAAGGAGTGTCTTTGTGTTATCTCATAAATAATGTCCATCTGCACTGTCAGTTTATAGGATTCTAGTCAGGGCTGAAAGTACAATTAACATGTACAGAAACGGTACACTTTTGGCATTTCAATTGCAAAGAAAATGACATTTTCAATCTTTCAAAAATCCATCAAAATTATGGATTATCATACATCTCAGTGTTGTAACATGACAAAAAAACATTTAGCATATTTTACCCTTGAATATATCTAGATTGGTTGGTCCTGTGACTTGTTATGTCAGCCATTGTGGTAAAAGGAAGGAAAGTAACGGTATAGACATTTAAGGAAGCTACATGCAATATCTGAAAGGAAAATGGCAGTAATTTCACCTAAGTTTCCATTCCATTGTGTGATCATGGAGTACATTCACAATTACTTTGAAGCTTTTTTCTTTGATAAATATTGTCGTCCTCATAAACTTGGTTACAGGAATGACGCACATAAAAGTCACCTCCTGCCAATATAAACTCTTTTCTTTAAATTTTGAAAGCTAGTAGTCCAATATGTAGGATAAGCATGCTGAAGTCCCCCCTATATCTTTCATCTAGCGGCATTTTAATGCCATGGTAACAGGATTGATTCTGTGGAAAAACTTAATATAGGATAATGTTACTGGAACTGCAAATATTTCAATTTCCTTCACCAGTTGAAAATTCAACTTCTTCTGATTCTATCTATATGAATAATGTAAATAATTTTTAACTTACATTCATTGAGTTGGGTAAAGAGATATATAAAGTGAGGTGTGGGACATGCCATTTTTTCTCCTACAAAAATGTCGTGTGTCTATTAAATCTTATCTATTAGTATCTTAACATTGGTCTGCCCATCCTCATACCACTGTTATAATCACATTTGAAAGTTGAGGGATGGGGGGTGCACCGTTGATGTAGAATGACCCATATAAAAGACATCGCATAGCGTTCACATGTTGCCTTTGAATTTAAAGCAAGTTGACAGCTAGCAGGAACTTAAATTTGATATTATCACGTATAACGCAATAGCAAGGCGTTCATTTAAATGTGTCCTAAATCTGTACCTCGACTGTTTGGCAACTTCCCACGGAAAAATGAGGCCTTTTGCCAGGTGCCTGAATCAACATTTAACAGATCAAAGTCATCCCAATGTCAGTGGAACTCCCAATGACTCGTACTAATTGCGAGATAGCATGCCAATGAAGGCCACTTGTCTCCAGTCAGGTAGGTGCATCAGGGTATATGAACTTGGCTGGTTATTGGTTATCACCAAGTCCAAGGCTTGTTGTCTATGTAGAGACAAGTTTTAAGTTCCACACAGAGGTTAGTCTGTATCACGAAGACCCTGTCTGTCCTTTCATCAACCAACATTTTAGGTGGCTTGAGAAGCTGGAGAAATATCTAAGAAACAATTATATAAACACCCAGGTGCTTGAAATTTGTCCTAAGTAAATACTCCATTCTGCTTTCGTATTTTCATTATTCCTGGTTAAATAAATGTATTTTATGAAAGCTGGCCAGGCGACAAAACATAATCTCATATATGATATATGATATTTTAATATATCATATTTCGATTATTTGAATTTTACGTCTGTTATTTCATATGTTGTTGTGGGATTTGTAATTTCTGTTGATGTCTGTTCTGAATGAATAAAATACCACACACTTGATAGAGCTTCAAACGGCTCCGTTTGGCTTGTAAAATTCAGCACTTGTGCGTTATTTGCTTTGAAAGTTGCTAGTTTGAAGTTTTTTGACGACCCAAGCTGGCTCCGCCTTTGGGGTTCTTGAGGTCAATTCCCTCAAGGACATTTATATGAGCTAAACCTCAGCTGTAAAGATATAGTTCAATTGGCTGTGAACTGTACTTGGCGTCTATACTGCGACCCCCCCCCCCCCCCCCCGAACCCCCCATGGAATGAGCTTGCGGGGACTCCAAGCCTTATCATCTCATGATTACGTCTGCCTCTGACGGCAGGTAAAATTAACTGGTAGCGTTCTGGTATCGGAGAAAATATTATCAAGGTAAAGCCCAGCTTATAGCTGTGCCAGGCATAACTATTAGAATAAAACTCTCTATATATGTATATAAGACAGGTTAAGAAACAGGGCTCTGCAGAGAGTCTCATCTCCTTGAAAATAACTAGATAACAAGAGATTAATCAATTAATTAATTAACTAACCTTTTTCTAAGTTAATGACCTAATCAGTTTCATACTGCATGGACGCATGACCCTTTTCAGTGACAAGTCTATCTAACGATATAAGGTACTTTAATTAGCAACGTATTAACAGCAATTTCTAATTACTCCCTGATCGCATAACACAGGCAAGAACATGTAATTAGGTCTTGTTTCATCATTATCAGAGGATATCAGCAGACCTGCTTATCATGCAAATGATGTAAGACAGTGTTATCAATCTATGTAGTATGATGATAATATATAATACCCAAGAGATATGATATTAAATTGTCCACGCAGAGTAATCAACAACAATGCACACTATATTAAATGAAAATTAATTGACGGAATTATGAATAATGATTATCATATTATCATGGAAGTCACACATTGTCATCAATTAAATCTACATTATGACATATATGGTTTGGGTGCAAGAAATATGATTGCTTTAAATTTGCACCACCAGAATGAATATCCTCTCAACTTCATAAATATTAATTGATATATCCAGTGGTTCAACGTGATATCTATCACACTGAACGTAAAGCGAATTATGAAATATTACTCATATCTATCAGGGGTGTTGAAAAATTGTTTTCAGTTTAGATACATTATGATCAAGATCGACACAGGGAGCTTGATGGGGAAAATAGAGTCAAAACATGGTTGTGGTGGAAAATGGATAATTACTCAAAGAATACATGGCTGTATTTTGAATTGGATTTTATTATCCAAACAACGTATTAACCCAGAAATTATAATGCAGTGAACTTACCAGCTGTATTGTTTTTCACAGAGTAGCCCATTTATAAAAGAATAAGTACACCCTGGGGCAAAACTTCATGCATGTTTAAAAATCACAATTTTGCAACTAAAAATGATAACTAAAGCAATTCAGTTTTTCATAAACAGTTGATGCACAAACGGAAATATATATAGCACAAATGTCGCCTATTTTAGAGAACCGTCACTTTTTTGCCCTTATTTTCGAATAGAAAGATGCCAAATAATTAACACGGCTTGGAGGTTCACCATATTTACTACACTTGATCCATGCAATCTGAATGCCTAAAAAATTAAGTCCAATTCACAAAATTTTGTTGTGAATGAAAATCTGTTTTCCAGTAGTACCATATTTTGGCTATTTTCCTTACCAAGCACCCTGTGCATAACTGGAGTGTGGCTATCAAAGAATTGTATCCTTCAAATGGAAGCGAAATACATCAACAGCAATCTCTGAAAGTTTTACGGTAGGCAAATGAACTTGACCTGATGTTTTAAATGCCACGTCATTGGAGGCTTCCACAAGGGTGTGCTCACTGCTGTTACATATTGTAGATAGTTGGAATTTTAGATAAATCCGATTTAAATTATATGAATGAATGTGTTCTACATCTGTGACAAGTCTCAATTTTCCCAGAGGAAACGGATCATACCTTCTTTTCAGTTGTATAATGAAAATACAAGAAAATTACGAAACACTCATAATATATTATTACATTAAGAATATCATATTTGATTAATATAATTTTATCAATAAAAAGTACCCCAAATGTCTATATATTACTCCAATTACTTTAGAAAATTTATGAATGAAAGACATAATGATATTTTAGATGTTTATATTTTTACTTAATTTATTGACCTGTCCCTTTTAGATAACATTTAATTAAACAAATAGTTTTTATAATGTGTTTTCATAATGCTTTTCAGCAATTGTGTGTAATCCACTTTTGACTGAAACACAAGCCAAGCCATGTCAATTTGTGCCATAGAAGTGTTGTTGTAGATATTTTCATGATTTTCAGCATTCTAACTTCAAAGCACTGGCATATGTATGTAATAGAAGGCTGCATCAAAACTAGGATTGGCTGTCTGGTAGAAAGATTAATACCACTGCTGACATTTCTCCAAACAGTTATCCAGGTGTCTGAATGACTTGGTTATGTATAATGTTCAGTCTTTTACAAGCCTGAACTAGACTTCCACTTAAGCAATCCGATTTCAAAGTGTATACAGAAAATATGTTGCAACACAAGTCATATTCGTAATTAAGTAGTTATAAGTATCCTTTGTGGTAAATGTAGGATTCAAAATGAGCCAACTAATATAATAGGTGTTTCCAGCTTGATATGGCTGGGTGTGGCTTGTTTTAGCTTGGGTAGTTGTTCCTAGTTCTGGGTAGCTACAGGTGAATGTCTTTTTTTTAGAGTTACAGATTAAGTAAGAACTGATAAGTAGACAAGATTTATCTTAAAGTTTCGCACTTTTCGATTAATTTAAGTTTTCTTTCTGTTTGTTAGGATTTTCTTAGGGCTACCTGTGAAAAGCTGAAAAGTATCAAATTCCTTATGATATGATCACACTTGTAACAATTTCTTTGTCCGGCTTTAGTTGTTGTTGCAATGTATAGCTTGCTAGTATGAGTCACATTCAAGATATGAAGATTATAACAAAATGTACATTTGTTACTTCAGGTATTGTAGTTCGTATCAAATCTTTGCATTTGCATTTGTATATCCAGAATTATTAGTAACCGACACCTTTTGTTTTCCTTTTACATTAAAATTTTTCTGACGGTTCTAAAATTTCATGTCCAAAAAGTAAGATACTCCACTCAGTCCTGCTCTGACAAAAATGACATGTTTTTGTGATATAGATATGACAGATAATGAAAAGGCGTACAAAAGTACAAGTATGTAAAAAGTGAAGTCTTTCAAGAGAAGTGGAACTTATGGATTTAGACAAGAGAAGCATCCTGGCTTTTTTTATCCTGACTTTTTTTTCTGGCGTCTCCATCTCTTTGCATTTTGCAGCAACCTGAGACAGAATTGATCTCAGCCAATCCCTTTGTGTCTCCAGGGATGCAAATTTATTTTCTCTTTTTTATTGTTATTCCTGATTTTGAGTTTTGCGTTTTTACAGAAGTGTAGGCAGGAAAGGTCCTGAACTGAAGGCTAAGCTTTTCCACTGCATGTTTTCAATTATGGTAGAGGCATTTTGTGTAAATATTTCAACTTGTCTAACTACTAATTACATATCAATTACAGCCTAAATGTGTCTTTGATAGGCAGGCAGGTGGTGGGACTCAATAAGGCATTTATAATGGACAATACAGTAAGAAGAAAAATTGAGGCTTTAACTGACATGTGGCCTTATTAGTGAGGTGGAAGGAGGGCAGGGTTCTTCTGCCATCTGTCTTGTAGGTGTACCATTGAACAGAAATAAATTCAATTGCATCAAAATGCCTCCAATGTATATATCTGGTAAACGACCATTTTGGCGACTCAATCACTAGCTCTTGCTACTACCTATTTTTATTTTTTATATCTAATACAAAGGTGACACATATGACCTGCTATGCTAGAAATTCAGCAGAGCTCCTGCTGTGCTTTATATTCCCAATCGCACCCATGGCTTACTTTCACTGTACCAAATCTTAACAAAATTTGTTTTGCAATTTAACTGGAATTATTGTGTTAAGATTTCATAGGATATTACACCAAAGGATGAACCGCATTTAGATTTTGTCTGGACAATTTACTCTGATGAATAATTGACTGCAAATTGTAAATTACTTCTCACAAACATCTGATGCATAGACACGGCTTCTGTGGTCCACAATCTTTCACCGCACAATTGGCGATAACCGAGTTGTAATGGAGTTGTGTTTATTATAAACTCCAAGAGGGAGGCAGATGGAAGCCAGCAATATGTGCTCCATCCATTTCATGATCTTATGCCGCAGCAAATGTAAGTTGAAGCCAGTTTGTTTGGCCAGCAATTGCATTCAATAAACCTCCTCCAACTCAACACCACATTTATTATGGCTTAGGCTTGGTGTTATCTGGATTCTACATGGTTTATTTACCAGGCATATTACGTACATTTTTTTTTTCAAATAAAAACTCACAAAGATTGGAAAGTTATAAAATATGAAACTTGCGAATTAACTCAGAACAGCAAAATCCTAAGACTGTGACTAGGTTTTGGTAGGGAATGTAATTTTAATGGCCCATTGCCTGTATATTATTGCTCAGTGTTATGTGATTTGCAATGGAGACCCAATATGTAACTATCGGTTCATTAATCCTGTGAGTAGGAGAAGTGTGCTAAGTGTCAGTAGGGCATGGTGCCTTACTGCCATATTGCTGCATGTTGTTAAGGGTGATAAATACCCAGACATTCTTGAAACAGACCCCCGTAAAGATAGATAGATAGATAGATAGATAGATAGATAGATAGATAGATAGATAGATAGATAGATAGATACATACATACATACATAGATAGATACATAGATAGATAGATACATAGATAGATACATACATACATACATACATACATACATACATAGATACATAGATAGATGGATGTATGGACAAATAGACAGACAGTCAGATAGATAGATAGATAGATAGATAGATAGATAGATATATGGATGGATAGATAGATAGATAAACAGATAGATAGATAGATAGATAGACAGATAGATAGATAGATATATAGACAGACAGATAGATAGATAGATAGACAGTTAGACAGACAGACAGTCAGATAGATAGATAGATAGATAGATAGATAGATAGATAGATAGATAGATAGATAAGATAGATAGATAGATAGAAGTGCGTGATATACATTAATCGATTATTTTAATGATAAAAAGAGGTCAATTCCATTCCCTGTCCATTGCTCAGAAGGACTGACAAAGGTTATCTGCATTTATGATTTGGGGGAAACGAACAGCAAAAAAAACATGGTTGAGTGTTATCTGTGCATATGAAAAGTCGTCCATTAGGATTAGGGGTCATTTTTCTTTGTCCAGGGTCGGTTTACACAGTGGGCCTGCCTACCTGTATTAACTGACCACTCTCCAAGTGTTTGACCAGCCAGCTACAATTCTGCATGTTCTATGGCTGTACGCAAAATGTGCATCTATCTCCCTACTTCCTGAACTCAGATCAAGTGGACAAGTATATATCTGCCTTTTGTTGCAGTTAGCATAGAATAAATGCAGTTGTTTGGTCGAGGTTCAATTCCGATGACCCACCAGATTGATTTCTTTTTTTGTCATTGTTAAAAATAAAATTGCACACGTGCAAAATGTGAGAGAAATTTGTTGCCACTAAATCCAAAAACTGAAATAAACAATTTGCGTTATATTTGTGGTGCAGACAGCATTCAGATGCTACAGAAAACATAGACTAGTACAGTGTATAGTACTTTCATTGCCTTCCGATGAAAAAGTTTCAGTTTAATCAGAATAAAGTAAAAGTATACTTCGTAAGATCAGAGGTCTGTAGTGAAGTTCTGATTACACTTCCCTGTGTTTGTATTATGTTTCCCCTTCAGCAGTAAATATTGTAAAACCTACAGTTGTGAGTAAACAGGAATAATCCATAAAACATTCAAAGGCAAGAAAAAAGATTGTATTGCTGTGAATGAATTGTGTTCAGTTAGAAGTCTTCAATGAATCTCATTTGTAAGTACATCTTTCGTGACAATAAAAACATTAGTGACTCCCACACATCTCTGTGCAAGACACGTGCTCTAGTCTTCCCAATTGAACTTTCAAATGTTTTAGTATTCCGATCAGGCACAATTTAATGAAGTTTGATCACTTTATCATCGTCTTCTGAAGTTGATGTCGTTGATCAGTTGCTCAAAAGTCACAAACAAAAACCGGAGAGTCATTTCAATTTAGAATTTAGAAATTTCTGCATGGCTAATTACAAAATGTAGGAAAAGAAATAGAAATCGTGTCAAGAATCATCGACAAAATTATTTATTGCAATCTGTGACTCGAGTACCATGTTGGACAGATCCTTCTCTGAAAGAACAGTTCAAAAAGTTTGCTAGGAGTTTAGGATCTTTTCTTTAGATTAATTAATGAATTATTCTTGATCAATTAGGGATTTAAAATGGTTAGAAAGTCACAAATGTGTAGATCTACATCATTATATAAGTGTAATAGTTATATTAATTTTTTTTTGCAACTATGCCTTACCCCAGGCTTGTTTTACAAGACATACATATCAGCATTTTGGTGGATGGAACTATATTAAAGTATCAGACTTGTGTATATCACAATAATGTAATTTAACGCGCAAGAATATTATAACCTAAAACACTCAAGTTATAATCTTTCTGTTACTGGAGCTTGGAACACTGTATATCTGTGCATGTGTGTAGATTAATATGCAGGGTTTTCTCTTGGTTTGTCCTCGCTCGCTTCTCTGGCTACTCAAATGGGTCAGGATATGCACGGTCGTTCGTGAGCCATGTCTCAATCTGTCATGGCTGAACAGTGCATTAACATGGGACACAGTATCTTTTAACCAAACATTGCAGCCCTTATTTAATGGCATCCTCAATGTGTGTTGAGCCTGCAATGAATCACAGTTTATCGCTTCAACATTTGCTGTTAGACACTTCTTTGTTTCACCAGTTAACCTCGGAGCAAGTTCCAATTAGCCAGCGACCAATTAGACCTTCTTGAGTAACCTTAATGCCCTTCCTAGAAGTTGGCACCTACAGCCAGGAATAAGCTGATTAGGGCCATTTTGTAGTAGGAACATTACAACCGTACAAGGCTACACATTATCCTAGTCGTTGTTACATCATTCGTTACTCAACAGTCCCTTAGCTGAGCTAATAATGTGTTGTAGTAAGTAGATGAACCGAGCAATTGTGGAGGTCAAGGCATGTCAGTTCAGGTTTGGTTCAGTGAGTAAACCAGAAGTTGATTAACGATCAGATGTCTGTGGAAATATCAAACATCTTTTCTATTTAAGCAATCCTAATCAACGAAAAGATTGAAAATGTTCTGAATTAAGAAAAAATAAATTAAAATTAAAATTGGTTGACTAAAAGATTAAACCACATGAATGTATGTGGCCTCTTTAAATTGATAAAATTCTGTTAATGCTGGATTTTATTGATTAAAGAGAATTAAAGTGCACCGCAACAATTAAACCAGGCATAAACCCTGTGCGCGTGGCTAGTGAAATGGCAAAAATGTATTCGCACTGTCGCTTCTTTCACAGCTGTTTCACTAACTAATACGTACATATTGAAAAAATACTGATGTGTGCACAAGCTATATAAAATGTTGTATTAACTCAGTGGTATGGTGGCCGAGGAGTACACTTCGTACTGTCGGGGGGGGGGGGGGGGGGGGCGAACATTCGCACCAAGAAGTGAACTCCTCGGCCACCATACAGTGGTGCCAACCAAAACTGTAACTGCCCAGTGGGTGAACTGGTGTTAAAGGGTTAAAGGGGTGGAAAAATGCACGTGGATAAAACCACATGGTTATCATGTAATATTACCCCACGTGGATGTATCCACGTGGTGATCACGTCATATTTCTCCATGTAATAATCATGTGAAATAGCCCACATGGTTATCACGTCAAATCTCTCTTTTTGTTCTTCACATAGAATAAACACGTGGTAATCACATGATATTCCTATATGTAATCTTCATGTGATTAGCGCCACGTGATCATCAAGTCATGTTCTTCACATAATGACCACATGCATGGACTTGTCTGCATAATTATACATATATATATATATATATATAATCATTCATGTCAGTCATGTCATATATATAAAAAAGATACTGAAAATCCAGGTCACATACAATGATAATAATTGCTAATTTATCTTCTCAGACCAGTTTTTTCATTGGGGGGGGGGGGGGGGTTGAAAAATAAAAGTGTTTCCTGGTACCACTGAATTTTAAAATGCTACTGCAGATAATGTATAATTCCACATTGATAAATGTTTCACCTCGTGAAAACTAATTTTGATTCTTCTTGAATGTTCTGCTGAGGTCACATATCACATGTGACAAAATCCTGTTCAGAGATGCCATGACCTCTCACCCCAGGTCAGCTAGTGCTCTTAACCCACACTGAATCTGCAGACTGTTGACCAGACATCACAAAACCAAAAGGAGTATTAAATCTGAAATCTGCAAACATCAGCCGGTAGGGAGTTTTATAATTTTTGTATTTGATCTATTTACCTACCAAGAATCCTTTGAAGTTATAAGTTTGAGATTTAGCACCTGAAAAGCTCTGAATTTCTCTTTTAAGTTCTTGATATATTGATTTATCAAATTCAAAACCACACAAGTGTATTGACATGTATGATGCATTCAGCCTAATTAACACAAGGTTTAATGAAATCTTTAAGTACTTAGATGTTGTTTGGTCTTGTCACCAGTTCTGTAAGGAAATCATCATTGGGTGTTATATAGTATGATATATTATTGTAGGGCATGGAGATTAGGTTAATACATATCCATG
The DNA here is from genome assembly GCA_932294295.1 of Alitta virens. Taxonomy (NCBI): domain Eukaryota; kingdom Metazoa; phylum Annelida; class Polychaeta; order Phyllodocida; family Nereididae; genus Alitta; species Alitta virens. The sequence goes on along the minus strand of OW028573.1, from coordinate 24,430,136 downwards.
CCTGCATTCTGATAAACCCAAACTGTATACATTCATGGGCATTCTTACAATAGGCAATGCATATATATCTTTTAATTGCACATCATGAAAAGGTAAATTTCACATGTATAATATACCCTGTTCAGACGCAGATATGCCTTGTAGTGTGTCATATGCTATTTGAGGTGCTACATCAATGACTTAATTAAAAACTTGTTATGGTTCTAGTGTAATTTTTACTTTTTCTTTTTTTTAACTTGGAAGCCTAATGAAGAGATCCCTTGTCCAAAATCTTAACATGGACGATCAGAGAGGAGGAGGGAGTGGCAATACTGGATTTAGAAAGAGTCCTGTTTTCTCAGTCATTATAGCAGTGTATAGGTAAAAATTATGATTTCTATATTTAGGTTACTGGTGTTATTGACAGCTGCAGTCTGTACGATTTGGTGGACCATCCAGCTGTAATATCACCACAGTAACTCAGGAAATCCAAAAATTCCTCAAATATGTTAACAAAGTTAATGATTGGTGACTTTAACTTGAATAAACAAATTACTATTAAGATTTAAACTTCATTTTTTGTATTGTATTTTTTCCCCCTTTGTCATTAAGGAAACCTGCAGGTGATTATCAGGATAACACCTTTAGTAAGGTCAAACCACTGGGCAGCTTCACGTGAATATCTCCACATGGTTTCCATTTGCAAATCTCCAACAGGTTTCCACGTGGTTACCATGCGGAGATTTTTTATCAGAAAACCACGTGGTAAGCTCCACCAGAAAACCACCTGGATAACTCAACCAGAAAACCACGTGGATCTCTGTATCTGAAAACCACGTGTGCAGCTTCACCTGAATATCTCCACGTGGTTCCCATTTGCAAATCTCTATCAGATTTCCACGTGGTCGCGACGTGGCAAAATCACGTGTTTCCATACCAGATTTCCACCAGTTTTGCCCACTGGGTGTATTCCGTAATAACAAACCTTGGGTAACCAAGGATGTGAAGATGGTTAATAACAATCGTATGGCTTGTCAAATGACAGAACTGAGATCAAATCAATTCAAAAGTAACTGAATTTAGCAATTAAGAATGCAAAGTGTCCACACAAAAGAAGTAGAAGATTTCTTTAAAAACAAACAAGTCCCGTAATGCCTGGAAAGGTTTGAAATGCTTAAGTGGTTTTTGTAACCAAGAATGCTCTGCCTGAACCTGAAGATAATAACATGTGTGAATTATGTTCTTTGGAGATAATGAATAAAGTCACTGATATAAAGTTGCACCATTTATTCAACGCAGTAATCAGTAGTGGATGACTATGAAGGTAAGTGGCACTGCACTGTACTGTATACTGTACTGTACTGTACTGTATACTGTAAAGTGCAGTGCCACTTACCTTCATAGTCATCCACTACTGATTACTGCGTTGAATAAATGGTGCAACTTTATATCAGTGACTTTATTCATTATCTCCAAAGAACATAATTCACAATGAATAAAACATGTGCATATCATTGAGAACACAACCCATAACATGTCATTATGATGGTATATCATGTAGCTCTGGTGTGGCAATGCAAAAATTCAAATATGTTCTGTTGGTTATATTAACACAATTTCTTTCACACTGCATTCAACCAAATGAGGTCACAATTCAGCCAATCAGATTACACTGTTCACATGATATTCTGCTAAACTTAACATGTTTGAATCTGTGTATAACAATAATTAAGAACATAAACTTAAACCTATAGCTTATGCTATGGCTCCACTCACACCAAGTTATTAACACACACAACTGTGAACACAACATGACTCTGCTTGCATTTTGTTATGATCACAATTCCACTCATGTCACATTTACAAACAAACAAACTTTCTGACACTTAAATTAGAAACAACTTAAACCTAATAATATGCAATAAATATTTACCTTTATAGAAAGACAACTTTGAAATATTTAATATAAAATGTATAATCATTCCATGGGAAGGAATGACATTCCCCCACCTTGGATCTCTGAAGGATCCAACTGTAAATAAACACATAACACAAATTTATATCACATAAAACATTATACAACTGTAGTTAACAGTATGTTTACAATTTATCATCAATGTCCCCTTCCAGCAAAACTATCTTTGTGATAGGTCTGACTAATGTTGTGGACTTAGTTTTTACATTCACAGACCTAACTAAACCATCCTCAGACAGCTTAACTTGTGTAACAATTCCCATTGGCCAGAGCCCTCTGGGGGTACTCTCATCAACAATCAACACTAGATCATTGACTTTCACATTTCTAGCAATATTGTACCACTTTACAGTCCTTTGGACCTGAGGAATATATTCCCTCAACCATTTCATCCAAAATATATTTACCAAATGCTGTATGTGGCGCCATCTCCTCCTATAAATATCAGACACTGAAAACTGACCAGGTTGGAAAACTGGACCCTCCCTAAGTAGTAAAATTTGATTAGGAGTTAGTGCACTTGTGTCACATACATCATCAGAAACTTTGGTAATTGGCCTGCTGTTTACCAAACACTCAACTTCACACATGAAAGTATACAAAATCTCATCATTCAATCTGGCATTTCCTAACACAGCATTTAACACTTTCTTTACAGTTTGGATCATTCTCTCAAAAACACCACCCATATGAGGTGCTGATGGGGGATTGAATACCCATTCAATCTCCTGCTTCATGCAATACTCATAAATTCTGTCATGATCCATCTGTTTCATACTACGAGATAGCTCATTATGACACCCTACCAGATTGGTCCCATTGTCTGACCAGATTTTTGAAGGGGCCCCATGCCTAGCAACAAAGCGTCTGAATGCATTTATCATGGAGTCTGTGTCCATTTGATGCAAGATTTCTATATGTACTGCACGTGTGGTAAAGCATGTAAAAATACACCCATACCTTTTTACTTGTGATCTCCCCACTTTAACCATCATAGGCCCAAAGCAATCAGTACCTACAAATGAAAATGGGGGTTTCCCAGCCATCAACCTTTCCACAGGGAGGTCTGCAATACGTTGAGTACATGGAGATGCATTTAATTTTCTGCAAGAGATACACTTCAGTTTAATACTCTTCAATAGTGGTCTACATCTAGTGATCCAATATTTAGCCCTAATACGACTCAATGTCCACTCTGTCCCTAAGTGAGCCACTCCATGTTCCTCCATGGCTATCAAAGTTGCAACTGGACTTCTGTGAGGAACAATGACTGGATGCTTCTGTTCAAACCCCAGTGAGGCCCGACTGATATGACCACCAACCCTCAGTAGACCTGCATCATCCAGCACTGGCATCAGATCCCTAATATGACTAGAACTAGAAATCTTACCACTTGATAACTGCTGAATATCTTGTGCATAAAACTTACTTTGTTCATGTCTGAGGATCATCACTTCTGCATCTTTGATTTCACTGACAGACAATGGATCAACAATAGACTGTTTTGTGAACAAACACTGTTTTAACCTCAATAGCCAACCTACAGCCCGTTTCAGCCTGTAATAACTAGAGTAATGTTTCATTAACAAGTCAATGGGATGAGGTTTGACATCTGCGGTACAAACAACCTGAGAAACAACATATTTTCCTCTCTTGACTTCAGGATCATCATCGCTGAGATCTGATGACACCTCATTCACTTTCCACTCACTTTTATACCTGTGTATGAACTCTGGACCTTTAAACCAGTTACTATCACTCAACCTCTTAGGATCCATGCCCCTAGTGATAATTTCAGCTGGATTTTCAGCACCTGACACATGATGCCATTGATGTGGCTTAGTGAGACCACGAATCTCAGCAACTCTATTTGAGACATAGACATGGAACCTCTTACTCTCATTGGCAATATACTTAAGCACAATCTCGCTATCCACCCAGAACTTAGGCTCACCCGAGTGTAGATGCAGCTCATCACGAAGCATGGAGTCCATCCTAGCAGCTAGCACAGCAGCCTGTAACTCCAGTCTAGGTATGGATAAGGTCTTGAGAGGAGCTACTCTGCCCTTACTACACAGCAATGCAGTTTTGATCTTACCATCCTTATTTACACTCCTAAGATAACAGCAACTGCCATACACTCTCTCATTAGCGTCACTAAAATGATGAAGCTCGAGATAGGCATCATCAAACTCATGATTTTCGACACATCTGGGAATCATTACATCACTGATACCATCTAGAGTCTGGAGCCAATCACACCATGACTTGACCATTTCAGTGGGCACAAGATCATCCCACCTCAACTTCATACGAGTCACATCTTGAAAAAGTACTTTGCCCTTAATAAGAACAGGTGCTACAAGGCCATAGTGAATAAAACATCAGTCAAGCTGATCTTCCATGATGACAGAACAGGACAAAAGAAGTAGAAAGGGGTTCAAGTCTGCCCTCACTAAAGAGATAAATGCAGTCAACATACTTATAGCAGAGGACAAGGCACAGGAAGTTAAAGACAAATTGAAGATACTTGAAGAAAGGTTTGCCAACTTCGAGAAGGCCCATGAAAAGTATCATGGAGCTCTAGAGGATGAGCAGCTAATTGATGACAGTGATGAGTACTTCATAGATGTCCAAAATAAGTACATAACTGCACTTACAACTATCAAGGGTTGGCTCAGATACAATGGTCAAGGGAAGTCTCCATCAGCTGAAACTTTACCACAGAAGGTAACACCTACAGAGTCCAGAGATGTTTGACCTCATGTCCAGAGATGTTTGACCTCACCCGAGCAGAGATGTTTGACCTCATGCACCTACCCAAGATAGAGCTGGAGACATTCCATGGGGATCCTCTGAAGTTCACCAGCTTCATCTCTCAGTTTGATGAACATGTGGATCAACGGACTACAGATGCTGGAGTGAAGCTCACCAGGTTGCTCCAGTACACGGATGGAAAGGCCAAGGACTCCATTCGTGCCTGTGCTCTTATCCCAGGAGGAGAGGGCTACAAGGAAGCCAGGAAGATCCTTAAGAGAAGGTTTGGTGATGATGACCTCATTTCCGACATTATAATTAAAGACCTGAAGACTGGAAGTCAAGTCAAGTCACCTTCTGATCTCCAGGTACTCGCAGACAACATCTCCACATGCTACACAACACTTCTCTCCATGAAACGTCTTCAAGAGGTAGACACTCAGTCCTGTATTGCTGAGGTTGCTAATTGGCTGCAATCTTACAGTCTACATCGTTGGAGACATCGAGCAATGGAGAAGAAACGTGATGATGGTAAATATCCTGACTTTAAAGCCTTTGTAGACTTTGTAAGAAAAGAGGCAGAAGATGCCACAGACCCTGTATATGGACTCTCTGCCAAGTCGAGTAATGTAAAACAGCATGGTAAGGTCTCTACTAGCTTCTCAACCCATGTAAATGATGTTAGTGATGTCAAAAGGAAATATTCTCAGTGTGTGTTATGTAATCAGAACCATAGGTTGTTTTATTGTGATGAATTCAAATCGATGAAGCCAACTGAGAGGCTTAAACTAGTTAAAGATAAACGTCTGTGTGAAAATTGTTTGATGTCAAATCATTCAGTGGCAAAGTGCAGGAAGTACACTGTTTGCTCTGTCCCTGGATGTGGAATGACAACATGTATGTTGATGAATTCAACACATTTTATGCAAAATTGACAGCTATGATTTTCAATCAGAGTGCAATGCTTAACAATGTTATGCAACAAGACTTGACAAAACGACCTTGCCAGGTTTAGCAGTATTTAATGCACCGAAAACATCATCGTCTGTCAGTACAATACAATCACCCATTGTAACAATAACCCATTGTTACATAACATTGTAACAATGGGTGATAGTATTTTACTGACGGATGATGATGTTTTCGGTGCATTAAATACTACTAAACCTGGCAAGGTCTGTGGGCCGGATAAAATATGTGGTCGTGTTGTCAAGTCTTGTAAGAGTGAACTTATAAAGCCAATGATCAGGTTATTTCAAGCATCTTTAGCAAAGGTTAAGATTTCCTTGGAAAAATATTATTTATGACCAGTCTTAAGGAAATTTTAGGCAATTGTAAAAAGACTTTTGTGTAAACATGTTGGTCATGTATTGGATTATCGACAGTTTGCTTACAAAGAAAAGAAATGTGCAGAAGATGCAGTGACCACTCTGTTAGATATTGTTTGTCTACATTTGGATAAGGAAAAACTTATTTATTGTATATTGATTTTCGAGTGCGTTCAATACCATTCAACCCCATATAATGCTTCAAAAATTATTCAACATGAAAATGGTTACTTGATCATTTTGTATACTGATGGCTGTCGTAGCAACTGTGAAGACTGTACAATCCTTAAATACGCTGACGACACGGTCATTATTGGAAATGTAAAGAACAACAATGAAAGCCATTACTTTGAACTGGTTGAAATCTTTGTAAAATGGTGTGATGCAAACTTCTTGAATTTAAATGTCAAGAAGACAATGGAAATGTTTTTACAATGTCCTCTCAAATAGAAATGAAACTGTAAAGGTGGTAAAACCTTGGCGTGTTAATTGATGATAGACTCAGTTCTCTGAGAATGCTCAACATTTGTTTAGAAAAGGAATTCAAAGGATACAACGTCTCAGAATTCTGAAAAACATAAATTTTGACAAACAAATACTGTCCCTGTTTTACTTTTGGCATAGGCACATGGTTTGGGTTATCAAGTAAGTTGTCAAAAGTAATTAAAATAGCGAGAAAAATGGGTTGGGACCCCGAAGGTTTCCATGAATTGTACACAGATACTAGTTATAAATTGATTCTAAAGATTATTGGTGATCCGGAGCACCCTCTGCACAGCTCATTTTTGTTTCTTAGGTCCGGAAAACGTTTGAGTGTGCCAAAGCATTGCACAAGCAGATATGGAAAAACATATGTTCCATCAGCAGTCAAATTGTACAACTACAAAAATTCTAGTCATAGACCTACAATTAGTTTCATAAAATACGGTCGACTCTAGCTGTTTGTAGCGATCTGTACCTGGTTGTGGTCTAAACATGCTAAAGGCAGCTGCTTCTGTCAACTTCTAAAGCTAATAATCGGCTTACATCTAACACCTGATAAATATTAACATTGGTAAATATAAGAAATTAATATATATATCATAAATTTGTACTTTAAGATCCGGTTTTGAATAGTTATGACAGCTTTGTCTAGTTTCAATTTGATGGGCCTTTTTTAATGAAACTAACTGTACTTTTAATTGTTTATGTACTTGCGTACTTATCATTATTTTTATTTTTTACACCTATCAGTATTTATATGTGTTGTAATCCGACTCACAAAAACCAAGAGTTTCCTCGTGTGTATATTCAGTGATCATTATCATTATATTATTAATATTTATATATTTCATTGCTAAATTGCATTCAAATCCAAGAAGTTACGTAAGCAAAAACTGATGTAATTAGGGGAGAGAACTTTTGAGTACGTCAGGTAGTCTGTGCTCATGTAATTAAATTCACCCAACTAATGCTTCTGGATTATTGTGACATAGTCAACCTGTGTGTACTAAGTGAAATGGAGATTAGAAATACATGTACTTTTAATATAATTTGAGTTCAGTTCGGGGTGGGTCTGCAATTGTTAATGCAATGGATATATATCCGTCTTTAGAAGTTATGTTAATCATATAGTTTGTCAGAGGATAGCAACATCTTCACTGTCTCTTCACAAAAGTAAAATATGCTGCGAGTAATTAGAGGATAACTTTGAATTCACTGCAAATCACAAGAAGGACGTGCGACAGAATATCATCTGATGATCTGTCAAAACTACTCTCCAGATTTATCATGGAAGTAGCTCTAATGAAATCTATAGGAATGACTATTTTGATTTGAAGTGGGGCGTTTTGAGACAAAGACAAACCCTTGGAGTATATATTTTAATCTTTCAATATTCGAGGATTCCATATTGATGAATTAGCTGCTTAAAAGAGCTGGGCACGAAATTCTCGTCTCCTATATATCATATCATATCATATCATATCATATGACATATCATATCATACGACATATCATATGACATATCATATATATCTTATCATATATCTTATCAAATATCTTATCATATATCATATCATATCATATCATATCATATCATATAATGTATTGCGATTCAGACTGGAATTAAACATGGCAAATAAGATTTCCTTCTCAGTTTAAAAAAAATCTGAAATTGATTATTGTATGAGGGGACGATGTAAAAAGTGTCCGTTGAGTTGAAAACAATTGTAGAGTTTTAGAGAACTTGTTTATATATCAGCAGATATATCAGGAGCCTTGGTTGGTGGTGTTCCTCAGACAGTTGCTGGGTTATGGCGACAACGATCAGATTCTGCTTGCAGTTCACCAAGTCCGCCCACAGCAGACACAAGTGCAGCGCAACTCGCAAGATCTTAACACCTAAATGGACTGGATTCCTCTTTCTGAATGTGATTACAGCACAAGAGCCACTAGAGGGATTGCGAAAGCAGACTCGGCCAATTATTCTTTTTAAGAAAAACTTAATTTGCTTTCTCAGCCTCCTGCAGTATGTCGTTATGTCGTTGGCTTCTCCCTGTTCAAACCGGAAGTGTCTAGCCGGAAGAAAATGGCGGAATCCACCACGCATCACATGAAACTCTCGTCTATCCCGATATCTTTATTTCATTTTATTTCATCAGCAGAATTAAAAGCACCAACAGTTGATAATTCCAACTCAGACAAATTTCGTTTATTTCTATGATTCTTCAATCACTTTCTAAAGTTTTAAAGCAACTGCCAGGTCCTGTCAAATGTCTCAAATTCCTGAAAATTAGGATTGTAGGCTTATAGGCTATCATGCATGAATTTGAGAAGATTAATAAAAACATCATTGACATGTTCTAAAATTAGCGTGCTAAGCAAGATAAAAATACCTACAATGCCCTTCTACTTCTACTGAAACCAAATATACATGAAATTTGTTGCATGACTTGTAATTTTCTTCTCTTGCTCACATTAAACTAAACATGACAGAAACTTCGTCTTGAATATCATAAATATTTATCAAGGTTGAATCATAGATTAGGCCTATATTAATAAACATAACTCATGAAATACAGAGCATATTTGCTAATAACAATAAACACGCATTAATTTCATACTTTCTTTTTATGGCATTTTTGCCTCTTTTAGGCTTTGCTTCAACATAGAACTTTATGAACCAGTTATAGTGATAATGTTTACTCAGTTATGCACTCACTCATTCATGGCAATCATATATATGGAAATATTGCTTAAATGTCAAACCTTAAACAAGGTGCTGATCTCGAAAAGCAGGATGATGCAAGTCCAAGTGAATTGAGAAGGCAATGAATTAATGAAATAATGAAATCGGGAGTTCACATGCAGTATCTGAATGGGCAAAATTGAGAAGAATGTTCACAATAATAGATGACGTCATTATGACGTCTTCAGTGACGTCATTGTCCTTATAACACGCGCAGTCGTCTCAGATTTCAGGAATGCCCGCCGCAGAGTTTTCGAAGCATTTCGCAGCGCAGATCCGGTGTTCAAGTTTGCAGCTTAAGAAACCGGACTGTGATGTGATTTTTCTTCCACAATAGACGAATTCTGGTACGCATTCATTGGTGTAACAATCTGAAAAATTAGAAAATACTTTTTTTCATTGTACAGTTATAATATCGTCGAATTAAAAAATATATTCTTTAAGCATTAAAGCAAAATAATGGCGGTATGATTGAGAGTCTTTTGTGCTTTTTGCCAATGCTGAGGCTTTAACAGAAAAAAAATAATAATAGAAAATACCATAAGATAACCATGAGATATATATGTTACAAGATACTTAGGTAATGTAGGCCTATACCTTTTGTTGCAAACCTAAAATTGAATGACTGTAAGACCAAGGTCGATGTAACTAGTTATCTTGGGAATGTAGCAAAGTAAACTTAGTAACAAACTAAAAAGTTAGCTAAAACGATGCTCGTATAATTTTAAAGTAGGCCTATTTAACATATAGGCAATTTACTACTTTTTTTATTGAGTGTGTTTCTCATACAAAAATCGAATTTACACCAGTTATTCCAGACCTGTCAGAAAATCTGGAACTGAGATATCTAAGCTTTAAGAGGCATTCGCGGAGAAAATTGACCTAGGGGTGGAATGTGACAGGTCAGCAAACCCATTGATATTTTGTAGAATTAATTAACAAGGTAAAACAACGTCATTGTTAAAATTGTAGATCCCTAGTCCTAATGTTTGCCATGGAAACAGGGTCTATTATACTTGTCCCCTGGAGCTTCAAAAATATCAAAATATACTGAGAAAAATTGTAAACGTAAATTTATGCAGTTAACTATGATGTTTTATCTTGCCCACTGTTTCATCTTGCCCTCGTCTCCCCTATGCTTATTTAGATGCTATGATTAAAATAACCAGCCATAGTTTTCAAATGAATCCTCATTTTTTCACGGAACATGTCACCTAGGCTAATACTTTCTCTAGTGAGCTATGCTGGAGGCAGGAAGCAGACACCATTTGCACAGTATATGACAGTCCGAAAAATTGGGAATTTTCAAAGTAGATTTTTTCTGATGGAGATGTTTTTCCGATCAAACCAATGCGTTTACATGTTGCACTATACATTGAACAGTACATTTCCATAATAAAATCATGGTGCTCTTATGTTTATCGCTCTGGAAGCTTAGTTTCTTGAGAGCACCATGATTTTATTATATAAATTAAAAGTAGAGATGTTATCCCACCTGATGATATGAATATTATGTCTGGGAGAGCATCTCGATGAGAGATGTGCAATTATGAATTTTGACAATTTTTGGAGCAATAGTAAAAGATAGGATACAACAACCCAAAAATGTTAAACGTCGCTCGGTAATGGCAACCGCTTGCCCCCAAGCCATAATATTTTAGGAATCGTTTTGGGTATTATAAAAGCACATATTCTGATATTTTGATCCAAAACCATGATCCATCACATTCCAAGTACTTTCATATTGAGTCGATATTCTCAGCAGATGCCTCTTAAAATTTGATGAACATATAGCTTCTCAGATTCCTCTGATATACTGTCCTAAAACGAACAGCCCAGTACATGTACTAATCCAGATATTTTCTGAGCAAGTGTTTATCCACATGGCCTTAAGAGCTCACACTAGCGCCATCACTATGATTGCCTATTGCCAAGCATCCATTAAACCTGGGTAGGATGAGGCAGTGGTTGTTGGAAGATCTACCCAACGCCATGGCTGCATGCGTTCGAACCTGCTAGCTCATGGATAACAGGCTAATAAGCACTGTAGACAATGGCATTCACACAATCGATAGCACAGACTTACAAATTCTTTCTTCATATCTTAAATATGTCCTGATTGGAATACGCTATTGCTTTATAAATAGTGTAAAAGCAAGAAAGAAAACAGTCTGGAATGATTACTCACCAATAGCATCCTTGACTTCTTGCAGTTCTTCCATTTTCTCTACCTGCAGGACTGAGGGACCATCTGAAATTTACAAGAACAAAAATAAAAACATTGAACAACTGACACAATAGCATCTTTGCAATTTAATTTGCTAATTGGATGGCAGATTGTAGACAAAATTCAATGTCTTCATTGTCCAAGCAACTATTATTGCAGACAAAGTGGTGCCATTTTCGCCATGGAACATGGTTTAAATAATTGGGAAAATAACATGCAAAGCACGAAATTAGTGTAATCTCATATAATTCGCTTTGTCAATTGATTATTATCAGACAAATTAATCACCACATTGAATCCAAAACTTTAAGGATATAACCATTACAGAAAATTAATGATGAGGAAAAACAATTACAGAATAATGACACAAAGTCACACAATACACTGCCATATTGTGTTTATTTCTTTTCTTTTGTTGTTGTTTTTTCTTTCTTTTTTTTTTAGTCTAACGGTTCTTTGGCATCAGACTGTTTGAAACTTGTATGAAATGACATTGCATATACATTGTATTATACATACCTTCGGGAATTCTACGGGTATCTGTTGATTTTTTACTCCACCAAGCTGTAAATGAGAAATCGAATATCACAATAACTTCCAAACTTAACCATTGCTCGGTTTATTTAAGCCACTCAAAATTTTGAATGACACTATAAATCAAGAGAAAGGAAAGTTAGAGTTACCGTTTCTTTTGTGAATGACATGAGGGGTGTTGTGAGTTTCCTGACGAATGACTGAAGCCTCTGCCAAGCAATCTGCAAAATACAAGTACAAGGTAATCATTACATTTGATGACCATGAATGAACAAACAAAATATATACATTAATTGCAAAAAAGCCAATTTTAAGAAGGCTGCTGTCCTAGATGAAGACTCGTCCCTGATTCATGGTGTACAATAAGCATGAAATTACTTCGGCCACATCCATGTTGGAAAAAATACATTTATATGTAGCATAGGATAACATAGCATAATACTATAATATCTTATTAGCCATTATACGTATTTCTGCAATTACCCTTTAAGAATGACTTACTTCTGTTGGAAACCAGAAACAATCAAAGTTAAATATATCTGAGTTTTTTTTCTTGTTTTTGTTTTGGGTTTTTTTTTGTTCAGTTAGCTTTGAATGGCCTCTTTTTAGTGGTAGGTCTGTGTAAAGTTCTCAGTCTACCCCAGAAATAACCTTTTTAATGTCCACATACGTTTTTTTCTGTCTGAATCTAAATGCTTACCACGGAAAATTTCAAGATATTCCTCCAGCAAGGCAATGTAATTAAAGATCAAGGGCATAATTTAATTTGCTGGCCCTTGCCTGACATCAGAAAAGTTCAGAGAATTAATATAATTTCTCAAATTTGATCTCCTTCATACTATTAGATTAGGCAAATTGGGTCCATTTTTGAAGTCTATAATTATGATAAGACCTGAAATGCCGGGTACAACAGATGACGAAACATTGTTTGAGGCGATATCGTTTTGGAGATGGTATAAGTTGCAAATAGAATTTAATTAAATCTACACGCCATTTGAGCAGTCTGAATGCAGGCCCCAGGCCGCGTCGTAGACGAGGGTCTGATCAGATGGATCCGAAAGCACCATTTCGTGTATGCATTCAATAAAATTATATAACAATAAATTTAATCTGGCAAATATTAAATGAGAATTTAGCTCACATGTTCTCACACAACAAGCACAAGATTCACGGCGTTCCAATGTGAAATATTGTTGGTGGTAAAGTGTTAATAGATTTATATTTGGCAGGCTTTCCTCTGCATGGCGATCTTCTATGGTGTAGTTTTCCACTATTAACGGATCTGGGGGTATGTCAAGTCACATAGGTCAGCATATATGGCAATTGGGTTGCTGCTTGGAATGAATGAGCTGAACTGCTGTCATTCCAAACAAATTGTGGGTAACATTATTGAGAGGTTGAACGGTGGTGACAGACATTGTCTCCTAATGGAGCGGAAATTAGCGGATGAGTCGGTGAAGAGGCCAAGCTAATACCACCAGGTCCAATTAACACCCCCGACATCTTCTTCTGCGTGATGTTGTCATAGAAACACATGTCTTCATTGCAATGCCAAATAATAATTGGGGCTGTTTATTAATTTCACTGTGGCTTTTTGCCCTCTGTTTTTGTGGTTTTCCAATGAGGTCCCCTTCCACAATCACAACACATTCTTACAGAGGAGCACTCTTAGAATGAAAAGGAATTTGTAATTTAGCTAGAAGTGATGGCTGAGGCCATATAAGGCGTGCCGGGCTGCTGAAACAAGGACATCCTCTGCAGGATGAATTCTATTTACTTTGGTGCAGGAAGCATGAGGCATCACGGAAAACACCGCACTGCAGTATTGTTCAGATTTAAGTGCACAACTGTTTGTCTCTTCATTGTTCTCTATGCTGTGCACTTCTGAATGAACAAAGCAGTAATCTGATATACTCCATGTCAAAGCTTGTTTTCTGAGAACTTGACAACTCAAATAAAACTGTAACCTCATCTGTCTTACAATATACTTGACAGGACTATACCCGAAGTTAAAGGTCTGTCTGTGACTTGTTAATTTACACCAAGTATAGACTAATTTGTATCCAAACAATTAGGATACTTTGAAATGTCATGTAAGAGATTACCTTTTAAATATACTGTTGTTTAATACCTATTAGCCTATTAGCCTGAGGGAGCTAACATTAATCGTCTTCAGTCTAGAACAACAAGGTTTAGACATATTTTAGTCATATCTGAAACTTTGGCAGGTTTTTATCCAGGCATCTATGCTAGCTCATTGAATCTTTGCTTAGATTTGCCATACAATATAATCCCAGCAAACATTGCCCTAGACTGAAAAAACTGTCTGGCGATTACATTAAAATCTTTGAACTTCCTCGGTTTCATGTGTGGGCCACGTTGTAGCTCCAAGCTCAAGTTATGAATATGGCAAATTTTGTGTTCGTATCAAATTACTTAGACTGACCGATAAGGTTTGACAAAGGTATGTGCCTTGTGAATTCAAGTCAGTTTATCTTTTAGCGAAAAGGAAGCACTTACTGTAACTGAAATCCGAAGCACTTTGGACAACTGTACGGGGAGCTTAGCTGGGTGGCCTCTTATTGCAATAGATTTAAAGCCAGTGTTGGGTGCAGTTCTAAAGGTCCAAGTGTTTTGAATGCGCTAAAATGTATGGCTAGTACGTTTCTTGTAGCAGATACTTCCCACAGAGTCTACTTAAAACTCTTAGCACATACAGTTAGTTTCATGAAAAACGGCCTGTCAAATTGAATCTAGACAAAGCTAGACAACTTTTGCTATACGATGCTATCTGTCACTAAATATAAATGTCTGGTTATAGCTGGCTACTCAAAGCTAGATCTAAAAGTACATGCAGCACCACTTGGTGCATATTTGAGAGTTAGGAATATTTGTATTTTTTGTTGTTGAAAAGATGCACGTCTATTGTGGATACATATTTATGATATGTTAGATAAATTTATTCCATTTATCAAGGTTTAAATTTATTTAAGTGTAAGCCGACTATAATCTAGGAGTTGACAGAAGTAGCTTGCTTTAGCCAGTTATAGCTTCAGTCAGGAACAGGTTGCTACAGCTGTAAAGAGTCGACCGTATTTTATGAAACTACCTGTAGCATCGATAGAAATTGAGGACCTGGTCAGCAGATTTTTGACAGATGATAAATCTTATCAGAAATATTAGCTCCAATTAAAGTGAAGTCACGAAAACTCTGGAAGATGATTGTGTAATTGCCATGGAATGGTTCCAAGCAAACTACATGAAAGCCAATGCAGAGAAATTTCAACTAATGTTTCCAAGCAAACAGGACACAACTAACAACCAAACCTTAAGAATAAACGATAAATGTATTAAGTCATCCTCATCCATAAATATTTTAGGCATAGAGATCGATAGCAAACTAAACTTCAAGATTCACATAGATGATATCTGTAATCAGATAAGCAAATCAATGCCTTAAAAAGAATAAAACACTATTTTGATAAACAATGTAAAAACACTATATATAATAGTTATATAGGTAGCAACTTTAACTATTGTCCTCTAGTCTGGATGTTCACTGGCAAATTAAACATGGATAAACTCGAAAAGATGATAAAAAGAGCGCTAAGATTCGTTGAAAAAAATATATAATGCCGTACAAAGAACTATGTCGAGAAGCTAATAAATTAACAATCACCCAAGATGCATAAAATCAGTGGCTATACAAATGTACAAAATAAAGAGTAAAATGGCCCCCACTTACTTACAGGAACTTTTTTCAGATAGGGAAGATCTTTACAATCTGAGGACAAAAGACACTTTTAATATCCCCCCCCCCCCCCCATTTCCAAACAATGACATATGGCCAAAAATGTTTTCGGTATTATGGAAGTAAATTTTGGATGCATATACCAAGTAACATCAGAAGCAAAGTATCACTCAGTAGCTTCAAATCCGCTGTGACTAGCTGGCTGATTTCTCAAAAAAATACGAGTATAAATGTTTTATAACTGTAGATAAGACAGACTAATCTTGTCAAAATTTGTGCATTGAAATATTTAGAAATCATTTGTGCAATCTTTATTTCCTCTAAGGTGCTGAATTGTACAATGGAGTGCTTTATATGTGCTATTATTATTATTATATATACTATATTGTAGAATAGATTTGTTTTATAGATTAATTCTATACTTATACTTTCCAAACTGTATATTATTGTTCCTAATATGTCGTACAGAAGCTTCGGCTTGGTTCATATATTTTGTATTGTACATTGAATGTGACACCGTGATTTAAAACGACTTTAAATAAAATTATACTACTACTACTACTAATTCATTGGTGCTATGTCTATGCTGCATGATGCACGCAGATTTGTGCCACAGCCATTATTGATTATTGGCCTTAGAGCTGTGTGGATTTAATTAAAGTCAACAGCCTGACAACAATATTTTATGATAACTCAGATTTGGTGTCACTTGGCATAATTGTCTTTTCAAATCATCAATCCAAAGGAGCATAAAAATGTGAAACTTTGGAAGTGCCAACACCTTTTTGCAGTCTCTGTTGTTCCGCAAACTTGATTAAAAGTTTTATACTTTTGCAATCAGTGTGATGAAGGAATGTATCAGTATCGTGTCTTCCTTGCACAAAGATATTGGAGATTGGAGACAGTCTTAAACTGAGATACACATGAAGTGTTGATATGCATCAGCATGTTCCTGGTCCCTTGGTGAATCAAACATGGGAAAGTATACAAGGTCTCTCAGTGGCATCAGCTAAAAAAAGACTTAAAGTGTACTTAGCTTATCATTCTCCCAAGTACTTCATTTGTCTTCGGAGATTACAGCAATCATACGTTTATGTCATGTGCAGATTTGGTCACATGACCCGCACGTGGTGGGCATCATACAGTAATGCGTTGCTGACGCAATATTCCATCCATGGGATGAAATTTGCATTGAGTTTGTTTTCCTCAGCTACTTCCTTTTGCTTAATATATCCCTGACTCAGCCATACACACGTATACTTCTTGGCATACGAACACACCTGTGTTGAGCTCTTGAAGTCTTGATACAGGCAATAAAACCTTGCTAAATAAGAAAACTCTTGATGGTCTTTACATAGAGATGGTCGTAATTCTGGGCTGAATTGTAATGGCAGGAATTGAGACGCCCCAAATACAGTGGGCTTCATAATGAAAGAGTCACAATTGTGAGTAAAATGTTATAAGGGGTTAAATAAAAGACCAATTAAATCATATGTGAGTCACACTGAAAGAGGATACATTTAACGGGAAATAAAGTATCATAATAAATGAACTTTCAGTATTTATAATTGGTGTCTAGAATAGTTCCGATTAATCATGTTGATCTGACACTATTCGCCAATTTTCGTTTAGTAGGCAGTTAAAATTCAGCTTCAATTCAGGCATTATTCATAACTTCCACCAAAGTGGACGTTTCAGAAACTCTATCTTTCGGTGTATTGCAGCATTTGCATTTCTGTGTGTCCACAATAGTGGATTTTCACGGAAGGTTCTCTATATTTCCACTAGGTGGCTATGACAGAATACTGCAATTCTATCAGCTGAAAAAGTTCCCGCTCTTGGCTGTGATTGGCTGAAGCAAAGTGCATCCTAGCAGCAGTATTTTTAGTGCATTTTAATGTATATTTGACACCTTATCATTCAGTTGATTTTTATAATTTTTCGGAGAAAGTTTTATTTATTGAAGTCAGTGATTATATTCTATGTCTGAGAAGCAAAATGAATAATAAGAGGAGAGGAAGGACTTATGTCTTGCTGAACTCTGGGCTGCTCAGTGAAAAGAGTCTATTTTAAGATTTTGATAAAAACTTAGGATTGGTTTTCATCTCTTTGACATTTTCGGTTTTGGCCCGATCAGCAATTATGGCCAAAAATGGAATGGATCTTTGTCACAAATTTTGAAAGTTGACCTTTGGTCTGCGTGCGATAAATAGATAAATACTCAACAATATTTGGCATTTTGCCCCATATCCTGTGAATTTTAGATAATCTTTAGTTAAAATTTTCACTGAAATGTTAATCACTTAGAAATCCTGTGTGGTCTAAAAGTACGCTCTTCGCTTCTTTTGTGCTTTTGTCTGGATTTTTGTGACTTGCACAGTTATTATATTCTGTGGTTTCATTTGATTATTGTACAAGTACATGTATATCAGTATATGGGTTCTGCTGATGTATTACAAACATGCTACCGGAACGCTCATGATTGCAATGAATCCATATACAGCGTATGACTTATCACTTAATTGGCCAAATCACACCTTAATTAAGGACTTTATTGGGAAGTCAAGTCATTTACATTAATAACCAATCAACTGGGCAGTTGTTTGTGCCAAATGCTGGACAGTTTGTTAGAAACAAGCATGTATGATGCACACTTTTTTCTTGTTTCACTGTAATATTGAGTACGATTTTCACTTCTTCGTTATGTCAAGTTTTATTTAATTAAAAATTAATATCATAATGCGTCGATACCATACAGCCTATCAATCTATAAAAACGGTCAATATATTTGAACTTTTAACCAAATGTTCACCTAATGATGACCTTTTATCGCGTGTGTGGGATGGTAACCTTTGACCTCATTTTGACCTACTTTATGAAGTCAACAAAATATTTGACATTTGCTCCGATGTCTCATCATGTGGTCTCATGACCTAGCTACCCCAGAAATAGTCTATTCCTCAATGGGAGACACATGTATTGTGACCTTTAAGTTGAACGAATCATGTGGCCACATACATGGTATTAACATGCTGACAAGATGGCTAGCTACTGTGCATCATGTCTGCCATAAATATGAAATACATTTCATAGGTTATGTTGAATTGAATGAGCCAGTTATTAATAAGAGGCAGCTTGCAAAGATTTTAATTGACTCTTGTTTGGTGAGTTCCATTTCACTAACTACGTGTAAATTTTCCATTGCTAGATTTCAATCAGATCAAGATGATACGGAATCAATGCAGCAGGTGTGTCTGGTGAAGAGCACTTGGGTTGGTCCGGTAATTCTTATAAATTAAATTGAGCTGCCTTTGGAAACAGAACCAGACACCAGTAGAGCAAAGAACATGATGTCTGATTTGTTGGTGGCAAATAAAATTAAGCAACTGAAACGAAATTAATGTGTGAGTACTATGTTCGGGAAACGGCAGTATTTGCTATACTTGAAGATAGTGCAATGTGGTTCTCTTTCATTCATATAGTAATTGTCCAATATTATCCCTTTCTAAGTTCTTCAGTTCTCTAAATAGATGCAGTACGATAGACCGTTTAAAAATAGACTCCTTCAGATATTTTATTACATTTAATAAGTAGACCACTGCCATATGATTTATTTTCAGTGTCTCTGTGGCCAGTATTTACAGTCTCTGGTCCGGACAAACGATACCCTTAGCAACCTAGAAATCAACTCAGGCCCAGTTGTCAACCTGGAGACACAGATATACCCTAAAACACCTGCTGCCAGGTCATAATTAACAATATGATTAACAATAACGCCACATCTGCTGTCAGCTTGTGACACAAAGGTATTTGGCTGGTTAATTTGGTTATGGCTGATGACAGCATCTGAATTGTCATATATGCACATCACCAGGTTATAACAGGACAACTCGCCGAATTTCCGATTCACCGCCAAAAAATCTGACTGGGATGATTTGACCATTGAGCAGATTCCTATGATTGATCGGTGGTGAGTTGAACTAGAAAGGGGATAGTTTGTCGGACAATGACGGTTTGTCGACCATCATCTTGGAGGTAGCAATTCAGAAAGCTGTCTATTTCTCTGCATTTACCAAGCTCAGGCTTCTATTTGTTCTCAACACATTAACCAGCTTCAAAACAATGACTTACTCAACAAGTGGCCCTTCAACTGAGCAAGCTTTTTGGTGGCTTCCATTTCCTTTCATTTAGTTCCAGGAATTAATTTCATAGAAGGTTTCTTGGAGGTGATAACTACTCCAAAATTCCAGTGCCTAGAGCCATTGCTTGTTGTGTTGACCATACAATCAGGAGGTCAATGATAATTCGAAACTATAATTTCCAATATTTGTAGACAGTATTTAAGCCATTTGGCTAGGTGTACGTCAGACAAGGCCTTACACCTCAACTAGCCCAAAACCATTGCGTCTACATGCCTCACTTTATATATTAAGACAACTTACTAATCTGATTGGCCCTCAAATAAGCCTGAAACTGTTTGCCCCATATACATGCATGTACTTATTATTTAATGTACTTGCTATCTGGCTATTAAGCCCATTTTAACCTGAACTATGGAGTGGTCGATTCAGAGAAGTCTAAGTGTATCTACTACATGTATCATTGAAATGCCCTAATGGACATAATTGAGAGTGTTGAGTGATGGGACAGGGTGAGAGGGAAGCTGACAGTCATGACCTGCAGCCAGTTGGAGTGAAGCCCTGCACTTGGTGCTGCAGTCCTGCGGGGCTTCTTTTTCAGCTCAATTCTCAAGACACACTTGCTGAGGCTTTCATAAATCACACCAGCATGTGTTAATGTAAAATGGAAGTATTTTATCTTCCCATATAACGATGGACTAAGGGTTTGCTTTACTTACCACAAAAGCTTGCCTAGCCCTGATGTACTAATATTATTAGATGTTAAGGTTTACCATGTCAGGCACCTTAAGGCAGCTATGACCTCACCACTTAAGAGATTATTACCATTGTAGTATATAGTTTACTTCACTCGACTTTAAAGCTTACTATGAGCACTGATGAGTAATGCCGAGGTTTTCATTGAAAGTTATTTTGAAAGGTGAAGCACCATATAATTTCATTGCCGTTTTCCTGTTGGCTATAAATATGACTTCTATTGTTTTATCTGTTATTTGTTCTTTTAATCTCTATAGAGTCTGCCTCTGCAACTAGGTTTTAGCAGTTTTATTGTTGGTTAATCATAGCCTAACTTCTACCCTTAAAAGTGACTTTTGTTCTGAGGATACTAGATATCACAGCACATAGAAAATTGATTTTGCCCAGAATCACGGTTTCTGGAAGCCTATTTGGGGGAGGGGGGGGGGGGATGTAGAATTAACTCCCCTTTTTTTCAAATCAGCCAAATAAATTGAAGAAAATATAGTTTAACCCACCGAGACCTATGTTAACACATGCTGACATGTTATCACTGGGTTTCAATAAATAAATTTTGATAACGCAGGTAAATTAGGAAAATGTGGATCTATACGTAATATATTCTTTTTGTTCGGATATCACTACTTTGTTATTTATTTTCATTGCATGAGGAGTCGCTATGGGCGGGTTCAATCGTACAATTACAAGAATAACTCGTTTCAACAAAATCATTGGATCAGCAGAAACTGAAAAATAAAAACTTTCTCCAGGGTGGACATTTGGAACAAGAACCAGGTTCTCTTTGTATTTAAGTGTTTAAATGAGGGCATGAGGATTCTCCTTAACAAATGACCCATAAATCCCCTTAAGAAGAAGAGCAGGTCAGGCTGAGTGCAGCAGGTGCTGGACACAAGGCACGAGCAACAGAAGCAGCATGGTGGCAGCCAGCTCATCGAGTTCTAGGTTCAACTCGCTGCCCTGACACACTAAGGAGTCCTCACTGAGGACTGAGTTGATTCATCAATACCATGCAAGGTAGTCTCACCATCTTGTCTGAACTAGGTGTTTTACTGCACTGATACTAGGCGAAATATGAATCGAGTTATTTTGTAAGCAACGCAGAACATATAGCTATTATTGAGATTATATCAGTTCATAATAGAGTTTCACTATTATATAAGAGCTTGGGTGAACGTAGAGGGGGTCTTTACCGGGTTGAACAAGACCCTTGTTTAAAATTGCATTACAGTTATAGTTACAATACAGTTATATAGTCTCGAGTTTGACTTTGGGGTCTTTTTTAGATCCGACTTCTAATTGATAAAAAAATAAGGTATCGTTATTAAGTGTACATTACGTACTGAAATGCTGTTTAACAAATCCACTAGACATTATAAGCAACAGGCATAGCAAGGATAGTGAACTGTCATGAAATAACCAATGTAACTACGCAATAGAGATCCCTATTTTTCAATTATTCTGTTTTATGAGCTACTTCTGTGAGGAAAATCAAAGCTATGGAGAATTGTGCTATTCTTCTACAAGGTACATCTGAGAACTCTTTATTCTACCTATTTTAAAGTTCTTTTCTTACACCTTGGTACTGTATAAGGTATCTAATACTGCAGTATTCTGTATCTTGCAGTTGATGGTTCTTTCTTCAGACACAAATTCTTTACATCTGATATATCCACAAGAAAAGGATAAGTGAACCTAACAAGACATGCAACAAACCAAAAACTGTATTGGTTTTAGTACTTATACTTAAGAAGAAGATCGATGGCTTTGTCATAATCAAACCATGCACACTACATATACTGTTTCAGTTGATATCTGTTATTGCATACATCAGATTTTTGGCTAAAGGAAAAGCCCCTCATAACTTAGAACCGAAATGTGGTTCTTCTGTAGATTATGATATCACTTGGCTATGCTTGGCCTGAGTTAAAGCCTTGCACTCCATTTCTATTTTGAAACGAAAGGTTTCAGCATGTGCACAATACCATTACCATACCCAAGTTTTCCTTGCAGGTTGTATTTTCAGTTAATTGACCTTTTCATCACCATCGATTACTTATTTTTAAAATTCTCGTGACATTTAGTGCCTACACACATTTGGTTCTAACAAAGAGGCAACCATAGATAAAGATATACATTACCAATTACAGTAAATTCCATAGACTTGGAAACTAAACTCCACTACTCCAGGGGAATGCAGGACTCTGATTGGCCTAGGGATGCCTTAACCAACAGGAGTCCTGGATTGACATGGCGTTATTTAGAGTTCTAAGTCTATGAAATCTGCTGCAAGATGGCAAGAGGCCCTAGTGAAGTTGAAATTTGCATTTTGCACATTTTACGACTGCTTGGTGCTTCCATTAAAAGAATTAAAGAAGTATTAGACTTACATAGCGTGACGATTATAACGAAGAAACAGGCTGTTAGTGAAGTGACACCTGGCACCTTCATGACTGCACCTGAAAACCAATAAAACAAAAGGCGAAATTACAGAACATTTTATGAAACATATCCCATTCCTAATTGTAAAATGAAGACGGCATAGCCAAATATCCCATAACACTTCGCAGATATTACTGAAATTTTATCCTGTTGCGGGTTGTGAAAGATGTTTTGCTATTATTTTACATGACATTGTATGCTTCTTTTGTATTTTCACACACGTATTATACTACGCACTGAAACAACAGGCATGTTTCACCACAGATTTATGACTTTATAAGTGAAGGTAGATGGGTTGTAATTCGGCATAAGTTTCTCCTAATAAATGATACCTTTAAACCCCAACAAAAAGCATGTTAAGTCAGTGGATGAGCTAACTGATAATATACATGCACTCACGAAAAAAAAAAAAGAAAAAAAAGAAGAAGAGCTGAATTAGTCTATTACTACATATTTACATGAACTACTCAATGTCAAGAAACTAACAATGAAATAACAAATCTCATCTAAGATGTATCCAATGGTTTTTGGAGGGATTATTAGTCAGCATTATATTATACTTGGCCGCATAGGGCAAACAAACAGAAACTTGAGGACACAATGGTTCGTTGCTTTGTGTCCAAAAACATCTTGTATTTCGATGTTGCCAAAGGCATGTGTTTACCTACACCCTACTTATGTATCTCTTTTGAGAAGAGGCAGCTGAAGGTAGACTTAAAAGGTGAATGTTTTTTAAAAAGCAACTGTTGGACATTGATGTGGGGGGGGGGGTGGGGGGATGATGCCACTCTGTATAAAAGGTGTGGGCAAAACACACAGAAATAAGAGAAAGTTAGCATAAAAAAGGTGTAAAGATATGAATAACAAAATAAAGATACTTGGTAGACTGATGTCAACACAAAAAATTATTTTCTTTAATTATGTTGCCTCTATTACATCACTTCTAAGTTCGCACAAAATCGTGCATCAGCTACTGCGTCTGAAGCTTAGTCAGCATATATGACCAGCTTCTCGAGGCAGACGTAATGATGAGATGATAAGGCTTGGAGTTATCAAAAAACACTCTGTATAAAAGGTGTGGGCAAAACACACAGAAATAAGAGAAAGTTAGCATAAAAAAGGTGTAAAGATATGAATAACAAAATAAAGATCACTTCTAAGTTCGCACAAAATCGTGCATCAGCTACTGCGTCTGAAGCTTAGTCAGCATATATGACCAGCTTCTCGAGGCAGACGTAATGATGAGATGATAAGGCTTGGAGTTATCAAAAAACACTCTGTATAAAAGGTGTGGGCAAAACACACAGAAATAAGAGAAAGTTAGCATAAAAAAGGTGTAAAGATATGAATAACAAAATAAAGATACTTGGTAGACTGATGTCAACACAAAAAATTATTTTCTTTAATTATGTTGCCTCTATTACATCACTTCTAAGTTCGCACAAAATCGTGCATCAGCTACTGCGTCTGAAGCTTAGTCAGCATATATGACCAGCTTCTCGAGGCAGACGTAATGATGAGATGATAAGGCTTGGAGTTATCAAAAAACACACTGATAGGGACAAAACATTTTGGTCGAATATATTTTGACAAGCTGTGCAGAATTTTAGGATTACCGTAGATTCTGTTTGGCCAGTAGAGAGAATTCAGTCAAACAGTTTGTGTCGAAATTTGCAAACTCTTCTCTCCTCCCCCACAGGCCAGGATGACAGCTGATAAACATCTCTTTTCATTGAGGATGGTTTAAGCAATTTCGTCATTACGCCAACATTGAGGCGGAGGAGCGCTGTGGCCGAATTGACCATCTTAATGGACACGCAAACAATAAGGTCACCGGGGGTCTCTTCCAACCTGCCTTCCTGGCCACTTAAGCCCTGCCCCCTTGTGCACAGCCCACGATACACCTTGTTGGCTCAAGATACACCTTGTGTGCTCACGATACACTTAAGATACAGATGCTGAAAGCAACCTCTACCATGGTATCAAACAAGGAGATCCTGTCTCGCCGCATGTCATGTTGGCAGTAGATTTTCAGGACACTGACATGTCCCTGATCATGCATAGGACTAAACTACTACATGTGGGTTACCCAAAGTGAAATTTCCATTGCACTTAAGATTTGAGGCCGCGCGTTGAGTTTGCCATTCAGCAGTCTGCAAACTCCTCTGTAAAAAGGTTTAGTTAAATTAAACTTCGATGTAAATCGAAGCTGAAAGATAAGATAGATAGATAGATAGATAGATAGATAGATAGATAGATAGATAGATAGATAGATAGATAGATAGATAGACAGATAGACAGACAGATGTACAGATAGATAGACAGACAGACCGGTGGTCAGCTTGACCAGTGTCCATTTAGACAGCAAAACGTGATAAGTAAACTGCCTGAGGTAGCATGGGAGGAGGTGAAAATCCCGAGGGCTAAAGTGCTCTCCCTGGCAAAAACAGCTGCATTTCTATCCTCTGTTTATGACTGGGACTCACACTGCCTGTGTCACCCAGGTGACTAAACAATCGGCGCATGTATTAGGTTAGACTAGAAATTGAAGGAACCTAGTGTTGTGCTAATTTCAGAGCGATTGCATGATAAGATGTCAAGTGTGACTTGCCAATGCAACAAAAAAGGCGGATTTTGCATGATAGAGACTCCTCGGGTTTATCGTGATGTTTGTGGCATCCTTATTCTAAAATCGACATGCATGTATTAGCCTCGTTTATATTCGTACTATAACAGGGTCTATAACAAACAAAATCTTCAAGGTTGAACCCATGGGGTGTAAAGAAATGTGAGCCAATGTCGCCTTGCTTGCGCTTTCCTTACAGGCCTTGCAGGTGACCTGATGAAGTTGAGGGGCTTCTTTGGGGTCAGCTGTGAATAGGGACACATACACAATTCAAGCAATGCAGACTGAGCATCTCATCCTGCAAATGGCTGCACATGGAGGGGAAATTGGATGTTGTTTTGTCTTCCCCATCATTGTATGCAGCAGCAAGGAAGGATCTGTGAGATGCTGCAGCAGCTATACTTTAGCATCCTCCCCTCCTCCGCATCACCCAATACAGACAAAGCACCAACTCTGCATCCTCCCGCAGCTAAGATAAACAAACAAGGGTGTGATCAACAATAAGCGAATTGACAACTCCCAAAACTCATATATTGCAAAGCTGCACCCCGCCTGCCATATGTTTGCCCCTTTGCTTCTTAAGAGTGCTATGGAATAAGCTAAGGGGGTTCACTTCACAGCACTTGAGACTTGCATACCCACTCATAAAGTTGGCCTTTTGTGACTGTTCAGAGTGAACTACAGAACTCCAAGGAATTTATATTGCAAGGACTTTTGTGTCAATCTTTTTCAATGTAATAACATTCGGAATATTTGACAGCAACAATTCCAACTTGTCATTATGGGATCTCTAAACATCAATTGCATATTTGTAAATATGATGCTATCTCTAATAATTAAGCTATCTCTCTCGGAAGGAATAAAGTGGAATGTCATTGAAGGTTCTGGTGTTCGTGAGATCTTCCTTCTGACACATGACATGGCATTTGTGACGTCACAGAATGGATGCTTATCTTCTTACATGATCTGTTTCTTGTGATCTACTCCTCTGGACAAGTAATGTATTGATGACAATAAAAGGGAGGCGGAATGTATAATTTAGCTGTAAAACACTCTGTTTCGACCTTGACTGATCTTGTGTATAAATATGGCGTCCCTTAGTGCATGTTTGGCAAGGAAAAACTACAACACATCCTTAATATATGCATCAGGCAAGGAATAATGAAGCTACACATCCTTCTTGTACATAACAGCGTCACAGTTAATCACAGAAATGAGTCCTAACTGTAGAAAGTGACACACTGGTGTCTTTCAAGGCACCCCACTGAAACGTTGTCACTTTTCTCAGAGGAGCGTTCACACTTATGACTTTTGCCACTTTTGCAACTTCACACCCACGAAAGAAGAACAATCTCCCAACTTAGCATATTTGCAGATGATACACGAATAGCGAAATTGTTATGGACTACATTGTAAAGAAACAAACGAACAAAACAAAACACCATTTTACCAGAGAAAAATCACGCAATACTTGTGCAAGTTATAAAACCAAGTTCCTGGAGGAGAAAAAGCTCTTTTACACTCTTTTATTCCCACGCTAGTTTCCATGAAACCAAAGACAAAGTAGACAATGCTGATAAATAAGTACTATAATCAGCCATTACGGACACCTAAAAAAGTTAAAAGGCTATTAAGATATTTAATCTACCATTGTGGGTGACCTCGAAGTGAGGTGATTCTGATCTGGAGCGAAGGAATTCCTTCGTTTTGTCTTTGTATTGTTTCAATTGTGGTCCGAAGCTTAGTCAGATTATGTAGCCATGGCAGATGCTAGAAGCAGATGTAATGATGAGATGTAGAGGCTTTGAAGTCCACATCACGTTGGTGGGGTCTTTTTACTTCACAACTAGTACAATTCAGGCACCACCAATTCAGCATCTCAAGCAAGACTGCCTGTAAGAGTAAGAGTGCCTGGGCTAGGAAATAATCGACTTTGGGACTTTAATTTAGCTGTTCAGGACTTTCACCACTAGGCCACTCAACTGCTTATCAGCTGCTTAATAAAGAAGTTCAACTGCTCATGAAAACTTCCTCGTGCGGAGATAATCTTTCCTGTATATCTTGTCATTGTACACATTTATGAGCATAAAACTGGAGAAAAAAAAAAAATGTTTAAAAACCCACTGCAAAATTCCAAAACCCTGGAGATTTCTCAGAGTGAAATACCTACAATGTAAAACAAAACGTTAAGTGTCAAATTTTAGTATGAGCTTTTCTGAGAAAACCTCCGGTTGTAAATCCTTGGACTAAACGGGGTTAGTCCAAGGTAAATCCAACGAACGATTTCAGGTCAAGAAACCAAAGACAACTCTGAGATTTTAAACCAAATTTACGACATAAAAAATCTGTAAATCCGTACAGAAGACTTTTTGACATTTAAATGATTTTTAATGCTTGGACAGGATGGGTTTGTAAACGGCATGACAATGGATTCATAGATTCATCACGCAGGGTCCTATAGGTAGCTTACATTTGGAAGTCAAAGAGTTTTAGTCCCAAACTGAATGGTTTCTAGAAGTTTTAAAATCGTTTTAATGTTATGAGACATACCTGGCGCTCCAAGTAGGTATTCTGGCGACATGTTAGCTAGCTTTATGACTTTTTTTATTTCTCAACACCCTCTGTTTAGGGTGTATTTTGAGTGAGGGATCTATATCATGCCTTACTATAGACCACCACACAAAGAAGGGAATTAGATGGACCTAACCTAAACATCTAACATTCAAGTAACATAGATGTGTATTGTATATAGGGTGTCCCATTTGGGTTGAATCTAATATTCCCTTAAGATTAGACAACCAAGCTGTGGATAAGATTACAATGTGAAAGCTTTCAAGGTCATTTGCATTAACTTTGTATAAAACACGTATCAAGTAAAATATGCCTCCGTTTCCCTCAAAACAGGCTTTCCCTCCTATAAACGGCTGCATTTTTAAAAGTTTCTATCTTGTGATCAATATTTTTTTGCAAAACTCTGAAACTTTGCTATAAAGGAGAGCATGATTGAATGTTCTTAGGAAAAAGAAGTATAGTCTTGAAGAGTTAAAGGTGGCGACATTTAGCACAAAGTTACACTCTTCAGATACAAGAATCTGTTTCATGAGATATTTTTGAAGTTTCATGAAATGCCGCGCCCTTGGAATTTAGAAATTGCATTACTTGTATTGCTTTTGAGTTGTTTTTATAGGTAGCAAAACACTGCATGTGTCTTCAAAATTCAAGACACTTAAAAGCTTTATTCGCTTTATATGTCATGTGGATGCCACTCCTGTGTAAGAGATGTTAACCTTTTACGTGCGTGTTTTGTAGAGATTTATGCTTTCACATGTGGTGGGCGATCGTGGCTAGTAAAATCGTGCCAACCTGATGGTTTTGTAGCTCTTGAATTTAAATCATTGCCTCACATTTATTTTATCAATTTGGAAATTTGATATATATGGTAGATGTTTGGAGCATTCTGTGAAAATTGGAGGCAAATCAGTTGAGCCGTTTTCATTCTATAGCAAAATGGACAGCAAAATAAAAAAAGAAGTGACTGATTTCAATAATATGTACTAGTTATTCAATGTTCCAAACTTATATTTTCATACGAACATTTAGTTTATATACCTGAACTAAAACAATTTTGTATTTATTTTTTTGCTGTATCTGCTTACTGCTCATTGCACTATAGAGACTCTACATACTAAACATTAAGAAAATACAATAGAAATAGCCAAGAAATTATGCTAGTAATCTATAACACAGTTTCCTGAAGCTATGGTGGAATATAACAATAATAGTTGTGAAAATATCTGTAGCACAATTTTAATTTAGCTTTTTCCCTTTGTCACTGCTGGCTTATTTTGTCCCGAGCGTTATGCTCCATTCGTTACTGATATTTCTTTGAATTTATTGACCTGTTAGATATTTTATCTTCTTAATATTATTTCAGACCTTCGTCAAAGTTCCTTATATTTCTAGGGTCGTGAGAGCCCATGAATTAGAGAAAATTGGTGTCCCGAGCGTTGTGCCCAAATTTCAATATTCCAATTTTTCTGCCCCAGCCAAAAAAAATAATGCAATTAAATTACTGAGCCATTAGTGTACTTGTATTCTGTACCCAATGGGCACAATAATGTAATGCATTTCAGGGTTCTAGAAGGGGGAAATTAAAAGATTGTTGAATTGCGTTAAATTTAAACAAATGCAACAGGTTCAGGAGCCTCATGCTACAGTAAACTACCTAAATAATGAAATTATGATGTTTGCAAATGTTCTAATACTGAACTTTCAGTTATTAGGGAGGCTGGGGTTTTAATGAAGGTGAACTTAAGAAAACCGCAAAATATAACGTTTAGGACATGTCACACTTTGGCTCAATTATTTTTGCACTAGACCTTAAGACTACCTCATATTAATTTAAACTCAAAAGAGACATCTCACTGTTTAAACCACTTTATTCCGCAAAAGCCTGTGAACAATGACTTTTGATGAGTGGCATCATGCAATTAACTTTTTAATCCAGAATAACCAATGTTAATCTCTCAAGAATGAATTTGTCAAATACAGGCAGATCTTTTGAAACAACTGTTCTTGTTGTTTGCCTCTGAGCAACAAAATTGAAATATCAACAAAGTTAAAAATATTATTGTCTGAATTGTCCTATTTCCTTGAAGCAAGATATTGGGACAGCCAACCAGAAATTAACTGAAATAAATTTACAAAGCCAGGAAAATCGTAACAGACAGCAAAATTTCAGATATACGTAAAAAAATATAAAGTAAAAATGACAAGGCAGAGAAATTAGATTAACCAGGATATGATTAGAGTGTTTTCCTTACAATAGACATTATGATATAGGACGAGAAAAATCTTAGTTTATAAGATGATATTTCTTCAAGCAAGGGCCGGTTCAAGTGGATGCATGGACTTTCAAAATAATATTTAGGCTATATTAATTGTTTTAATTTTCTTGAGGCTTCTATGATGTGATTTTATTTTCGCATTAAGACTTAGTTAGAAGACACTACCCCTTCCTAATTATCTTTCAACATTTTTGAAAGGAGATAAAGAAATATAATTCTATCAGTGATCTCATTAAACCTTCATCAACATTCAGTTTTTAGTCGAAAATTCTTTGGAAATAATTAGTAATGGTTGTCCCATAAAATCTAACTTGATGGCATGATTATAATGAAATTGTATTACTCCTTTCATCAAAGGTGTCAAGCTTGACATGGCATCATTGCTGACCATTCAATATGCTTTCATGTACTTCATTAATATTTCAGACCTACACATGTTACTTGCAGGGATGGACTGATTCAGCAGGGACAATTAATAACCTTAAGCATGAATACCTATTGTAATTGTTAAGGACCTGTAAAATTGTTTTATTTTGTGTATCACGATAAGTCATATAAATTTCTCATCCTTAATTTATTCATGGTGCTTTATGGACAACTCTTCAGCATTTTCCTCCAAGCAAATGCCAATATTCGCTGCAAACGGAAGGCCCTAAATGTATGAATGGAAAAGCTTATAAGTGAAAAAAAAAACTAAACTTTCTTGAATGTGACAAAGTTTTCTTTCTTTTTTTTTTTAAACAAAAAGACTACATGGAACCATAGCTGGAATACGAAAAATGAAACTAAAAAATTAACATACATAATATATATGGTATCTGCCAAAAAAGGACTTAAAGGGTAAAAAATCAAATTAACCACCAACATAGAACCTTACATTATACAGTGTATAGACTAAGTAGCATGCGTACATTTTACATCTCGAGTCAAAAACTGCTTCAAAAATGAGAAAACGTCCAAATTAAGGCTACAAAGATTTGATCTGGATATTCGTCATTATGAAAAAAAATCACAATAAACTGCTTCATTCACAATGTTACCTCTGTTGCCGACTGTGTCTTGTCTTATTTTAATACTATCCTTCACTTTAAAAAAAGATTGGTTGAATAACCAATCATTTCTGTTGGCTGAACTTCATTTTTCCAAACCAATCAAAATCTGCTTAATACATGGTGTTTTTGGAGAATATATCTCGATATTGTAAGGTAAACAGATTTGGAGTCAGCACATGCAGCAGGCACAAAGCTATTACAAACACATCCAATAGCTTACTCACAAATTCTGATAAAATGACCGAGCAAAAAAATAAAATAAAATAAAAGATACCAGCAGAATAGAATATGTAGAAATATTTCGCCTTATTTTCAGTTAACATTACAGAATTTCTTTTACCTGCCCCTCTGTCCCCTGTGGATATATATGTGGAAAGAGAGGGATGGCCACTTCATTTGTAAAATATATATATTCTTTCGTGTTTTTTTTTTTTTCATGCGACCCCAATCCCTCATATTGAGAAATGAGCAATTATTTAGCAATGTGTACATACATATCACATGTCTTTTTACAAACAGTAACCTTATTAAACTGTCATATTTCAGAAATGGAATCTTGTTATTGCAGCCTACACAAAAAGTCATAGCCACGATGCTGTGTTTTTTTTACCCAGAATTCAATCGAATCAAGCAATTTCTGGTGCTTTTTCTATTACACACATTGTAACCAGTTTCAGTAGTTGTCTTGCAATCTTATTGTAGTTTTTACGGTAAAATTCTGTTAAATTGGTATGCAGCCTGCTACTGTAATTTTTTATGGCAAGATGCCGTGAATCTATCCTACGGCATAATACTATAGAATTTACAGCTGAGGCAAAGAGAATGGCATTCTACCGTAATTTATCCAGTAAATTTCTGTGAAATTACCGTAACACAACTCTACACCGTGATACCACAGCATTTTATGATAAGTTACAGTAAATTTCATGCCGTAAAAATGTATGGTAGATTGCCCAATATTGGCAAATTTTAGGGGCTCATTGGTAGGGTCAATATCAGACTACATAAATTTACGGTAAGGTGCCATTTGTAAGATTTTACGGTAAGCGATCATCACAACTTAACCGATGCCTGTGCTGTAATTTCATGGTTCATCAAACATCAGTTCTTTCTACTTTATGGTAACATTGGTGTGATGTGGAAACGACCTATCTCTCGGATGTATCTTTAAGCTTGACGATTTAAAGCGTAATTCCGAGAATTAAGTATATGAAATAACCAATTATTTGTAAATGGAAGAGATGTAGGCAATAAGTCAAACCCGAGCTCTCTAAATGATAACAACGCCTCTCTTAGACAAATGATAAAGCAAACAGTTGGTTAATTGTCAGGGAGAGTTTGGGCATTTGTTGTAGTCTAACGTTAGTGGTTTAAACCATGGCTCTGATGAAGGCATTGAGTCCAAATCCTAGCCTTGGAACTCATGAACAACATCTCAACTGGATGTCGTTCATATGAGACTAGATTGGTCATGTAACATCATATGGTAACATTTCGGCCCCTGCATGACTCCCCTACTCATGCTATCACTTAATCCTCATGAGACAAGAGCTTACTGCCCAATCCAAATATTTAGTTTATATCAAAAAGCTTTCAATTATTAAAAAAGTCGTTTCCCGGTTGTAGTATTAACACATTATTTCAAAAAAGTACTTCCTAATTTAAATATCATGGCTAATGGATGAATAAATCTCGAAGTGAACCAGATCAAACCAGCCATGATGAGGATCATATTCTCCCGCCATAGCGGGGTCATCCTATCTGATAGATTTCAATTGGCCATATTTGGAAAATGTGGTGAATAGGAGCGCCCTGAATAACTCCTCCCTCCACCCCCGCACATGTTACGTCATTCTGACTCCCATGGCAGATTGGATGGGGTATACCAGCCTAAACTTCTTATTTTGTATAGAGTTGTCAGTGCCCCCTTACAATCAAACATATTTTATTAGAATGCATCCACTTACAACGCGTAAGAAGACCTTTGTTTCAAGCTAATACCTTACATCTCTTTGCAAGATATCCAACTCAGACAATTATTGAATATCTACATGCTTCTGATTTCTACTACCAAATATAGATAATTAATTTTAACCTAGAGAGCCTCTACATAGCCCATAACACACACACACACACACACACACACACACACACACACACACACACACACACACACACACACACACACACACACACACACACACACACACACACACACACACACACACACACACACACACACACACACACACATTGATGCGTTCAGTTAGCTTAAACTTGACAAAGTGTTTGGTAACTTTGATTTATTTGTTTTAGTAAAATGTATAGCTGTCTATGGCAGAGAATAGTTCGTGTAGCAACGAGTTTTAGATAATTACTTCTTGGAAGATATAAGTGACAAGACTAGGAAAAGAGAGGGGCGATCCATCACGAATAAAAAAATATCTACTTTACGTTTGTTAAAATAGTCCTCATCTTTCGTATTTAGTATCATCAGTTTCAGTCTTGAAGTGTGAAATTCCAAGCGACATCTTCCGCACCTTTTTTGATTAGCAATCAATTAGTTTTTGATGATAATTTTTTTTTTATTCAGGTGTCAAATTGGAAAATGAAATTCGACTTTGAGCAGAAACTGAAACTGTGGAAGCCAGAAGTTGCTGCCTCTTGAAATTAACAATGTAATTGAGACGATTAAGCGCTGAGTAATTAATGTCGTTTTCTCCATGCTGTGTATGGTAATCAGCAACACTCATTGCCTTAATGTAATTTACAGGGACGGAAATAGAGCAGGCCTAATCCCACGCAAACTAGGGATGATGACAAAATTTGGCCTGATTGTGACATATGATTTCTAACATGTATGTTTGAAATTATGATATAAAGAAAGTGATTTAAATCTTAAAATATAAGCATAGTCTGGGTTTGACATTAAACTTCAATTCGATAATCCATAGAACTATCGGGATAATTTCTGATGCTTTATCATTTTATCCTATCATTACTAAATTGGAAAAAGTATGCGAGTAAAGATTTATTCATCCATCTAACAAAGTAACGAATGTATGGGTGCTGTAAGTGTATTCATATATTGTATGTTTGTAATTTCATAATTCGTTTTAAATTCAACTTTTCATTAATTCTTTAATGATCATAAAAACCCAGTTGGGGAGTATATGCAAGTTTCATGGCTTCAAAGTAAAAAAAAAATAACTCACCTTTTTAATGAAGAATGAAGAAGAACAGTCCAATGAAAATTTTATTCCAGGAGCTTGCTGTAGTCTACGGAGGGCTTCGGACGGATTACAAAGCCAACTAGAGAAAATGGTTTGAAGAGATGTCCGCGAAATTTCAGTTCTTGGTGCTGGTTGGCTATTTGGCTGCGATCACTTCATATAGATGGCATCGCCAACTCGCTTGTGTGGGCTGTAGGGGCCCCTGAACCGCCTCGCACTTTCTCAACCAATCAGAGTCCAGTGTTCAACCCCATTTACATACTCATTTGCATATGCGGCACCTCCAGCAGCAATCCTGTTATGACGTCATGACATCGTGGTAAATTCTCCGCCAACGATTTTCTCACATTTCAGCAAACGTGTGGATGTACAAATTGACTGTAAATCACTTCCTTTGAAATTCCGAGAAATCATCGAAAATGTGAATACTTCGCTGAAACACAGACCACTTGTTTACACTTTGTGCATTATGTTAATGATGAAAAATGTTATACCCCATTTTGTAAAATCGTCATGGGACCCCAGGTCAGGGCTCTTGGGTTTTATATAGTGCCCCCTCCAGAGCTGTAAACTCCCTTAAATTAATTAGCTGAAAGGTATTGGGCAGGGTGGAGTACATAATGGTATTCAATACTGAAAGGTGAAACATGAAATGGAATGAGAAATGGATAAATGGTATATTTGTAGAAGTTAAAATTGAAAATGTATCCATGTTAGATTATGATGAGATGCTTCTCATTATTGAGACACTCTGTCCCTCATAAGCCAGTGATTTTAATACTTTTATTTTGTAACTAAAATTCTATTTTAGGTACCTTTTTTAATTAATCTTATTTTATTTTTGTTTTTACTGTATATGCTCCCATGCCACTTACATGTAGGTGTGCGAATAAAATATATTGAATTTTGAAATTGAAAAGTCGAGGATTTTGCATGTCTGAGGGACCAACTGTATTTCATAGAATTTCTTTATTCAACGCCTACGCATAATAACAATTTTAAACTTTGATTACATTAATCGCTACGTTAGGTGCTTGGACTATTTTGGTGTTCAGAATAATTACTTTGATGAAAAGCCATGTTAGCTCCATTTTCGTCAATGTTTGAAAATGACTGCAATTTCACATTACAATGTATTATATTTCTTATCATTATCAGATCAAAACCACAATCACGTGGTAGCCATATATTTCTGCAGGCAATACACACATGTATAGTCACAGATCATTTCATAAACAATATACAACAAGGAGGACTGCACGATGCCCATTCCAGTAGGACCTATGCTTATCTTGCTTATTGATTAGTTTGAATAATTTTTTAATGATTTTTTTATGTTTATCATAAGGTCACGTATCTATACTTTATTTTTTTAATTGGTCTGTCGCATTAAGTGGGGCGGTGATAATTTTTAAAACTTCGATTTATGAATAAATTCATACATTTGATAACTATGGATGATGTAGCTAAGAATATTAAGAGGAAGTTAAAGGTTTGCCCTGGCGCGCTTTTCGTATTGCATCCTTATACAGTTGATATAAATGCATTTAACCCTACCTAATAATACGACGACTGAAAGCGAATTAGGTGTGGACAAAATAAGCCTTTATTGGCAGACAAACATTAATCACAGACACACAGACAATACACAATGCTCTTGTGGACGCCCATACATTAATACAAACAAAAACGTATCCAATCTTAGTAATAGAGAGAAACGTAGGATATATTAACTGAAATACAACCAGAACAGGACTTATAGTCCTGTTTTAGAAAAAAACAATACTGAAATATACAAATTGTAAATTGTAATATTTGAGATTTGTAAGACTGAATATACAAATTGTAAATTGTAAGATTTGACATTTGTAATATGTATCCAGATTGTTTAACCAATTTTAGGCGAATGATGAAGGAACCCAGGTTTCTCAGTTTTGTTGGGACTTGAAATGGATTAGAATGATATGAGCCCTGATTTGTTAAGAGGAGAATTTAGGGAGCATTAACATTTAACTAAATTCATTTTTTAATAACTTATATTTATCCCATGAAATTACTGTCTTCCTCGTCATCACCATAGGGCCTGAGATAAGGACCTGATGTTCATGGTTCTTCAAACTGCCTACACTCCCAAAAGCCATTTATATTGTACAAAATATAGGTGAAACATGCTCGTAAACGCCTTGTGAAACAACCCTATTACTCATTATTGGGTCATACACATTCATGGAATCTCAAGTGGAATCTGGTATATATTAATGGCACATTTTCTACTAATAAGTCATTCGTATAACAAGTGGTTATAGCAAATGGTAGGCATGCGGCATGTTTTACCTGTAAAACATTGAACCATTTGGACAAACCATAAGAAAAAACACCTGCTATAAGGACAAAGAGAAACCCTAGAAGGTAGACAAAAAGGCAAGAAACAAGCCTTTCACAATACAGACAGGAATTAAGATAAAAACAAAACACCTCATATGGCATTCTCTGAAGTATGACGCCCATCTCATGTCTCATTTACTTGCATTTGATAGTGCAGCCACATTGGAGACAGGGAATTCTTTGAAGAGAACCGGGGTTTTTATGGGTAAAGCAGGTGTATTTTTGGTCGGCATATATTTAAAGAACATATTGAAATGGTAGAATTATGTAAATTCCATCATAGGGCATATAAATTCAAATGAACAATATGAAAAGCACTCAACAATAAATCTAAAGCTACAGTTAGTTTCATTAAAAACGGCCTATCAAAATGAACCTAGACAAAGCTAGACAATTTCTGCTACTCCCTGGCTATAATTAACTGACTACTCAAAGTCAGATCTATAGGTTGGGAGTTACGCATATTTGTCTTTTTTTTCTTTTTTTTAAAGATGTATGGCTAAATTACATACATATTTATGATATATTAGATACATTTCTTACATTTGTCAAGGTTTATATTTTTTCACTGGTGGTAGGTGTAAGCAGGTGTAAACCCACTATAAGCTAGGAGTCGACAGAAGTGGCTGGCTTTAGCTACAGCCAGGAAAAGGTCGCTACAGCTGTCTAGAGTCGACTGTATTTTATGAAACTAACTGTGCATGACACAGTGGTTAAGAAACATATCAGTTTCACTTATTTTCCTGGATTCGATCCCTGATGCATCATTTATGGCTGGTAAAAGACTCCAATGCTGGGGTAGCTAATCATTCGATCAAGTCGAAAACGTGACTTCATGCACCATAAATATGGTTATCAACCATCAGTTGCAACAGGATAATATCATCGAAAACAACATCACATTAATAACCAACAAATACATCTGCATAGTCAGATAAAATTGTTATCTTTGCTTCTATGTACTTTGGGTAATGTCTACCAAAAGTAGCTGATGGGTGATTTTCATCACAAGGGCTGTTTGCACTTCGCAGACTGCACATATCTCTGTAAATAGAGTTATGATACAATGTGTTATGACATGAAATAATGCCATCCCCAGAGAGCATTCCAAATAGTGGATTTTCACGGAAGGTTCTCTGTATTTCCACCAGGTGGCTAAAACATAATACTGCAATTCTATTGGCGGCTGAAAAAGTTCCCGCCCTTGACTGTGATTGACTGAAGCAAAGTGCATCCTAGCAGCAGAATATTTAGTGAATTTTAATGTATATTTGACACTTTATCATTTAGTTGATTTTTGTTATTTTTCTGAGAAAGCTATATTTATAGAATCAGTTAGTTATTACCTATTGAGTCTGAAAAGCAAAATTAGTAACAGGAGAGGAAAGACGTATGTCTTGCTGAATTCAGTGAAAAGACTTTATCGGCCCAGCATCGTATTAACATCGCCGGCATCGCGCCGACGTTGAAATGATTTGGAATGCTGTCTGGGTCATTGTACAACATAAAGAATGTCTGTCATTAAAACGTGTGACTGGCGTTTAGAAAATCTTGCTTTCGAGAGCAATGCAATTCATGATACATATTTATCTTTATGATGTTTTTTTTATCTTTTACAGTTATACTAACTGGGTATTCTAACCTTGTAAAATATATATTTGTAAATAAATAAAATTTTAAATACTTTTTCTGTGAAAAACGATGGTATACTCATACAAAAGTATCAACTTAATTAATTCATCATTTTTCTTTATTAATAACTGTTAAAATAACCAGAAAAAAAACACCCGTTTTTTGTTTTTTATAGACCATCCTTAACGTCAACCTTAACGTCAACAAAGACGAAAAGCTGAGTCAATAGAAATGTAAAACTTGATTAAAAGATTACAATTAAAAGCAAATTTTACGTCAAAAAAAAAAAAAAAACTTTGAACACATCAACATTCTTTGATAGCATCGGTGCGACTGTTCCATAAAAAAATGGGAAAATAAATTTGAATGAAATATGGCACCAGAACACCATTTACATAATTCTTGGAATACCAATTACTCACTTCTGGCCCTATAAGTATTTTGGAGTACTGTTTTGGCCATTAAAATAAGCCACAAGAAGGAAAAAATAACACACACAAGAAAAAAACCATGTGTCTGAACAATAATAAATAGATTTGATTGTCTAACAAATTCCTCTGATATTCACAAATCGAAATTACCACTTAGCATTCTGAATGCTCTGTTTAAGTATCAGAATTTGACCTATCTTCACAAGTGCCTCATAAACTGCATTTCTTAGACATATATATACTGTTCTGAATTAGTAAAATGTATGGGTACTTTATCTCAGTTCTGGGTGGGCTGCCTTGATACATTGACTAATATTATTGAAATACTGTACCATTTTGTAGTAGACATAGTACATGCAATCTGTGACTTTGTACTGACATGCCTGTCATGATGTGCCATCCAGGAATTAGAGCTTTTCTTTAAACCTCCGAACTTGAAAAGCATCCTGGACATAGCATACGTTAATGACAAATGACAAAATTACAAAATATTTGTGACAAACAAATGGCTTAATCACACTTACGCAGTAAGAGCATATTTCGACATGTTACAAAGATATCGAATTTTATAAAATGGCAATACGTACATTCGATTTGAAATTCACCAATCCATTTTGCAATGTGTATGTATAATTTAAATTGGTTCATGTCAAAGTTTGTTGACTTATCAAAGCGCTTAGTGGGCTGTTAGTGTTGGATCAAACCTGTTTTCTCTTTTTTGTTGCTCTGAATCAAAATAGTATTTCGTGGTAAACAAATAGTGGACTATTTGAGCCACAAGCGTTTCGTCACTACTATATATGTGGTGAATTCTAAAATTATCTTCAGAAAGAAATTGTCATCGCGAATGTGGTGCGTAGGTGGAAATCCAGAACTTCATACTCAGATTCTAGAGTATAGTTTTATCGTAAAGAGACTTGTAAAAAAATTATGACCCAACATGAGAATGGGCAACTTGGTATCCACATTTTCTTTTGGGCAAGCAGTTAAATTTAATGAATGTGAAGTACATTGGCTGTGAGTTACTTCGGCCGAGTGGGTAAGGTACTCACCAGTTTGTCAGAATGTAGAATATGTTCCAATCCCTAAGCTTGTGCTTCAGTTGTTGTATAATGCTCATGATGCCACTTTGCTTAAATGTTTACATAGAGGTCGGGTCATAAGGGTGTCAAGAATTTACACACACCCTACAAAATGCTATGTAAACTCTTCATAAATTGATGACCCCTCTGCAATGCTATGTAAATTGAACTGCAGCTGGACACATTGGCTGTCCCTAGCTATACAGGGTGCGGCATAAAAACTTGCACCAGCAGCTACTGCTACCTCTTTTGTTATTACCTCAATTGACTGTAATCGCATGCAGCTGCAATCATACACACAAAAGTAATAATTGTCCTAAATTATGTTTATAAATATATTTTCGTTTTCGTAAAGCATTGACACTTTTGAGGCGGAAAGTGCCAATTTTCTGTCTAATTAACTGGCCAATCCTCCTGAAAATCATGTGATTATTTCGAGATTAGTTGTAAATTCAAAAAGTCCCTCTGGAATGCCATTATATTTCTCTGTTTTAATTTCATGACCTTGCTGAATCAAAACTGGAACCAACCTTCTTATCATCTAATACCTTGATATATATATATGCACATATAAAAAACATTGAAGGAGGATTCTGTGCAAATATTATATTTTCTATGGCTTCAGAGGTGTAGTAACTAGGAAATATCTAATTTGTAAACTTTCTGCAACCAGAGACACCATGCAAGCAGACAGAAATTTGACTTCTGTGATGTGTATCACTCAGAACAAGCCCTGCAGCATACACCCTCTCAATAATTCAGATACTGATATCGTCTAACATTATAAGATCAAAAATATCACAATGACCAATTGCTTATACCCCTAACTAAATGTGGCAAAACTTTAAAAGACTTCATAAGCATTTGAGTAACCTAGAGCTATCCCAAAAGTAGAGATGCCTTGTGCAAGTTTTTAGGCCGCACCCTGTATAATATAAATACTAAAAAACCTAAAATAAGGCATAAAAGCCCGTTTTTATGCTTCAATAAGCATTGTTTAGATATGTTTTTTTCTTCTTCTTGCATGCAATGGAAAATACTGAGGAGTATGTAATCTTTTTGACCCGACTGTATATTCGGACATAAACAATGGTTAAAAGTCGTTAAAAATCGCTTACCCTCGCAGCTGGAGTTTCATGTTTCTCAAAGAGTTGAGAATATAAATTTTTTTTTAAAAGACTGGAACTAAAACAGGCCCCATATTGTCTGGCTTGGTTTGATGTTTCGGAGAGCCAAGTTGTAATTTCGTCAAATAAACAGTTAAGTTGTTACTGCCATTTTTAAGACGAATGGAATTAAAAATTACCTATTTGTAAGCGTTTTGCAAAAGTAATTTATTTGTTAAAAATAACTCTCCAGAAATCAGGTAGATTTCTTGAGGTGTTTTAAATAATTTATATATATTCATATTTCATTTATCGCCTTTGATAATGTTGCTTCTACAACAGAATTGTGCAGACGATTTGCTTGGCTTTGCTCAGACAATATGACATGTCGGCTCAACTCCGGTAGGCGTCGCCCACGTCGATTCGACGTCGGACAAAACGAATCTTGGGATATATTTCTTTGCTTGTTTTTGTTTTCATTTTGAACATGTAACTCTCACTTGTATTTTCGCTTTGCAAAACAAACAATTGTATACAATTATATAA
Source organism: Alitta virens (assembly GCA_932294295.1). Lineage (NCBI taxonomy): Eukaryota > Metazoa > Annelida > Polychaeta > Phyllodocida > Nereididae > Alitta > Alitta virens. The sequence goes on along the minus strand of OW028573.1, from coordinate 24,388,082 downwards.
GCCAGAATTCTAAATCCATTCCCCTTGGGGCCACAACTAATATAAATAGTGGATGGTGAGGAGACCAATATGCAGTTTTACTGGCCGAAGCTAGTGATATTGTACGAGGCGTAACTGAGCACAATATCACTAGCTGAGGCCAGTAAAACTGCATGTTGGTCGACTCTCCACCATTTGTTATATTCTACACTTAAATAGATAATTACATTAAATTCCTAATTAAATTATATTTTTTGCTAGTTTCACTTTCACATGACCAATATTGCCTACCAATATCAGGATTTATTAGTCCTGCCACGTGATACCCTCTGTGCATGCTGATTAGCTATTACAATTAAGGTGTAATATGATGAGCCACAATCTGTTTAAATTCTTTTATTAATGATAGGCGTGGATAAGTTAGGTAAAGTCTATTATATTTGCTATAGACAGCTAAAGTCAGCACTTTCAGAAGTTCTATTGTATGCTGTTCATAGAAGAAGAGAGGTCAACCGAAGGTCAAAAGGTCACTAAGTATGCGCTCCATAACAGGAAGGGCATGTACATCTGATACAGAAGCCGCCAACGTGGTCTCTGTTGGTCTGTCTGACATGAATGCTGGCTTCTTGCTTACAGGCGTCCATATTTTCCTGTACACAGAATACAGGCCTGACCCATTATTACAATAGGCCCGAGTGGATGGTGGGAGTCCAACACTGGGTTTTCTTGGATGAGGGAAAATTATATTGGCCGAAACAACTTGCTTAATCCTCCACATTGCACAACATGCACTGCAGTTGTCCAACATACACTGCAGCCATCCAACATACACTGCGGTTGTCCGGTGTTTTATGCTGCTGTACATATGGAGAATACATGTGTTTAAACCAATCCTATCTTGATAAAATACAACTGCATGTATAATGTTTTGCACTTATGAAAACTTTAACTTCATACCTTGTTCATTATATTACTTAGTAACTTGATGCAGATCTTTCTAACACGTATTAGTATTTCATTGAAGTATTTTTATTTCGCTCATACACGCGGATGTAATGAAACTTTTTAAAGTAATTGCATTCAACATTATTTGTATGAATGTATTTCTTGTGTTTCATAATTACACCTGGAAAGACACACAGACGCGCCTCAATTTTCATTTCATATTTGATCAAACTACAGTAGCACACGCATACCACAACTCTTATTTCATGTTCCAAAAGTTATATATCTTCTACAGATAAATGGATAACCCTTTAGGCAATACACAGGCATATTGGATTGTCTACAAATGTTTTCCATCGAAAATGCTCTTACATTTCCTTGTTTTTATTGCAAATGAATGTCTCTCAAATAACACCCAAAGAATTATTTATACAACTTTATTGACGTATACGATTGCATTGGACATAAATCTTATTTGAAAATAACGATGTTCCCGTTAATAAAATACGTAGGTGATGAAACAAGCTTTGCAAAATTTACAGTCAGAAATAAAAGCGAATTCAGTTAATACGAATAGAGCATTAGCATTGGTTGCAGATATAAAATTGATGGAAATGATTTCTAGCTGCATTCAAATGTGAAAAAAAGTAATAGTAAGCAAGGCAAAAATGGTTAACCATGCCTATCATGGGAATATTCTGTTACTATATCTTAATCAGAGGTAGTCTAGCAAAAGGTCAATCTATTTCTACAAGGTTAAGGTTAAATGCATAACATCTAATTGCTGCAGTGCTGTTGCTCGTTGATGGTTTAGCTCAAGTCTTCGTAGCCAATGTAACCTCTCTTCATGACGGGTTCATCCTCCACCCTGCAAAGAAAGATAACGGAACATTTAGCCCCACCTGGTGGATATTTTGGCGTTACTCAGACAAGTGCTGCCACCTGTTAGTATCTTCAGCTTTACTTGACAGCTAATGACTTAATTCTATCCTTTTGGGTTCTAATCAGTTGTAAATTGCATGCAACTTTTAATGACAGTGCCTTTTACTCATCTTGACATAGGCCTACAAGTTCTCCCAGATTGTAAGGATGCTTTTACTTAGCACCAGCAATGCAACATTGCATTAGAATGAATAAAGCTTTATTTTGGTATCTTTAATCAAGCTATATACAGTTAACACATAATTCAGTATCCAATACTATTAATTTCAGTGAATCCTCTGTTGTTATGTGCCTATTGATCAATGTTTTCTGCCCGCATATATATTTGCTTTCATAAATAGGATACTATTCTCTGCGGATGGTAGCATTTGGCAATCGAGAAATAGAGGTATACATACCAGCTCCTGGAGACGCTGTTAAGGAGACGGTACGAAGAGTCGTAGCAGAACTTTCCTTCTTTGCTTACGTTGGTTCCCAGACACAACTTTGTGCCAGAGGGACAGCTCTTGCAAGGGTCATCTGCATACAAACATGTTAGGAACATGAAAATCTCTATCATTCATTTATTGATGGAATCTTTCTTTCTATCTTTCTTTCTGACTGACTGACTGACTGACTGCTTGACTGACTGACTGCCGTGCTTGTGAATATGGCTTGATTTAACATCAAACTGTTCTGCATCAGCTTTAACAATTGCTATCACAATATTGTTCACACAAGGCAAGAGACAAGTTTTTGAAAAATAGTCTAAATATCATTTCATACTTAGACTACATAAATATATGGCAAAGCTTGATTCTATTATATTCTATTATATTATGCTATATTATGCTATATTATGCTATATTATATTATATTATATTATATTATATTATATTATATTATATTATAATATATTATATTATATTATATTATATTATATTACATTCCACTACATTTTATTATATTATATTACATTCCACTACATTTTGACACAAGCAGATTTGTGTGTGCTTGACCATGATAACCTTTTTCAAGGCTTGAACATAGACCTATATATATATACAATGGAAAGTCTAGCTATCTGGGCAGCAATCAATACAGCATTGCAGTTGCACTCAGCAGACTGGCATGAGTCAGCAGCACCACACGCTATTCCACAAATAGTCACCTGACCACCCACGCAGGGGATGTAGCTCAGCGGTAGAGCGCTTGCTTCGCATGTAAGAGGCCCCGGGTTCAAATCCCGGTATCTCCATGGTTTTGTGTTATTGATATTAAACAAATAAAAAATAAATAAAAAATAAAAAACACTGACCTATTTCGCAGAAATATCCGCCCTTTTTCCTTGGGCAGCGGCATGTGTAGTTGATGCCAATCTTGGCCAAGGGAGTTTCTGCTGACATGCATTTGGAACCAGAAGCGCACTTGTTGCCCTCACAACTTCCCCTGGCTGAAAAACACAACAATATGACAATTAGTTTAATCGGTTGACTGAAATTCAGAAAAATTCCAAAAAAAAAGAAAAGAAATATATTGGCAACATATATGTCACTCCAGCTGCTGTATTTGTTTGATTAGAGGCCTAATAATTTACTATTTGAAAAATTGCCAACTTTTTAAAAAAAATATATTGGCCTATATCGTAATAAGGTTTTTTTTTTTATGGTATTATCGTCCGGCTTCTGCAATGCTCTAAATGAAAATTATAGAAACTTTCAGCAGTACAGAGTTTGAACATTAAATAGCTTATTAGGGATTTGCAGCAAGTTTTTTGGGTTATGGTAATTGGTAAGTGGTTGGATATCTTATTCAGCAATACATTGTACATGTTCTTAATTCATGGCAGCATTAAAGTGATTGCTTTACGGGTTTGTTTTGTGTATTAATTTGTTAGACATGAAACAATAAGCCATTTATAACTATTCAAATAAATTTTCATCCATAGAAATAATGATAAATTTATCAAGATATTTGCATGGTCCATGCTCCTTGTTTTAGAGATCAACTTGTTTGCCATTGCCAACGTTTATTCAAGCAGAGCTTATAGACTTGGAAACTATACTCCAGAGGATGTCAGCAGAACTCCATATGGCTGAAGGTCTGCCTTATCCAATGCGAGTCCCAGATTCGCATGACGTTCTCCGGAGTTCCCAAGTCTATGAAATCAGCTGTAGGAAATGAATGTTTTGTCGGTGATAAAATGAAGTGGACAAATTTCGCAGTTTACTCACAGCGAGCAGACAATGTTCCTCTGAGCTCCCTGAAGAGCATTTCCAGTCTTCCCAAGTCTTCACTGCTCCTCTCTTCTTCACTCTCCTCTTCCCTTCTATCCTCTTCGTCTCTGACATGAAAAAAGGTCAAAATGGTCATTCAATACAGGCTACATGTGATCAGACATTAAATGGTGCTTAGATTGCCAAAGACAACACGAACTGTCTTCTTTTACCATAATTAAATGGTCCACATGATCTTGATTTCTTTGCTAATGGTTTTCAAGAAGAACCATCTAAATTTTCAAGTTTAGTATTTACACCAAATGGCTTTAAATCCATAAAGATAACTCTCATCTAAAAATGTGACCACGCAAACTTGAAGCTCGTCGTTCGAATAAATCTCTACATTTCCTATGTTGGTTTGATAGCAAAATATATATAAAAGACCTGCGGGGGAAAGACTAAAAGTAAATTATATTTTGACCTACCTTTTTCCCTCTCCATGTCTTTTGTCCTCTGAACTTCTTTTGTAGAAATCTTCCTCACTTCTCTCTTCATCGTCTCTCCTCTCCTCTTCATCTCTTTTTTCCTCCCCAGATTCCTCGGATCTAGTTCTACTTCCCAAGACAGACTCTGCCACCAAACAGAGGGTCAGGAGGAGTGTCATTGAAGTCACGAGCTGCATGATTGCTGAAAATTAATCAGACAAACAAATCATTATTCAACAACTTTAAGCTACCCGAGAGCTTTGTTTCTTTAGCTCGATAATATGATTGTTGTGTTTTCCGTTGTATTACAACAGAACCAAACAAAACATGAAGTAAAAATATTCACTAAGTGAAAAATACAACAAACATAAAAAACAAAAGGTAAATCATACATAACAGACACATATTGTGTTGTGAAATTTTAGTTTAAAAAAAAGAAATACCAAAACAATATATATAATAATAATAAAGCAAAAACATATCTCACCACTTAAAAAAACATAATAGGGTAATTTTCTAACATTAGAGATAAATATATTTTTTGTTACAAATGTAATTGAAGAGCACGCAAGACTTATGAAATTATTATATATTTAAAATCTATTGGTTGATGATGGTGAACATAAACAAGAAATGTAAGTGAAATAGCACATACCTGTTATTGAATAATTCTAGGTGCTGTTGATGATCTGATTGTGACCAAGATGCGAAATGAATGTGACTTTGGCCAGCGCCCTTTAAATGTTGCAAAAATGACGCGCAGTTCAGGCATTCGCTGATGAAAGATCCGGCTGTTATGAATATGGGGAGTATTCTTCATACCTCAGTTTTATGGTTTATTGATTTACCATTGTCATCATTACAAAGGCATATTTGTCCCACCAGCATCATTGCCTGAGCCATTTAATATGGCTTTTTCATACTTCGAATATTTGCTGATATATGATCATGCTATTGAAGTCACCCAGCAAACTCAAGGCACTGTCAGTGAAGTTTCATTATCTCTGTTTCATGGCACTAAATCTTGTCAGAAGCTTGACCCAAACCCATCAATTTTTAATTGTGTTTTCCCCTCAATGCATATTCATGAATTCCCGTGCCATGTTTTAGAAGAGCTTAGCAAAAATTAGTGGTATAAAGAACATGTCAAGCGACTTACTTTTTTCATGTTTAAACAAGTTTTTTAATAAACTTTCCGCGTAAGATTTAAGATATGAAAGTGACGTTTATGATCACTTTTTTTGGATCCATTTCTTTTGAAGCTTACCAAGCAACTTTCATGGGTATAGTTGCAAGTTTCTGATCATTTGAAAACAATGAGTCCGTATACCTGCATTGTAATGAAATACCTGTTCACTGAAATTACCCTGGCTTGGGTCCTGCAGGTGCTCAATTAATGAGGGCAAATAGCCATTATTGCATGCTTTTTTGCCATCAGGAGAATTTTGGGTCACACTTGCTGATTTCAAGGTCTCCCGACAATCGTCATGCAGGTTCTAACGTTCATTATAATTATGCATTTGGACTGAAAGTGACATGCTGGTGGTTTGTGCCAAATCATTATATCTGATCATGATATATCGCCAAATTTAACAATAATAAACCTGTCGTGTGGAGTATTATCTCATTTAATACTACTGTCGGGCTGGTGTTTCCAAACTGCAAATATTAGAGTGCCTAGCATATTAGTGGTTACACGGTGAGTTGGGCAAGCACTGAAAATAACTGAATAAATTGCTCATGTGACGTATGTCATTGCTTTGCTTAAAACTTTTTTTTGAGAAACAACTGTCCAAAAGCTAGTCAATTTACTCAACCAGTCAACAGTTTTGACTAACACAGGGATTATCCTAATATGTTGATTGCTGTGTTTTATGAATAGTCAAGGTTGGCGGGAGATATTCAATGGTCTTTCACTAACTGCTAAAACCTACTAACAATAACAACCAATGTGAGGTGGCAGAAGCACTTTGTCAGTGTAACCATTTTTCTGCCAGGCACTATAAGGTTATTAGATTCCGTGGCACTAATGAGGATAAACATTTAACAATGAGATTATAGGCCTACATTTTTAGGAATACAAACCTGCTTTAGGATAGGCATTCCTCACCTACATGCATATAGTTACACATGACATAGAATCAGTCCTTAAAAAATCCTTCTGCACTTAAATGGAGTAAGTATACTTCACCCCTAATGCTTAAATCTATTCTAAGATTAATCTGGAAAAAAAAAGAAAACAAAAACCATCAAAAGTAGAACGATGTAGAATCTTTTTCAATACTATTACTGTGAATGACTCAATTCTTTCATAATGCAAATTACATTTACTAACCAGTTTCTGCGTAATATTTTCGACTGCGTTTCATTTTGATTATTTTGTATGGGAATTTCCCATTGGGAAAAAAGTATACTCATAAATTCCGATGAAACTTTTGCATTAATGACGCATGCTGGTGAAATAAAATACCGGTTACAGTCACAACATAACGTAAATTAAGGACCTATCAAGGTTGACATGATGCATGCAGGTTGGTTTGCAACTGTATAAATCATGATATGTATATTATCTGGATAAATTTCTAATTATAGGGTATGCTCGTTTTATTTGTCTTTAGTATTTTATACCATACTTGTAGGATATGACAATGAATTGTAACTAATTCATATTAAAAGCAAATCATAGAACAATTTTAATGAAAATGCACTTTAGCGTATTCAGTGGGTGTATATTTTAAATAGAATGCTATGCTCATTTGTAGCAACTATGCTTAGTATGTGCTTGGAGAAATCAGACCTAATTCCTCCAAGGTATGTGATTGAACCCCTAATAACCGCTGAATGGCTTAAATGCGGGTTGTGGGTGTTAATTCAAAAGCACAGCAAATGAAGCCAGCAAGACCATCATTAAAAATGTATTACCATGGAAACACGAAAACAGGAAGTTATTGACAATTAATACCCGTATATTTGGAAAGGTGATAACAGATTCTCCAGTCTAGTATTGCAGTGTGTACCTGTGATTCACTGCTTTTGTAAGTATCCAGGGTTTTGCTAGGAATTTGACCTGACCCACATTTCTTTGCGTATATAGTTGTTTTTGCCCTCACACACTGAACCCTTATCTTATCTTTTTCCATATTTTAAATCTTATTTTTATAATATGTTTTGTAAGTTCGATCAGTTTTGCTTTTCTTAGGCCACGAAATGGAAGTCATGGAGCAAGAATCTCCACCATATTCAATGCTTTCCTCTACTTCCGCTAGGTGGATTATGAAACAGCGTACAGACTACCACCCAGTGGATGTCTAATTTTCTGGGACATAAAACGTCAATAAAATATATTTATCTGTCCTAAGAATATCTGTAATTTGCATATGCTGTTTTATAAAATATAATCACAACTTGTTAAATCGTTGGATGGCTTAAATTGTTTACTTATATGTCTAATCAGTAAACTTAACCTATTTTGTTTTAGATAAAGTAATTGTCATTTACCCATAACAATTTAAACACCATTGAATAGAATGGTGCATTCTATTCTATTCTATTATATTCTATTCTATTCTATTCTATTCTAACCTACTCGAGCCTATTCTATTCTATCATCATTCTTGTCTTCCCCGTCATTTTTTTTTCTTATCTAATGAAGAGGCTGGGTGCATTAGGATGGAATTTCCCCCTTAGGGTATAAGATGAATTTTTCAACATTGCTGAAATGCGAGGGCAGAAAATACTGGGCTGCTCTTACTGGTTGATTAATTACTGGTGACACAAACCTGCTTTAGACGCCCCCGATCTATTATTTACCGGGCAGAAATCAGTTCCTTCTCGGCAAAACAAACATCCGACACCTCTGCCTCAAACTGGAGCCTTTGTATTTCTTGAAGGCATGATCCAAGGTTCTGTTATAGAAAATATTGGATTAAAGTAGCTAATTAAAAATTACAGGATGAAAATGACAATGACAGATCAAAATTAAAAGATAGAAAGACAGGTTTGGAAGAACCACAGACAGATCTGCTATATTATATGTAATATTTTGGGAGGAATTGTTCCCCAATCAGGCCAGTGCTAAATTGCTATTGCTTTAGATTAGAGCTTAGGCGAATTACGTTATTTTCATTGACAGCATTTTAATTGATAAACGATCAAACTTAACTGGAAGACAATTAAGTGCATCCGGCAATTAAGAATGTTTTGTCTGCACGAACTTAAAAGGCCAGAAGCTGAGACAGTCGATTAATTAAGAAAGAAAGATATAAAAAAGACAGATTGACAGTAGAAAAAAAGAACGAAAGAAAGAAAGCAAGAAAGAAACAAAAACAAGAAAGATCGAAAGAAAGATAGATAGATAGATAGATAGATAGATAGATAGATAGACAGATAGATAGATAGATATTCCCCATTGAGCTTGCATGCAAATGTGTCAACTATGTTTTATCACAGGACAAGAATGGCACGAGCAATCATCACAAAAATATCATTATGGAACACCATGGGCGCAGAGTTTTTATTTTTCTAGGGGGGGGGGGGGGGTTGTCGGTCGGATAGGATAAATTGGCGGTCCCTCGTACTCAGTGTATATGCTGAGGCAAGTAAACGATCCCACCCATGGGGTAAATGTGTAACAAAGGTAGTATCCTCTCACCTCGTCAATCAACCTTCGATATCGGCAAGAACTTACCTTAAAGGGCTGCAATTCCCCTATCTATCTATCTATCTATCTATCTATCTATCTATATATCTATCTATCTATCCATCTATCCATCTATCCATCTGTATCTTCCAGGACCAAAGTTTAATGGAGAGATCCCTCATACATTTTCAGCATTGAAACTGCTTTCAGCCTTACAATGAAATTCTACATATCTCTAGTGAAATACAATAAATAAAAAATAATGATATGAAAATATATATATATATGAAATGTTGAAAACCAACAACCATATATAAGTTTTTATACGGTATTTACAGGGTAATCATGCTAGCTTTATAATCAAACACAAACATAATATCATAATAAAAATGACTGAGGAAAATATTCAGTTATAGTCATAAACCTTGGGGGAAAATAGATATACAGGTGTAGGCCTACGATTAGTATTATACTGCTTTGTCACCGTTATATCTTATATTTATAGGATGACTAAAAAAGACACACAATTACATATAATTAAAATTTAAAATCCTAGGACTGGCAGGAAAATACATAAACTGATTTATATTTCTAAAATGGACCAAAGATTTATCGTGTTTGAGAAGATTTGTTTGAATTCAGCTGTCAACAAAATGATCAATGGTGCCATTGACAGCCTCATTCTCAAGAACAAGACATCTCTGTTTGTCAAGATTATTGGATCATTTAACCGACTGCTCATCTGCTCATTTAAGTCTAAACATGGATAAATATGCTCACACAGTGAATTTCCAGGGGGGGGGGGGATATTTACATTATCAACCCCCCCCCCCACTTGCTTTGTAGGGGGGGGGGGATATATTAATGCTAATATATACATGCTAAATCTAAAAAATCTGGTTATTTGAAGGTAGGGTTATTACAAAACTGGTTAGACTCATTGAAAAATTGCGATATCATTAGCATTTTTAAGATTACGACAGCTTTACCACACGACATGAATTTTTGAAAATGTTATATTTTTTTTACCTCTTCTGATAGGTAGTAATTCTTGGGCATCTGTTTTGAAACTCTCACTTTTGATTGTTCATTGAAAGTAATCGTAATATATGTATCTACATTTTTTCTTTCTTTTTTTAAGAGAAAGTTTTATAGCCAGGATGAATTTCAGCAAATTCAGGGACAATCTTATGAAAACATAGTACAATCATCCACATATTACAGTGATGCAAATTATATGTCCCTACATAGGTGTAAAGGTTTACGTATTATGACATTACTGTTGCAAGTGGCTTTGTAATTTCAAACACATGGTAAGTTATCACTTCTAAAAAAAAAGAAGATAATTGCATTCGTCATTTATGCCGTGTGCAGAATTGTAGTAGACAGACGATTTTCACAACTCATAGATAGGTAGATAGGTAGATATATGGATGGATAGATAGATAGATAAATGATATAGATAATATAGAAAGATAGAAAATGTAGATAATAGATAGATGGATAGATAGATAGGTTGTGTTGTATACACTGGACTAAGGAATATCTGACCAGCTGCTAAAGTCAAACGTAATGATGAGACGATGAAGCTTGGAGTCCAACCAACGTTACACGTTTACCTCATAGGTGGGGTCTTTTACTTGTCCCAGCATAGACACCGAGTAAACAGTAATAAATCAGACGAAGGTTGGTGAAAATGGCTAGAATCTTTGATGACGCAATTGAGTATTCAGGAAGCACCTGCGTGTGGTAATGCTTATTTAACACCTAGTTAAGTGCAATGAGTGTTTGAAGGGGGCGTGCGGGTGCATGGGCGCCCTCTGGTGTAGATGTGGGCAACTAAGGCAGTGAATAATGAGCAAGGGCAGGAGGAGTGGACAGGGGCCAAGGGTCTATTTGTCGCTCTTGCTGCTTGTGTTTTATTGATGGGCCAGGACAGCCGATCTTCCCTCTGCCTCCTGGCCAGCCCAGGGCTTGTGGGGGATGCTCGGGGGCCGCCGTTGGGCTGCTGTGCTTGCAAGAAGCCCTCATCAATCGATGCCATGGCCACCGTGTTTGCGACCAGAGCCCCGCCCGCCATTTCCACTTAATCCCTTGTTTTCTGGAGGACCGGGAGAGGCAGGGCGGCCATTAGGAATTCCACTTGGCGCTGATCCGCTGATTGATCGGGGGGTGGCGGGGGCACGGGCCCCACGCCCCAATGGCCCCCGGTCAGGATTAGGCCAGCCACGTTGAAGGACTGTCAGCAGATGCGCCTGGGGTGTCTCCCCCCCCCTCCTCCTCCTTCTCAAGAATCACCTGTTGAACCTCCGCCCAGCCTTCTTTCTGTCGTTTTATTTCGCATTTAGCATTCTTACGAGGTCAGAATCTCAGCCTTTACTGGTCATGAACTGTAATATTATATATTTAGTCTTGCTTATGTGATAAACTACTGTAGTCGGAGCAACAGTTGACCTTCGTGGTGAGATGGACTTAGTGGGGAAGTAAATGCACTGGGGTTGGAATCAGCCACTGGTGACGTTACTCTTATCTATATTAAGTTTATTTGGGTGGATCCCATTGCATTGGATCCCCAGTTGCCCTGAAACACATGTCATGGTGTTTCATGTATCCATTCTGCTGTCACGCAAAAGGAGTCATTGCAATTAATATTATGTTCCTTGCTTATTTGTGCTTATTTACAGGTATACAGGTACAGTGTGTGCAGAGAAATATGAAATGTGACTGTTGGCCTACTTTTGATATTGCATAAGTCTTTTCCATGAAAACATACTATTTTAGTTATCATCTTATCACAAACATTAGCAGGAACATATAAGATGTTTTTTCGTGCAGTCTCTTGTTAGTCATATTCAGTATTTGTGTCCCTCTCTTTGCACTGTACTTCTCAGCCTGCATCATGGAGGGCTGTCATCAGTGAGAGCAGCAGTCAGTGAGAGGAGTCAGTGAGAGGCTGAGAGAGAGGTTTGCCCAGGACTGGCGATTGATCTTGGCAAATGTGTCCATCATGTCGATTACACTTATTCAAATTGCTTGGGATCAGCGGATCAGGGCTGACAAATTGATCTCTGGCAAACAGGGGAGCCAGCGCATCAGGCCAGATGAAATGCCCCTCTCCCTTGCCCCCTCCAAGACGTATGGCCAGCCTGCCTCTTTATAAGCGAAAACACCCTTGCAATACATAAGAAATAACCTGTGCATTTTGCAGGACATTGTCATGATGAAATAGCAAGCCCTTACCTTTTCATTGCCCTTCTTTCTTTCTTTCTTTCCTTCTTTCTTTCTTTCTTTTTTCCTTGCTTCTTTCTTTCCTTCTTTCCTTCTTCCTGTCTTTCTTTCTTTCCTTCTTTCTTAATTTTTTTCCTTCTATCTTAATTATATTTTCCTTTCATTTTTCTCATCTTCTCTCCTCTCTTTTTCCCGTTTTATTTCATAATTTGGTCCTCTCCATTTCATTCTTTTTTTCATTTCCCAATTTTTCTTTCCCTTTTCCTTGATTCCATCACCAATCTCTGTTTTCGTCTCTTTTTTCCTTTCTTTTCCTTTCTCTTTTCGACCTCTCTCCGCTACTCCCACCATTCTTGTAGTGAACATCGAGCAACTAACTTATTTACGAGCCTTAAGACACCACACGATGTTATAATATATTCCAAACCAGAAACCAAATTGACATCGGAGGATGTTTGGGAGATTTTATTTTGTTAGAATTCCCCGGAAGCCATCAAAGGCAGATGCAGCGCGTCAAACACCGCATTAGTGGGCAATTGCAAAGTGCATGGCTGGAATATTTTAGAAGTGTTCTAAGCAAAACACAACCATGAAAACACAACCATGAAAACACAACCATACTCTAGGCACGGACTTATTAGGTAACTTAATGAAGCAAAAAGTGTTTTTATCTGTTACTCTTATCATCTAGTTCAGCAATTAGAACACGCAATAAGTCCATATCTATATAGAAGATAATGTACGTTTACAATCAACAAGACATTTCCAATACATATAAGTTTCAAATTTGGTTAAATAATAAAAATATTAACATTAATCTGCGTAAAAATACTGTGTGTTACTATGTACATATTTCATGCAACATTCCAGCCAGTTAACTGTGACAGTTAACTGTTAAAATTGACCGATTAACAGTTAACAATTAACTGCTAAGAGTTGTCGGTTAACTGGTCAACTATAATGTGAAACGCTCAAAATCAGGCTTGAAATTAAGGGATTGAATGTTCAACTTTGTATACAAGATCTAACAATGAATAGAAAATGTATTATCTTTGTAAGTATGCACATATATTGTCTTGTACTTCTTTCAATACCTATTTTAACAAGAAAAGCTCTCTTTAAAAAAGAGACCTGTATCAGAATTGGTTAATGTAGTCTAGACATGCAAAAAAAAAAAAAATTAACTATTTTGTACAGACTAAGTTGCAGGTAACAGATACTGACAATGTATCATGTCAAAATATTACAATCAATTAGTATAGTTCATATGTCTTTGTCTTTATTGCCGAATGTGCTATAAAATGTACTTTTCCATAGATCCTCGCTACTCTTGCCTAGCTACCCACAACTGTGCAAATCGACCACTTGCACCATCTAGAGTATCAGTAATTATAAAAAGAGACCCTTTGCTTGTCAGTCATACTATGAAGAAAAAAAAAATTATATATATGTATATATATTTCAAACTTTCTTGCTAAGTTGCATAGAATTGTTTTATAGTTCTTTTTTTTTTTAATATACCTAAATACTTTTAGTATTCTGTAATTTACAGCCAAAAAAAAAAAAAGTCTTTCAGAAAAATGTGACATGTTTTGCAAATCTAATAGAATAATTCAGATCCAAATTCACATTAACATATATAATGGACAGGTTTAGTGAGTGTAGCATTTTTTAACTGCATATCTGCTGTTTAAAACGGTTTGAGAAATAATTTCATTTCAACATTGGCCTATTTGTAAATACTTGAAATTAATTACAGTGCACAGTTTTAAATGCAATCAGCTCTCAGAAACATAAAGAGCAACTGACAAATCCAATTTGTGTAATAACACTGTTTCACTTAAGAAAGAGTGAGAACAGAGTTTGTGTGGCCAGTTTCATTCATTTTATAGGTCAGAGTGTGGTGGGTGTGTCACTCAACTGGCCAATCATGGTCAGATCCCTGCAATGGAGTGACCACTGCAACACTGGCATAACACCAGCGGCATCACAAGCACAAATTCATGATGCAGTTTTGTTAACAGCCAAAGCACCAAAGTTACCATTCAAATCACATTAGTTTTCATAGGAATGAAATAATGTAAGTAGATATTAAGCTTTTGTTAGGTTGCTGGGCATTTTACATGATGGGCCTCCAACAGATATTTAAGACCAAAATGAACCATGCCAATTTCCTGGAAATCAGACTAACATGGATGAGTCCATTGATGTCTGAGGGGGGAACTGTTAAGATTTAATAAAAACTTTGGTGCAATAAAACCAGGCACTTTTGACATATGGTCCTCCATTCAAAGTTGTGAAGATCAGTGATGTGGCCACAGCTTAAATGTACACAAACATCAGTGATGTCACTGGCAATCTTCATATGGCTCAGAAGATATTTTGTAAAAGCAACTTATTAAGTATCTATATCTCTAGGAGTTCTGCTAATTATAGGATATGTTATGGATTGATATTTTGATACAAAAAGTCAACTATAAAGTCTAGTTTCAATTTTGTTGCTTCTTGCAGTTGTCTTGCTGACAATCTTCTTCTTTTTTTTTCTTTTTATGTATGTATACTGTTGTCATGGAACTATAAGTTTGTAGCCTATATATCTTATCAGCTTATTTAAACTGTGTATATACATTATGTTTGATTCTTGTTAGATTGTTGTAAAATTCAGTAACCTGTCAGTGTAAGAGAGAAAAAAAAGTCTTAACTGGTTAAGTCAGTGTACCCTGATTACGTGATGCCCTAATTCCGTGAAGACCTGCAACCTTATTAATCCACACATGGTTGAATTAAAGTTTTCACTGTCATCGCCTAACCAAACATCTAAATGTTCATTTGTTTATTTATGTGCCTTGAGAACCAGGTGAACATTTATAGGGTACAGGATAATCATGCAATTAGGTGCACCTACTCTACATACTAATGTAAGAATGATGCCAATAAGTTTATCTATTAAATTAACAGTTAAATTGGAAGCCCTAGTTCTAACACCATTTATAACCATAGAGGTGTTAGCTGCCTTAAACGTCCGTGGTTAATAGTAGATCAGCATCTCAGCTGAAATTGGAAAGCTGTGGATGACAGGCATTGATGCCAACGCCACCTCGAGGGTGACCCAGTCAACAGGCGGAATAGAACATCAAAAGGCTACTCCTGTCTGTTGCTCCTCTGTGCCTCAGTTGATGGGGAGACTATGCTATCATTTATAGTAAATGACTTCTTTTAGTAAAGATTCAGATATGTACCAATATATAAAGTTGATATCCTCACCGAAGTTACAAAACTTATAAGTTCCACAACAATTTCACGGCTATACAATAGTTTTTCGTGTTTATGTCATATTTGACATTACTATCGTTTCAATGCAATTTGGCAACATCACACGCAGCTGAAGTGACTTGATCTTGAGAATATTGTTCCGGCAAAAATTATATCAAAATCTCATAAATGGACACAATAATTGTCAGCAATAAACACGCTTTATTGTGATTCCATGTAAGATATGGAACAATATATTACATAAGTTCTTTAAACGAATGTCTCTACTTCGAGTTTTACGAGAGGGTGAAATTAAATTTGAAAATTGATTGTAATATTAAATAGTGCATCTCATCAGAGACAATATTGTATTGTCTCTGATCTCATAGTGTCTCTTCTCTTCTCTTCTCTTCTCTTTTCTTCTCTTCTCTTCTGTTCTCTTATCTTATCTTCTCTTCTCTTCTCTTCTCTTCTCTTCTCTTCTCTTCTCTTCTCTTCTCTTCTCTTCTCATCCTATCTTATCTTATCTTATCTTATCTTATCTTATCTTATCTTATCTTATCTTATCTTCAGCTAGTCTAGCTTGCTGCTCACATATATATATCTTGATAGCTCAAAGTCTGTTCAAAACATCGCAGGCCGTGACGCTGTCTTGATGTCGTGACGTAGCGTCACCAGTCAAACGCAGCGTACATGGTTACGTCGACTTGACATAACACGCAGGGGCTGCCTTCATTTACTCATATCGTCACGATAATCTTGTTAATGTAAAGTTATTGTCATCATAGGCGTGGCTTAATAGTGCGAATATTGTTACGTAACAGTGCGTCGGCATTTTGTCGCGGCGAGCGTTGTGGGCAGCGACGTCGTGGCCAGCGTCGTGGCCAGCGTCTCGGCGTCACAGGTGCGGTTGGCGCCGCGCTTTATTAGCTAGTGGCAAGGCTGTCCTGTGTTTTCATGTAGCTTCCTGAGTCACATGGCCAGCTGTTGTGATGGATTCTCTATTCGCCATTATAGCAAGACAGAAACAGCTGCCAGGCCCATGGAGACAGGCACAAACAGAGGAAGAGTTCGGAATGCTCTCTATTTTGCTTTCTTATTATGCTTATGGCTATCCGAGTATTACCATCCCGATATTGATATCGACAATATCGCCAAACATAAATGGAATGGTTCGAAAGAATGTAAATTTGAATATTACATTGCCATGCAATAATATACTCGTATAAAATTTGTTTATGATATAATTTGTTCACTCTCTAGTGCCCAGATAATGATATAACATAGAACATTATACACGAAATTAAAGGAGGTTACTAAGAATGCTGTAAAAACCATGCTTTGCATAACACAGGTGTAAGCTTTCAATGATTACGATAAACATTGTACAATACAGCGGAATATATTCAAAAGAGAGACAAAGAGGGACCTTGTTTCTCAATAAGCACTGCACGTCTAGACTTAGATGAAGGCAACATTAAGACAGAAAAAGAGGTCATTTGTCAATTTCTTTTCTGTTTCTTGGTGTGTATCTTCTTTGAAATTACATTCTTCCCTCTTGAGATCCACTAAAGCTCATTTGTAGCAGGCAATTTTAGGCACCGACTAAAACGAAATTTGATTACTTCTCGCTTTTTTCTAGCTCATTTTTTCATTGTAGTATATGGTTCAAGGGCAGAATGAATTGTAGCTTCAATTATATATTTACAAAATGTTTCAATTTTACACATTCAGCCTGTTTTTAGTTTTATTGTAAGCTTTGATGCCAAAATTTAACCTGGAAATATATTAGCCTGATTTTGCCTTAAAGCTAGCAAAATCATACATATAAAAAGAAAGAGTTTTTTAGCAGTTAGAAATGAGAGGTTGATTGCCTTGTGCTCATACGGCGCTGTGGCACGACGTCCCTTGGAGCGTCAAAATGAGCGTCATGACGTCATAACTACGTCACGACGTTCGTGGGGAGCGTCGTTGGTGGCGTAATACGGCCACGTGCTAAGAGTAAATATGATTTGTTGTATTTTTTCGGCTGCTCAATGGAATTCATCAGATGACACAAGTTTCTACAAACGAACTGATGATAAACTGTGGCGAATGAAAGGCGAACGCGTCACATTTTATTAGTTTTGTGTCAGCTTCAGGCAGTGAAGCCAACTCTTTGGGCTGCACACTGTGTAAGGAACATTTCCATGCAGTTCCATTGTCTTTCTTTGTCAAGGGCTCTTTGTTTTCCTGTCACAGACTCCTGAATGACGACTTATGAGTCTGATGGACAGAGTCGCGTCTTCAGCAGCGTCGTACGCAGCGTCATCAACGTCATGACGTAGTCCATCACCCACGACGTACACCAGGATGTAGCCACACACACATCTGCATATTCATCTACTCTCTGACTCACTCGACAATTGCAAATGCATTGTAAACTAACATGCGAATGGCTACTTCTCATTCTCCCATTAGCAACTGGGTTGTCATCACTTGCACAATGTTGCGCAATATTATGTAAGACAGGCATGTCATCTGTCACCTAATTAGCCATTAACCATAACAGGAAACAGGGGTGGCTGCCCTGACATTAGCTGCACCTGCTGTTCTTGCCCAGAAATATGCCAGTAAACATAACGCAAATATTCTGTGTGATGGTTATGTAATATCATAGTTTGGTGTTATGAATAATACTGCCATTGTTAGTGTCAAAGATAGAAAGACACAGATGGGCAGGCCTAACAAGAAATTGTTGAAGATGTTGCTACATAACTGTATTTGATTGAAATTCTTCATATTCATATAAAAGTATATAAATATTTCATATTATAAATGTAACAGCAAGACAAGACAAGACAAGACAAGACAAGACAAGACAAGACAAGACAAGACAAGACAAGACAAGACAGACAAGACAAGACAAGACAAGATAAGATAAGATAAGATAAGATAAGATAAGATAAGATAAAGATAAAGATAAGAAAAAGATAGAAAATAAAAGACAAGATAAAATGAGATGAGATGAGAAGAGAAAATAAGAGAAGATAAGATAAGAGAAGAGAAGATAAGAAAAGATAAGATAAGACAAGACAATAAGATAAGACATCAAGGATAAAACTAGTTTTGAAGCAGAGCACTGTTACAACATCACAGTCATGTTTCTTCACAGACATACACTAATAATATCTATATTACAGGTACATGTAGTACGTCACCTATCAATGTACAATCTAAAGCGTATATATCATCTGATTTGAATTTTAGAATCTGCCACGACAGCAAAAGTTGCATTGATATAATATTCAACAATAGCACAAGTATATACAGTTACAGAATAAGGGAAACAACCTGCCAATAAAATGCGAATTATTGGGCGCATCGACAGTTGTAATCAGAAGGGGGACATGTGTTAATTGAGGGTTATGGGTGGGGCGCAGGGGGGGGGGGGGGAGGGTGTCAACTGTGTTGGGCATTCCAATTTTTGCGCTTGCTGATTACCCTCGAAGGACAGAAACAAGCTCAGCGTGGGGTAGGAGCAGTGAGCATGCGCGTTAATGGACCGGAAGTTGAAATGTCACTTAGTATGCTGTGGCTAAGTTATTCTGCAGGCTAGTGAAGAACAGTGCTGCAAGACAGGCTAGTAAGAGTGGACACTGGGCAGTAATAGTGGACACTGGTCAGTAAGAAAAGACACTGGGTAGTGCCCCCTGCAGAGCCAGGACCTTGGATACTAGCCAAGCCATCAGGTAATCTGTCACTGCCCACTGTCCACTGCTTGACCACTGCGTCTGCACAACATCTTGACCACTGGACACTGTCCTCGCAAAACGCGCTCAACATCGCCAATCGGGTGACCCCATCGCCATCCAGGTCACAACTGACCACTGGCTGACCACTTGGCTGGACAGCGCACCCTGCAAATATAAACTACTTTCACTTCATGCATTAGACATTGGGCCGGTTGCAAAAGTTAGCTATGCCTCCCACAAGATGTAGGTCATTTCTGAAATGATCATGTAAGATAGGGATAGTAAAATAGCGAAGAAAGAAAAAACTAAGATGAAAAATAAAGCATGTATAAAAACAATTAATCATAGGCATGATGCAGTATTTCTTAAGGCAGATGAAAAAGTAATTTATTCAAGAAGATTGAAAACAATGCAGATGCATGGGGAAATTAAAAAGGACACAAGGATCGACCCTGGCTTCATCATGGCAGATTCCATTTGAACACAATTGTAATTGCGGAGAAATAGCATAAATTACTTTGCTCCCGAAAACGGCTGATTCAGCCAAGCATGCTGGCGCATTGCTGGCCAATTGCTGGGTGTCATGGGAAAGATACAGCAGTCTCCCTCCTCTCTTGTTATAAAACAAAATCAGCCCGTCCTGTGTGCTGGGTCTTGGCTAACGTGAAACTTTATGGATATTAATGGGAGTGTTATTGTGGGTGGCTAGTGGCAACTGGCCCTGTTCTCACATAAACCTTGGTCTAAACTCATTGGCAGTAGCAGAACACAGCCACACCAGCAGCCCAGCTAACACTGAGGGACCCGGCCAAGACACTACCAGCAACAGGTCTAAGGTACAGTGCCACTATCCTATACCTTTGCGTGTGTCTGCAAACTGCAAATAAGCTGAACACAAGGAATGCACTTAAACAAGAGATGCTCTACTCTGACAAACGAGTGAATGCATGCACACAGTTATTTGTAGAAACAATTCATTCTCAGAGGTTAGGTCCAGGTATAGTTTTGTTAAATCCAGAACCTGTGATAAGGAGCACTCTTTACTATCATACTTATTTTATATATAATTTTATCAACATAGCACATATTACAAGTATGCTATCAAAACGTCATGTATGCTATTTGTCATATGCAAGAGGTAGCAGCTGTGCAGTGATGAGAGAGGTAGTATTACATGTTTGCATCCTAGGAGTTTGTCTTGGAGTAGTAATGTGGCAATGCTTTTTTTGTGCAATGTACATATAGCAGTACCTTATATACTATATAGTATTGCAAGTGTTTTTGTTTACTGTCGTATGTGGCCATAACTTTAAAATAAGTACTTTTTTGGTGATAATTGATCTTATATAGCTTGTTAAGGGCATATATTTGGCAAACACAAAAAATACAAAAGTTCAATGGTAATTAAATGGTAATGACTTATTTGTGACTTAAGTTTGCTTAAAAAAGAACATGTTTTTTTTTAGAATAATGTCAAAGGTCAATTGGTAGTGATTCTGATGACTCAGGTTTGTGACGTTTGTTTGTGACATTAGGGCAGGTTTAAGGTAGGCAGGTTGAGTTGGAGGCGGAGATGGGAGAGGGGGGGGGGCAGGGCAGTTGGAAAGCTCAAGGGTAGATGTAGAAGTGGTGAAAAGGAGATGAGCAAAGTCCAGGACATAAGAAGACAGATACTGGCCATGAATAATTGACTAGGAAGCCTGATACTCTCCAAGATGAATGTACAAGAGACGAGAGGTCAGAGACAGAGAAAAAGGGCTGCGTTGGATCCCAGCTTGGTCCTGCTAAGACATTAGCTACACCCCTCCACCCCAGAGAATTTGACAGCCCTGTATATTTCATGCACTCCATGCCACCAATTAGCCAATGTACAGAGTCAGTCAGCAGCAAGACTGATGCACTCACTACACAAATTCTGCTTCTTTCTTTCTTGTTGTTTGTTTCCTTCAAGAACACTACCACTACAACTTTCACAATTTCACGCCTTAATGAGCTTTGTGTAGCAAGTGATTTGCAGCAGATAGAAATAAAACCAGTCGGTCAATATTGCAGGAGACTTGTTGCAGTTGGTTTTTAGAAAACATCAGCCGACTACAAAACGTTTTACTGCAATGCAGTGTTGCTTTCTTGGTTTATCGCTGACACAAATATTTGTCATTGCAAACGAGTGTAAATGTCGTTTTTAGGCGCATAAAAAAATTAGTTTCATATCGCAATTATTACTGAGCATGATATTTAACTCTGTGCTAAAATTTAATAGCAAAGTGTCCAGTGCTAGGGAAAATGCATTTGTCTTTTTAGTCTGTCCTTTATATCTGGGTAAAATGCGTTTGAAATTATGTTTTTCCCAAATAGTCGATCAATAACAAAATATATATATTTATTTGCACCCTAAGCTGAATGGCAATATACTAATTCATATATGATGTAAAAACTACAAGTATTGAGTATGAATTAGATAAAAGTTGATAACGATAGTTTCCTTTGACAATGACTTCAAATCTTAAATGTGAATATTTATGAAAACTAAAAACTTTTGAAATGTGCAAACTAAATACACAGGCCCATTTTAATTTTAAGGTGAGCAGGGCGGGGTGTCTCCCTGCCATTTGGGGGAGGGGGGGGGGGGGGTGGCCGGGGCATCTTGCAGTTCTGGGAGGTTGCAGGGCTTGGGAACTGTACTCAGATCACATCCTCAGCTAATTAGACATCGTTGTTTTGCGTGTCACATCTTGCTTGGCTGCCATGACAACAGTTCTGGGTTGTCATCAACTCTCTTCTTCCCCTGTCCTTCAGACTACAATCATCTTGCCTCCTGGGACACAAGCGCAAAATTGCAACATATGTACAATTGCTTATTGTTGTGCGAGCGAGGCAATAGAGTCAGTCTCCTGTGCCCCCACAAATATGCCGGCGTTCCGCAGCCATAGACTCAGTGTATCAAGATATTGCTAATATTCTCATACGCGGAATATATATAGTGACACGTACAAAAGAATATATCTAAGGCTAAATGGATTAAGTATCGCAAATATATATATAGAATAACAATATTTTGATGATTATGGAAATAAAGCATTGCTAGGTCTCAGAAAAGATTAACAAGCCAGTGTCTGTACAGTGTATGTACAAATTTTGGTATGCATGATTTTGAGTAACCTTACAGAAGCCAATAATGAGCAGTAAATTTTGAAGGAAAAAAAATCATAATTCCAAAAACGGGAAATCTTATTGCAACTGTT
Organism: Alitta virens; assembly: GCA_932294295.1. Taxonomy (NCBI): domain Eukaryota; kingdom Metazoa; phylum Annelida; class Polychaeta; order Phyllodocida; family Nereididae; genus Alitta; species Alitta virens. Next base: position 24,365,438 of record OW028573.1, on the reverse strand, counting down.
TTGGTGTCAAAATTCCGGTTACTCAAATTTTTTTCATTACTGTACGAATAAAACTGAAACTGTTAGTAGAAAACTAATTAGTTTAAAATAGTGGTATTAAACAAAGTTTCTTCGAAATATAAAACCTAGGTTAAAGCAGAATTCACTCTTTACTTAACAATTTTTTTTATCATTTCCCAGCTCGGGAAAGTGATGCACATGAAATGCAATATGCTTTCTCATTACCCCGTGTAATTGTGTTGTGAGCCTGTTCAAGGCAGAGTGGACCACATTATTCGGGTAAACAAAACTTACGTTAATAGGTTATTACATTTCTATTGGTGCACCACACTGAGTGACTGAGAGACTGTTAACCCATACATTGTACAGAGCAGCCATAGTAGTAGAACATTGGCATATACTTGTGGCATGGATAACCTTTATAACTCCCATGCAGAATGAACTTGGCTGCATCACAGGTCTGCGCGCGCATGTGTCATCTGCACCTTCCCCCTGACAAAGATAGATGGCGCCACTTAACACCTGCCCTGTAATTGTACCCGGATTGAGGGGAAATATAATTACAGGGGGCGCTTCACAATCTTTTGTCTCGCTACTTTGCTATCTATATTTACAGTAATCTTCCCCAAAGCACAGTAATGCCGAAGCTATATCAATTCTGACAGTGTTAGTACTTGTGAAGAGGGTGACGTCATTGCCGTTGGGCGGCGCCGCCGTCGTCTTGTCTCAGACACACGTCACGTGACCTGTCGCGAGAATGAGACGCGAAGAGATTTCCTGTTTAGTCAACATTGAGAAATGAGGTGATGTGAGCTAAAGGAAGATAACTCTAACTTTGGATACACAATCATTAACCATCGCACCAACATTTACCAATATAATAACCAACCCAAAATATAGGACAAGAAGGTGTCCAGATTCCAAACTGATTAGTATTCCAGATTGTGTTATTTTTCTTGATTTGCCCAAATGAAGAGAGCCTCCTGACCTTGACCGGTGTCCAGTTGTTGTCCGGTTTTCTTGGTCAGTCTTAGGCAATGGTGATTCACTGGCTGGGGAGCTGGTCACTGCTAGGATCGCCTAACCACGATATAGAGTATGTTGCTAAGTTACCATGCAGTGCTTCGGGGGCGCCCTGTAGGCTGAGGATCCCACAAAATCACACTTTATTTAGAGGTAATCACACTTGTCAAATAAGTCAAGGTGGCCAGGGCCCTGCAAATGTAAGCAAGCCTAAATGTGCCCAAATGACACTCGCTTAATACCAAAAACATTGGCGTTTAAATGATCTACGTGCACTGAATGAAAATCTGCTAATCCCATCAAAGTGTTGATATAATTTGCTCCTCATAGGCCCCATGTCCAAACAGTACTGTTATAATGGGCTGTTTGCCCGTCAAACATCCCAAGGTGTGAGACAAACAACACATGAAGGCAAACAGCAATCAGTTTAATGATTGCAAGAGTTACTGGGTCAGCCTTATGAGATGAAATCACACATCATTCATTTGATCTCAATTAAGAAAACGCAGGCTTCTTGTTTTTCTGTCTTGAAAGATGTCAGCCATGCGGTAGAATATACAGGAAACAGCTTGGTTGTCCAGTGATTAATCAGGTATACTATATATATACATGTATTGGACAATTTAAACATCACCTGGCCTAACTGAAGGTCATAGGTTAGCATCCCACTCTTCAGGAGATATACATCACACATGTTAATGGTTCACCTGTTAAATTGACGGTGCCTTGTACTGGGTCACTGTTGTCTGTGCTGAAACAAGTAAAGGACCCACCCATGGTAAATGTTTAACTCTCAATCTCATCTCATCTCATCTCACCTCATCGTGAGTGGCCAGTTATTCTCTGTATTAAGATTCTTGTCTTATGAGAATACAATGTATGTCATAGGAGAGATAAACTAAAGTACAATTAGTTTCATTAAAAACGGACTGTAAAATTGAACCTAGACAAAGCTAAACAACTTCTGCTATATGACGCTACCTGCCACTAAACAGAACTGTCTGGCTATAGCTGGCTACTCAAAGCCCGATCTAAAAGTAAATATTTATGATCAATTAATAAATGGCTTACATCTGCCAAGGTTTAAATTTTTTCAGTAAGCTGACTATAAGCTAGGAGTAGATAGGCTAAAGCCAGAAATAGGTTGCTACAGCTGTATAGAGTCGACCGTATTTTATGAGAGTAACTTCGCAGAGTGTGCACCCACCGTTGTGATTTGCTCTTTTGGCTAAAAGCCTATTACAATGTCAGTGGGCTAGTAACTGTTTTTAATTCGTCTATCTTTGATTACATGCACCATTTGATAATGCTATTCGTGTAATGCCAAAATTTACAAGATCTGTTGCTAAAAGAAATATTATTACACCATGAAACTTTGTTGTGCAGCCCTTCCCATCTTCAACATCCTCGTAACTGATGCTGGGCTGATGCTGGGCTGACATCACAGACTTTGCATCCATCAGTTATTGCCTCTCAAGACATCCTTCCGAAACTGTCGAGACCCAACTGTTCTCTTTGCTTTGTGCCTTGTGCTGTAAGATTCGCGTCACAGACTTCATCACAAAGTTGTCGTATGATTTTCGTATCAAGATATTGTGAATTTTGCTATTGCAGTAATCGCTTTATGAATAATACAGATTTAGATTTTGTTCTTTTCACAGATTTCTTCATTCTTTATGCTTTATAATGGTTTTCTGTCTTGTAGAATATCACTGACTTGTTTCTTATATTATTTGATTTCTAAAAACGGATGATACTTTGGAGTCTTGTTTTATTACATGAATTTATTTTAACTTTTACTTTTGTGGATGTCGTCTATTTTTTCTTCAAAAGTAAAAGAGAAATAATAAATATGACCCAACTAAAAGATTATTGCCAATTGTAATATATACCATTATTACTTTAAAAAAAGGGAGTGTTGTTTCAAACAACTTGTTCATCTAAAACAAATCCAGTCTAAATAAGAACTTCTAAATATATTACAGAATTTAAAATGCTGTCATGTTACATAGAGTAAGCCTGTGCAGCCAATTTGTGCCTTGGAAATCCTATATGACCAGTCAAATATTCATTACGTCAAATTTTGACGTCTGCTGATCCACCATTTAACTGCCTCATTCCATTTTGGCGCGCTGGCGAATCTGCTTCGGGCCTGTCGTCTGCTTTTGTGGGTGACGAACATGGCCGGGTTTCGGATGACGCGTAACCTGTCACAATTTGTATAATGACTTACGCTAGAGGAAGCTGAATGAAGTCATTGTCATTCCGAGGTTGTTCTACGCAACCTCTGGCGAGCATCTGGACTGGGTTTCTACATTCTTGTCTTGTCCGATGCAAATGGTCGGTCAGCCAGCGGGCTCTGCGCTGCGACAACGTCTTGCAATTGTACAATGCGCTCTTCTTCTTTAGAGTTGAAAATGTACACAGAATTGAAAATAACAAGATTTGATGCATTGAGTATTAAATGTAGTTTGAGGCTGTTGCCTGAATCATTCATCATTGTCATTCAAACTGCTCGCGAACAGAATAATCAGTCAATCTTTGTTGTCAAATTTTTAAGGATTGATTAAATTGATGTTTATTTTTAATTTTATTTTTAGCAAAAGTCACTTCAATATAAATGTGTCTCATGGTGTATTAAAGATTAATTTCGACTGGAGTGTATAGGATTATGTCCAGTTTGTATTTGAATTTCAAGTATGACACTAAAATACATTCAGTCATTCATTTCTACAGTGCAAATCCTTATTAGGATTCCACTTTTCTTGATTTTATTCTAGGTTTTGTTTGTCGCACCCAAAATAGCATTGTGGTAATTTAAATAAACAACCTTTAAAATTGAACTTTAATAATGGAGCAATTATCACTTGTCACGGTTGGTTTAGCACCACAACAGACGTAATGAGTAAACAATTACATTTACTGACTTGACTATGGAACTATCGCTGCAATAGATCAAATTGTCTATAGCTGGAATTCTGGCAATGACTCTGGATTTTAGGATTCTGGTATAGTACTGTACGTACATTCTATTCTTAATATTCTCTTTAAATCTGACAACTCACATTATGTTTGTCTTCAGGTTAAATTAGACTTATCTACAGATAATACATGTATGCAGTGAATTTTTTTAATAATCCTTTGAGTAGATAGCACGCATGGCCACTTCACTGTTTGCCATAGTACTTCTGACCAAGACCTCAAGTGGCAAGCTCTCAAATAATGTGAAATCAATTTCTATTTATCCAGTTAAATTATTAGAAAATGTCATAACCTGTGGCCCTCTTTATAATTATACTGTCATTTTTAGAAATAACAAAAACGTAGCAGTACAGACTTCGTCCCGATCATACTACCAACTGGCATGATCCATTGCTTGGCCTTTGAGCTTAATTTTAGAGTGGTCATGAGATTTAAAATATTTCAAAGCCAAGATGACGTTTATTTATCTATTTATTTTAATCGCTCTAGCTTTCACAATCGTTGTTATTCATAGTAAACACTTTGCCAAGGTCTGATCTGTTATGGCGCAGACCCGCCTGAACTGGAAGCCCCGGAAGCTGGGTTGGCTCCTGTCTTTGCAGTACTTGCACCGGGTAAGTCCTGCAGCTCAGATAAGCAAGTGCTGCACCTGTTTGCTGGTGGTTGTTTTGACGATCAGTTAGGCTATTAGTCATTGTAGGCTTGCAGGGCTGATCACACAACTAACAGGCCATTAGGAAGTGCTCAATGGTGCCATTGAGAAGTAGACAACGTCTCAGCCTTTTCCTAATATCTCATTGGCGGGGGCTGATGAAACAAGCGCAGGAGACAGACAAGGTCCCTGTGGCAGGCCAGCAATTGCACTACCTTCCTGTCGCCATTTTGCAGTGTACAGTAAAGCAGTAAAAGCAAGGCATACTCCAGGCTCCCTGCCCTTGGCCAACACTACACACTGTGATCTGCTGTTAGCAACATACCACCCAGAGCATCCCTGACCCCAGAGGTCAGGACCTTAGCAGAGGTCAGGCCCTCTAACTCATTTGTTCCTCCGCCCTGACCCCGGAGTGGCATGTTTCACGGCTGGAACATACCTCAACTCAATTGTTTCGTCTTTGCAGCAAACCGTTTTGTCTTAGTCATGGGTCTGACTTGTGCTGTCTTGTATAGTTTTGAAACAGCCTGCGCCGCCCCGCAGTTTTAGTACCGTTATTTACAACTCTATTACCAAACAATAATTATATATTCTAGTTTACATTTTGTACATTCAAGAAGTCCGCCTTTAACAATTTCCCTTTTTTTTGGCTGTAATATACAGATTATTTTCACATGCAACCTTAAATCTAATCTCGTATTTTTCAGAAGAAGTAGACAGGTACGAAACATAATTCAGAATCTTTAAGCCACAACGTTTATATCTATCTAGAGATTAAACCATAAAGAGCTGCATGACTGCATGTCGTACACTTAGTTTCATAAAATACGGTCGACTGTAGCAACCTATCCTGGCATAATACAACTGGCTAAAGCCACTTCGGTGTACTCCTAGCTTATAGTCGGCGTTCACACTATCACGTAGAAGAGCTACGAATGACCATGGATGAAAAAATTTGTTTACTCTTATTACTCATCCTTGTCTATACGGGATTCACTCGCAGAGCATTTTACGAACACTCCTGGTCGCGCTTGACCACTCAAGAGCATATGTGGAGAGGGCAAACATGTTTAAACATGTTTAAAACTTTGGCGGACATTCTGTGAGTAAATTGTTTATATTGGTTATGTCACTTGCTCGGGAGTCACTCGGCGAGCGTTCTACGTACGTTCATATAAGTATGTTCTACAACATACGTAGCCATACGTATGCCTGGTGACAGACGTTTGATGAGCGTATGACAGACGTCCGCCGAGCGGTCTACGACTGCGTCACGTATGCTCGTCGAAGGAATTTATATGTGATTAACAGAGCCACGAGTGACCACGTTTAGCCCATTTTTTACCGCCAAAGGTCGATCGCCAAGCATACATGAGGCATACGTGAGGCATACGTGAGGCAGATCGCCTGTGCGAGTGGTTCAAGGATAGGCAAGGATGAGCAAGGATGGGCACGGAAGACGATGGGTGGGCGATGGACGTCCGCCAAGCGTTTTGCGAGCGTTCTACGAGTGAACGCAAGTGGATGGCGAGTACATACGGATGGACAGTGGCTACGTATGGCCAAGGATGGCCCAGTATGTAGAATGTACGTAGAACGCTCGGCGAATGCTCGGCGAACGCTCGGCAAACGCTCGGCGAACGCTCGGCGAACGCTCGGCGAACGCTCGGCGAGTGAATCCTGAGCAAGTTACGTAACTAATGTCAAAAATTCACTAGTAGAACGTCCGCCAAAGTTTAAACATGTTTAAAATGTTTTGTCCTATCCACCTATGGTATGGCCACGGATGAGCAAGAGTGCAAAAGGCATGCATCTCAAAAGGTAATTACAAACATGAGTACATTTCGAATGGTGCCGCATGTACTGTACTTTTAGATTTAAGTAGCCAGCGCCAGAAAGTTTCCTTTAGTGGCAGGTAGCATCGTTTGACAATAGTTTTCTAGCTTTGTCTAGGTTTAATTTGACAGGCCGTTTTTAGTGAAACTAACTGTAAACCGAATTATTTTGGTTGGCCATGGACAATAATTTGTACAATGCCACAAGAATATTTTCTTTAGCCGCAATCGGTTGATAAATCAAAACCGAAGTATTTCAAAATTTTGTGCAGTTGATAAACATCACATTTAATTGGAGAAGTGTGATATATTTCATGAAGCAATTGTTCAATTTAACCACAAATGATAAAAATATCTTTGCTATATATGTTTGTTCTTACGGAGTGAACTGACATATGCAGAATGAGGTTGTTTTTTGTAAAAGTGGTTTTTAATAGATGAAAATTAAAGAAAGGAATGAAAAAAACATGGCAACGAGATTTGTGATTCCTGCCGCGCCCTGTGCATGCAGTTTGTCCTAAAGTTCTTCCCTGCAGTCTTCCACCGGAAACACGTGACCTAGACATGGAAGTCTTTGCAAGTCAAGGTGCCGATTGCAGCAATAACGATATCCCTCGCTGTACTTCACACAGAAGAATAAGGTCATTGGTTTTACAAGGAGAAAAACTTGAAAGGATGCCACAGTTTCAAGTGCATTTTGTGTAAAATATAGTAAAGGACTAGGTCTATTCAGCTGTTCTGAATATATTAGATTTCATTCGGTCCTTTTAAATATTTTACACATAATTTTTCCAGGCAACAGGCTACATCAACTCCCAGTTTGATGCAGTCAGTCAGTCAGTCAGTCAGTCTGCCAGTCAGTCAGTCAGTCAGTCAGTCGCTATAATATAACAAAGAGTTTTTTCTTCGTCTATGTTTTGCTTACATCCTCTGATTTTGAAATAGAGATATTGGGGTATTTTGACCCAAATAATAGCATCATGCACGTGTGTTATCCGTTAAAATGCGTGTCAGTCCCAAAAACGCTTAAATGCACATCATGAACACAATACAGCCAAATACTCATTATGCACTGTCCAATTCCCCAAGGGGAGCACAAGGCTTGTCACGGAAATGCCACTGAAAATGCACAAAAATGAGACAGCTCTAAGATTTAAGAGAAGAACAATTGCAGCTTTAAGATCAGCCTCTGTACTGTTTGTAGGGTCCTGCTATAGACTTAAAGAGATGTGCATTTTGTTGAACATTGGTCTTATTACATTCGGTTGCTAGGCGGCTCTCAAACAAAGGAGCGAGCTGACCAGCTGTGTTCATTAATCTTATCTCGTCAACGCTCTTACAAGACCAGGCAGACCCCCTTGGGGCACCAAATTTGGGATTGACCAGAGCATTACTAACAGGACCAGCAACAGAAGTAAGATTTGCTGTAGAGAAGTTTACAACTAAAATACAAAACAGTCAATCCTGGAATTTGTACTTAACTGCCTTAAACAATGATACTTATTAGAGCTTATTGGAAACAAGATATATTATTCTTTTCGGAGGTGACAATATAACATGCCTTCCTGGATCGTGTTTGTCCTTGGTCAGAGCGTGGCAACGGTCAAGCTGACCAGTGGCCGACCACTAGCATGGCCAGTCACTTGCCTCAGGCAAGGATGTTTATAAGAGGACCCAGGTTGTGCTTGCATGCAGCTAGGAAACACACCCAGCACACATCTGAGGGATTCACTGCACGACCTGTATAAAAGCACTTGCCTCTCTTGACACATGTGAAAATGTGACCCATTCTAATGGCAGCCAAGGCAAATTCTTGTTAGGTTGGCTATATGACAATTTCATTTTTTCTTTTACATTTCAGGATACAGCAGTATGAACATAAAAATTGTGGAACCGACCTACAACATACTCTCATATTACCACAATTTGGACATACGGTGTACATGTATGGCAAACCATTAAGGCTGCAGCGAACGCAATGAATTTCCTCTACTTCCATTGACAACTCAGCTGGACTGTATGCATTGGTTTAAATGTCATTTTAAAAATGACAATTCATATGTACTTCATTGTGAATGGGCTGCATTTTGGGAGAGGGCCTTAACCCTGCTCTCCCATAATGCCCTTGGCTGTCCTTGGCTCCTGAGAGATCATTGCCTCGTACCCAGCAGCCTGAAATAGACCTTTGCAGCCGATAATCAAACAAATTACTCTGTTTATAATCAAGCTGTGTTTGTGGTGTGTGGGAATTACTCTAAGTATAACAAAGATAGTAATGATGGCTGGAGCAATTTGGCCCTGCAGAACGGGGGACAGTTGTATTGTTTAGTGGGGACTGCAAATGAATGCAGCCTCGGGGTGACCAGCTCGCAAACATATATGTGGCAGAGGCAGGACTGCTGATGAGCTGCGCAAGAATAACCCTTCCCCTCCCCAGCAAATTAGCAACAGGTCCCAAGTGACCTGCCTTCATTTTGCCACCACTCTATCTACACTAGGAGTGGAGCATTTTCAAAATGCTCAAACACAAATCACAACAATTGAAAGAGCCACACTTATCTGTATATTATTCTCAAAACATGGATTTTCGTTTAAGCAAATGAGTTTGTTGCTCCACTAAAGATAATTCGCAGTCGTTAATGACAATAAAATGCAGTTAATGGATTGGGATATTCCGCTATGTAGCTTGCCTTAAGCTTTTTCATTTGGATTGTAATTTTGTGTTGTCTATGCTAAACAAGCTAAACATTCTTGTGTTTCGGACAAAAAAGATAATCGTACTCTGAGTATTGTAGCTTTCAAGCAAAAACGACAGGTTTGCGAACTGCAACAGTTTCTATATTTGTATGTGTGTGTCTATTACATTTAATAAAACTTTTAATATTAGTATGAGACAGTAGGCGTTATTTAAAAATGTGAAAGTAACCGGATTTAAAAAAATTGCCAACAGCTGGAAATCACAGCTAGGTCACCAGACGGATACAATAACAAGGGGTCATTTAATTGGTGTATGACAGTTCATGTCAAATCTTATGTGACGTCCATTTTTATGAAAGTGGCATATTTAGGGTCATCTTGTTGTCAGGGAGCATAAGGAAGGGCAATCTACGCATCACATCAGATGACCACTGCTGACCACTGCCCAGTTGCTTGTTCCTGTTTCCGATGCACCATGGGAAGGACAGCGCACTGCAAGGATTAGGGTGAGCCCCTGTCATACCTCATTCCATGCACGCCGTCCCCCTACCCACTCATCCCTGCGATAGAATTGCCTGATTAAAGCTGGAGTGGCCAACTCGGTAAACTCCCTCCATTTGCCCGAACTTATGTACAACATCAAACAGGCCTTGTAATTATGGGCTGGGATTTGTTCCTGGGTTAACCAGGGAGCTGGGATATCCCCTACACCCATACTGCATGTAGGCCACGACGGATTAAAAGCACTGATATCTATATCAGGAAAGTGGCATGTAGAATATTCGGATTAAGCAACTCTAAGCAAATATTTGAAACTGACTTACAGGGCTTAGAGTGGAAGGCAAACAGTGCGATGAATGAGGAGCTGGCTGGATTTCGCTGATAGTTTTGATGCAAGGACGAATAAATCTGCCTCCTCTCTGCCTCCCAGGCGTTTCGCCCGCTCCCATCCATGTTTCTGCACGCTCCTTTGCCGATGTTTCACCTCCTGTTTTTTTTTCTCTCCTTGAAACTTGCTGCTATGGGTTTTTCTTGTTTCTTGGAAGGACTTTCCAATTCGGGATCTTTGAGCATTGTGCTCAGCTTTGAACCCAGTCCTTGGCACAGGCAAATGACATTTAAACTTATTCAAGATGTCATAATGAAAGGTAAACAGCATCAATCCCCGCACACAATGCAAAATTGTAATTAGTTTGCCTCAAGGCCACATCAATCTAAAAATGGCTCGAGTGTATTTTGTATAATATGTGGGCAAGGGCTAAGAAGGGTCTATATAATATACATGGTGAGTGTCCTGTGGTAAATATACATGTTTACCCAGGACAGGGGGACAAGATGTGTGTTTAATTAATGCCAAGAGGAGATTTGTGGGGGCAAATCACATGTTGGAGCAGCAGCTGTAACAGTAATATCTCTTGGGGTGTGCTTATGGGATTTATTCTTCACTTCAGAGTCATCACCTCCTAAGTATAAGCTGCTGCAGGTTCTTAGCTGAGGGCAGGGTGGGGGAGGGCAGTGGGTATTGTGCAGGGAAGGCTATCGGGGTGATCTGTCACACTCGGTCTGACGCAGCCAGGCCCACCCGTTTCCTATTATGTGTTCTGGGACAACAACAAAGCAACAGAAGGTGTCAGGCCACAATGAGAGCTGTGTGTTGACGCTGGCGATTGGACAGAGTGCTCAAACATGCCCTTAGCCATGTCTGGTCCAGGCTGGGTCTGTCCCAGGGGCCCTCCTTCTTTCTCTTCTTTATATGGTTGTCGAACTGTGGCCATATGCTGTCTTCCTGGCTTCTGTTCTGCAAACTCCTCTCTGGCTGTTTCCTTGTGGTACACCTGAAACTCACTTTACAGTCACCGCCAATATGATCACGTCTGCAATGCAAGTAAGGCCGTAAACCATTACCTCAAAACTTATATTTGTCGTCCTACAGTAAGCGATCTCACTACTGTGTCAACTTACCAACAAGATCACATTGGCCTAAAACAGCAGATGCCTGCTAGATGATCTTACTAGAGAGATTCACCTATATGCCTTTGTCATATCAACCTGTGTTCCTGTGTCGTATGTTCACTCCCACCATCCCCTGACTCCCTTATGTCTGCTGCATATAACTGACCTCTCAGAGCAATATAATTAACCGCAGAGCAACAGCCTAATCCAAGTTTCTGCAACCACATCAGCTATTGAGCTGGCAAGCATAAACACCTGCATCTGACACTGACGGAACTTTGCTTTCCTCCAACAAAGAGAATGTGAGAATGTGGAGATGAAGGAAGAAAGCATAATGTGCAGCCAAATGAGCCGCATAACTGCATCACTCCAGAATTTTAAGTCTACGTTTTAACTAATCACAGAAGTCTCAGCAGTCAAAGTTGGTGTTAGTCAATATTATTTGCAGACAATGTTCTCGTTCTGTGAAGATTTTCAGGTTTATTCTGTCAGCTGCTCAATCCAGCTACTATTTATGAAAATTTGCAATAAATATAAACATGACATTATCAAACATGGCTCTTTACTCTTCGGCCACCTTATGCTTGGGAAGTATTACCTCATATTCCTGATCAGAGTTCAGAACCCATGACCTCTGCCATCAGCTTTGAATCGAGCACTTTGCCTCTGGGCCATTATTGGTTGTTGGGCTGGCTTGTCCCTTATTATGGAGGGAGCAAAGGTCTATGTCTGATGCAGCCAGCCTCCCTCATGGCTCCTCTCACAAGCTGCCCATTTTAACTCTGCTCTGATGACGTGTAATATTGACGTTGATGATATATGGGAGCAAGATCTTATGGGCCGACTGACATGCAGAATGGCAGGCTGGCCGGGATTGGAGTGTTTGGTTTACATGCCAGTCGTTGTAGCTGCTGCAAATAAATAAGACTGGGGTAGAGGGTGATTTGTCATGGTGCCTGCTATCACCCTCTTTTCGACCTGGGGGTGACAGGGGCCAAGTGTCGATCAATTGGACCCAATTGGACCTCTATTGCACCCCTATTGGACCTCGGCAGCCTGCCTGATAGATCATGAGCCGCCGACTGTTTGTCATTTCACTCCTACTCCCATTTGCTTACCGTTTAAATACCAACTTCTCCCCCAGGCAATTCTCCCTCCATTACTTAATGATATATAGCAGGGAACCAGTCTCATAAGATTTAAGGCACACCTGCGTCTTTGACATACACCTAATATATAATACGGATGCTGTCTTAGTAGTGCTCAGTAAGCCAAAGTAATATTTCCTGAGGTGCAAACTTCTATAGAATATTTTTTTCCCAAAATAATACGGGTCTCCTCACCCAGTTCTCAGAGGCACACCTTCCATTCAACTAAGTGTGAGCCTCTGTGCAGGTGAATGAAAACTAAAACACTTATGCTAAACTTCAGGGAATTGAGTAGCCAAGATGTTCCGACGCTGGTCTGTTCATCGGGTCATAGGTTCAACTTTTCTTCTTTGAGCTATTTTAAAAAAGGCACCCAAGACACAAGAAAGACCTACACATACTCCAAGTGTTGGCGTTGACGCCCAATCATGAATTCATAATAATATAGCCCCTTCATTACTGTGCATATGATACAGTTAGTTTCATTAAAAACCATCAAATTGAAGCTAGACAAAACAACATCTGCTTTTACGATGCTACCTGGCACTAAACGGAACTGTCTGGCTATAGCTGGCTACTCAAAGCCTAAATAAAAGTATATATTTATGATATATTAGATACAGTTCTCACATTTGCCAAGGATTAATTTTTCAGTGATGGTAGGTGTAAGCAGGTGTGAGCCAACTACAAGCTAGAAGTAGACAGAAGCAGCTGTTATAGCCAGAAATAGTATTTTGTTAACTTAACAGTACTAGAGGATAGGATATGATGCAATTCTATACAGAACAAAGGCTGTTACCCTTCTGTAAACAAAAATATCAGCACTTGTTGAGCGATCTTAGCATGGCCTGTGTTTCATATGAATGGTGCAATTGGTGCATATATGTATATTGTAGTGCAAGTTGTAGTAGTCTAATCTAGCAGTAGCACATTCATATGACAGGCCGAAAGCTCATTCTCTTTTTCCATGCATCTGAACAGACACACAGATATCATAAGCAACGTATTGCCATGACAACAGCAATATGAGGGCAAAGGCCAAGCAGAGGACATTAATATCACAACCAAACGGCGCTTTATCTCTTATCAGCAGCTTTGGTAAACACTAAATATGCAGTCCATCTTATGGAAGTAATCTGCCTCTTACTGGCCACAGCTCTCAGCTCAACCACATCCTACTATGACGTCACAATGTATGCATAGAGATCAGCATATCAGCATAAAGGATTTCCTTACAATAATGTTGCAAATTGCATATTGATTAGGCAACGCCATATTTAGGTTTGCAGCCCGAGCTGGTTTTAAAGAGATTGTGCTATTTTGAATTTGACTGTAGTGGCAGACTTTCAGTCGCTTTGACTTGCACAGAATTTATTTTATTGAGAGTTAGTACTTAAAACATGACAACTGAACAGCATTCTTGTGAAAGGAATTTGAAATTGACATGGAAAAAGAAAAAAAAAACCAGATGAAATTTAACAACCGAACATGAAGTGGCTCTTCTTGGTAGGGTTTAACAATGCTTATAGCTAGATTTATATTTTGTCAACAATAGCAACTGCTAAGTATTTGGCAAAGAGCAAGGTCAACAAGAATATGTATATGTGGGAAATCTGATCAAAATCTGTTTTGAGACCAGTCACCAACCTGGTATGTTAACTACACAATGGACTGTCGTCCATGAATTTCTCAAAAGTAATCCATCACTCACCTTATGCAGGTAAAGCGGAACAAAAGATCACAAAGAACTAGGTTTTCTTCTTTGTCTAGTAACAATAAAGCACAATTTAGGCAGGGAACAAGCAGGTTGGATGGATGGTACAAGGTGGGAACAGCAATGTTTTATGCAGAAGAGCTGCATGTCAGAGAAGCACAGGGGCATAGCACATGGTATAGTGAACAGCAGCTGTTGCACATGGCCATTGCAGCAGTAGAACAGCATGAATAGGCACTAGTGTTCTACACTCTACTAGTCTTCATATGCAGATCTGGTTTTCTAGAGGTGTTCAAGTGATCATTTTGACAGGATATTGCAGCTGAAGGTCAGAGGAAGGTCAAAAGCTGCGATGCTATCACCTAGTGTCCTGCTGGGCTGCGGATTAGCTGCTCATGCTGACCACTGCTGCTGCTGTCCACTGGTCAAGCTGACAGTAACTAGAGATGGATGGCTTTTAGTGTTTTCCCTTTCAGCTCTAAAGTATCACACTGAGATCTTGTGAGAAGCTTGTGTCCCTCTCAGTAGGTAGATTTCTTAAGAATTCTCAAGAATCCACGACAGTAGTGCAGTTCGAATAACAGTGTTCTGTAGGGCTCCTATTTTCCATTGCTGTTCCATTAGGAAAAGAAACTAACTTACAGAGCCGTTGAAATTTGTCATTTTTTATAACTAGTGTAAAGTTTAAGGTTTACCAAAATCTTATTACATATACATTACCATGTGCAGATGACCTACAGCAGAAATCTGAGCTTCGAAGAATCTGTTATTGCAAAACCTAAATGAAAACCTTATTAGATTTTCCTTCTACTGATATGTGCAGTTGTTACATGTACATATGTGACATTTAATTTTGAAAATGATATTATATGTCATACTCATATCTCATTTGAAACCAAGGTCTTTCAATACATGTCATGTCTCTGGTGATTTACAGTCAGTGGTACGTTTTATTAATTGCTACATTTCACTTCAGATTTCTTATATTACTTGGAAATTGCCTCCCCTGGTGATATGTCTGTCACTGTCTCCTTAGATAATTCTCAAATGTAGCACATCATATAATCATATAATTCTCAAATGTAGCACATCATATAATCATATAATTCTCAAATGTAGCACATCATATAATCACATAATTCTCAAATGTAGCACATCATATAATCATATAATTCTCAAATGTAGCACATCATATAATTCTCAAATGTAGCACATCATTTAATCATATAATTCTCAAATGTAGCACATCATATAATCACATAATTCTCAAATGTAGCACATCATATAATCATATAATTCTCAAATGTAGCACATCATATAATTCTCAAATGTAGCACATCATATAATCATATAATTCTCAAATGTAGCACATCATACAATCATATAATTCTCAAATGTGGCACATCATATAATCACATAATTCTCAAATGTAGCACATCATATAATCATATAATTCTCAAATGTAGCACATCATATAATTCTCAAATGTAGCACATCATATAATCATATAATTCTCAAATGTAGCACATCATATAATCACATAATTCTCAAATGTAGCCCATCATATAATTATATTTTTTCTGAAAAGCATCTGCACATCTAGATTGTTGGGGCCTTTCTATGTACTGTTCAATTGTACATAATATTTCCCAATTATTCTTGTATACAGAAATAATAGCAGCATGGTTTTCTCTTGCAAGACATATTTCACTAGTCATTGGGTCTTGCAGACTTTCTGACTGCAGCAAAAGGTGTCCTGCAGGCAACAGGTTTATTGGGAAAAGTGCTCAGTACCAGTACTTCATCGATGCTCTGTACGATGCTCTCAGGGCTAGGTCGATAACCATTATATCAAGGTCAACATTTTTACGACCACTCGGCAACGTTTAACACACGCTGTAACTGTACATAGTAAACCAAAGGGCCTAAGATCTTTGCAGCATTGTAAGTAATAATAGTACAGGTTGTTGTTATAGGGAATTACTATTATTATTGACTAGGGTGGCCTTCGAGTGACCAGTATCATCTGACCAGCAGATGACCAGTGGTTGACCATTAGAACAAATCTAATAACTTGCTGAAGACCATTACCTGATCAGAAAGTACCAGAAAGAAGATCAGTGTAAGATTAGTGGAGCAGTTTCATCTGATTAATAACAGAGTATTTGTCAAATCAGTAAGAAACGATTTGACAGTCACTAGAGGGCAAGAAGAAGACCAGTATTTAACCAGTACTTAACAACGAGTCTTCGACGAGTATTCAACCAGTGCATTATAATGACAGACAAGCATCTGAGCAGTAGAAAGCCAGCAGGGGACCAGTGGGCAGTAGAGCAGCTGCAGTGGAGAGGTTGGCTGGCCAATATCAAGGGCGACAAATCAAAGGAGGGCAGAGCATACTCATTAGCATGGCTGTGTCAATGGCTGGGTCAACATGAGAGCTGGCTTTAATGTTTCCTAGTGTCCTTGGAGCTTGTCCCCTGCTCCCCTAAATCTCTCATTTCCTGCAGGGCGCCGGGGCATCATCGTATCAGCCTCATATATTGGCCATGCATCCCCTTTCCCTAGCTTTCATATTGTGCTTCATTTGCCTCCTACCCATCAACCTCCGCATCAGCTCTGCCTCTCTCTCATTTCCTCCTAAAAAAAAAAGCAGCAGCAGCAGCAACTAAACTTGTGCAGCCTCAGCAGCCAGCTTGCAAGTGATTCGATGTAAGTACGTTTTAATCAAGCTTTTGTAATGCACTAGATTCTTGTCAAACAAATACAGCAAAGCATGTAGTTTAAAGCTACTGTTAGTGAAAAAAATGAAATTAACTCAGGCATACAAGACTGACCCATAACATAAATGTTGGGTAATTTTGACAGAAGCTTTAATACTCTTTTGCAAAATATTTGGTACTTTTGTAAAAAAAAAAAACAATCATTCTGCTCTGAGTCTTCAAGTCTTCAGTAGTCCATAAAAACGTGAAAAACAGCTGGCAGATAAAATGCATCAGATTGAGATCTTGGCATGTGGGCTTGACTTCTGGGTCTGACGGAGTGCTCTAGAGTCAAATAAAGTCATTCTTGGGGCGTTTTTCTACCTTTCAAATAAGGAATTTGGCCCAAACCTGAATTGTCGGCATTAAAGGCTTGCAAAGGGCCATAAAAAGCAGACGACAGTGGCGCCGCCAATGCTTCTTTGTAAGACGCTCTGTGATTGGTCGACCCATCGATCACGTGAACAGCGTCGTCTGTCAGTCGGAGTCAGCTTGAGAGCTCTGCTGAAAAGTCCACATTGGATGATGCGCAATGGGCTATTATGAGAGCAAACCACTCTTATTCATCCCTCACAGTTCACGCGAAAATATGCTAAATCCTTCCCACTATGTTAAATATTTGCCTAGCTTAATAGCGCCTGCACATTCACCGAAATTAATCTAAATACTATTTTAATTCATCGACCATTTGTTTCCAAAAATATTCAACATATTGTTTTTCAAAGCTACCTGTAAATGTTAAAGCAATTTCAGGGTAGGAATGAACATTCCAATGACTTTTATTCATATTACCATGACGCATATTACATTAATATCAAATATTCAACAAAAGGATATCATTTCCATTTAAAAATGTCTGTCTTTTTTCTAGTATCCCAATAGTTTGAGCTAATGTAAATGCTAAACATATTCTACAAAGGGCTGTAACCAGTATATGCAAAGTAGACCCAAAACACAAAACCACATGGGAAAATAAAGCATGTGTAAATGTCACCGTACAGTGTACATCTCCAGTTGGTGTGATGTTCTTTCTAACTCCATTTCAATATTCATAATGTTCTTTCAAACTCTATTTCAATATTCGTAATGTTCTTTCTAACTTAACTTCAGTACTCTGGGAAGCAAGAGAGGTTAACTCAGTTTTTTTGCCATATTTGTCATTTTTCATAAACCAATATATCTGTAATACAACGCCATTCCTTAACAAAGCCAGCCAAATTTCACTGCAATATTCCACACTTTGGTGCAACAAAAGTTCTCACATCTAGTGCGACAGGTTTGGGGTTCGATTCCCAGGTGGAGCACTCGGCTTTCTCAGAGATGTTGCAGTAAACTCAATTTTAAGACCACCTTGTATCGATGTTACGACCACCTCCCAAATAAGGCCACGGTCCACCCATTTTTAGACCCACCTGTCGTCTTGCCATTGTATTCTGCCGTGCCAGTAAGACTATCCTGCCATTAAGGTCAGTGCAATTTGCACTGGTGGTGTTTTTGTACCAGGTTCTACCACTATACCCTGCTATATTTATTAGGGAGTCATATATGACCTTAATAACGAGTTCCAAGTGTTAGGACATAAAAGGTCTCTTACATTTAGCTAACTACTAACGAAATTGTATTTTGGGATAGAAAGTGTACTATATGATGGCAGGAATCTACATTTAGCCAACACTGTTATTAGGAATTGTTACAGATTATTGTCGTAGAAGTTCAAGATAATATCATTACCTTGCAGGTTTTTGTGACTATTTGCTAAACACTTATCATTAATTCATAGTGTTATTTCACGCATTGTTTGCTCGACAATTGCTTCTCAGACAGAAGGAAAACAGACCTTAAGGAGCAAAGGTCAAGGCCACAGGGTGACATGTGCCACGTGTCAAAACAAAACACTCGGCGTGATTGGCCTAGACAGAAATACCAAGATAAACAGACGAACACAAGCAGAATGAATGACAACCTGTCAAGCTCTTGTCTCTTGCTAGTGAGACTTCGCACCACAAGAAACGGGAATACACAAAGTGCTGACAAAGATCTGAGAAAATTGATCAAGGGAAAAATACGAGGGCATTATGACTGCTCAATAGATTTTCTTATGCTTGGTAGAGTCGAACACACAGATGATTATCTCTCAATGTCTTGTTAATGAACTAATTTCAAAATGGACAACCGTTTTAACGTTATCAGTCATATTTAAAGTGGCTTCTCCAGGAAACAAAATTCCATTGGACCTTATGTGAACCAATTGGCCATGACAGTTTCTCAGCCAATGGGAGTCTAGATGCGCATGACGTCCTCTGGAGGTTCATTTCTAAATCTCTGACATTTGCTGTAAGTTATTAGAAATTGGAGTCACTAACAGGGTAAAATTACTTGATTTGGTTGTACAATAACCTTGTGTACTAAATCAACTTAATTGCATTTGGACGAACGCCGTTTCAGCCCAACCAAACCAAGCATGTTCAACAAATAACATGAAAGGTAGAATTCCACAGGGACCTGTGCTGAGGTAAACTGAGTGACCCTTGGTCAGTTT
Organism: Alitta virens; assembly: GCA_932294295.1. Lineage (NCBI taxonomy): Eukaryota > Metazoa > Annelida > Polychaeta > Phyllodocida > Nereididae > Alitta > Alitta virens. The sequence goes on along the minus strand of OW028573.1, from coordinate 24,346,133 downwards.
GGAAAGTGACCTGTAGCATTTGGTCCAAAGATGACCCATCAGTATGCAGGAGCCAGGCCCAAGGCAGATTAGTCGAAAGGAGAGCTATCAATGGGGAGGTCAGTTGTCACACCAACTATGGCTGAGTGCCTGGGCCATGTGGCCTACCATGCATGCAATGTACTAGTAGCGAGTTCACAAGAAGAAGAAAAAAATAGGTAACAGATGGAGTAAAGTTCAGTATCACTCTCCATGAAGCACCTCCTTGTCAATCCGATTACATTTTATTTTCTAGCATATACAGAGATAGTTTTGACCATTGTATTATTTTTGCACATCTATCACTGCCAAACCACTGTTTTTGTTTTGTGTTTGTTAGTTTTTTTAATAGTAAAATGACCCTTTGTCTACCTTGGCTAGTACCATATTCAAAACTCATAATGCAAGAAACAGTTGTAGCAGAAGCATTATTGAGTTTTCCTGTGAGAAAACGAAAACAAAAACATGGGAAATCATCAGTTGTGTGGCTCAGAAGAGTTGACTTAGAATATATACATTTTTGCATGCACACCAAAGCCACATTGCCAAGAAATTCTTGGACCATAAGGCCACCTTATTCATGGACTATATTGTTGGTAATTATGGACTTGAACTGCACAATATGTACATAGTTAACATAGCCACATTCAGATGAAACCACTGAGTTATTCAGGGCGTCCAGAAGTTTTCACATTTCGGTGGGGTGCGAAATATTTTAAAATGGGTGCCTTGCTGATTTTCTTTTACTGGCTCCAATACAGACATCAAGGAAACCCTATTATGTCATTACCAAACCTATCACTAACGAAGCTAGGCAGACCAATTTTGACTTAAATCGAAGGAAGCCTCAACACGCAAATGGTTAAACATAAAATCTCATAATTAAGAAAACCCACATACTAAGACCACTTTATGTTAATCCATGGTGGCCATATTAGAATTGTTCGTGTCTATGATGACCTTACTTGCTTAATACCTGATGCACAGATTCCATTTTCAAGGTCAAGACAGCTGAAATAAGGTCAAGACATCGTACAACCCGTACATATTGCATGTGGTTGATTTTGATTGTCTCTTTTTAAATTGTATACATGTTTTATTTCGGAATGTGGGATGTTCACTTGAGATTTTAATAGAAAATTGCAAATTAACATTATCCTCACAGCTCACAATAATGGAATTTCAGCGCACGTCGTTTTTGCCAAATGTCGGGAGTGGTAATTAGCAGATGAAGGGTCAAAGTGTGAAGGGTGAGGGGGTGCAGAGCATGTGAGTTTGCTCATGACTCATGGCGCCTCTCCTGAGCAGACATGCATTTGACGCCCCACGCCATGTTAGATATATTGCCGCTAATAAGCGCTCTCACCGAGGGTGGCAGCACCTGTCTTCCTGTCACGTGGCCTACTTTGGTTGCTGCTTCAGTGTTTTGCGAGTGGAGATGGGCTGCCACGGTGTTAAGGGCCGAAAAATGGCAGCCCACCATAGCACTGAGAAAGAATGGGGGGGGGGGATGGGTGAAGATAATAGATGATGACAAAATGGCCACCGTGCTGAGGTATTATTACGTAACATTAGGTCGTCCGCGATGTTGTGGTGATCTCTCTATCTCGACCTTCAGAGGGCGATCTGACCAGAGCTCTGGTGTTAGCTAGAGCAAGGAAAGTTGTAATTTGGCGAGCTAGCGTTGGTGTTTGGGGAGGGGGTCTTGGGCAATAAGCGAATATTGATGAGGTGTAATAACCCCTGGCTGACGGATTGCCCGCCCCAACAGCCTTAACTCGCCAGATTCATTTGTCACCAAGCAAAGCAGTACATAACTCACACTGAGATGGGGCCGGGCCGCCATGTTGGCAATATGGGCGCTGTCCCCAGCCCGAGTGACCCTGGAGACAGTGAGAGCGGAGAGAGCAGTAAGAGTGAACAGTAAGAGCCGGGAGAGCATGTCTAGCAAGTCCTGTAAGCTAGACCGCCCTGCTTGGGCTGTGCGCACTAGATTACCGCCCGGCCCTTCGCCCATTTGGGACGCAATTCCCACCCAGGACAGCCACAGCTCATGACGCGGTGACGCTGGCACATTACGTAAGCCCAGCGTCTTGCGCAGCGACATCAAAGGCCAGGGCCAATGGCTCCCGTCAAATGTTGCATTCCCCATCTGGAAGCCCATAACAGAGCGCTGCGGCTGCTGCTGAGTTTATGACTTCAAACATTCGAGACTTTTTTTGTCTGGGTGTGCTCCTTTCTCTTTAAATGTTTAAAATGCATAAGATTCATGTAGTATGTCTTAAAATGAAACATGCATACCCAAAAATTCACATGATATAAAATCATTTAAGTGCTTCTATTGTACATACCTTGTGCTCATAAAAGTCCTTGGCTATTTATTCAGAGCTCCAGAGCAAGTTTTTTGCATAGCTCCGCACTTTGCCTTACATTAGCCATGTCTGCCTTGGATTTACATGCATGCTGCCTGCCACTGTTTGGCCATGTCTATCTCTTGAAACTGTTGCAGGCTAATTTAAGCTGGGGCAGGAATATGATAAAACAAGACTGAGGGGTGGACTTAAAAAAGCAAAGAAAAAGTAATGGCATTCGATAAAAAAAAAAGGTAGAATGAAAAAGACACCTTTAAATTTTCTGGATGCATATTTTATGTATGTGTTACTTAGCTGAGTAACTCCCAGATATATATTGTTTAGTTAACAGTCACTTAGCCAGCCAAAGCGATGGTGTAGTGTGTAATTCAGTCATTCTATCAGCCAGCCAGCAAATCAGCAAGCCAGCCAGTGGCTCATCCAGCCGGCCAGTCACTCATTCAGTCGACTAGTCAATCATTGAACCAGCCAGCCAGCCAGCCAGCCAGCCATTCAGTCAGGTAGCCAATCAGTCTTTCTGTCGGCCAGCCAGTCAGTCGATTAGTTAGTCGGTGAACAAATCAGTAAACAAATCAGTCAGTCAGTCAGTTTGGCCCATCTCATCATCGATTGACTTGATCGGCTGAATATTCATGATTGCATCACATAAGACCATGGTGATTGGCATATATTCAGTCCGCATTTAATGACTGATTTTTATCTTAATGTCTTCAATTTTACATAATGCTGATCCGGAGCAAGGCCAGGTTGAAGCACAACTAGGATAACAGGTCACTCAGGCGATGCATATCACACTGGCCAATTTTCAGAAATCTCTTATTGGTAATATAGAAATAAGACAAATGTGCAATTTCTCCATGAATCATATCCTATGTAAAATACAACTACTGCAGATGAGTTGAAAGTAGGGTGAAATGAAATCACTCTCAGTTTAAAAATGAAGCGAACGGAATATCTACCAGCATGCTCTATCAGACCACAATTGGTTTGGGATTTATAACATTCTATACCTTGTCACATCGATAGTAAAGTAAACCTGACAAAATAAGGGTGACTTCATGAATCAAATATGTGTGCCCGTATGACATGTCACATTTATAATGTACTATTCATGCAACTCCTTGTCATCTCTTGACCAACTTGACTTCAAACTTCAACGGGTATCGTTAGGTTGTTTTTTCACCTTGACATTTGAGGCCATTTTCCAAGATGGCCGCCACCCCTGGATACATAAGAGGCATGCATTTGCTCTGGTCAATACTTTCCCATTTGAGCCTAATCCTTTATTCCCCAACAGGGCTTGGCCAGGACTAACTTCAGTCACCCCTATTAAGGGTGGCCAGCCTTGATTTAAGGCCCAGGTATTGGCACCCATTTCTGCAGACTGTGATATGTACATTTGTGAGTTTTTGTGAATTTTTAACTTGAACAAAAACCGCTTATTTCAGAATTTAATATGATAGATATCTACACCCACTGGCTTTGACTGTATTCATGAATCAACAGTAATGAGCAACAATTTTCCTGTAAGAAAAACACCAATTGATGCCCAAACTTTAACAACGCAATTGAGTTATATTGACATTTTAAACGCCTAAACACATCATTGGTTTTTGGTGTTTTTCTTCCAGCTGACCTGCCAATCAGCTTCACCTGCACTTTCGAATTTAGCAATTTAATAAAATTTGATACCTGACACTTTGTGCGTTCTTGCTCAGCTTATCGACTTTCGGGTGTTGAGTTAACGTGCAGTTGGACTTCATTTTAACGCACACCTGATAAAGTCAACTCAGGTGAATGCTGTAAAATATGACACTTCAACGAAGTAAAAACTACCTATCTCCTCAGCAAGAGTTCACGGTGTCTGACATGTCTTAATATGATTTCAGGCAAGTAACAGCAAACGAATGAGACCATGTTCTTGAGCTAATTCACTCCCAACTCAACTGCCTTGTGTGTACGAAATCATACTGTCTGAACTGTGATGCAGATGACTGGGGTGCATGTATAACACTGCTTTTTTATTTTATTTCTCATGTTGAAAACTTAATATTGCACTATACTTAACTAATTTAATTTTCGTTAATATTATTGGACTAAAGACTAAAGACTACATTTAGGTGCTGATCACATATTGTTATAAAATGGGTGGAGTTTTTACTTGCCTCAATGTTCACAATATGTCTAAAATATGGCCACTCCATACTTCCCTGTAACTTGTCAGTTTTTTTTCTCTTACATAGCAAGATATTTTGTCCCCTTTTTAGACATTCTCTCATTTCTTCGCTAATATTCTAGAAACCTGTAGAGTAACTAATGTCAAATAAAGAATTTTTCAAAACGAGTTTAGTGTCATATGCCACTTTTTTTTGTGATAACCTGGGGGAAAGAAATGTCTATTGCACAGTCCCGAGTAGATTGGCATTGTTTGAGAGTAACAACAGGTCATTATGTCCATTGTTCCTTGTGTTTTTTGGTTTCAATTAGTAAAACGGCCTCTTTTGTGTCTGGCCAAAAAAAAATAAGAAAAGAAAAAAATTTCATAAATTTGTCATGGATACATCGCACGTTGCACTCTCACAACCTATCTATCTATCCAGCTATCTATCTATCTATCTATCTATCTATTTATCTATCTTATTATCTAATTATCTATTTATCTGTCTGTCTGTCTGTCTGTCTGTCTATCTATCTATCTATCTATCTATCTATCTATCTATCTATCTATCTATCTATCTATCTATCTATCTATTCCCTTCCCCTTTTTATATTAGATGAACAATGAAAAAAAAAATACAGTAATACAACAAAATATAACATGCAAAAACAATAACAAAGCATTGTTGTGTAATCATTGTTTGTAAACTTAAGGCTGGAGAAACTGCATGCTCTGCAACATTTAACACAAGACTTCCATTAAGTCGACAAAACAAATGCATAAATGCAGTGACAACGACTGCTCTGTTGGCTTCTATATCATCAAGTGAACAATTAGTAGAATGCAGGAGAGGCTGTCATTTGCATTGTGTGGCCCACATGGCCATGTTGGGAAATATCTGACAATAGGCCCCTATAAATCCACTATGGAAGGCAGGTGCACGTATACAACACTATTTATTAGTTGTCACTCATAAAACTTGCATGATTCTATTTTTCTTTGGCCTTTGAGAACAATCCGTGGATTGTTTTAGGATAGCCAAAGATCTCTGCAGGCCAATTAATGAGGTCATCTCACTGCGCATGCGTAATTGGACCCAACAGGTATGATGCGAGTGTTAATGTCTCTAGCCTGATGATCTTATGGCCTCCTAATAAATGGCGATGTTGCTGTTTACTGAATCTAGGCGACTAGTAGTTTAAGCTAGTTTACCTGTTGAAAGTCTCCACTCCCTAGTTATGAAAACAGGCATTTACCGAATAAGGCTTTTTCGTAGCTTTATGCAAAATGGGTTATTAATTGCATCCATGGACGACATGCAGGCAAAATAATGGAGTACAATGTTATGTTGTTAACAAGTGAATATTATGACTAGTGGTAGACATTACTGACTACCTTGCTATATAGTTAGATCATATAAAGTACAGGCTGAATAAGATAAACTTCCCAATTGATTCAATCTCAATTGACAGCTGTTTTTGTAGCTGTTAAAGCGATTTACTTCAAACCACCCCTAATTAGGGAATTAGATCATGTGGTATAACGAGATGAGATAAGACAGAGACTGGAGAGGCTAGATGTGATTAAATAGAGACAGTGTACATATTTGCTTAGGTTTGCTGTGTGTTGATGTGTGCGTGCAAGAGCTAGCAGCCTGCCTCAGCTGAGAGCATTGACAACACATCAGCAGCGTCACGCGCTGTTAACAATGTTGCCGGCGCAACACATGACTCAGTAATGTCAAGATAGATGGGACCTGCAAAATATGCGCTTGGTTAATTACTAGCATGCTCACTATGAGCGTACATGTGATATATAGTCTCATCTATATTATGGTCTTTCACACATGCATGATAAACTTTGTTTATAAGTACAAATTTTTGATTTATTGACTTTATACAAATACATTACAATTGAGATTTGGTAAAACTACATGTAATAATTATAAACCTTAATAATTAAAGCCATTAAGAAGTAGAGATAACATTTTGCTCAGCCCTTATAGTCACTCATCAGTCAGGTGATCTGATTATTGATAGTTATATTAAATTGATCAATTGGAGTGCATTTTTTTGTAGGATTATAATTTTCAGATGATCACAAAGTTTTGTTCTAGAGTGACACATTTTGATTTAAACGATCGATAAAATAGCTAAATCACGACTATTAAAATTATATTACGTCATTCAAAATAGGTTAGTCATTAAAACACGCACACCTATATAACAAAAAAACCTAGATTTGATCGACACAGTGTGTGTGATTGCTAATCAACATGTATACATCACGTTAGCTGGAATTAGCAATATTGCTGTTAGAATGTCACGCCTTAAGTTATTAATATCTTAATCTAATTCAATTCAACAATGCCTGTCTAAATATACCACACCTTTAATAATAAGCAATTAATCTACTATTGTATCAGCAACCGATAGCTCTAATCAGCCCTTCCCATCTAATAATCATGCTTTCATCAAACTGATTGGCAGCACTAGTCAAAGGTCATAAGTTCTGTGTCTTGACAATTGTTTCTTTTCACAAAATAGTGACAATTTCATTGATGGAAATGCAGGTTTTTCACGCTTTATCAGACTAGGTGTGTCTGCGCTACAGATTTTTTCCATTATCACTGACATTTAGCCGAGGAATATTTTTGGGTGGCAGTAGCTGTAAATGTTACTCATATCAGATTTCTAGTCCTAATACACTTAGAGCTTGTGGAGGCCTAAGAAGCTAAGAAATGATCAGGACTTGAGTTTCTTACTCAGCTGTACGTTTAAAACACACAGCAATTAATATTGAGACAATAACTCAGCATAATCGGATTGGCTTTGCAGCTAATCGGGTTAGGGAGACTGAGCAAATGTCAAAGGGCACTCATAAAACGAGCTGTGTATTCTGATATGGCGGCAATCATATGTAAATTGCTGTTGCTATATGGAGTAGGGGACAGAAAGAGAGACGGGCAGAGGGAGGGATGGTGACAAATAGATAGGGAACAACAATTATAGAGCGCAAGGGGATAAAGAGAAACAGAGAGAGACAAATATATCTACACAAACAATAACAAACAAGATACAGAGACAAGCAGAGTGAATAGGGAGAAACAGAGGGACAGCGAGGATGGCAGACAGACAGACAGCTGAACAGTCAGAGATGCATCCAATCCAGACAGACAGGCATACAGACAGACACACAGACAGCGCAACAGACAATGCGACAGACAGTGCGTCAGACAGCGTGACAGACAGCTAGACAGCTAGACAGCTAGACAGACAGACAGACAGACAGAGTAACAGAGAAACAGAGAAACAGAGAAACAGAAAAACAGAAAAACAGAGAAAAAGGGACAGTGAATGATAGACAAAAGAGGATGTTGGGCGATAATAAAGAATAGTACGACAAGTGGCAGACAGCAGAAATGGAAAGAGACGAATAGAGAGTGATAAGAAGCGTTTGTGATGGAGGAGGAGGAGGAGGAGGAGGAGGAGGAGGAGGAGGAGGAGGAGGAGGAGGAGGAGGAGGAGGAGGAGGAGGAGGAGGAGGAGCAAAGAGGTAATAAGGGCACATTTTGAATACACCACAGCAAGTTATACTTTAATTTATTATATAGCAATATAACAGCGTTAGAGAGATATATATATAAAATGTATTTCAAATGATGAGGATGACGACGATCAATGATGATGATAATGATGATGATGATGAGAGTGGCAGAGGCAGTCCCATGCTTGGCATGTCTCTGTTTGACATTCATGGCCATCGGATTCCATAAACATGGGGAGCTGCAGTATACAGTTGAGCAAGCAATTTGGGCGTGCTCAGAAGGTGGCCGTTTCATCAGAGCACAATCTGATAGGAACAAGAGCGGCTGCTGATATGCATTGATCAGAGGGGCTTGCATCATGATTGTAACTGCAGGGGTCAGAGTGACACCGCTCAGCCTCAGGCATTGCGTATTTGTATTCATAACAATGCTAGCAAAATGCGCCCCACAATATGCACCATACTAATGCAAGGCTGATGGCATTGCAGCTTGCAGCAGCGGTTGCATCAGAGCCTTGCACCAGAGCCTTGCAGTGCACAGCTACAACAGCTATCTAGGGGGCTTACAGCCAGTCCTGAGGTGGGGCCTGCAGGGTCACCGAGTCAAACTCAAATGCCCTTTTGCATCCCGTTTCACAAGAGGCAGGAGAATGAGTTCCAGATGCATCCAACAAGTTGTTGCTGTTTCTACAACTGTTGTTGCTGTTTAAACTACTTTATACACGGAGATACTCCGGATGGCATGTTTTGCTGCCGTTTTGTGATTCCGTTCTTTCCACTGGTTCTTCGGGCCCTGTTTGAGTGAATGTTCCTAGTGAATCTAGAGCACGCTGAACCAATTGTATACTTCACATATTCTCAAAATATCCCCCTTTAGCCAGTATAATATGTGCTAGTAAGATCTGGACGTAGAGGTAGGTCCTAGACATGTAAATCCAAATAACTGCTGAAGCTATACATGTGTAGTATGGAAAAGAAGGTAGGATCCTAGCCCATGACCTTTAACGAAGCTAACCACCACTTTATTTGGTGGACCACTCTGTTGCCCAGTGCAATAATAAAATACATGCACTTTTTACAGAATGTAAGGATCACCCTACTGACAACCAATGTGTTGATCATAGTGCCTTATACTTGGTAGGCACACTCAAGAAAAGTTGCAAAGCATGAGATGTCCAGTTAATGAGAATCAACCCATCGCACAGCAAGTAATCACCCCCAGATTTTTAGACCATGTAGTTAATCAAAGCTGTATCAAGTGTTAAGTATGGCTGTGTAGGTCGGGATGGCAGGCTTAATGGGGATAGGACGGCCACAGTGGACATCTGCAAGACGAAATATTCTATTCTATTCAATTATATTCTATTCCATTCTGGGATATAACATACTCTGTATTATTTCATTCCACTTTATGAGAGATAAAATAATAATCTGATCTGGTAGGCAAAATGTTGTTCTGAGATTTATGTTTAATCATAGTTTGTTATGGATGAGAATGATTACATATCCTGTTCTATGCCGTAGTAGGGTCTGATTCTATTCTATTCTTTTCTATTCGCAAAGGTCATTGTGACCTCTAAGGTGTACCCCAGGGACAGTTTGTGCAACATGCGTTTGTTTTCAATAAAATAGGTCACAGCAGAAGCCCTAGCGTTCTATTGAGTGTTCTTTGAAATCCATGGTGGCTATCTTAAAGCTGATTCATACAACCTCTGCGTAATTCACTTTCCTTATAATTTGTAAAATTATATTCGTCATGATTTTAGTTTATGTTTACGACTTGACAAATAACATAGTCTTTTGAAGCATATAATTTGAAACAGGAGACTCGTTGAAATTGTACACACATTTCTTTCAGCGACATTTGCAATGTACTTATATGATTATGTTACAAGTGAACATCACAACATGTGATTAATATGAGATATATATCTTTCTTTTTCAGTGGGATTACATTACTCCGGGGAAGAAGAAATTGTGCTAATACAAAGTGAGCAAACTCTGCGGATGATAGCATAAGGGGAAACACAGTGTTGACAGAGCGAGAGGCGAAGTATTCTGTTTGTTCAATGGGCTTTGTAAGGCCCCTTGAGGCACACCAAAGGCCGAATAAAAAGCAGAACACAAGGCCTAGCAGCTGTTTCTACTGTATCCATAAAGACGGGTTCAAATCCTAAGCAAACTGTGTCCTGTTGTAAAATCATGGGCTATAGCGCGTAGGATATACTGCAAGTTTCTGTATTAAAGTAACATCTGTAATACATATGTATTATTTGGCAATATATCAAACAATGTATGACATTGTTTACATGAACTCCAGTCAAATGTTCAGGTATGATTTGGACAGGAAGAGCACTTGATTCAAATCTTAAGATATTATTTCATAAGCTCTTTAAAAAGTATGGTCGTACTGTAAATTGATTTCATTAGACCATACCAGGAACATTCTTTGTCAACAATTTACAATTATGCAATGATAGATAACAGCACGTGCAAAATGTCATGCTTGGGCGTGGTGTCACCTCAATGCAACGATTTCAATCAACTGAGCATCACGACACGAGAATTAGATTGCACATCAGCAGTATGGTTATTCCTCATAATGTTATTGGCTGGGGCCTGGAATATTATTATCATTGATAGGGTGTGACCACAGGTCTACGTCCTACGCCCAAATAATCATTCCCACGGAATAACCCAGAAAGAATGGTTGATTATATTGAAAAGTTCCCAAGGGAGTCCAGATGTTAAGTTGCATGTCAGTTAATGCTCATGCTATTGCAGTAGCATGCCGAAGCGAGTTTACTTTTGATGAAGGGAGTCTGATCACACGGCAAACAACAACACCTGCAAGGTCAGCATCAGCAAAGTGCTGGCCAAACATAAAGAGCAAGTTGTGAGGAGAAAGAGAGAAAGAGAAAGTGGAAAAGAGATGGGTAGCAAAGAGCAGGAGGCAGAGGGCAGGTTGCTGCTGTAAGGAGCTTTTGAACGGTGGGGCGAAATGTTTATGTTGGAGATTAACAGTATGACAAGAACGATGATGGATGATTGGGGGTGTGAAGCTGTGTATACAGAGCGGAAGTGAGAGGGCCTCTGTCCTGCGCCATCACTGCTGCCCCCTACCAACCAATAGGCGCTCTGCTCTGCCCATAAGGCCCGTTGTCCATTCATACTAATCACTTGGCCAGAGCGCCGTCAGCAGCTCCCACAGCTCCCCAGTGCCAAAGTTCACGCTCCTCTCCAGAGGACGACACGACGTCGCCCAGAACGGCCGTCACAGCGTCACAGCGCAGCGTCATGCAAATGAAGCGGCAGCAGCAGCAGAGCAGCGAGCAACAGGCAGTGGACACTTGTTGCGTCCATGGGATAAGCTCCAGCAGCACCAAGACCAGTAGCAGGAACAGCAGACATCATGTTTGTGAAAAATACATGCTACTTTCATCATGTACACAGGTGACAGGCATGTTGCTAGCAGGTGCATGGATGCGGTGGTCGTCACAGGGATGCTCAGCTGAGCAGGACGCTGTAGCAGCAGCATCAGCAGCATCAGCAGCAACAGGCGGCAGCAGCAGCAGTCAAGTCAGCAACATATGGGCAGCAAGAAGAGGAGCGGCCCACAGCACAGTGTGCTTCCATTGATTGGAGGGTTTGTCATCGGCGTGTAGACACCGCCTTAGACCTGCTTATGGGCACATTTATCATTGGGAGCCGGCGAAGGCCGCGTGCGCGCTGCACTACGCAGTCAGGGCGGAGTTGGCGACGCAGAGACGGACATTGCACGGTCCACGTCAACAGGACAAGGTCCACTACGCCAGTGCATGCACTCAAGGTAGGCAGTTAATATTCTACTGCATTATTAATGGTTTGACGATTGTTACTGTCCCCAGGCAGCCGGCATGATTTACTGCAGGTCTCCGCAGGGCCATTTGGGAAGCCTGCTACCACCTGTACGTGAGATGGTCACCTTTGAGCAGCGGACAGTGTCCAGTGCATCTTAATAGCAATGCGTCCTGCAATGAGTCAACCGTTATGCTCTTGTGGTTGGCTTATTGCTGGAATGGCCATAAAAGCAGGCTGATGGTTGGGCGCAACCTGTAGCCTGGTTGCTAAGCTGGTTGTTTCGCCTAAACCTTCCATATGGTAGCAGCTGGTAGGGCCAGGGAGGCTGAGTGGATGACACTGCAGCATGGGTGCGGTCAAGTATGTTGCATTCACTGCACACCATATTGAACCCATGCATACGAGCATGCTACATTCTGCTATAAGTGTGTGTTGGTGGACACCTTGCTTGCTCTTGTACTGCAAACACACACCATATGCTCAGGGCTGTCCACCCAGTGCTCTATGAACATCTCTTCCCATCATACAATTACATCCTGCAGCTTCCGATCTTGGGCTATTAACGGAACACAGGTACACTGGTTTTGTCACTAACAACGCTGATAGCCTCAGGCACATGAAATGATATCTGAGCAATTATAGATATTCCCAGAAAAAATGCTCCTAAGTATACCTTATGCATAGATAGTTACACCAGTTGCATAAACATGAGATAGCAATGTAAGAGAATGTGATGTACATAGTGGATTGGTCTTACTTTCTTCCCATTGTTCATTGTTGTATATTGTCTTTTAACGTTGTTCGTGGTTCATTCATAATTCTTAGGCAAATTTAGTTTTCTCCTTTTCCCAAATAATGTGTGATTACAAGGGGACTTCAGAGCAACAGGAGAGCTGCTTGAGAGGGATAATTCAATTGTGTTTAAAGAAGACGAATTCCAAATACTTCATTCATCACCAGGCTCTCTCATGGGAACTTAATTTGAGAGCATGTTGATCACATTACTTTCCTATGAGATGCATTTGGGCTCCTGTTGCTCTGAATCCTTGTGATACATCATTTGTCCTTTCTACCTGTGTCGCTGTGTCATAGTCATTTCTACCTGTCTGTGTTTTCCCTGTGACCTATTCTGCCTCGTGTGTAATCCTGTGTTCATTCCCTGTGGACAGGGGGCGGGACTAGATGGATGTGCCCCACTCTGTCAACCTAGCGGAGACCACCATAAATATTTGATCACCATGGACTTGGACAAACTGAGTTGGTTACGCGTATTCTTGGGTAAATAATATAACATTAGGATGTTATTGCTTGAGAATACACGTAGTCAATGTAGTTGGCACGACACAGAGTACGAGCTCATCAATTCTGCATGTGGACATTTTCACAAACGACCCGAGCCCTGAGTTGCTACAGACCTGCAACAGGCTAAATTGCTTTCAGAAGCACTGCAGTAGGGAGTCTGGCCATGCCTCATTATGTAGCTTTAGTGTAAACCATGTTAATTGAACATGGCAGGTCTACACTGTCGTTACGCTCTCCTCGATCCAGCATGGCAAGCTCCTCACCTGGCCGCATCAGACACCTGCACATATGGAACACGCATCATGCAGCCATATGAATTGTGTTACAATGACCTTGAAACTTTGACCTTCAGGGAGGACCAGTATGGACATTGTATATTCACGCACTGCATTGGAAGTGGACTCCTACAACCTCTGCTGCAAATTCTGACAAACCACTTTGTACTCAGTCAATTAACCTCCTACAGTAGACTTCCCAATGCTATTTCAAAGAAGATGACTTGCTTAATCCTTCAGCAACATTCAAGTTGAGGCTCCAGTACCAATAGATATCATGGTGCACTTGTCTGTCAGGATTACCATGCCATGAACTTGTACATTAAACACTTGGCAAAAACGAGTATACAAAAAGTATTATTTATTTCTGCAGGTTATAATTTCAGTGTATAATTCTGATGTCCAACAAGTGAATCAAACTGGCATTTTCGTGGAACCCCATTAAGGCCACCTCCCTTTTAATTAAGACCACCTCACTCATAAGTCTAATAATATATATTCTTTTTTCAACTGCACTCTAACCATTATAATTAACTTCACCCTAACAACACATGGTTATGTATTGAGCGCGATCAATGTTACAAGTTGCAATAGGCAGGTCCCTCAGTATGCAATTATCCATGTAATACCTGATATATCCACTACCTGTATTTGCTGTCTGTACACTCTGTTTGCATTTCATGAAGAAAGAAGATGGACATATTGAGTGTTATGCAAATGCCTTCCCCGGGACATCTCTACTTTATGTTGCTAATGTATTTGCCCAGTAAACATCACAAACACAAACACAACGAACTGCAACCAACTTGCATGCTTCCATCCGTTTGTTTGCATGACACACTATTACCATGGTGCATCAATCAAGTTAAGCTAGAGCCTCACCTTAAAGACCACCTCACTAATAAGGATACCCTTCATGCTACCCACCAAGTAAAATTTTTAGGACCTAAGACTAAATGGATTTTGTACCAAACTCATTCTCTGTCTCTGTCTCTGTCTCTGTCTCTGTCTCTGTCTCTGTCTCTCTGTCTTTCTGTCTCTCTGTCTCTCTGTCTCTCTGTCTCTCTGTCTCTCTCTCTCTCTCTCTCTCTCTCTCTCTCTCTGTAAATAAATAGCTCATAGATGGAGCCTCTGATCTTTGTATTGCTACTGCATTGATGACTTCATTAACGTATTATTTTTGCACTCAACCAGAATCACAAAATTTCAAAATTATCTATGCAAAAGCTCAAGTGGGAGGTGTCTTCATAGGTAAGTTACAACGGTAAGCATACTGTTGATTCTAAATATAGGTGCAGCTCCTAATTGTTAAGTGGTATTAAAATGGGGGTCTGCTGTACCTTAACCTCACAAACCAGGTCACCTCACTATTACACTGCACATGTATTAGCCTAGTACTCAGGGTGGCCGCAAGAGCGAGGTATCAGTGTATTTTCTGGGGGTATTGCATAATATTGCATAGTATTGCTTTAATAAGACACCAAAGTATTATGTTCTCAGGCTAAGATAACAATAGAAGATAGTCACTTTGACCTCCAAACTGATACTTTATTTCCTTTTCATTTATGCAATCGTATCTGGTTTGGCATCTGCTAATTACTACATCCATAAAAAGTGATGAATGGCAAATGCAAGGTCAAATTTAAACATCAAGGATGGGGTTGCTGAGACTGGTGTGTTCAAACAACCAAGAATCCCATCAGTCAAAGATGTTGGAGGATGAGGCAAAGCTGCATCTATTTGCTGCTCTACATAAGAGAGGAAGTGAAGTCAAAGGAGGATTAAGCAACATGTGAGGAGACAAGGTGGCACCTTGTTTGATCATTAATATGCAGACCACATGTATAATTAATTCCCCTGATAAGAGCTTTTAGATAGCTGTAACATGTGTGAGATGTACAATGTATTATTCAACCCATCAACAAAGAAGTTTGAAGTAGTATACTACAGCATCAGATACAAAGATCAAAGAATCCTTTGTGACATAGTAACCGGTATGCGACAATACCATCTACAAACAGACTGTTCATTGTTCCATTATAGTTGTATGATAGACCGTAGGTCATTATTATAGCTCACACAGGCAGCTTGCTTCTTAAATTATGCATTGAAAATGAAAGAATGCAATTATAGAGGCACGTTTTTATTGACGCTGTCTTGTATCTACTTGTATAATAGACAATATTACATTTTCCTAAAATGTTCGACATACAATAAAAAAAGTATGTAGTTTTAATGCAACAAAAATTGTGTGAGATTGTGAGATAGCAGAGGTTCAGTCAATCCATCTAATTTCCCTGTTGTCATGTTTGTACACATAACATACCATTCATAGATTTATAGCCTATTATAAATCTCACCTGTCATGAGTTGATATTCGATAACACCTGCATGAAATCCAAACCATGATATATATTAAAATTTCACAATTTAATGGCGTTCAGCTGCATAATGCATCATGATGGTATGCCAAAAATATGGCCCATCAAAAGCCTAGCATAAGGGTAGTGGGTCATCATTTTGCATTGCTCATATTTCCAAATTTTCATAAACATATTTTCCCATACTTTCTGGAAATAAAAATCAGAAAAGGACAAGTAAAAGTCAAAATTCAAAGTCAAAAAATGTTATTATAGTCTCACCCTTTTGCATATATATACTGGTTTTAAACATTAAGATAAAAGGCCATTCTGTAAAATAATTACAGGAGATTAGTTGTAAAACATATTGTATAAAAAAAAAACATTATTTACCAATGCAATACATTAATTTTAAAATTTTGCAATGCATTAAAATAAAATCAAAAACATTATTTACCAATGCAATACTTTATTTTTTTTTTACATTTTGTGGATAATTCATGAGAAATTAAATATTTTTCTAAATGGTATAATGCTACAAAAGATCCGAATATTATTGATTGCCAAACATTAGACAAAGCGTTAGAATCTTGAGTTATAGTTCAATTTTGTCAACGAAAATTAATATGGAAAGTTCATAACCTCAGGTCATAAAGCAGAATAGCATGATAACCTATCGTGCAAGGCATACTAATGTTATTCTACAATTTGCAGAATATTTAAAATCAACTGTTAAAGTATTGGTACACATTAGTTATATAGTTGAAATCAAACTCTACCATATATATTTACTTTTGCAAATAATTAATAGCTATGTGTATAGACTTAAATAATCCTCATTTGCAATCCATACACCACAAGACTTTACATTAAAATCATTGTTACTTTGTAAAGAACTTGTAAAGAACACAATTTTGCTCTCACTGCACATATCGGCTTGTGAACGCTCCCATATTTTGCTGGTCTAACACTAGTAAAAGGGAACTCCCTTGTCGCAGGTATGTTGCTATTACCTGTTGAGATAGCAAAGAGCCTAGTGATGTTTCATGCGGAATGCAATATGCTATATTGAGAATCTTGTCATTGGTAACATATCAATTCTGCAGCATATTGCAGCTGTGTATTGCTATCGTCACAATGACATCCATTCAAAATCATTTCTGTCTTTCCCTGTGAATGAAACGTTTCTGAAATTGCAGAATACAATAGTTGCACACAATGTGTTGTTTTTTTGTGTGCAGGAAATGTAATAAAACATGCACTACAGTTACTTTCAGTATCCTAATTCTGTGAAAACAAATATGATTGAAACTTTGCTTTTATTGTTTTACAGCAGGTAATTCCAGTGAGATTATTGCAGTTAACTTTTGTGCCAAGATGTTTTACAAGCCTTTTTACAGCCTATCTTACTTCATGAAGACTTAGTAACGTTTCTTTGTGTATTAACAACACTGCATTGTGATTTTATGATGTCATTGACAGTCCAACATTAAGTACATCTGTTTAGTTATGCTTCAAGGTTAAATTTGATGTTATTTTGGTTGATTATTTTTTATATATGGTAAGTGAAGATAATAAGCACTAATTTTTCTTAACTTTTAATCATTCTGTGCACGGAAATTTCAATGGTGTAAACTTATGGGTACGATCATATACACACTTATAGTCGGATGTACTATTTTTAAATTTTAATTCATAATCATATTTATCTGTTGTTATTAACATTACCAGCACCAAGACTGCATTTACAACATTCAGCTTTCCGTCAGATTAACTAGTTAACATGTTGATTGACTTATCAGCGCTTGGAAAGTTTGGTCAGTTGTCAGTTGCGGTCAAGTTTCCAAGTGACTGAAATTTACTTGCTAGTTCAGTGTTATAGTTGTATGATCGTTGACCATACAAGGAGATATTGAAACCGATCAGTAGATGATAAATGAATAAATAAATCTCTATTTGCCAAAATGTTTGTTCACATTAAATTACAAATATGAAATAATATAGTAAAAAAAACAGAGTATTAACACGTTCAAAATAGTTGATAAAAGCAGAATAGCACAGGTGATTTGAGATACTTTTGTCATTCGTGAGGCATCTGTCGATCAGGTTATTTCACTTACAGGTATTGCCCAATATTTAAATAGCATGTGTTAATAAGTTTGTCACAAAAATATTAAATGGACACATCTGAATGGTTAACAGACAAGATAGGCCTATTATATTTTCACAAATAATAAAATTATGCCACTTATTAGAAAAAAAAGTACAACAATCTGATAAGTACGATTTTCAATAAAGGTATCCAAAACAGTTCGAGCTAGTGACTTGATTCACTTTTGTTATTTGTTATTCTCGTTATGTCATTTGAAAAATTATAGCTAAAAATGAAACAAATGAAACTGACTGGAAACTGAACAGCATATTCAGAAAACTATTCAGTTCTTTCTCTGCTTGAATCACATACAAGTAACAGCTTACGAAAATGTGCAGTAGGACACCATACACATTCCAAAAATCTGTCAGATGAGAAAAAGCATTTTGGCAGTGGGGTCGCTGGCTTGGCACTTGATTCTGCACCAATTGTACCAAAGGAAATGAGAACAAATAATGACAAACAGGAGGAAGATGGAAAAGAAGAGAAAGAGCAAGAAAGACAGAGAGAGAGAGAAAGAAATAGAAGGAAAGAGAATGGAGTTTGCCACATGCATCTACGACATCCGTAGCTGTGATGGGAGACATAGTTGATTTGTTAAAGGGCTTCTCAACGTAATGAGCCTGTTGATTTTTTTAGCCAAAGCATGCAACTTGCGAGGCTTGCTGATTGGCCTTATTCTTGATTCAACAACAGGAATGATTAACAAAGCCAGAATCAGGCCCAATGCCTAGCAGCTCCCAAACCTTGTTTAGCATCACCAGGCATATGGTTTCCTTAATTGCTCCTATTCCCTGCAAATCAAGCAAAGAAAGTTAATTGCATAGTCACAGTGGTAATGTATTCCAAGTTATAGTATTGACATTGGCAACCAGATATCAGCAAAATAATTCATATACCTCAGGCCTCTTTTGAACATGACATAGAATCTATAAAAAGACACAGCAAATTTGACTGCAACCAGAGTATTTCAGTTAACAATGAAATCATATACACAATGTATCTTGGCCATTAGGATCACACTTGATGCACACGTGACAGGTCTTAATGACGAGGTAGTCTTAAAACCAGCCCAATTGTATTAGGTAGATCTTAATCATGCAAGGGCTTAAACAGAAGGTTAATTGTATGCTTTTCTTGAAAGCAGCATTTTTTACAAACATGAACAAGTCTTTCAAGTCTTTATTTGATCTTTATAATGACTTGCAATAAGAATTTAAATTACCGAGCAAAAGCCTCTAACCATCATTGTTAATTCTACATTTTATATAATAAACAGTTATTTTGTATCAATATAACATAATAATGTTAAATTTAGGGTTTATGACCTAATGTATGAAGGCTGTATCAAAATTACACTTTAATTTTTCCATGTGCTTCGTTCTTGCATAAGACACTTTATTACTGCATCAACTCTAAACTTTGCTTCGACATATACTAAGAACTCAGAGCAAGTTATTTGAATAGTATATAAAAAAAGATATAAAATCAGGAGAGCCTTTCTAAGACAGCCATACTGTCGCTGACAAAGGCCCCCCTTACCAAAGTTTAAAATAAGTTAAGTTGATAAATCAATTTCACCATGTACATGAAACAAATACGCATATATGTTATTTTTGAAATAAAGACATGCTTGTGATGAAGGGATGAAGTTTACACATCCAGAAACAAATATTTTATAGTCAAAGATATGTGTATTAAAACATTTAAAGTATATTCATTGTGATTTATGTAGAATTAAGAAGACTGGAATGGCAGGAAATGTCTTGATCCTTAATAATCATATATATGATAATGTTAGATGACATTCACATGATATATAAATGACCTTTCTGAAACACAAGAAAATGTACTTAAAATGATAAATCAAACCATGCCAAAATGATAAAAACCAGTCTCTCTCAAAAGAGCTGCATCTTGAAATACTGATTCCTTGTTTTAATGAGATGTAACATTGAGATGCTTCTATCTGTTATAAGATGTCTGTTTTTTTGTTTACTACCCTTTCCATATCGATTTTATACGAACTCCCATTATGATAATTATTATTTTTTTGTTGCGAAAAGTCCTGTATGTACAGCGGTGTTAGCAGTAAACTTGCTGATCCCTAGCAACGAACTGAGTTTAGAAACACAATTCAAAACTGAAAGAAAATGTTGGTGGCACCTGCAGGCAGAAAAAGGAGCACCAGTATAGCTTCTCCCTTGCACTGCTAGTTATTCCTGCCTCACTTTAATTATGATTTGTGATGCCAGTAAAGTGCAGCATGCTCATGACAGGCAGTCTTAGAATACTGTACAATATTTCACTGCAGCTTATGTCTTCAAATCTCCAAACAACTTCAGCTACATAATGTAGTCAACATGTCTAGTGTGCAAAACATTCATATGTTACTTTATTAAATAGCATCCTATGTCTACATAAATTTTATACACATATCACATATACGTGTAATTTGATAATGGAGATCAAATATGCACCTGTGCAGACAGGTGAGGAAGTTGTTCAATTTCTTGCAGACAGTTCTTCTCAAAATTGTTCTGAGACATATATTTATATATATAAATATATAACATGCTATACACATGATACGAGTAAACTGCAGTGCATGTCTGAAATCTGTAAGGTGCATTTAATTAGTTAGTTCGATGGAATGATTTGATAATTAAAGTAAATTTAATAATTAAATATAAAATTTCATATACACGAAAAAGCTGTAAATTTAGTTTGTTTTTTTTTGCTGCTAATGTGCATGGCTATTACTGTGAAGTAGCCTAATTTCGAGGTTATTTTTGAAGAATATTCAAGATGGACAAAGAATTCCGAGAGACCTCAATTGAGACATAGTCTTGTCAGTAAAGTGGGTAAGCGAAAAAGAACACTAAGCAATAAATTAATAATGAAATTAAAAAAAAAAAAGGACAGTTAAAGAACAGCAAATGGAAGAAATTGGTGAAATAGCGAATAAATTTATAAGTAAATATAATATTCAATATTTCGATATATATACAGGTAGCATAAATTTCTTTGGATTGTTTCAGCCAACTCTTCTCAACATATTAATAAAAAAGCATTTTTTTATCATGGTGTGGTTATCAAGCTAATTATTATCTTTTTTTTTTCTTTTCCTGATTATTTCCTTTTGCATATGATTGATAAGGACAAATACATTTATTATTGCAGTACTGGTGTCAACCATCCATATGGGTTTTCTCTCAGAATTATAGAATTCTATCTTTTACTGATTCCTGTCTTGCAGTTATGTATATCAATTATATATTGATAATATAATCTTTATATATGGTTGATAAATCAATTACCCACTT
Organism: Alitta virens; assembly: GCA_932294295.1. Classification (NCBI taxonomy): domain Eukaryota; kingdom Metazoa; phylum Annelida; class Polychaeta; order Phyllodocida; family Nereididae; genus Alitta; species Alitta virens. The sequence goes on along the minus strand of OW028573.1, from coordinate 24,324,784 downwards.
ACCTTACATTCAACACAATTAACTGAACATTGACTTCACCATCTCAAATCATAGACCAAAAACACTTTACTCGAAAGTTTCAAGTTAGGTGTTTCAAGTTGAAACCATAATTATCCAGACCTGTCCATAACTGGCCCCAGATATTCTTAAGATGACTTACCCTCACCCTACCCTCTGATAATCAAACAAATCATGGACTGCACATGTGATTAGCATACATTGCATTTTAATAATTAATTGTGATTTTTTTTTTAATGCAAAAGGCATGCATTACTATGTATATCTATTTACTATAAAATATTTACAAGAGCAAGTTAAAAGCAGTCTGGTTGTATGTAAAGGGATTTTATACTTTTGAAATCCAGGCTACATATTTGGTTGGTTGATTAGCAGAAGGCAGCGCAGGGTATGAATATGCATGTAGTAAACTAGCTATAAAAGCTGTCTCATAACTGGCAACCAATATAGATATGTACTGCACATTACACATGCATATTGAATGAATATTAATGCATGGACAACATCAATCAAACTACCATGATATTCAGTGTGATATTTTCGATCGGGACTGAGATTTTGTTGCCTTTTTATTTCCCGCATTGATTTCATCACAGGACAGACTGTTCCAGCTGTGTTCATCAAATACATCAATTCATCATTCGTGTGGTTAAGGAAGAAATAAAATGATATCCACAAAAATTGCACCTGTCATTAATTGGCTCATAAATACAATAGCCTTATGATACTTAATAATCATATTATAATTCTATCATTAGCAAGTGTTATCGGTTATAATAACACGTATCAATAATTCTGAAAGTTAACGAGCACTGATGTCTGCAGTAAATCCCAAGCTCTACCCCAGCAAAACGCGTTACTTGCTGATGTTTATTGTGAAATAAAGCAAAATTGATGAAATTTAAGTGTGCATAATGATTATGCAACTCGCCACCTTATCACTTTTCCACTATATTTTGGACAATTAGTGGAATAATAACTTTATGAATAGTAAGACAGAGATGGAATAACATCCATAAAAGTATATAAAATAATTTTGATTGCATATATTTCAAATAATTTAAATAAAGTAAAATTATTTTCCACAACAAAATTTCAAACTAATAGTACTATCATACCACGAATACAGTGTAATTGTGGTACCTTTTTCAATTCAAAAGTGAGAATTTGTAATTCTAAAGTATTCCCAGTCCAAATTTTGGGCTAATAAGGTGAAATGATTTACATATATTTTGAAGTTTTTCTAGCAAGCCAAGAGGTGGCAAGAATATTTGAAGCAGATTTTTTATTTAGCAGTAATGTACCCTGTATGGGTCATTTCAACACATACATTATTTCTAATCAATAATTTCATATTTTTGTCTGAAACAGCAGCGTTGACTTTTTTAATGTATTCAATGAACTCTGCTATCACAATCCACTAATGGCTGCAAAAAATTCTTTTGGAATATATTCATTTCCCCACCTTAATGAACTTCATAAGCCAAGGCAATTTTTTGTGTATTTTATACTCATGGACACTTGTCCAACAGATTAATTAATCTACTTCATTGTGCTCGATTTGTTTGTTTATTGTGCAGAATATCATTAAAGAGACAATTCTGCACAATTCGATGCTTGGAGTTATGATGAGTAATAACCAGATCTGGAGGTCAGACTGGGTTTATCAATTGTGCAGTGAATAAGGAGTCATCAAAATGCAGAATAAACATGCCTGACCTTCTAAAATGCTACAGATATTTAAGAAAACAACTAAAAAGAGCCTTTTAACAGTATATTAAATTGTGCAGTTTTGATAAAATAATTTACAAATTGTACAAAATTATTTGTTTATCACACATCATGAGAAAACTTTGTTACATAAACCAGTGTTACATACAATACTGTTACAAATCTGTGTTTGTTCTGGTCTTCTGATATGTATTTCGCAATATTAGATCATATATTCCAATGTCCATCAAACATACCTGCATAATTACGCCTAGATTTGGCCAAATATTCACTGCATAGAGAACCCCTGCTCATACAGCATTGATATTTACAGAACATGTCTCTACACCTTTTAACAAGGAAATAAAAATGATTTCAAGTCACACTAACACTTTATTGCTGAAATATCCTCAAAATAGTGACTAGCACAATAATTATGCACGCGCGTGTATTATATAAAACCTCATTAGAAAAAGTGCCTCAAATGGGCCTACCACCGAAGTCTATCAGAAAGCATATACATGCTCTCTGTTCCATCCTAGTTTACCCTGCAATAAAAAAAAAATATTATTGTGTGACTTGTATTCAGTTATTTTGAAATTAGTTCTATGTATGTAGAAATATCATGATCAAGGCGATATTGATTAAATTTTGCAATATATTTTGACAATGGCTTTTTTCTGAATACTACACTATGACTTATACTATTGCCACCCGATTTCCTAGGGCCCACATTTTGCCTTGTAGCAATATGTTATGTTTACAATACCTTCTGTTTTGTTGCTATAGTCTCATAGTTTGTAAGCTATGTATGACGTCATGTGTGAAGGACTCTCATTGGTAAAGGGACTGCCTTAACCAATGGGAGTCCCAGAAGCCTTCAAGTCAATGGAATTTGCTGTAAAAATTAATCCAAATGAGGTTGCATTTGATATGGTACTGCCGGCAGGCTTAAGGTAAAAGCTGTACTTATGTACATCCGAGTATGTATTAATCAAGACACGTGCAAGTACTTTAGAGAGTAAACAATACATTTTGAGGTATTGTCCGAATGCAAGCAAAATAAATAGACATACCACTCCTGTGCCTAAGTATCTGATTCATTATATGTACATGGCATAAGCCGCTTTAAGCAGAATCCGGCTAGGCATGATTTATCTGTAATTTGCTGTCAGCTCTGCTGGTTTTTTTTTTCTGCTGTCCATTTCTTCAAAGGTTGTTTTTGCCTATTTCTTATGGAGTGATGGACAAGACAAGATCTTTTGCCAGATGCCTAGATAGCTTGTTGGCGATGTCTAGTCCATGAGTGTAGTAAATCTCGAATACAAATGAAGTTTGATCGAATACAGAAGAATTTGCTTGTAATAAAATTACTGTAAAAGCTTGCCACAACAAACTCTTTTTTGACATATTTCTCTTTTTAACTTTGTCATTAGTAACAGTATGCTTGGAGTTTCAAAATCTCAAAGTAAATTTCATCAGAATAAATTATCAGATTTCAGGATTCTCATTTACAAATCATTTTGTACCTAATCGTGCATTGTAAGCTGTGAAATAAGTTGAATTGTTTGCTGTATAAGGACCTTTTACCTGAAAGTAACAGGTTTTATTCAGTTGCTATGGTTGTGAATATTCCACACTTGTAGCTGTATATCGAGTTGGTGTTTAACCTATGCCACGTCGGTTCAACGTCGGCCACCTTTGGTCCGACATCGACCCAGTCTGGCATCTTATCTGGTTCAATAAATGTACAGTTAGTTCCATAAAATATGGTCGACTCTAGACAGTTGTAGCAACCTATTTCGGCTGTAGCTAAACCTGGCTAAAGGCATCTGCTTCTGTCTACTTCTAGCTAATAGTCGGCTTACAACCAAAAAAATATAAGCCTTGATAAATGTCTGTTATAGTGCTGTACTTTTAGATCCGGCTTTGAGTAGCCAGCTATAGCTAGACAGTTCTGTTTACTGGTAGGTAGCATCATATGGCAGAAGTTGTCTAGCTTTGTTTTGGTTCAATTTGACAGACCGCTTTTAATGAAACTAACTATATAATGTGACCATTACGTATAAACCGGCAGCTGATTAATTATTATATACATAGCCTATATGTAAGGCTGAACTTCAGTACAGAGGTAATATGATCTACATGATACAATTGACACAATAAAATACGATTTTGCCAATAGTTTTATTATTATCCTTGACACCATGAGGGATTTAGTCAAACAAACTCTTAAACTGCCAAACTGTTTTGGATAAGTCTTAGTTATGTCAGAAAAGCTTTTAAAATGCTTTCTTGTTTGGCTTGAGTATTGTTTAGTTTCTTTAGAAAATGAAACATGTAATTTATAGTGAAAACACAGTAGAAAACTGTGACATCATGCTCTTAGAGTCAAGAGAAAATTGAAGAGTAATTCTTCGTAATTATTACAACGAAAATAATATGATGCTATCATATAAGATGTCCTGTTTCATGTGATTTTGCTAAAATGGAAAGATGTAATATACGGCAACACAGATCCTAAAATATCAATGAATAAATAATTGATGAATGTTCTGTTGTTTTTCAGTCTTCCAGATAATCCATAAAGTTAACTTATAAATAAATAAATTACTGGAAATAGTTGAACTTACATGCAACTTACATGCAGCTCAACTGTTCATCAATAACCTTCATTCAGGGTTGATTCCCACCAGGAGTCCATGGATTATGAACAAAACTTTTGTTGTAAATATGCCACGAAGAGTATCCGTATCAGCATGTACGAAATTAATAGAACAGGCAGACCACATTTAGCAATTTGAAGGCAAATTTACTCATACTAATTTAGATGCATGCCATGGTAAAAATAACCAGCCATGGTTTTCATATGAATCCTCATCTTTCGAAGCAGACACTGTATATGACAGTCCGAAAACTTGGCAATTTTCAAAGCTGATTTTTTCAAATGGAGATGTTCATTAGAACAAACCACTGTGTTTACCTAATGCATCACACCTTGAACAATAAATTTCTACAATAAAAAAAAATGGTGCTCTTACAAAATGAACTTGCTAGCATCATTGGCGAAAGAGAAATAAGTTTGCAGCATTTGAACATGTTTATATAATTAATACTAGTCTGTAATCACATTCAAATGAAACCCGAATTTATTGGCTTGCATTTGGTAGCTTCATTAATGCTATATCTATATTCAAGCAGAAGTTATGTCATGCAAATGACAGAGACATCACTAACGAATATGACTCCTTCAATTTGAGGAATAGGCCTGGTAACTCCTACAAATCAGTCAAATACCCAAGAAGAGAGCCCAAATTCTGTACTATCTATCCCAGTACAATATATAATGGTGTCTTTGAAATTAATTGAAGGGAAACAATATTTTCTCAACAAAAGTATCAAAAATAATGAATTACGCAATTTTGCGTATCCCCGAAGATGTAACACCCCGGCTCTAATTCCTTATTCCAGTTATAAGCACACAAATTCTTATATCAACGAAAATTTAAATTTGAAAATCGGATGAAAAATGACAAAGTCATAAAATAAAATGTTCAATAAAGTTGAGATGGGCTAGGACTACATATGTATGTTCTCCTAGACGCTCAAACAGCCCAGCAATTTCCTATATTTTCAATGTTAAAGTCTCCACATATTTATGGCTCTAGAAGCTTTGTTTCATGAGAGCATCATGATTTTATTTCTAGAATTGAAAGTTATCTCACCTGACCTGGTGATATGAATATAATGTCTAGGAGTGCATTACGATGAGAAATAGAAATATTCAACTGTAAAATTGGCCATTTTTAGACGAAACCAATGGTAAAAGATAGGACGTGGTGACTTTCTAAAATATTTTAAATATTGCTACCATGGCAACCGCTTGCCCCCGAGCCATAAAATTTTAGAAATAGTGTTTGGTACCATAAAACTACATTTTCTGATAATTTGATCAAAATCCATGACCTGCCACATTCCAAGTATTTTCATATTGGGTCTATATTCTCAGAAAATGCCTCTTTAAAATATTCTGACCATTTGCAACTAGCGGAACTTCAGTTCTATATAAATTTTGTTGTATTTTTCTCATTTCAGAGACTTGAGGAATAAAGAAATGCAACTGACATTGCAGCAGGGACCCACTGCTTAGCTGGGCCAGCTTGAGGGGAAGGCAAACTGTGGGAAAATCTGCCTTTAACTGGCAACCAATCACTCAGGGATTTCGTAGGATTTGCCTCAAATGTTCCCACAAATATTCCAGCCATCTCATCATTCCTGGCTCAGCAGCCGCAAATCAGCCTCCCCTGCAGCAGAAACTATAGATGGCTGCATGCAGCAACCCCTCAGCTACAAGATCCTACAACCGACATCCATGGCAAGAGACATTTACATAATGTACCTTAAGTGCCTGAATAATAGACTACTGTAATAAAATACTATTAAAGGTTACGTCAAACTGATACACATTGTTATTTTCTGTTATTTTGTTGTGCAAAGATATGACCATCCAATTAGAAATAATTATATATTTATATAAAACGAAATAGAGTGTAATTAATCTTTTCTTTGCTTGCAAAGTATGACAATACAATGGTCAATCACACGTGAAACTGTCGCATCACTCCTGCTATGTGGAGCTGCTTGTCACAAAGGTATGAGTTTGTGACAAGTTGACAACATCACTCAGAAACAATTCTTACCAAACCAAGGAGAATAAGTTCAGTTTATCGTAGGAACTGGAAATCTGGTGATGGAAATTGGCTCGCTTAAAATGCAGACAGAGAGAATCATACATAATTTTAATACGTAGTTATACGTAGATGGGGTTCTTTTTACTTGCCTCAGCATAGCCAATGTCTATGAAGCAAAACCAACTCAATACCCCAGGGGAATGAGGCAAAACTATGAATTAAAGATTGTACTATCTTTGATGACATCAAGCTCATAAGATAGATATATACGGACAGAGTAGTGCTTTAAGGCAAGTTTTTGCCACTCACGAGGGTTATTGATGAGATGAGATGAGATGAGATGAGATGAGATGAGATAGAGAGAGAGGAGGAGTCCACACCATGTTACTCATTTAACTCATGAGTGAGGTTTTTTACTTGCCCAAGCGCATACACTGAATATACAAAGACTGCATGTGCAAATTGTGCAGAGAACTGAACACAGTAACCATGGTAACATTATATAACAACTGGCCGAAATCAACCATTAGGCCACTTAATTAACACAAGTGCAAAAGGTATTGCGTTACTATATATTATATAGTCACTTTATGCTGCTGAAAACCTCGCCAGCATGAATTGAAACGGGTAGAACAAAAACAGTGACTAACACAACTATTTTGCTGAAAAAGTAAGACAAAATAAAAAAGAAGAATATTTCAACCAGCACATTTACAGGGAACTATGTTGAACTTCGAGACAATAGCATGAAGAAAAAGTAAATAGAACAATAATGGTTGCCGACACTCCTCCATCCCTGTGTTTGCCCAGCCATCTGAATTGCACTTTCATTCCCTCGGTGTACAGCATTATCTTTTACATTAGTAATTAATTTTTCATGTTATTTTCATGCGTACGTTTGACTTTCTGCTAGCATAAAAATAAGGCCGTAGAATGTTTTAACCCTTTGTTGATGGTAGTTTAGTTGTCCACGGGATTTGATGGAAATTCTAATTAATAGGACTTGCCAAATTAACAATGATCGCTTTATTCAAAAAGCTTAATGTTAATATTATTCTGCTTAGTGGTCCAAGAATGGGTAAACATTGAATTTCTTCCATTTTTTCCTCTCGTTAAAAACCAAATGCCAAACATATGTTTTTCAGCAACAGGCAGACGATACCTATCTAGCAGGAAGGCACTTCCTTCCACCTGGCGGCCCCTGGCGGTCATCCCTGGCGTTACTCAATGGCTATTACCATTTATATTAGTGGGCTTTGGCGCGGCCTCTCTTTATGGTATTGGGGTTTTCTGAAATGGCGGCAATGGCTGTAGGATGTCGACTATTGGCCGAAGACTAAAGAGGAAATCATGCGCAGGATGACGTGGCTAGAACGTGGTCAAAACGCGGCTTTTGCCACCTGACTTCAGATCCGCTCAGCACTCGCTAAATGCCAGATCCGGCTGGGGCGCTGTGATCGCCTCGTGCGCTTCTCCAGCTGCGGAGGTAAAAAGCCAAAGGTCACCAATACATTTTACATAAGCAAGCCACGGAGTGTGCATTGTACAGCAGGCAATTAGACAAAATCCCATTTCATACAGCAATCCATAAATGCCATCTATTTTGGTAAACAACATACATCCATTCAAAGATGGTTCTGACATGAATTAACGCCAAATCCACCAGTAGGGCCATGTAGGCCTATCTATATAGGCCTATATAATTGTGTAAGCCCGAATCTGTGCGTCAATGCACATTGCCATTTGGGCCTCGATCGTGCCGTGGCCTACCTCATTCTTTCTATCTTCTCCAGTTCTGTGACCACATTACAACTTATAATTCACAATCTACTCCTTGATTTTACCCCTACATTCCCCCGAAGCGAGCACGTGCTTGCTACAAATATGGCCGCCATCAATTTCAGAAAGAGGCTGAATGAATGTAGGGTCCTTTTGCACGATTCAAGCAACTGTTATTGGGTCACATGACCCCCTAACAACCATGCTTAGCTCCTTAGCAACCATTCACACCATTGGGAGGACAAGTTTTTTTCTAACCTACGCATGATGTGCTTGTTTTAGACCTGTCTGTGTGTGAGAGCAGTGCTCGGTTCGCCATAGGAAGCAGCCCGTTAAAAATTAACCGGGCTGTCGCGGTCCGCTACATCATGAACTGTCGATCTCGGTTTTAACCGGGCATATAGGCTGGGCCACAAATCGAGTCCTCCCATTGTTGCCAGGGCCCTTGAATGAAACTCAGAACGAGGCTGAATGGCAGGTCACATGACCCAAAGAGCAAGTGACCTTTTTGAACTCTGACTGAACAGGGAGACAAAATGTAGGGACAGTGGCAACATCTCACTTATATATGTATTAATATTTTTAAAAATAGGATGAAAATTTGCAATTAATAGCATAAATTTTAAATCCTATAATTTTGATGGCCATGACTATAATGACCGATGCAAAAGTTATTTAAATTTTGTGCCCCGGCTGGGGAGGGGGGGGGGGGGTTTAATAAATTCAAGAGCATGTATTGTAGTGGGCTTTCTTGTTTAATTATATAGGCCAAGGTCATACATTCGCAACAAGACTTTAGATATAGGTCTACTTTATCACGGTTGAATATAAGTATCTGAATTAGAGACCATGTGAAAAGCATATGTTCATCTGAGGTATACTTATCATGCTAATGGTCGAACTACAAAAATATGCATCGGTTTAAGTACGAGAAGGGCCCATGCAGGACTTTTGAACAATGCTAATAAAAAAAAAAAAAACTATGTACAAAGAACAAATTTCTGTGAGCATGAAATGCAAGAATATTATTTAATTATAGTAAAACATATTTTCAATCTTCCTAAGACCTTTTGCAAAGGATAGGCTACTAAGTCTGCCTAGTCAATCTGGCTTTGTAAATTCACCATATTTTCCAGTAGTTAGGTATTGTGATGCTGTTGAAAAATCACTGAGTAGCCATGTTCATGAAAAACTAGCGTATTTCAAAGTGCAATTACAGCATTGAATATTGCCATGGTTACTGGCAATCGGAAGTACAGGGTAGCCCTGTAGCCTGTGTCCCTTGTCGACTATTAAACATCCGAGTTCTCGATAACATTTCGCGGCTACTATTATGACGCCGAATATGCAGATTTTGCCAATCACTGAACAGAGGTCATTTAAAATCTGCCTGCAAGAGATTTGAAGCGACAACGGGAGATTTCAGAGCCCACTTCCTGCTATCTGTTGCTGGGGGGATCTGGCGTTATCGGGAAACTGCGAAATTTGCAAATAAAAAGACCCCAAGGCAGCGGAAGTGTGGTGCGCGGTCAGGCAGGGTTGTCAAATCATCTGATCATCAAGAGATTGCCGTTGGTGGCAGCACCATCGCCTCCACGTCGTCAAATATCATGCTTTGATTAATAATGAGAGCATTTCATTTCCGCCCCAGCCTCCTCATCGCCACAATGCTCTTGATCCCGGCCTTAAACGCCCGGCAGAAAATTCATATCATGAATAAAAAGCTCGTCAAGCTCATTGGTTGGAGGGCTGTGTTAATGTTTTGATTGGTTGCTTGATTGCCAGACAAAACATAAAACGGATTGAGAAAAATGTGCAAAATACAAATATATAGGAATTAAACTGAATGAATAAATGATTGATTAATTGATTGATTGATTGATTGACATGTGAAAAAGAAGAGGGAAGTTCAACAAACCTATAGCTCACCTGGGACTAGGCCTGCACATAATGTGACTGGTGATTTGGGCATTAATGCCTATTTCGGTAAGTAATCACCAAATTTGAAAAATAACAAGTATACTGTGTCAGTTTTATTGATTTAATTGAGAACCAGTGCTTCCAAAATTCTCTGGGAAGGCCTTAGTGAGTAACTTTGGCTCACTTTTGGTCAGAAGCTCGCCTGCTCCTCTGCAGGACCCGGTTTCAATCCCAGGACCGGGCAAACTTTCATGAGCATCATCCCAGTTGCATGTCGTTCGGATGAGACGTTAATATCTATGCTGAGGCAAGTAAAAGATCCCACCCATGGGGTAAATGTGTAACATGGGTGGACTCCTCTCTCTCACCTCATCAATCAAACGTCAAGAACTTGCCTTAGAGGGCTGCACTTCCCATATCTATCACTTTTGACATTACATTTAATATTCAAAAGAATATATTTCTCCAAAATAAATACCATTACCACATATTGAAATATTAGCAACTATTCTATTACTGTGATGTGGTTTGTTTTCACATCACTGGTGGTTTCTAATTTCAGAAACTTTTGTCATGGGCCAAAAGTTGTAGTGACTGGCCCACACTATTTAACACATACTAAAAACACATTGTCCATGGGGTCCCTCGGTTTTTAGACATTTTGCTACTCCCGACACTTGCTCTAAAGCTTCTAAACAGAAAATAAGCTATTTATCAGTCCGTAATTTACTGGGTCAAAGTCACCCCGATGAATGAACCAAAGTCACCCCATCGATAAAAATGGTACATATATTTTATGAAAATTAACTGATTCACTTAAAAACATGTTGTATGAAATTACCATCACATACATATATGTTTGTTTATTTGTTTGTTTGAAATTCTTTATTCGCAATATAAAATTATTTCATAGTAAAAACAGAATAATAGACTAAAAACAAAAGTATATTGGTAAAATCACAAATTAATACAGCACCAATGCTTTAAAACCCAGAAATAGTGACATCACATGGTGCATAAGAACAAGATGATATTTTTACATTCTCTGTAACTTAATATTTTTTTTCATAACCTGCTCAGCAGTCCTTGCAAAGTCATCACTATACATATCACTTCATCTTTTCTTTATGTTACTTATACAAAAACCAAATTTATTTTCGAGTATCGTTTGTTACCACCAATAATTGAGTATCTCCCATGGCCTGATAACAACATTGTTTGAGTTACATGCACTCACAAAACTTTGATATCCATACACTATGTGATATTTGGCACACGTCTGACCTTACGTGCAGCCACTCTCTATGCACACAATATATTGTGTACACTATTGTTGAACAAGGGAAGAAATTGGCACGAAGTACAATATTTATGAAATAATTCATTTCGAATGTAAGCACTTGCATTTCTAAACATGCTAAAAGTCAGCAAAGAAACTATTACATTGACGATTAAAGTCAGACACATTTATCTGTATTAAAAGAGTAAATATCATGACCAAGATATGTAACTTTGGATTTTCTAGGTACTCTAACATTTTTTACAAATAGTACAGAGTCTGGTGGTTTATTCTTTGTACACTTGTATATGATAAGCTCACTTTTCTTAACATTGAACAAAATGTTGTACTTATTAGCATACCTTGTCAGGAACTGATCAAAATAAAAATTCAAATTTACTGGAAACATATTATAGAAGTTACCCACTTTTATGTCTTGGAAAAAAGTATTTTTTAAGGGGTAGACAGGAAACCTACTGTCTTGGGATATGCTGATTTTACACTCACCACGAAAAATTCTATGGAATCACAACATCATATCATGTGACTGTTGTCAAGGTAAGAGAAGAAACCCCTACGGTATTCATAATGTGACACACTTTTGACAGCCTGGAAATGTACAAATACAAAATTTTGGTAAAACATAGGCTGCACCGCAGCTTAACCCTCAGCAAATCCCATAAAGCACACAGGCATTATTAAAATTGTTAAGTGTTCGTCCGACAGGCAGGAAGGCGGGCGTTACACTTTCATTTCCAGAGCAGAACTCTAACACACACTTTTACTTCTAACACTAATGAAATTTAACATTCTATATGGCCTAGTGGTGCCTTGTGATAGCCACACTGACATATCTTGGCTATGTTTTACAAAATTTGGAAAAATATTATTTCTTGAGTGGTAATATAGTGTGTGCGTTGAACCGAAAAGATTTCCACTTGGCCTAGTAGCCTGTTATGCAAATGCTAATTAGAGTCCAAGATGTCCTATTTTATTACAAAGTCTGATAAAGTCTTACTTTATTTTTGTAAAAAGTAAGGCCCGTATTAAGTCTTACTTTTGTCCACTTAGTCTTACATTATCTTATTTTGATGCAAATATACTTGGATATTAACATCTGATTCAACATTGCAATGTTCAGATAATTTGGTAAAACTAAATTAATAGAAATTAGGAACTTTCTTTAAATACACAATAAACTGCATTTATTTTATTGCTTAATAGCCAATATCCTGACCTTTTTGAACAATTACGAAAACAATGCTAAGTATTGAAGTCAAGTGAAAGTAATATAGATCATTATGCAACTAATTATTATGAAATTGCTAATTATAAACAAAAACTGTTGACTGGGTTGAGTATGACAATACTATGATCAAATTTTCAATAATTGCAAGCACATGAATGCGGCAACATTTACGGCTGTCATTGCTAAGAATGGGATGCTAAGGAATATGAAGGAAACAACACAATTTTTTGCATTTTTTCCAGATTTTCCATTATTATGAAAAAAAGAAGGATGAAACAAATGTTAAAATGAAGCTTAATAAGCAGCTGATAAGTGAAAGTACTATTATTTAGATATATCACTGGCAAAATGTTACTGATGTAAGGATCATCGAGTCATTGATATGAGGGTTGAAAGAGTACTAAATTTTCATATTTTCCTTATCATATAAAATGATCTGTCATTAATGGTCATGAAACCCCAAAAAGCAATTTGACACAATTTCTTTTTTCCCAATTTTCCATTATTATATAATCAGCATGAAACTAATATCAAAATGAAGTTTGAAAAGAGAATATACTATAAATTAGATATGTTATTGATGAATGTTCATTCATGTAGGATAGTTTGAAAAAGTAGGAATTTTGCCAATTTTTCTCTAATTTTGAAAATTCTCTAGAATTTACGGCCATGAGACCCCCCAAAAGGCACCACTATACTATTTTAGACATATTATGACAAAGTTTTAAGCATGCAGGTGCAGTAGTGTCAGAGTTCTGCTCAGGAAACAAAACTTTTTTTTTTCTATATTTGCCAAATTTTGTAAAACATAGCCGACGTAATATGTCAATGTGACTATCAAAATGCACCACTAGGCCAAATACATATGTACCAATTACTGTACACAATTGTGTTGGGGTAAGTGCATTAGTGTTGGAGTTCTGCTCCGAAAACGAAAGTGTAACGCCCGTCTGCCTGCCAGCCCGTTGGACTGACATTGATGATAACAATAACCCTTTTCGAACTTTGTTCGCTGAGGGTTAAAAAATAGATAATATCGAAGTACTCCAATACGCATCAGCATGTAATTTGCAGGAAAACTTAAAAATTTGATGTAATTAGCTTTCCAAATTTAGCTTCACACCCAAGATTAGTTAGTGGGACATACTGAACCTTGGATCATCAAATATTTTCATCAAAATATTTCATCTCTGCCTGCTGATGTGCACATCAATGATTTTATTGCAGGGAAGATGAACCATCCAGTCATGAGAGCACCTTTGACCAACCCTAGAGGTTAACCAACAGCTATTCTCTATATTTAGCCTCAAAGAATTGCATAATGTGTCATATCGGATGTTTATCAACATAATATAATGGCATGCATCTGTAAGTGTGGTGGTCCAACAAGACCAACAGTCGCAATCAACTCGTGTTTATCCCCTTATTCAATGGCTCATTGTCTTGCAACCATCTCTAAATTTAGAAAAGAACCATCTCCAGATTGCAAGATATTTAGAAGTGTTAGAAAGGCATATGTCAGATCTTTCTTCAAACTCTCCTGACTTTCTTCAGAATTATTATCGCAACCATCAGCATTCTTGCTATGTACTTCTTGGTAATCTTCTTGACCAAAAACTACATTGCAATGCAGACCATAGTTTTGGGTTCATACAACTGGATAAATGGAATTTTGGAAACTTACTTTTTTTGTGAATCATTCTCATTTGATTTGGATTCTGTTTCTGCCAGGCTTCATTCACAGATACAGTACACACCAAAAATTATGATAGTATCATTCTCCTGTAAAACCTGCATCTAAGATATCAAATTTAGATCGAGTAAGTGCAGCAAATACTGTTTGAGTTATGTTCTGGAAACGAAGCAGGCCAACCCATCCGTCTAACATATGGACATGGATTTTTCTGGGCAGTGATCTGGTAATAATAATCCCTTCGAACTTCATTCCAGGAAAACATACTAATAAAGATTAACACGGGCCAACTTTGAATACCAAGCTTACACTGGATGGCGCCACTGCATATAAAAGCTGTCTCAGAGAGACATCTACTGGTGAGTAAATTGGACCTGCATGTAGATCGTTAACTTGTCTCAGCCATTTAATTTTGTAATTTTTCGTAATGAAGGAAAAACAGTGTTGTGAAACAGCAATAGGCAAAATAAAGACAAATTTAAAGTTTAATCAATTAATCACAATACTATAATCAACAATACAACTCAAAATTTAACAATAATACAATCAATAGATATCCAAACTAACAGTCTTTTAAATGATAGCGTTCTTTTGTTTTTGGGGCATGGTGATCTGCTGTATCCTTTTAATTGTCAGGGTAATTTCCGAAATAAAGTAATGTAGACTTTAATTTCCACTGGGCTCCTCCGATATGATACTCCTTGACATGACTGTGGTATTTTTCTCTCCCACATTCAAATGCAATCATGGACTAAATTTTTATAAATGTGATAATTCTTATCTTTTGTGTAAAATCTCTTTGTGATATTATGATCAGTATTTGTATATATTTTTGTAAAATTTAATCTGATATTGACATTGTAATCAGTATTTGTGATTTGATCTGTGATTTATCCTCTATCTTTTATGTATATATACTTATATATTATTCCGCTTTAACAATGAATGTGTAAGCAGGACACTGCTCAGAAAACATCAAATTATGGCAACTGGGACCTTGAACGTTATGCTATATATCATGTATAAAATAATGAGAACTTGTATAACATACTTCTGTAGGTGTAGTTTTAGATAGAAGTGAGTAGAGCTATAGACATATGTGAACATGTGTATCTTTCCTGATATGAAAAAGTGTCAATAAAAGCTATATATACTTAATGTGCGTGGAGATTGATGTGTTGATCCCTATGTGTGGTCCTGATCCGGATGGTATTTCATAGTCCTTCATACAGTCCTTAACAGAGTCCTTGATGCCGTCCTTGATAGTATTTTGATGGCTCCTTAAGGGGGTTTCACACATAGCCGGATCAAACGCCGGAGCGTCCCGGAGTAACATTTTATTACCTCCGGGGGGTTCCGGGATCAAAGAGCTGTTAAATGTCAACAAAAAATAAATGTTTGGCGATGTGTACACGATATCAATACGGTCTCAACAAGAAGCAACACGGCGCTAACACGACTGTCCCGTTTAGAGTGAGGAGTGAACCGGATTTTCACGGTGCCTTCGCGGATATCACCGGTCTTTACACCGTGTTCATTCGTGTGGATCCGTTGTGGCTCCTTGTACTCTCCGGCGTTAATGGCGGCGAAATATTCATGCCCGGTTGACGCCGGATGTAGCCGGAGACATGCCGGAGTCAATACGGAGATCGGCGGAGTCTACTGGGCGTCTACACGGGTCTACACGGGTCTACACGGATCTACACGGATTAAATTACTCCGGGAACTCCGGCATGAAAAATTAAACATGTTTAATTTTTTCCCCCGGAGTCCCAAGGTGCTCCCGGAGCGCCCCGGACAATGACGGACAATGCCGGACAATCCCGGACATGAACACGATGTCTATACGGCTTTCCCCGGAGTATGCGGGAGTATTCCGGAGTTGACCTCCGGGACGCTCCGGCGTCTGATCCGGCTATGTGTGAAACCCCCTTAAGTGCTCCTAATTCGTGGACAAATGTCTCTTTAATGATGAGTTGACTCTCCAGCAATATAGTAAAGTGAATTCCAATGATGCAGCAAAATGGCACGATTCCTCACAGTAATGTGTAATCAACTAATTTCTCAGTGGTAACAATGTGTAGTATATAAGCACTGGCTGTTTGACACGGAGTCTTAAGAAAGACTTCCCAGTGCCACCTTGGCCCTCAGCAAGGGTCCTTTGTCATAAGATGGCTTACAAAATTTAGCAGACAGCCCAACTTTTCCAAACAACTCCTCACATGATGCATGGCCTAGTCTCCTCGAGACCAGAGAGCCAAAGCAGAAATGTCAATCCATAAATTGGAATGGCAAATACAATAGCCCTAAAGCATAGATCTCACATAGCCGAAGTCAAGGATTAGCCAAGGAAAAAAGTGTGAAAAAGGGGTGTGGCAAGTGTTGACGTATGGCTACGTATGCATTGGCACATGTGACGGATTTCCGGCGGATCATACATGGTTTACGTAGCAATAAACACGGAAGAGCAACGTAAACGGGGTGTGATCCACAGAAGTCTGAGTATGATCTACGGAAGTCCATGGAAGTCTACGTATAATCGCCGTAACATCCGTGGACTTCCGTGTTGCATACTTGGGTGCTAACGTAGCCAGGTAAGGGGGATCTCACACAGCCGGATGATTCAAGACGCTGTAAGCCATATGAAATGGATGGAAGGCGAAGTAAGAGCTGATGGAAGCCGACAGAAGCCAACGGAAACTGACGGAAGATCCGCTGATTGCGGCGTATGATCCGCTGTATGATCCAAGTAAGAATTACGTAACAATCTTTCCATCGCATTCCAGCTGGGTTTCACAGAATTTTCGTGCATGCATAAAAATTCCATCAAAACAGCCGGAAATCTTTGGATCAGCCACGTCAAAGAGGGAAAGCGAAGTAAACCCAAGTATTCCCAAGTAATCTTCACATAATCCTACAGAAGCTGACGGAACGCTTTACGTGGCCATTCCGTCGCTTTCTGTTGCCCTTTCCGGCTATGTGACATCTATGCTTAAGGCCTCGAAATTTGGTGAACATTTTGGAACCATCTCCATCCTCAGCATGTGACGAAACTTTATGCCCCCTTCCACGAACATTTACATACCTGTCTTGGATGATCCCATAACTACACTGGAAGTCGACCGTGCCCTCCAAGGTCTACAATCATCAAAATCAGGCTGTGATGCCATATGATGGCCTACCTCCTGGTGTCCACAAGTTCCTCCCTGATGAATGGATCCCCTTTTCACTTTCCTCTATAGCCTGGTCTTCGCAGGATGCTATCCAGCTGCATGGTGCTATGCAAAACTCTTCGAAGTCTTCATAAAGGGCCTCACACAACTACCCTCCAATTACAGAGGCATCAAACGTTTCATTAGTTGTACAAACCTTTCCCTGAGCAAGCTGGAGCGCAAGAAGGCAGAGGCTGCAACGAGCAAATTCTTCATCTACGTTTGCCAATTGATTGTGCAAGAAAAGCCAGACAACCTTTATATAGCGTTGTCGGTTTCTCCAAAGCCTATGGTCGTGTAAATCGTCAGACTATGGAGACAAGAGTAGACTTGTCTGCATAGTCAGACACTGCTACAACTGCTAGCTAATAAAGATTGTAATAATTTCCTGCATGCCATTGCTGTAGTGCGTCAAGGAGAGTTGCAAAGCTGTTTTACTTTCCCTTCCTCGTCATTCCACTCGGCTAATTGGTATGGCAATACATCTTGACAAGTCTCTTTACATGATCTCCCCACCAAACAAACCAAATCGTATGTATATTTAGGAACACCCATCTCCAACTAGGCAATCAAGGAACAAGTAGCTGATCACCTCAATTCAAAGCAGAGACATGTCGCGAAATTCTTGTCCTTCCTGGGCAAGAATAGATGCTCCTTTCTGCGTAAAAAGAACTGTATGGGAATCGGTCCTAACAAGCTCCCTACTTTACAGCTGTGCAACTTGGCTCCCATACTTGACCTCGGCCAAGGCCTTGCTTGGTGTGAGGGTTCAGACCCCCTCAGACCTGATGTACTTGGAATTTGGGATATCCACAGTGGTTGGCTTCATCAAAAAACGGCAGCAGGACATCCTGCGAAAAACCAAAGGAAGTGACTCCTTTAAGATATACCTTTTGAGACAAGCCATGGAGCTGTTGCATAAATAGCCCAATGAGTACTAAGCCTACTCGTAGACCCAGCAGAAGATTCCATCCACTCGCTCAAGTCCAGGGTCAAAAACTCTCAATTAAACAACACGTTGTGCCACTTACTGCTTACCTGACAATTAACCCTGACCTGATGCTCCACCCATCTACACTCTAGCCCTCAGCATTCCTGAGCCCCACCGCATGGCCCTAACTAGGATTCACCTTAGTTCTCACCACCTCAGAATCGAGACCGGACGTTGGTCCAGAATCCCGTGTGAAGAAAGACTCTGCGTGTGTGATGGGGACATTCAAACGGTGAGCCATGTGCTGATTTCCTGTCCAATATCTTCGCCAGAACCTGGGCCCAACTGGCCTAACTTCAGTAAAAACTCTTATTATGAACTCAAAATGTGCTTAAACTCTTTTCTCAATGATCTTCACCCTAGCTAGTGACTTTTTATACTATTATAATGGACTGTATATGGACCAAACTGCAACTTACCACACTACATTATTATATGTTCTGCACATATTTTGTATATTTATAATTTCTTTGCATACACATATATGGTCGATAAACAACAATACATACAATACAATAGGAGAGTGGCACTCAGCACAGGAAGCAATTTAACCCTCACACCTAAGTGAATTGCAATCTATGAAAGTTGGTCAGAACAAAACACCAGTTTATCTGGCTAACAATTAAAGAAATTATCATTTTTAAAGAAAAGGAACTGTCATGCAGATTTTTAAGCTGAGTGCTAAAATTACATCACCATTACAGATATAACAATTGTAATCAATACAGATTTATTCTTAAGCCACTGTCACACGGGCCGGTTTTGCCGTAGTGAACCCGTAGTATTACGTAATAGTTATGTAACAACTCTTTCCGCCGGTTTGGCGGCAGCAAAAAGGGGCGGGGCAGCACCCGCCGGGCGCTACGGGTTACCCGCCGGGTCACCCGCCGGCTTACCCGCCGGCTTCCACGGGTGCCTCAGCGGGTTCCACGGGTGCCTCGGCGGGTTCCACGGGTGCCTCGGCGGGTTCTACGGGTGACTCGGCGGGTTCTACGGGTGACTCGGCGGGTTCTACGGGTTACTCGGCGGGTTGTAGGAGTAAGCCGGCGAGTAGTAGGAGTAACTCATAGCTTCCAGGAGTATACTTTAAAAGACTGCTGCTCCCCTAATATTAGGCCGATTTTCGTTAAATAAGAACTAAGTTGTAGGATAATTTATACTGATTCCATACCGGTTTTCGGATCGAAAATATACCAAATATTAAGCGAGATATTCGTCTGAGAAGGTAGCTAGGTTGGCGGAGGCAAACAGTGGTGCTCTCGCAGACGTCCGCGCCCTGACTGTATCAATGCAGGTAGGGCTGAGCGCTTCTTTAAAATGCTGCTGCTCCCCTAATATTAGTCCGATTTTCGTCAAATAAGACTGGATTGTAGTATAATTCATACTGACTCCATACGTGTTTTCGGATCGAAAATAGACCAAATATTAAGCGAGATATTCGTCTGAGAAGGCGGTTGTCTGGTGGCGGCTGCTGCTCCTTTAATATTAATCCGATTTGCGTCAAATAAAAATTGAATTATAGAAGAGTTCATACTTATTCCACACAGAATTTCAGATTGAAAATATACCAAATATTAAGCGTGATATTCGTCTGAGAAGGCAGCATGGTGCTCTGTGTATGTTCATGACTTGAATGGTATGGTCAATATTTTTTACCATTATATATACATTGTTTGGATGAGCTTTATTGCAATTAATTTCTACTCATTCTGCCAACTGGCCAATGGGAAGGACTTTTCCTTTGGTTTTGTAAAGTCAATTAACCTATATATGTCAATTGCTATTAGCATTTTGAATAATACAAAGAATGGGGTAAGTCATGCTTTTTCATCATTGATCACAAGCATTTATTGAAATTCTGAATTTCAACTGTTTCCTGTTTATTATGCATATTAAAGAGGGAGATTGTTTTGATCATGGATGGAACATGCAATATCAATATTAATTCCAGTTGGATTATTTTCAGAAACAACAACGAAATATTGATAATTTATATAAAATGAAATAAATATCTAAAATGATTACTCTAAACTAGAGTATATCTATCTATAGATAGTTGTTATAGCTCCATAGACATCTTTATCAAGTCGGAATTTTATTGGCAACAAGCAAACAAACATTGTTTTATTATCGTTTTGTATTGATACTAATCAATGAATTATTGATAGTAACATATTATTAGGTTAAGATCTTATAACTATCTGTCTATCTACATATCTATACTCTATAAGGTATTGCTAACTTTATTAACAAGAATATTCTTGTTTGTGCCTAGTATACTCCATTAATTTTCCCCACCTTTAACTATTATATAAATTCTACACATTTCCCTGAATAATTCAGTCTTTATTTCACGAAAATCGGATATGTAGATAGACAGATAGTTTAGAGAGACAGATAGATTTATATGCTTATTATATAATATAGAATATCTAGCTTAATATTTGGTCCATATAAGTACATAAAAGATAGCAAATAAAATCACAGATCAAATCACAAATACTAATTACAATATTAATATTAGATTTAAATTTTACAAAAATATACACAAATACTGATCAAAATAATAATTTATTATCACAATAAGATTCAAATTAACACAAAAAGATAAGAATGTTCACATGTATTAAAAAAAACCAATATACAAATATAATCATTGCCTGGTAATTACAATAGAATACAATGTTTTTAATTAATGAAAGCAATTACATCTTTTTGTAATTGTGAATGACAATCAAGACAATGTCATATTACTGTGTCATCTTTGAACAAACTATGAAATGACAGGTCAAAGAACCCCAATTTAGGCAATTAGGCAATTGACACATGTATTGAGCATTTGCTGTATTCTCTACACCCATTCTTTATATCATTCAAAATGCTAATAGCAATTACTGTGTCATCTTTGAACAATCCATGAAATGACAGGTCAAATAACCCCAATTTAGGCAATTGACACATGTATTGAGCATTTGCTGTATTCTTTGTATCATTCAACATGCTAATAGCAATTGACATAATGGTCATGGCAGTTGGCAGAATGAGTAGAAATGAATTGCAATAAAGCCCATCCAAACAATGTATATATATCATGGTCAAAAATATTGACCACACCATTCAAGTCATGACCATACACAGAGCACCTGGCCGCCGCCAGAGAACTGCATTCTCAGATGAATATTTTGCTTAATATTTGGTCTATTTTCAATCCGAAAACATGATGGAATCAGTATGAACAATGCTACAATACAGTTTTAATTTGACGAAAATCGGACTAATATTAGGGGAGCAGCAGCCTTTTAAAGAAGGGCTCAGCCCTGCATTGATACAGTCAGGGCGCGGACGTCTGCGAGAGCACCACTGTTTGCCTCCGCCAACCCAGCTACCTTCTCAGACGAATATCTCGCTTAATATTTGGTCTATTTTCAATCCGAAAACGCGTATGGAATCAGTATGATTTATACTACAATTCAGTCCTGATTTGACGAAAATCGGATTAATATAAATGGAGCAGCAGCCACCGCAAGACAACTGCCTTCTCAGACAAATATCTCGCTTAATATTCGGGTTTTTTTAAATCCGAAAATACGTATGGAATCAGTATGAGCTATACTGCCATGCAGTCTTTATTTGAGGAAAATCGGACTAATATTAGAGGAGCAGCAGCCTTTTAAAGTATATACCTCCCTGCCTACGCTGACACTGGTAGCAAAAAGTCGGCGGGTTTCCCGTGAAAGCCGGCGGGTTTCCCGTGAAAGCCGGCGGGTTACCCGTGAAAGCCGCCGGGTTACCCGTAGAACCCCTCAACAAGCCGCCGGGGTGAAATTAGGGACGAATAATTCGCCGGGTTCTACGGGTCGCCCGCCGGCTTCTACGGGTCACCCGCCAGCTTCTACGGGTCACCCGCCGGCTTCTACGGGTCACCCGCCGGCTTCCACGGGTATTTTTTTTTTTTTTTTCAACCGTGAGATTTCTACGGTTGTGCCATGCAAGCATGGCACAACCGGCTACCGGGGCCGGGTTTCGCGGCTTGGCCAAGGGTCCCACGGGTGCTTGACGGGTATCCACGGGTATCCACGGGTGGCCGTATTGGGGCCGCCGGCTTCGAGCCGGGTAGCGATTTTCGCAACTATTACGTAATACTACGGGTTCACTACGGCACAACCGGCCCGTGTGACAGTGGCTTTAAACAGTTTTTTTTAAACGATTTTCATATATGTAGCAACATGTAGTACATATATATACAAGACTTTTGAATTTACCTTGTGAGTATTTTATTCTCGTATATCTTTATTGTTCTCATATTGGTAAAAAACTGAATTGTACATGTTTTTCACTTTTTTGTATGTTTAATGACAAATGTATCAATAATGACATTATTCAGTCAATAAAATCATATATATATATATATATATATATATATATATATATATATGTGTGTGTGTGTATGTGTGTGTGTGTGTGTGTGTGTGTGTGTGTGTGTGTGTGTGTGTGTGTGTGTGTGTGTGTGTTAATGTTTCAACCTAAACAATAGCACGCTACACAACGTTTACGTCATGTAAACATAGGCATGAAAGGCCGTTAACCTTGGGTGACCTTCCTGGTATAGCAAAACTTGTTTCCACGTGACAGCTAGTGGGCAGCAATAAAAAATAACTGAACAGAGCAGTATGAATTAGCACATGCTCATCTGAAGGGTATCTCTGGTCATACAACCCAATTAACTGCACTGAAAATATACAAAACAATACGCAGTATATCTTACACACAAACACCTACGAAATGCATTAGGCAACATTAAGAATGGGCTGTATGTAACATTCACATGAGAAGCGAGAAAAAGAAGGACCATCCTACCTCTACAGAAGCGTGCACTGCATTCAAATTTTGTCGAAAATAGCATGTGAATTAGTAGTATTTTAATGGAAACATTTAGAGCAAGCAAAATATAACTTATACATTTATATATAAGAACTTTCTATGCTCTGATTTCCGAATTAGCAGGTGGTTTTGGAGATTGGTTCTACCTTTTTACTAAATTGCATTTTTGTAGCAAGCTGGCAATCTGCATACATGTAAACATTGCACAATGGCACTCCATCTGCCTATAGCTGTGATGGAAATCGACCATTGAGCGAAGTAGAGTATGTTTGCTTTATTGATTGGCAGCTATAAAATTAAATGATTAGATAAAATGTGAGTTTAGAATAGGAAATCGAGGTAATGTGATGATTATGATGATATGATACAATAAAAAATGCAATATTAAAATTCACTGATTATTATAGAATCCATGTATTCATAAAGGTACATCTGATTTTCGGTCTAGGAAAGCTTTCACTTTTCCACAGATTGCATGTAGTAGCTCAAAAGCTTTCGACACTGTTGGTAACGTCTATTTTCTAGCTCTCTAGATTAGATGCCATTAGGGCATTCCCATAAGTCATGGCTGGGTACTCAGTGCTCAGTTTTATTGGATCATCAGGTGAGACTCCGGCACGTATGAGAAGACACAGAAGGCAAAGTCTTTGAGTCCCTTTTTTACACATCTTTTCAATATGATTTTTCCTGGTGAGATAGCTTGATAGTGTGATGCCATCAACATTTTAACGGGGGGGGGGGGATTTTTTTATTTTCTTCCCAAAATATACCACTCATTAAAGTAGACTTCATTGAAGAGGTCTTAATTCTAAACATTATTGACAATTTGACACGTTTTGAGGTAAAAAAAAAAAGAAGTCATTCTACTATAATTTTTTCAGTAGATTGCTGTGAAATTGACCAAATCCACCATGCAGCATCTCACCATATATTTTACAGGAAAGCATCGTGAAACTACTCTACACCATGACACTGCAGCATTTTATGGTAAGATACAGTAAAGTTCAGCTATAGTATGATACCGTAAAATTTACTGTAGATAGCCAAACATTTTTTATGGGAGGCTCAACATCAAAGTACAACAGTATTACGGTAAGGTGCCAATTGTAAGATTTCACGGTAAGCAATCATCACAACTTACCAGGTGCATGTACCGTAAATTGTTTGGCAAAAATCCGATTGTTCTACTTTACAGTATAGACCAACTTTTAACTGTAATTTTTACCTCAAGATACTGTGCAAAATTTCGCCAGCAAAATACTGTAAAAACTACAGGAAATATTTTACAGTGAGGGGAATAGCACTGAGCTGGTGTATCTCCAAGATCCATGATATCATCATCCTGAATAAATACACCGACCGTCTGTCCACATCTCACATGCAATATGCCATTTATGGTCTACATAGCACTACTATGTGCACACTGATTATGCTGATACTGTAGGAGGTTGCATCTTAATTCAGAGGAAACAATGGTATAATTTGACTGTGTGAAACATGACAAGCTTTTTGCGGGATTGGTGGAACGCAAGCTTCCTGATGTGGTAATTCGCATTATTTTGCATGAAAGACAGCAGTAACTGCTTCTCACAGATATTTATAACTCAGAGTTTACAGTGCATCTTGATAAGCTACTCCTCCAGTTGGAGCTCTATATGTCATGGATCAGCTGTTCAAGTGATTTTATAAACTGCTTTCCAAGATGTTACAGAGTGCATCACTAAAAGATATGATCAGAACTTGTATGACTCCAAATTAAGACCCTCTGATGTGAATACTTTTTATGTTCATTCTGGTCAATAGGGCAGCGCCTCTGTCCCTGTACGATAAAAAAGAGACAATAGATTTGATTTATATTATATTGGACAATGATGAATTTGAGACTTAATTTTCACTATCTCTGCTGCTTTTAATTAATTCAATGAATTTCAACCTTCATATTTACATTGTAAACTTATAACATTTACCATATTTATATTGTATCTTTACATTTACCTCTTATGCCAAATGTGCATAAATAAATGTTTATATAATAATATTATATATATATAAAATTTTGCTGACTTTTCCCAATATTTCATCAATCAAGGCCAAGAAAATGACCATCTCCAGTCAAATTAAGTTAAATGGAGGTGTGTGCCTCTGCATTTTGTCATGATAATAATCATATATATGACGTTTTTTGTACGAAATATCTAGAATTAAAAAATTAGGAGGGAGTCATTTTATGTAGGGGATAGCATTTGGTGAAACAGCTAGGTTGAAAATACCTGTTCAATATTTCTGGACAACAGGGTCAATCCATATGAATTCACCGAAAGCTCCCCAGGTCACCATCTCAAAAAAATTGAAAGATTTACCATTTGTAGGTCTATATAATTAATGGAAAAATCCAAAATTTCAGGTCTCCAGTGTCAATGGTTTAGAAGATACAGCAATTTGAAATTTTATGAATTTTTTGCAAAAAAGCACAACGGTATGCATGATTTCCAAGTTCAGACGTCCACGTCTCTCTTATTTTTCATAATGTAGGCATGACATTTTGTACATAGGGTAAAGAAGTTGCATTGAATCCATTTTGCATTAATTGTGTCAGCTACATGTAAGATTAGACAAGCTTTGCAAGATTAGGTCATCATTAACCATGCATTTGCTTTTTCCCCAATACCTTTAGTTTGTAACATTTGATGATTATGTAACATAGCATAATAAATGTTAAAGCATGTTTATCAAATGAAAAGATAAATTTAACTGTTCAAAACTTTATGCAAATATTAAGAAATCCAAAAGCCTAATATTTTTTAATATAAAGATCGATTTTTGAAAAATTTATAAAAATATGAAGGAATCTGACCACCACAATGATATTTTAACCAGAAAACCACTAGATATGTGTGATAATGGGGAAAAAATATGGAAGTGATGTTGAACTCTCTTGTTGGTCAAAATTACATTAGAATAAAGGGCTTTTTTCACAATTATATATTATTTGTCTTTTTAAAACTACTCTGGCTTCCATATTTTTGTAAATAAGGTTGTTTTGGCCATTCATATATGTGCAGGTGGACCATAAGAAGCAAGAAAATAAATATGAGCTCTTATTCTTGCATAGATTCCACAAAGCCCTGCAAAAAATAAAGTCTCGTTTTGCAACGTTTCCCATTTCGCCCTTTTTCAGAGCATTACAGTTTGAAAAATATCACCAATAACCCTGATGTAACAGAATACATTGATTCAATACAACTTCTTTACCCTATGTACAAAATGTCATGCCTACATTATGAAAAATAAGAGAGATATGGACGTCTGAACTTGGAAATTCATGCCGTTGTGCTTTTCCGCAAAAAAATTCATAAAATTTCAAATTGCTGTATCTTCTAAACCATTGACACTGGAGACCTGAAATTTTGGATTTTCCCATTAATTATATAGTCCTACAACTGGTATATTTTTTGCAGAATTTTTGGAGATGGTGACCTGGGAAGTTTGTCTGAATTTCGGTGAATTCATATGGATTGACCCAACAGTATTTATCTGTACATGAGAGGTATACTAAGCTGTCATGTGAAAATGTTATCGTTATTTCGATGAAGGGATCCTGGGCATACTTCGGGTGGACATGGACTTTCGAACACCTGAAACTATTATAAATTTGTGATCCATTGCTGACTTCCATACATTTGAGACTCAAATTCTTATCATCTCATCATTGCATTTGCCTCCAGCAGTTGAAAATTTAAATATCATAGACCTATATATGAGCATACTATAACGTGAACTTTCTGTACTGAAGATAATTAACCCAAGACTTCCTCAATATGAAAAGGCCATAATACTGTTGACTTTTTCTTTCTTCTTTTTCCTTTAAATTGTCAATAGCATTTTAATTTCATACCGTGGCACTGCTAACTCCTATCGTATTTGCTGTTCAAATATATAATGCTGTACCAGACACCAATATTATTTTGCAAGACACTAAAACTTTCAAAGCAATATGTATGACCAGGTGGGCAAAGTGGTTATAAACATGATCGTTAACTTATATATAAAAGACAATATAGCTTGCATGACGCATTGTTTACTGCAATATAACCTATTTATTGCACACTTGATCTATTAAGTTCAGGTGGACTATTGTCATGTTTTTATAATTTTTATTAATCAGTAGTCCTATATATCAAGTGGCAATAGTACATAGTCCATAAAATTTATAATTGTCTTTAATGTCAACATTGACTTTACATTGTAAAAATAGCTCCGCGCTTCACATTTCAGGTTAACTTTAAAGTCAATAAAATACAACAGCTGCACCATGCAGTTGCATATAATATTCACATAAAATATGATTGTTAATAAAATTTCAAGAACACCACCTGGCAGAAAAATAAAGGTGCAGGGAAAGTAGTGTTGATAAACAACTTAGCACTACTATGCAGAAAAAAAAAGAAAAAAAAAAGACAAACAACATTGACCTGATATTCATCCTGGAGTTTGAGAGCTCACACCAGTACCACCAGCGGAACTGCTCACTGTTATAAGCACCCTTCTGCATGGATAGCTTTATAATAATATGATCTATATAATATATTGAAGCAGGTGTATATATTTGCCCTTGAATGTGCATGTCAATGACCCTAGCTGCTTCGGTCAACTTGTATTATAACCAGCTGTCATCATGGTCATGGACACCTTTATTTAAATATGATGATATGGGTCACTATGTGTTACGCCTGAATTTACCCTGTGTGGCCCATAATGTGGGTGGTATTTAAAGTTACACCGGCCAGCACAGGGAAAATGTACAAGGTCAATTCAGCATGTCATTAAAACAACCTCCAGCTGAGGTTTAGCTCATAAACATAGGATAAAGGGTGCCCAGACCATGATTTGAACCTGGGATCCTTAGTGGGGCAGACCAGTATTCTGAACACTAAACCGAAAGGGTCACCACTCCACTACTCTAACCATGATGATATTCAAATGCTATTATTGCAAAGCATTTTCTTTTGGCACCATAAATGTTATTGGCCCTTAAATGAGCACTATGCATTTATACCATACATGTTGCAACTGCATTAACAATGATTAAATTTACATTAATCACAAGTACCATATCATATATGCAAGGACTTGACACATGCAGCTTTTCATTACATAACTATTGCAATCAATGATTTTGACATGTGACATTGACCTCAACAATACATATCCAGGTCACAGCATATACCAGATGTAGAAATACAATTCCATAAGCAACTTAGCGAGCCATGTATTATATTAATAAATAAACCAACACAACCAGCAATGACAGATCAGTCAAAAACTATAATTTATTTCCATCTATTTCACAGTATGGGCAACAAATGAGTTTTGTTACTTGCAAAGTACTGTCCGCGACTTAATTGCGTTATTGAAACTGCAAAAAAAAGGTCTTAAGAATTATTGAATATGTTAAGTTTAATACAGAATCTGCTCCTCTTTTGATCAAATACAAGATTTTTATAATGAAACTATTATATTATATCAACTGCATGTATTATTAGTATGCATAAGGTGAACAGGTTATTGAATCCCAATGTGTTAAAGTTATTAATATTCTTTTCCAAGTCATAATCATAACACTCGCAACCACGTGTATTACCTGCGTTTAGTATTAGATTTCAAGGAATTAAACTTCACAACTTCATGTACACAAAATTGGAAAGGAATTGTAGCTATTTTGTATATAAAAGCAATTGAAATCAGTATTATTTATTATTGAATGACAACAGTCTGTGAATTATATTGTAACTGTAATATTTTGATACAATAGTTGTCTGTAAACCTTACTCTCGCTAATATTGACAGAATATTTATACTTTTTCTTTTTGCTTAGTTCTTTCATTTTTAAAATAATGTTATCATGAGCAAATATGCCTCTGGGCATCAGCTCAATATATTTGCCCAGGTAATATATTGTATGGTATTTTTGTACTTATGTGAAGAATAAAAAGATGAACTGAATAGTGTAAATCAACTTTAATTACAGTTTTTCTTTTTACATGTATTATATATTTTAAAGTGTTGAGCATATAACACTGAAGGCATCCTTAACAGCTTCTCTTTTACACTTACTCTCACATTTCCACAATATGTGAAATGCTTTTATCAAGAGTTTTATGTGCTAAAGTCAGTTGATAGAGCAGCATCTGCTCTCAGACGCTCAAACATACGGATAAGATTCTCAAGACCGAATAAATAGCCTGCATCAGGACCGGAATGTACAGTCCGGTCACCTCTGAATCCCTGGTGAGTTGCATGGGCAAAGTCAATCATTCGCACGTCAACATGCGAAGGCAGATCCTTGGAGTACTTGGAAGCCATGGAGGAGTTGCCGGGATGAAGGTCAGAGTCGATTGGGTGGTCAGATTCCAAAGGACCCAGACTATCCTCCTCTTCCTCCTCCGTCTCCACATCACATGCTTCGTCAGACATCTCGTTAAAAATATTTGAGGAATCCTCATCATCTTCCAACAAAGCAGTGTCAGGCTCTCCCCCCTCATACATGATAAGGAGAGAGCTAGAATAGAACCGGAATGCATTTTGTTTGGACAACATGGTGTGCAGTCGCCGCAGTCTCTCTACTATAGAGGCAATAAGTTCAGTGCGCACATTATATCCATTGTGGAGGAATTCATAAAGAGTTTGTTCAACTCCTTCTGTTTTCAGTCGTCTTCCATAATACTTGTTGTGACATCGATAGTGCCCCGTCTTGCCTTGGTACACCTGCAGGACAAAGAGTTAACACTTAAAATCTTACACCTAAATTACATCAATGCAAATATTTTACACCTAAATTACATCATTACAACCATGCAAAAGGCTACACAACTTCAAAAGAACAAATAACTATCAAAAAGCTTTCATTTTTTAAACAGTCCGTACAATAGCAAATAAATCAAACTAGACATGACTATAAATCATCAATTCATGTCTAATCTACACCATCATTTACACTCTCACTGCAGATAAGGATCTCTCAACATAAAACAAACTCATGCCAACAGATTTGAGACTTAAGGCCTGAGTCATGACAAGCATTTTCAATAAGGAAGTTAAATACATTTTACTTTGTTGTTATCGCAATGATATTCAAAAATTTGTCATACCTGCATGCCACATATTCGTAACCCCAGAGTACTTGATGTTGTGATCTCACATTTTCGCACTTGATGTTTTCTTTTTTCTTCAGATGCATCATCTCCATGCTGCCGTGTCCCCATCTTCAAATCCAATATGCATGGCATTTTGTAGCGGGATGCTAGGTTTTCAAGAAGTATGAATTCTTGCAAAGAGTTAAGAATTAAACGCAGACAAAATTAACACAATTTAACCCCCATTTTATCACAATTTCAGACAACATTCACGATAAACAGTGCTGGTTGTCAATACTATATTGTCATACATATTCAACATTACATATCTGCAACATTAGGTAGTTATTATGTAACATCTGTCTGTTACCAACTTCATCTGTTGCAAGTTAGTAACAACTGTTATCTATGCATAAAATAACTGCATCAATATGAATTTTTCAAAAGGATACTGTGTGTTTCTGTTCCCTTATTTTTCCACATTTTTGTAAGCTGTGCTTTCTGGCAGTGTAAACTCCACGGATTGTAGCCAGCTGAGAGTAAAATGTCTTTGTCTTTTGTGGCTGTACCAACCGGCGCTTTGTCGTCATTAATATCAATTTCAATGCTGCCTGTTCGTCTCATTCTAAATCCTCTGCAAGAGTATAATATGAACAAAACATTAGAAAGTGCTGATAAATTGTTATCTTCACACTTAAAGTAACCGAAGTTACCACACAAATAAAGCAAATATGACTATTTGCCGATAAGGCCTGCAGCGAATTAGGTCAATTTACCTTTTTGGAGTTTGGGGCCACACACAATAGGTTTTCATGACAGTACAATTAAACTATTCATACAAGGATTCCTTGAACAATAATTGAATACATATTTGGCAGTAGAAAAAAAGTTTAACCAAAGACATCTGTAAATGATGGTACTTCCGTAATTAATTTGAATTACCTTCTGCTTCTAGTGGAATTAGACTCAGAATCAGAATCTGATTGGACCCCTTCTCCACTGGAACTCGGAGAGGAGCCCGGACTGAGATGTCTCTTGCTTTTCTTTTTGGGGGCAAACGCAACAAGGTGCACATAGCCATCATCATCCTCTACAAAAGATACTTCGACCACACCTGCAAATTCAAATAAGAGCAAATTTAGTTAAGCCACAAAACCAATAAAATGAATATAGTTTAACATAGCACAACTAATCGGAGATTATAAATGTTCCAAATTTGTAAATACAACATGAAACATTGCTCCCCACTTTTATAACCATATATATCATATGACATGTTGGTGCATCGATTAACATTGATGATTAGTTTAAAATGAGATAAGTAGTGTCCCACTATACATTCACCATCCACAAAGGCTAATATAGCACAGCATCCTAGCATATCTCTAGAAGAATCCACAATAAATGTCCGCTTGCCTTTTTGTCATATTTGTCCAAAAATGGCTAGGAGCAGCACAATATGCACAGAAATGTTAACAAGTCAAATCCCAACATTTTAGTTAATAAAAATCTCTTCTGTGCTTAATTGGTCCAGGTTTTATGAGTTAGATAGTTGGGACTTTTTTATTACATTCACTGCAGTAACATTACTGTCAACTTTGTACTGCTCCAAGTTTTAGTGGACATTTATTATGGATCCTACTATAGTATCATTTCTATATTATTAGTTTATCATATTCAGACATAAATTTACACTAAATTTATTGAATATTCAGTTTTGTCGTATAATGATATGCTGCTGGTAATAATGGGGGACTTTCAGGTCAACAGGGGGAGCTCCATGACGGTCCTTACTATCAATGCACTCAATGACCTGATTGTATGATGATGTCATCAAACAAAGGCTTTAGGACCAGCATATAGCTCCCCCTGTAGACCTGAAAGTCCCCCAAATGTTGCAATTGCTTACCAGGACAATAGCTATACAATATATAAATTATGAAAATGTTTAAGAACAGTCATTTACTCCGATAATAATAATTAATTTGAAATTAGCAAGTTTACCTCATCTAGCTATTTCTTGAACAGTTTTTATCTGATAACTTACCTCTGTATTGTGGAGCGAATTCTTTCATTTCAGGAGGCATAGTCTCATAAAAGTAACGTTCTCTGAAGATAAGAGGCTTGCATACTGTGTTGTCATTAAACCGGAGCATGCTGGAGTGGCCCCCGACTTGGTGTACAAACGGTTCCAGTTGTACATATTCATGATGTTGCACATATTCATGATATTGCACATTAGCGGTGTTTTCATCTTCCATAACCAGTTCAGGCATTTAGGATGGCTCATCTACTCCTCCAAATATATCTTCTAGTAATCTGATTAAATAAAACAAAGATGTTGTCAGGAAAATGGAAAATTATAGCAGCTGTACTGAATTCTATACAGACTAATTAATATTTAATAAATGCATATAGCA
Organism: Alitta virens; assembly: GCA_932294295.1. NCBI lineage: Eukaryota > Metazoa > Annelida > Polychaeta > Phyllodocida > Nereididae > Alitta > Alitta virens. The sequence continues at coordinate 24,291,808 of OW028573.1, read as the reverse complement.
TACATATATGTAGTATACAAAACATAAATGGTGGCCCCTCAAAAGTAACTGACAGCAATATATTACTTTGAATTGTGACAAGAGATCAATAACTGTGTATTTATAGGTGTATGTATACACACCATGCCGCAAGCATTGACAAACTGGTTCCATCTGACACAAACTGAATTGTCAGGACTTCACAAATCAAGGGGAACGTCATTTCTTAACAGTATCCGCAATTCGTGATGACTCAAAAACCCCTCACATCAGCTGACAATCAAAAATGAATAATCTGTCAGAGGAAAACTGTCAGAAAATTCCAAGATACTGACAATTAGCCAACCCTTGGATGTTCATCCAAGACCAACCACACACCTGTCAAATCTTGCTGTCATGAGGATTAAAACAATTTTTTTTTACCTGCAATCAGTCCTGTCTAATTATTATAAATGTAAAATATCCAGTTTTGGTCTTTAGCTAAGAGCAGAGTCTGCCAGAGACTGTTAAGGAATGTCAAAGGGTTGAACACTATTGAAGATACCATAAACAGAATTTGCCCGCGTGGGTGATAGGGGCCTATATGACTTCAGCCCCCAATGCATACAGACGTCAACATTTTCCCAGGTCTATTCAACACCCCAGTCACTCCTTTCAGATGTTTTTACCCAAAGCAACCAGCCGTGAAGGGGGAATAACAACAACAAAGGTAAACAACGCTGTCGACGATCGACGTTTGCGTTTTCTGATAGCTGGTCACCTCGGAACGTTTCAGATCAACAGAGTAACTCAACTACAGCCAATTTCGCTCATCAAAACACGCCATACTAAAGTTTGTTTCTCTAAAAGTCAACAGGGTCTTACCTGAACATGTCCACAAAAGAGAAAGGGGCAGATTAGATTCAAATAGAACACATTTTCAGCTGTTCAGTGACGTAACTAGCAAAAATGGCGTCTTAGATGATCCAGAACGCTGTCAGATTTCGACCAATCAGAGAGCTCGATCTATTGTGCCTCGATGTGGAAAACAGAGAGGGCGCGTCGGGTTGCAATTGAGGCGCCATCTGGTGTGTTAAATGAAACAACCATCATGGAAATCACTGGCCAGGATATTTCTAAATGCTGATCAATCCATTAAAAGACATTCTACTATAAATTAAGATCATACACTAAATTAAAATATACTGTAACTGTTATGTAATTGGCCTTACATTTTGTAGGGGCTCCACCTTTCTTTAAATGTATGGCAATGCAAATTAATAAAGAAAAAAAGTATTTAAAAATAAATATGAATTTTTAGGGAAATTATATTATTTAATTACTGCATAAATTTGGAGTTATCAAAGTAGTGAAATAAGTATTTAATTTTCTCAAAAATATTAAGATTTATCTTTCAAATGACGATTAAAGCAATCAGAAGTCTCCCTATCTATAATACAGGCCTAGACAAAAGTGTAGGAGTTCATTTTACCCCTTTCTGCCATGTCATAAATTTGTTGTCAGGGGTGTTGTGAAAGGACGCTTTTGTCCAGGACTGAATAGTTTTCCTGCAGGGGCAAATTTGACCAAAAATCTGGGTTGGCCAGAACATGGCGACAAGAGTCTCCATGGCCAGAGTGAAAATGCAGCATTTTTAGTCTTTTTTAGGTATACGGAAAAATAAACCCAGTGGAATTTTCATAATCCAATAATGCTGCGCAGCAACATGAAATTTTAATAATTCAGTCAGTATTTGTTCTTGAAACATAAAAGTAGGCTGCATGCTATAAGGTGTATACTTGTTTTTTTCTTCATAATTTATTTGGCTTTTATTAATTAATTTAAAAATAACATTTTTACGCTACCTAGCTTTGCTTAATAAAGCAATATAAAATATATCGATAAGCAAAGCTACACACTAATAGTACAGCTTTCGGGCTATCCTTTGGTATATTTGGCATAATTTTAGGCTTTGAAACTTATGGTTAGTGACTATTGGTCACTGTTAGAAAAATACAAGACTCTTTGAAAGGCTCAATTTTTTTTTTCTTCTTCTGTTCAAAAATCTAAATTTAACAGATGTGAGCAGCTTGCAGTAAGTGTTTGCCCAATCTATAATTTATGTGTGGTCATTGGATAGACATAACCTCCAGCTGTAAAGAGATCTATTGTTAGTTCTCTTACCGTGCATTTGAGTTATTGCACAATTTATTTGCAAGTGAGTGTTTATTAGTTGCATTGCTCTGATAAGTGTGATAAACCTTTGAAGCTATTAGTGTTAATATCTTTGTTTGTAGCTGAATTTCAATGGAGGGAATGGTGCTTCTGGGCATTCCCATCTCATTGCAGGTCTTTTCCACGAGGTTTCCTTTGGCCATGGAGCCAGATAATGAATAACCTTCTTTATTACTTCATCCTCTTGTATTCCCATCTTCTAAGTCTAGTATCTCATACAAAATAGGTAAACGAGGGCTGTCAATTAATGTACCGCTTGAATCGTAACCTAATTGCACTAAAAAAACGGAAAAAATCTTGAAATCAGGAAAACAGCAACATCCACCATATTGTATGAATACTTTTGTCCAGGTACAATAACAATTCCTGTAGTACATAATCAGCTGATAATGGTGAGGGTTTAACTATATTCTCAGGAGCTCTCATGAGACAGGTATTGAATACTTTTGTCTGCAACTGTATTGTCAGTCAATATATCATTCAAGTTCCGATTGTTCTCAATAGGCACGAACGAGCGCTTTAGAAAAATATACATTTTTATTATGATTTATGTCTGAAAAACTCACGGGTTTCTACATAAAAAAAATTGACTTGTTGTTACACACATTGATGTATATTTCATAAAATATAAAGCGTCACCATGGGATATATTTGAGTCTCAATTAAGCCATATTTCCCATTGACTCCACTCCCATGCACCCAGGAAAGGTATCCCAGGCAAAACACGCAAATGTGTAGACCCATTGGTGCATCACTGCTGATGGGCACCCCATCACTCAAGCTGCTTGCAGCGCCTCCACTCCTCCGTCATTCCAACTTGACCCCCCCCCCCCCCCCTTGTGAGCAAGTTGCCCATCACTGCCACAAGACCAAAATATTTCCAGCTAATTCATGTAGCCCACGTGGTCAGAGCTGCCAAACTAACAACAATTAGATGGACTTGTCCCCCCGTGCATAGTATGATATGTACTCATATGAAGTATGAAAACAGTGTACAAACTTCATAATAACTTTTTAATAGCTTCTATTGGTGACACACCATTTCTTGATTAATTGCGAAGGCCTGACCACTACCAGTCACTGACCAGGCCTAGCGAGATTCCATTGCAGTACAGCTTAGGTCACAGAATGTCACGGCAGGGTCAACTCATTTAAATATAACGTTGGGGTCTCTTGACTGATGGAGGCGCATTTTTTTAAATGGCTCTAATTTTGGTAAAAAATTTAACAAAACCTTTATATATATATATTTTTTTTTTTTGCCAATTTTTAAGAAGAATTGGAAATGGTCATGCAGAAAATGTTTCCAGTTCAAAAGAGCCATCTTCAAAGAAAAACCCGACTAAACATGAAAATATTTGAAAAGTGGTAATCAACATTTTTTTAGGAGGATATATAGTAAATATTTAGAATATGCATGTACTTTAATGGTACCATGCAAACATTAGTATTAAATATCTTGGCTCAGAGGCAATTGAAATTTACAAACATTGGAGCAGATGATACATTACTCAGCTAACTAGTCAAAAATCGTAACGGGCCAACGGAAAGAAAATGGTTTTCTTATTTCTTTTAAGAGAGCTATTCATCTTATCTAACTAAATAGTAGGACGCTGGGGAGGGCTAAACTGAGTCTACTTCTTCAATTAAGACATCCAGACATCACCTACCATGTCTGTCTAACTTGCAAAAAATATCTATATTATAGTAACTGTTCATGATCGCATGCAATTAGGTATAAAGCCATGGTGTAGGTGCTAAATTTCATGACATCCCTTTGAAGCACGACTGCAGATCAGCTCTATACTAGCATCATGATCACCCAGTTGAATGTTGTCAGTGCACGATTGCCTTTGGGCCATAGCATTCCGTGGGTGTCATAAAAACTTTTTACAGACAACGTGAATGATGAAGCCTATTGTGTATCTGCATCCGGTCTTCTGGTCTTCCTGTATGATGCTTCAGACATGGATGCAGAGCCAGACACATCTGCATCTTTTAATCAAGCTCTTACCGTGGTTATGTAGTATATGCATGTAGTGATTATAACATAATTGGGGATTTTAATACCATAACAAAATGATGTTTATCGTCAATGTTCTCCTCGTATCAGGTGAGTTTATGTTTCCTGTTATGATTCTAAAATCTAATATTGGTATTATTTGACAGAAAAGTACAGTGATAAAAGTTGTTGGTAATGCAGTATATCAATATTTGTACATATATATTGTAACATGAAACTTAATCAAGCCAGTCTAACCCACAGAGTCATAACAATGTCATGTCGTTAACATTCACCATTTAATTTCAAATTGTTCAACGTTAAAACAGCGGCACAATAATTTTACAAGTCTTTTTTTTTCTCAGCGTATCTTTGCATACTGACCTGAAATAAAGTATAGGCCTACTAACAAAAAGAAATAGAACCAATAGAGGTATGAGAAATGTGTAAGATAATTGCCCGTGATTCCATAATTATACATGTATATCACAATTACCCTTGGATTATCCATGTAGGTTTAGTGAAAGGAAATTCATAAACTGTAGAATGTACCAGAAACTGGGGTCCAACATTGGTATTTAAGGTGTTGTTAGATCATAAATTGAAGTCTCTAAGCGAGAATTTCTGGTGCAGCAATTCGTGTACATGTGCCACACATCTCAATAAATATCCACTGCGTGGGCTTAGGACCCTGTTAAAGTCAATCAACAGTTGAATGTATACTATCATTAATGCAAGGTTTACGTACATAAATTTGGCCTGGTTTCAAGAAATGTAAAATGTGCACTGAGATCATGGAAACAAATTGAAATTGATGTTGGCATCATGCAGCAACATTGGGATGCTAAGGCCCTGGGGTGTTGAGAACAATGGCAACATGCCATCAGGCTGTCTCTATACGTACAGCACGTGCCCCAGGCACCTTTGTGACGTCACAGTGCTATTTGTATAAAGACCCTACGACCTTGGTTTGTGGCACTCCAAATTTGGGCACACAATGACTGCAAATTGCTCTTGTAAATTATGGATGTACACCGAACCTCCATCGCAGCATCCTCGAAGCGGGGTCTTCTAGATTATGTGGCAGGCGTCTGTCAAGCAGATTAAGTATTGTTGGTAATGGAATAAATACTTATTTTGCTTCTGACAGATGGTTGTCACGATTTATCTTCTAGAAAAACAGGGGATGGAATTTGAGACAAATGCAGAAAATGGTGGTACACATACACTGAGCTTGTGGCAGAAACATATTCTCTGAAGGTTGACCAGTTTGATATGTACACAAAATGTTGAAGTTTGGTTTCATTGTTATTGTTGCTTTCATGTTTCATTATTCTCTTGTTTCAGGAATCATTTCCACTGTTCAAAGCCACACTCAGCCTCCAAATGATATTTATTCAGAATATTTGAGGAGACTGACAAGCACTCAAGGCGAACCCCCAAAGGAGTCAACCAGATTACCAAACCAAAATAAACTACAACCAAGACAACAATTTAGAGGAAAGCCCAACTATTATAGCCAAGCTGCTCCAAAGAACAGAGATTCATTTTACCGCTACCATGGATTTCAGACAACACCAGATGACATTGAAACAGGATCGACTGAACACACTGTTAGGCCAGACCAACCTTTTCGCAGTCCAAAATCATCTCCCATGTCACGCAGCGGTCCAAAATCCAACCGATACACTCCACCAATGTATGGTGAATCATCGAGACACCCTGAAATAAGACCAGGAAAGTATGGGCGCTATCCTTATCAACGTACAAGACCGTCATTCATGCCAACTGGCAATCATGACACATACCACCGAGAGGCTGATGATGATGTACATTTAAGAACTGATCATCCAGAAACTCCTGGTGTTTCACCACCATCAAACCAGGATCCAAATTCAACATCACCCCCAATAGAGGAACAAGATCATCATCTAACAGAAGACAGACTGATTCCACCTGAACGGCAAGATAACAACAGACCAATTTCATCTGAACGGCAAGATAACAACAGACCAATTTCACCTGAACGACAAGATAACAACAGACCAATTCCTCCAGAACTGCAAGATAACAACAGACCAATTTCACCTGAACGGCAAGATAAAAACAGACCAATTCCTCCAGAATTGCAAGATAACAACAGACCAATTCCATCTGAACAGCAAGATAACAACAGACCAGTTCCACCAGAACGGCAAAATAACAACAGACCAGTTACACCAGAAAGGCAAAATAGCAACAGACCATTTCCTCCTGAGCTGCAAGATAACAATCAAGTCAATCCAAATGAACTTTACTCGCCATTTTCATCCAAACAAGCACCAGATGAACCTTATAGTGAGGAATTCGGCAGATATCATCCTGATCCAGATGGTATTTTGCCTAGCATGGAAAATATTGCCGATTCTAATGAAACTCAATATGAAAACTCCTTTCCTGCAAATCCACAAATTCATAACACATCATTAATTGAATTACCAACCCCTCCAGAGCCTGGAAATCAAGTGCTTTCAACACTAACTACTACCACCTCAACAATAACACCAGGGCCTGGTGAGTTACAAGAAGAAATTAGCACTACTTCCAAGCCAGCATACTTCACAGAAAACTTACTAGGCAAGACAACCACTACATCATATGAATGGCCAACTAAACAAGTTAACACGTCAGTGTCAGTAGATGTGGAACCAATCAGAAATGAAGACAAAGACATTTTAAATCCTGATGGGAAGGAAAGAGACCCCGAGGAATTTGATTATGACTCTGAAAACAACCAGCAGGAGAATTACTCAGAATTCTACGATGATGTCTATCCTGATTCTAAAAATTTTGAAGAAGAATATGATCAAGAGGATTATGGTGAACACCAAGAAACTTCCAATGAAACTGTAAATAATACAACCTACGACGAAGAATGGCCAGATTATGCTAATGGAGTTTTGTACATGGGCAAAAACCCAACAAACGAAACAAACAATGCCACGGATTCCGAAATTGATGGTGGGGTGATGCAAGGCGACTTTAATGCTACAGCTATAGCAGTTACAGATGGTAAGTGTGATAATCTTGATAGAGACGTATATTGCTAATTGAGAATCTTGGATGTTGAATGCTGATATCTTAGACAACTGTTTAATATACAGTAGATCACATCTGGTTGTGAGATTTCAGCAAAAGCTATAGAAAATCTTTTGCATTATTTATTTGTTGCGATAGAAACAATGGTCAAGTATTTGTAAAAAGTGTTATTACATGCATTGTAATTAAGATAAATATTTTGGTTATTCATTTAAAAATACGGTTGTCAAACATTGTCTTTCCAGATGAAAAACATCCCATCATGATACTAGTAGTCGTTATTGGAGTCAGCGTTATCCTGATTGCCTTCATTGTTATTGCAATTGTCATCGTCAACCATCTTCGACGCAAAATTGAAGAACCAAAACTGCTGAATTTCATGCACAATAATTACTGCAATTTAGCTGAAACCAGTTTTACAACGGGATTCATGAATCGGGCTTATGAGGAACTTAATAATGATCAGTCTTCCATTGCAAGATCCATGGAAAATCTTGCGGCACAGAGAATCGCAAGCGACAGCAGAACAAAACTTGTTGGTAGTCATCCTACTCAGATGTATGGTAATTTCCAAAATGGTGCTGCAAAATATGGCTATTCTTATGGAGGAAGCTTTTACCCTAACAATGGATTTGCAGCCCATGGCTACCAAGCTAACACAATGACCCCAGTGGAGGTGGAAGATGACCCTGACTTGAACCTGACCTTAGCCGCTGCACCCATAGACAAATGCGATGAGGTGAGAAGTGTCAGTAGTGAATCGACTGATGATTTGTTTGTAAGAAATGATTTTGTGAATATCATGGCACAACCTGTATTCGATAACGCATGCCACAGAGAAGATATGCTAGATAACGTATGTTCAAATGAATGTGTTAACCCTTTGTACTTATCGTCTCATACCCTTCCTGGCTTAGATATGGACGACCCATTAAATGAAGTGACACAATGCACAAGAGACAATTACACAAATAGCTTTTTGGAAAATGGCGCCATTTTGGCAACATCAACACCTCGAGAAGCGCCACCTTCTGGATTGTACAGAACGTCATCATGTCCTGATTGTTCGGCTGCAATGGACAATTTGTCTGATGAAGTTTTCTTGAGGCCAGACCAAGAATCATCAAAAGTGACAAACATTATAAACACTACTGGTCTGTCCTTATCGGAGTCCAACCTTGCACGCCACCTGGCGTTATGTGATGGAGGCAAAGATCCCAGTTCACGCGTTAACCAAAGTCTTTGCAGCTTAGGATCTAAAGTGGTGGATGACAGATGGGAAATGAGAACTGGATTTTGATCGGAATGATATACTATTCAAAGAGACATCAACTGGCTATAGTTATGAATTAACCTAGCTGAATAAACAACATTGTACAGGGTATATCTGTTTTAACTTATTTTATTGGAAAAATCCCATAGTTTTGCTATATATATCACAGTAGCAGAAAATCATGTAATATATTAAACATTATATAACATAAAATATTACATATATCAATGTAAAGCGAAATATGAAATAAACAAATGAAATACAGCTAGCTGTGTCCCTTTTTTTATGTTTCAGAGTTTGAATGGTTCAGATTTGAAAATAAAGTTTGTGAAATATTTTGTATAATAACTTTTCAGTCCAGTGTATATGAACCTAATGACATCAAAATGATAGTTTATCGTTTATTTAAAAACAAATAAACAATCAAAGAAAAAGCATCAGGCTATGAAAGCGTCCACATGTTACTCAATTCATGGAATATCTCTAAATCTTTAAAATATATCATGCATCCACGAGACGTCCACTTGGACAGCTTAGTAAACTAGCTGCCACTCCCCACAAGTCCTTTGTTCGATTATTCCAGACTCCCAATTCACACATGTGAATCTAGTCAATGAGATCAATCCCTCATTGTACCTGGTAACATTTCCCGATAGTACTGTTGAAGATTTGGACTTAAACTTTATAATAAATATAAGTTGGGAATAAGCTATGTAGTACAGTTAAATTCGGGTTCAAATTTCCTATGGTCACATGCAAATTAATAACGCATTTAAATTAAAGAGTTATTATAAAATATTCAGTTGTTCCGCAATACATATACAGGTACAATATGAGACAAGTTAACAGGTTTACAAGCCAAAACAGTTATAATGCCCTCGGGCATTTGACAGGTTTGGCCATAAAATTGCTTAATAAAGCTGACAATTACGGGATGCAAAATACTCGGTGAAGTATCACAAGTTATCATGTCCAACCTGGAGGCAAAAATGACATGGAAATTGAAGGCATTGATTTGATTAGAGAAAAATGGATTCAACTGTCATTTAGTGATGGTGGCCAAGCCTTCGCAACTAGACCAGAGTTTCTCGGTAGATCTCATCGTGCAGTCTATGAACCATCAACAGTGATATCTGGGCTTGATTCAAAACAATGTTCAACAAATCAGTATCTTTCTCAACTTCAGCCTTAGTGAGAGGAATTTCCTAATTAGTCAGCCAACAACATCATCAATAAGCCCATCTGACTGAACATTGCCCGCTTTGGCCTGGAACCCTGGGAGGTCTGATGAAGGCTTACAATTAAGTTAGCATAAACATGTCTTCAATATCCAATGTTTTTCGATTACCACTTAAAAATTCTATCGTCCAACATTACTGCTGTTACGAGATGTATTGCGGGAACTGGCTCCATCACAACTGGGGACATAAGACGGTGGATGATACCACACGCCAAACTTCATCGGTCTTCCATTGTCCATTCGTGATGAATTATCTTGTCTACTTGGTCTTTGAGTAGAGCTTCTGTGTAAACTTGAAGTGGCATGTGTCTGTGTTTGGGTTTGTCCATTTCTATGGTCAGTTCGGCGTTCATTTCTTGGCCGATGTCCGACATCGCTTCTGCGATAATTCAATGACCGATGACCTTGGTCGTTTGGATATAACGGATGCTTGGCAGTTGGGCGATGGTAGTTGATAGGATGTCTGTAAGTGCAGAATGAATTCAGGGCTTCCAAGTAAGGATCATCCCAAGGTGATACTCCAACAGGACCAGCATAACTATGTCGTTGGACCCGACAGTCCATAGACCCCAGTGACCGACGTCGGTCGCTACCATGTGTACCATCGGCTGTGATATGGTCACTTATATCGAGCGATGGGTTATCGGCATACCAGTATGCCAAAGAAGGTCTTCTAGCAGGATATCCAAGATCACTCATCCATAAGCTATTGCTGTTGCTTCGAAGATGTCTTCGTGCCCTGTGATTGCTCTTTTCATTTCTTCGATGGACGATGAATCCAACCAATGATCCAACGCCAACAATGAAGGCAAAAAGACAAGCGATTATGACTACCAGTGAAATAGGTGACAGGAATGCATCAGATGCTGAAAAAGAAAAATATGAAACATATTTGTAGCGTCCATGACTATAATAAGGCCTGAGATGCAGGATCAAAGTAGTTTAAGAGCCCAAAGATGATTAATGCTATGAGAAGCTCACCTGAACCTGACTGAGTGGATGTGGCCACTGGTGTGGTCGTCTGGTCTAGGCCTGAAAACAAAACAGTCTCAGTATAAGGCATATAAATCAGGACAAATAACAAAATTAACATAATTGTCACATGAAGCAGAATGTTACAATTGTTTACCAAATATGGTGAATGTCGGAGTCGTGGAGGATAAAATTGTCATCTCATTTCGAAAAGTTGTACCTGTCACCAAAATGATGTCATCTCTTGGTTCTGCAACAGATTTTCAATTACACCTTACTATTGTAGTGATACCTATTCGTAACGCAATAGTAGTAATTATCAGATTGTGTGGTATTACAAAGTATCTATTTGATAATTTACCTGTACAATGTTCCTTTATCCAAAATGAGCAGCATTTGTCCTTTATAGCACCTCTATCCACTTTGTTGTACATCTGACATGTCTTTTTGTCCGAATTGAACTCAAACCCACGACATTCCCTGTCCTGTTTGCACAGTTCCTTGCAATAGTGTTCATTAACACCAGTTAGGGTGTTCGAGGTGACTCCTTTCCCTCTGTGGTGAGCCCTGGCTGTAAAGCATTCGTCTGGAAAGAAATAAGGCACAAAAGAATATACCCTAACTTAATATTATGAGAATAAGCATTGCTGCTTGTCTACTAATGACAAAATACTAAAACTACTGATACATATGTAACATTTATTGACCTGAACTACATGCAGCCATGCTCGATAAGGTAGTTGAAATGCAACACTACAAAGCCATGTAATACATCCAAAAACAGAGAGTCGGAGTCAGATGATGTTCATTTACTTTAAATATAACTTGGAACGGTTGATATGTTGGAGGTCAACCCAAAGTGGGCTACACAAGGCAATGACATGCTGCAATTTGTGACAAGCTCATGTCTCAGTTATCAATACAGTTTATAATAATGATGGTGAATATAAAAAAGAAAAGAAAAAGGGGTTAAGGTAACTTACATGTGCACACCTGGACCTTCTTGTAATGGTTACAGCAAGTGTTGTTATCATGAGATGAACGATTGGTAGCATAATGCAACCAACAAGACTTTTCCCAGATGGTGTAATCCACTCCAGCACATTTGGTATTCTTCATGCAAAGTGATTGACATCCATCCTCACTAAATGATCCTTCTTGTCTGATTCCTCCATATTGACTTCCTGACTTGAATTTCTTCAAGATGGTGACATTATCGTTGCAACCTGATGTAAAACAAATTGTGTACTTTTATCAAGGTCATGTTATTTATAATACCATAATTTTATGGGTAGTCTCTCTTATCATAGCTATGCAAATGAATAGAATATTTACCACGCGTAGTGGACGAAGTGGACGTCTCAACTGGCAATGGAGTTGTTGTAGAAGGGACAGCATTGCTGCTGGGGGCTGAAATATAATGGTATATGATGATGGTATTATATTCATTAGGACATTGGGTTAATTAATTGCTTAGCTATCATAATGAGTTAAGATGATATTTTCATCATTTACTATATTTTTCAGACTTTTGACAAGTGTCATTTATTGATAAGATTGATATTCATTGATAAAAATGTTTCCCAAAACAACAAGATAAAGGAAGACGACGATGGGAAGATAGCTGTTAATATTACGTGAATGGTCAAATGTTGTGGTGGTATTGTGTTGTCAAATATTGCAATATTTCTCACCACTAGGACAAGGGATTTTGACATACAAGTTGACACCATTCATCTCAAGGGGAGAGAAGTCTTTGAAATCATCGTAAATCAAACAAGTAGAATTGAAAGAACTCCATTCTACTGCTTGACAAGTGGAAGAGTTCATGCAAGCTGATCGACAGGAAGCTTCTGTATCCATGGAGACAGCGTCCGTAGTTACTTCCTTAGAAGATGCTAATCGACTGGTGTTATGTTTGTGGTTGATAAAAACACGCAGGCACCAGTCTAGAATAACAAAGATTACTTAAGTAAAGTGAAGGATGTTGTATACAAATATTTTAAAAAACAAAACGAACAAAAAAACGTTACATAAGCCATTTACATAACAACAAGACAACCTGACCATTAGAACTTGTAGATTTTTTTACGATAAGTTTGCAGATTTGAAGTTAGCATTGTTGGATTAAAAAAATGCATTTTAAAATCAATTTGGAGTTGTTATCATTCAACTTACCATAATTTTCATCTCTGAGAGATTCGTCTGGCATAACTACAGTGTTGTTCATTAGGACATCCTTCTCTTTCTTCTTGAGATCCCCTTTGGTGCCTTCCTTACTTGTGCTTGAAGCTGCAGTTGCTTCAGTAGTGGTGATGCTAGGTGTTATACTACTTTTGTCTGTGAATATGGTAACTTTGCCAGTCACAGGTATTCTGGTCAAAAAGGACTGCAACAGATCTGTAAATGTGACTCCAATTTGTTTTGGATTAGAATGTGTGGCTGTTGTTGTAGTTGTAGATGTTGTGTTTGTTGTTGTCATTGTTGGTGGCACTGATGTTTTCTTTGGTGTGTCAGTTGTTGTTGTTGATGATTTGGTTGTTGCTGTAATTGTTGGTAATGTTGTAAATGATATGGAAGAAGTGGCTGACATTGATGTTGACATATTTGTTGTTGATGATTGTTTAATGGCTGGTAAGGTTGGTGACGCTGGTGTTGTTGAAATTACTGGAGGTGTTGTTGGACTAACTGTATTTTTACTGGTTGTTTCAATAGCAATTGAACTGGATGTATTACTACTTCTATAGGCTTTTGTATTACTGTTTCTATAGATTTTTGTAGATGGTGTAGTTTGACCAGAGTATGGCATTGGAGAACTGTTTGTAATTATTGCTGTACTATGACCACTCGTACTGGTTGTATCCTTTTCATTCATTTTTCTTACAATAACTGTGACCTGTCTGTCATGTCTTGGTGGATGACTAGTAGGTTCTGTTATGAAGGCAAGACGAGGAACAGTGGTCGCTTCAGTTGTAGGTCTTCCGCTCACTTGGTCACTTTTGGTACTGCCAGAAGTCTTATCACTGTCAAACCCTTTATCCAAACCATACTGAGTAGAGGATGGAGTGTTATCAGAAACGGTAGTGGGTTTGGGAATAGATTTCAAAGTAGAAATTATAGCAGAGAATGTAGACCAAAGACTTGACGATTTGTTTGAGGACTGTTTGCTGGTCTCTTCTGGGGTAAACTTTGGAAGAGGTGGAGGGTCTGTCTTGGGCAGCTCTTCGTCAAAGTAAAAAGTGATGTTTGGAGTGACATCAGTTCTTACGTCATCATTAAGGCTGAGATCTATTGGAAAATCGTTCTTTTTGTTTTTATCCTTTTCATCCTGACACTTATGACCCGTTTCTGAAAATTAAAGAATTGAATGAGTGGACGTTTCTGGTTATGTGGATTGTTTTACCTTGTGATTTAATATTCTAATTTGACAATACCTATTGATGTTAAAAATAGACCCAATTAGGTGGTGATCAATGTTTTTGTACTAATAAGGCCAGGTTTCAAATACGACCATAATATTGCAACCCATTCATGTGCATTTTTAAGTTTATCCACAATGAAACAATTACCGATATATAATAAATTCTGACTTACCAATGACTTTGTAGTAATACCTATGACTGGCATCTTTCAATAAGACTTTCGGCAGCCCAGAGTAGAAGATGCAAGTCCTGGTGATTTCCTTGTAAGTCAAAGATTTACAGATAGAGGAGCTGAAACAGAGGTGGACACAGGCTGGCTCACTGACCTCCACGTTAGCCACTTCAAAACCTCTGGGTGAGTAGAACCCTCCCTTGAACTTCATTTTGGTGCATTCTGTGGAATTGCATACATCGTTATTTATTGGTTTGTTTCATTCTGTCATGAACAGTTTTAGAGAAAAGGCCAGGGTTCAGAGAAAAAACTGTAAGAACATAGGAAAACGGTTTCTTTCAATTCAATACAATTTATCATATTTCGTTTTTATCTGAAAATAAGGGATTTAGTTTTTTTCGGCCATACCGTGTTCATAGACCATCATAGTGTTTGTGAGCAAATGCCATTATTCTGTTTGACAAAAAGCAAATAAAAACCACTTTCATTCGGCTGACTGTTTTTCATGTTTTGCTTCTACAAATCCGTTTGATTCGTAAACTATATTGTGTTGATATTGCTAGGCAACCACATTGTGTTCAACTACATATAAGCCTATACATAAACATGATAAATGTACATCCCATACATGATCACTTACGCATTTGAATCAATAAATTGGTTGAATAATCCATGTGAAATCGACAAATCCCTTTTTAATGTATATTAGCATGTCACCAATACATTGTGAATCAATGCAAATGCCTTACAAATGGATAATCTATGAAATCTGCACATGACATACACTAAATATCAACAGATAATTGCCCAGGCACTAGAGTAAATTAACTAACCTTTTTCCGATGTTACTTGTGAAATTTGAAGAAATGTAATGAGAAAAACTGATCCCTTGGTAAGATACATCCTGTGTCCAATGCAATGTCCGAATTATGATTTTCATATTGTTCTATGGTCCGTCGGTGCTGGGACCTGTTGACAGTTTCAATGCCTCAGGCTCATGTTTTGACCTCAGGCGATGAAACCGTTTTAAAGTTAAGTGCCGCTCCGTTATCTGCCATATCTACACCTCTAGCTAAAATGTCATGATGCAGGTGTGCTAATATGACTAGCCGAAACAGTCTAAACTACAAAAAACCACATGACATTATATTCTTGTAAATTATTATTTGACTCACTTTGGGTTGAAAAATCTACAAAAGTTAATCTTTGAAACTGGTTTATGGTTTAAAGTCTTAGATATATATTGTGATGTTTCTGCACTTTTGACAGGGAGTGTAAATAGCCCCTAGGCATTAGATGTTTCGCTGCAATGTTATCGCTGAGCTTTTTACTGAACCATCACCGTGCCTATAGTCGTTTTCTAATCATGGGAACAAGAGAACTTTTCATATTTAGCATCATATTGCAGCAGTATTTCGTCATTAAAGCAAATGTTATGGAAGGTTTCTCACAATTTGTGCATGGTGCATTTGAATATAAAAGGCAACGATTCCAATACATTTGCAGCTTTTAATACAATGTTCTGCATACAATACCAATATGATACCAATATAAAATGCAAAAATAGACATCACAGTACTTTATCAACATAGCAGCAAATAAAAAATGCTAAAATAAAAAACCTCAGTACTTTATCAACATAGCAGCAAATGATATTCAAAACAACACTAAATTCACATCTGAACACACAGATATTTACAAGTCTCAGAATGTAATGGATAAATTGAAGAATTTTTCACTGCCCGATCGCCTCCCATCAAAATGAGGCAGTCTCACATTTACGACCAATGTATTCGGACAAACCAAATGATAACTTCGGTAAATCACTTCACCATTGTTATCAGTGTAAAGTCACAACAAAAATTATTCAGACACTTTCATGCAAATTCGAACAGTAGTAGAAGTGGTTAGCTAAAAGTGGTATGCGAGAAATGAAAAAGTGTCCGAATAATTTTTGGTGGCATTGCATTAATTTATGTATATACTATAAACCTCGTGCGGAATTAATATTGTGGATGCGCTGAGTACATAACGACTCCTGACCCTGAACGCAAAATCATTATCCAGTTTAGTGTGTACTTTTGATTTACATTTGGCATGAATTCATATTTCATGAATACAATTGATAGATATTTGGGTCATTGATGTGCCTGTTTCTTTCTTTTTATACATATATATTTTTTATTTTTTGCAAAAACCATTGCATGTTGCTTTATATATGCACACGCCAGATCTGTTACAACAACATAGATTTATGCATATCAATAATTTGATATGTTGTTTAAACGCTAAAGCTAAAAAAAAATCATAGCTGGAAGTCATGAAATTATACATTGTACAAGCAGTACATAATTACTTCTTTACATACCAAATTACTAACATATTTAAATGTTAATTACTATGCATAAGGAAGACCTATGAGGTAGGAGAACTAATATATATATGTTTTTTTCACATAACGATATTTAATAATTTCTGATATCGATTAATGTCAATGTTCAATCCAACATACTTTTTTTGTGTATTTCTTTGTGTATTCAAGGCCTTGGTTAATACAGTTTTCAGTGTTGCCACAACATGATTATCATAACTGTCTTCTAGCCAAAGGATTAGCATTTGCTGTGCCTCAGAGAGGGATATTGCTCTAATCCTGGATCAGATAATCCAGTATAACAGTTCAAATCTCTTATTAAGAAATTAAGATATCATTCGCTAAAGTTGGATAATTAAGGTCATAGGCAGCCCCTATCGTCTCACTGTAGAGTCATTAATTAGTTCAGTTAATGGACAGACATTAATGAAATGCCTAGTTAACGTCAAATCCTCTAGATGGAGTGATATAGCACCAGATGTCGCCATTTGACTAGTTACGCCTGACTCGTTCCCATCTCAAGTAAGGAGACTGGTCGGGTCTGTCAATCGGAAGGTGACGTCACAATGTGCGGATGCTAGATATCAACCAATCAGATCACAGAATTCGCCAGACCCAACCCGAGTGTTTCTTCACTCAGGGAACCAGAGAGAGAGTTATGTCACAGCTGAATGTCGTCTTCAGCATCAAATATTACAGGAATTCCGTCATCCTCGATGGTGGCACTAGTGCCGCCGGATGTTGATGAAGATGCCCGAGAGGAAGATGGCGGATGTTCATCGTTACTTAGCAACTGTTGATTACCAAACGACGCGGCTCTATTTACCTTCCGAGACCATTGTTTATCATAATCGGTCTCATCTTCTTGTACGATGTTAATTGCTTGAATCATGTCTTTCTTTTCCTTGGGTTTGCGTTGAAATATCCGTTTGAACTGAAAAGAAGAGAATAATCTTTAATTGTAAGTCTATCTAGACCATAAGTCTCTCATATCTCTGTTGCTAGCGGCAAGAACTAGAGGGCTGCACTTCCCATATCTATCTATCTATCTATCTATCTATCTATCTATCTATCTATCTAACTATCTATCTATCTATCTGTCTACCTATCTATCTACCTATCCATCCATCCATCCATCCATCTGCATTCTGTTGTCTTAGTGTTACCCCAGAGCTATGGCATAACCTAGTCTTTCATATCTGGTGTGAACTTAGTCTGTCATCAGCCACTACCAAAGGTCGGCATAATGATGAGACACCTAAACCTCCATACTACGCACCCAGCAGCTTTTAGTGCATTTTCCAACAGTGTTGATTATCACATTTATTCGTTTGAAGGAGTTTCAGAATCCGATCAGGCTTTTCCTTTTCACCCATCGAAACCCAAACTAGTACTGTGTGGCAGCCCAGTCTGTGGAGAAGGTCAGCCAACAAAAACGGCTGCTGAATCCAAGGATGCTGATGTCCAAAACACGAATATCATCATTTCTATATTTGAAAAGCCAAGTGGAATCTTGACAATATATGGCTGTTACAGCATTGTTACATAATTAGGCATGGTAGACATTTGCCAAAGACACTGATATAACCTGCCTGAACAGCTTATCATAAGTGCTATTGGTTGTTACTTTTATATGTTTATTGCATGCGTCCCCCACTAGTTTTAAAATATATTCTTGGAAAGGCATAAGCATATTTAACTAAACTTTCTGATTTTATTTCCCACATTAATCCATCGTTCCCCTCTTGTTAAATTCTTCTTAAACCCCAAAAACTTCCAGTTTGGTGTACAGGTCAAATCGTAATGTTCCTGTCGTAGTTCTCAGTGTTGATAACCTAACTATAGCTGACTTCTTCAATAATTGACACCCATTATACTTTTGGAGGCTTGACCTTACATTTTCCAAGCTCAATGGTGGTGAATGTGATAAATTATTATCTATGCTCATAACCAGGTTTTGTCATATTGTAGATAGAGAAGTGGATAGTTTAGATCTCTGCTTACATGGGGGCGGATACCTTTCATTTTGTATCAACTTGCATATATTCGTCTGACACTCACAGATTTCTTGATTTTTCTCATCCCTGTTGGTTTCGTTACTTCTGCAACATCTTGACTGTTGGTTGCAGCCTCCTCCGTCGACGATAGCATCTCTCCTTCTTCCTGGAATTACATAATATAATAATTGGATGTACAGCAGTATAAACCATGGCATTATATTCTTTACTATCAATTACCATTAGTTTACATTTCTTGCTGCATGCTTCGTATGAAGCATATTACTGAAAAACGTACAGTTAGTTTCATTAAAAACGGCCTGTCAAAATGAACCTAGACAAAGCAAGACACCTTACAAATTGCTGCTACCTGTCACTAAAAAGAACTGTCTGGCTATAACTGGCTACTTAAAGCCAGATCTTATTTGTCATTTTTTATTGAAAAGATGCATGTCTATTGTATACATATTTATGGTTTATTAGATACATTTCTTACATTTACCAAGGTTTATACTTTTCAGTTGTGATAAGTTTATGCCAACTGTAAGCTAGGAGTATACAGAAGTGGCTGGCTTTAGTTATAGCTACAGCCAGGAAAAGGTTGCTTTATGATTTACGTAGTAGTATAGTTTATTTTTATGTACTTTATCCGGGATCCATGCCTACACAAAGAGGTATTCAGTTCTACTGTTTCCTGTACACTGCTACTGCGTAAATAAAAAAATCAACACTGTACCCGATTACCTCATCAATAACTTATACAGGTGCAGCATAAAAACTTGCACCAGCGGCTAATTCTACCTCTTTTGTTATTACCTCAATTGACTGTAATCGCATGCAGCTGCAATCATACACACAAAAGTAATAATAGTCCTAAAATATATTTATAAATATATTTTCGTTTTTCAAGAATTATAGATAATATGGATCTAAATATAGCACATGCACACTTATCACACCTTCGGGTAATTTTCACCTCGGCTTTTGCAATATAAGCATTAGATTATGTCACTGATCATACAGATGTGTTACAGACACCTTTCTTTACCTTTGCCGCCAAAAATAGGGCAAATAGATTCATTTTTAATAAGGCAGAAAGTGCCATTTTGGATTTTGGTCAATTTTCTGTCTTTTCTGTCTAATTAACTGGCCAATCCTCCTGAAAATCATGTGATTATTTCGAGATTAGTTGTAAATTCCAAAAGTCCCTCTGGAATTCCATTATATTTCTCTGTTTTAATTTCATGACCTTGCTGAATCAAAACTGGAACCAAACTTCTTATCATCTAATACCTTGATATATATATGCACATATAAAAAACATTGAAGGAGGATTCTGTGCAAATATTATATTTTCTATGGCTTCAGAGGTGTAGTAACTAAGAAATATCTAATTTGTAAACTTTCTGCAACTAGAGACACCATGCAAGCAGACAGAAATTTGACTTCTGTGATGTGTATCACTCAGAACAAGCCCTGCAGCATACACCCTCTCAATAATTCAGATACTGATATTGTCTAACATTATAAGATCAAAAATATCACAATGACCATTTGCTTATAACCCTAACTAAATGTAGCAAAACTTAAAAAGACTTCACAAGCAGGAGTAACCTAGAGCTATCCCGAAAGTAGAGATGCCTTGTGCAAGTTTTTAGGCCAAACCCTGTATAGAATCCATTTATTGGTAAATGTAGAATTACTAAGGTAATTAACGCCAATATTGCATACTAGTTAGTAATATCTGTCTAAGGTAATAAATAGCCTGATGCATGACATATTCATCTCACATTATGTTACCAAAACAAACTGACCGTCAACAAGTCACTATACACTTCTGCTTCAAAAACCGCTGTACAATAAGCACGCACTTACAGTTGGAGGTTTAAATTCCTGAACTTCAGAAGTAGAGCGAGATTGTGAAACTACAAAATCCGGCGTTGGCATTCTGGTATTAGGCCTAGCAGAGATAGCTTCCTCTGATTTGGTGGCTGTCATGTGGGCTACTGGTGGTGTGAGTAAGTGCTTTGATGATATGGCTTACAAGCCACAACCCCCCCCCCCCCCGGCCCCCGCCCTTCTGGTCCCTCCCCCTCCCCCCCCCCCTCCGACTAAATTACAAATACCTACACACTTTGTCCAATAGTTAGCTAACTTTGCTTAGGCAATTATTATTGGCCAAATTCAATAATTTAATATCTTCAAGGTGAATGTAAGTATGCATGCATATTTGAAGTGTTGGCATTCGCCCATTATTATTAAGCATATCACTACGAGCATGTGCAGTGTTCAGCCATATGTGAATTAAGTTTAATGTGTCAGCAGTTTTGGCACATGGTCACACTTTTTTCCTTTGATCTCCTTTTTTGAGTACACAATCCAGGTTTTCGTTTATCGATTCTAAATAAAATCACTACAGCTGGGACTGGAAAGGACATTGATTTTCGTTTTGTCATTTTGTCATATTTCTTGATTTCCAACGTAATCTACAAATGACATTTAAAAAAGTTCACTACATGAGCAATGTTGTTTATTTAAGTGATATAACTGCAATTCTTATCAAACATTCCAGCAAACTGACTATCCAGCAAGCACGTATGTGACGTTCATTTACATGTCGCAACAATGGTGTTGCCGTGTTGCTAAGAGCAACGGATATAAACAAGATGGCGGCCAAGCGTAGTGATTCATTACCGTTCTGCACGTGTTTATGGTCAAACTGGTCAATATCCTTGATCACATGACCAAATTGTCGTAGGAATTCTGTCCAATGCGGAGTTCTATAAGCTGTAATAAATGGGAAAGGGCTACTTTTGGAACCTGTGGCCCATCAAACAGAACAGTTAATTGGGTTTATAGTGCACTTAGGTTGCCAAGTCTAATATATTGCCAAACTGACAAAATAAGTCAGTTAACTGGAAAGACTGCCACAATTCCAAGGGCAGCTGTAAACAGAAATAAGCACCGAGTGACTCAGGTCAAATGGCCAAATTGCAAAAAGGAAACGAAACATTTTGTGGAATATATTGAGATGACACAATGAAAAGATGAAAATCATTTATTATATGATTATAGATGAATATTCTACAATGATTCAGCTCCAACATATTTCCTGCAAAGCCTTCAATTAGTTCAACCACTGTGGATTCAGCAGAATTATTCTTATCAATCTGTGTGCGTTTGTTTCCATGGATACGAAACAGAAAAGTAACAGAGCAAATACATGAAGTCATTTGTGTTGATCATGCATTGGTCAACAAGCACAGCAGAGCTACATGCAACAGGATGGATGGAAGATGACATAGACAGATAAAAAAAAACAGATCCAGAAATCACTTTATACCTGCCAATAGCACTCTGGTAGAAGGGCTCACAAAGTTCAGCCCATTTACATACTGGCATAGATATTTCTTAGTGATGGCCCAATATCGTGAGTTGATCATTTTATCGAAGTGCTTGAATAATTGTTGCATTATTACATCTTATAAAAGTATGTTGTGTCCCCTCCAATTAATAGTGGACTTTCCATAAAGCTTCTTTATGTTTCCGCTGGGTGGCTTCTGGCAGAATTAATGCTGGAGGCAGACGTGATGATGACATGATACGGCTGCTTGGAGTTCACACCATGTTACACATTTACCCCATCGGTGGGGTCTTTTATTTGCTTCAGCATATACATAGATTGGTTGTTTTAATATGTCTGAGTTTTGTTTAAAGCGAAATAGCTCTTACCATCTGGTCATATAAGCTGACTTAGCTTCAGATTCAGTAGTCCTGAGACATGGACATCTAGAGCGCACCCTGTCGCCCCGGTTCCCTTTCAAAATACGACAACAGAAGTCGAAATGAAGTAGCAGCTTTTATTGACTAGAGATTAAGTGTTTCCGGGGGGTAAATATACGATTAGCAGTCAATAGTTGACACAGTTGCCATTAAGGTACACAGGCACGCACAGGGGCCTTCTGTTTACAATATACATTCATTAATCTGCAGGATCAGCTGCTTATATCATGCATAATAAATAATGTTAATCTGTATAAACTCTGGCAGTTAACGCCTACATGTACAAAATAATGCATACAAAATCAAATATTTGAAAATAACACACAACAGCATTGTATGGTGAGATAAATTAGTAGGGTCACTAGTAACAAGAATATTCATATTGGCCATACAATATTTCAATATACAGACAAAACATTATTGAAATGGCAGCGATCAAAACTTATTCAGATCTTGTTGCATTCATTCGATTCTTTTAATAACAAACTTTCATGGAGCAAATTTCATCATGGTAACAAATAAACACCATGGCATAACTAGGTTTGGATGCATAATAAATATTAGATGATTAAGAACGACAAAATTATTTTCACATTGTATTTTTCGAATTAATAATCCCAGTTGAAGTCAGTTAAAATATATTAGGATTACCATAAGTTTAAAACTAAATTCACAAGAGGTAGGTAAGTATATAGATTATAATTTCCTTGCAGATCTTTTGATACAAAGGAAGGAATAGTGAATATGAAATATTTGTTAACAGGCATAAACAATAATCTACAATAAACAATTTCAGTATATCTTTTGTTTTACCCCTTTCTCTGCATGAGTATTCCATACAACAGACACATTATAGATAACATGGCGTTCACGCCTACATACAGTTAGTTTAATAAAATACGATCGACTCTAGACAGCTGTAGCCACCTATTCCTGGCTGTAACTATAACTGGCTTAAGCCAGCTGCTTCTGTCTACTTCTATCTAATATTCTGCTTACACCTACCACCACTAAAAAAAAAATCAACCCTTGGTAAATGTAAGAAATTTATCAATAATATATCATAAATATGTACTTTTAGATCTGGCTTTGAGTAGCCAGCTACAGCCAGACATTTCCGTTTAGAGCCAGGTAGCATCGTATAGCAGAAGTTGTCTAGCTTTGTCTAGGTTCAAGTTGACAGGCCGTTTTTAATGAAACTAACTGTAACATAGTCGTTTAACGTTAAAGCGTTTAAAGCACATTTAAGAACAAAGCTTGGTCAACAGTCTGTCTGCAGCTTCCTTAGCTGATGTTTGATTTGTAGCCAGGAACATGTGAGTACTAGCAGGGGTAGTGGCTGTGGCTTCTAAAATGCGTTGGTTAATGTGCCTTCCTAGGCCCACAGTGTAAATTATAGTGTCTCTGACATTCGTTAGGGGCGCTCGATCAGCAAATCCATCAGAGACGACAATAGCAACATTGGGTACATTGAGACGGTCCCCAGTATGGTTAACAAACACCTGTGACATCATCAGACGTAAAGCGCCATCTATATCCGTCCCTTGGCCACCTCTGGAAATTGTGATAGCATTCAGAAACTCCTGGCGTTCTTTGTATACATTTAGCCCAAAACGCAAGGTGGCGTGGCGATCGAAAGTGATGAAAGCAACGCGGGTGTTTCCAAAAGTGAACTGAAGACCTTCAATGATCCGGTACAAGTAAGACCTCGTCATGTCATACAGAGAGACATCCATTGAGACATCCAGCAAGATAGCTAGGTCCATCTGACGCGTGCAGGCTGAGAAACAAAACACAATAATTTGTTTAATCTTGAACAATATTTTCCAGGATAAGGAAGAAATCAAAATTCACAGGCCTATTCATCTATGTATCACCAGATGACAGTATTGATGACACATCTATCTATCTATATATCCATATATCTATCTATATATCCATATATCTATCTATATCTATCTATCTATCTATCTATCTATCTATCAGGGGAGTCAATTTCTCTTGACGGTTGGGGGGGGGGGGGGGGAATGCAGGCCTACTTTGTATGCCCCACTGTGACTTTCCCTCCCTACAAGTAGTAGCAGTTAATGCTCCAAAACAAAAGTGTGTGAAAAAGGGTAATTTTCATTTGTGAACTTCAGGGAGGGGTATGATTTCTTTCTTTCTTTCTTTTACGCTAGAGCATTTTTTTGGCAATTTTTCCTATTTGTTGGGCGGATTTGAATTCTGCCTCAGTGCAGTCTGATTTTTGCCCGGCCTGTCTTTCTTGTTTGTACTACGTTTCTGGAAGTACGGAATTAGGTTTATGATCCATATTATTGAACATATCATATTTAAATATTACTTCAATTTTACGAGAAGTTGCATAAAGCCAGTCCTGGGCATAAACACGTTACTGTCATATTCATATGTCATTTAATTGCTGCCATGCAATTCAAAAAGTATTACTGTCATAATCATGTAAGCCCGCCCAGTAACGAACGAACTCAAGTTTGGGTTGTCTTGTTTTTCACTTGAGAGCATTGTCTCTATATTGGGGTGTCATATAGGCTTTTTCCTCTCCTGCCAAACATAAACATCGTTTTGGAGGGGATGTCAATATTGGAGGGGATGTCAATATTCATGAGACGAGAGAAGAATATGCTAGAAAAATCACTACCGAAGAGTAAAGAATCGAGTCATGAGTCACTTTTTTCAGCACACTGATTTATGGACAAATAAAAAACGGATTATCTTCACACAGAAAGGTTAAAAAAAGTTCCGTCATAAAAAGACGTCATGCTCTCTGCATTACTGACTCTGTTCAAGCGTGAAGTGTTTCTCTCAAAAACACGATTTTAAAAAGTAAGGAAAAATCTATAAATGTATTATGGCAGTATTATCATATGTCATTTGCATTGCGTTCAACAGAGCATAAAACTTGATACAAGTTCAAGGATTAACTCCTCACAGGGACATGTGGGCAAGGATTAACATTAGCAGAACCAAAATATTTGCAGATTTACGTAAATTTCAGTTTGGTCAATATTAGTCATACGTTTATTGAATAATACCTCCCACATGAAATTAACTCCATTAATATCCCACCATTAATAATGTCATGGAGGTTAAGGCTAATGCCAGCTTTTTCTAAGGTCTCTGGTTCGATTCCACACCTTCGGAATTAAGGTTCATGGTTACAAGCAAGATATTTCTGCTTGACCAAGTTTACTGAAAATCTCCTTAAAAATAAGGTTGTAACAACAGCCGTCAACAGAGTTGGGTGGTCCTGAAAAAAATAAAGTCAGATTTTCCTTGCTCTCACCGTTATAGTTTTGAAATATGAAGTTATTTAATCAGAACATTCAAAAAACGTTTTTGGTAATTTGGAAACTATTCATGGGTAAAAGCAAGGATCAGACTTTATTTTTTAAGGACCACCTTATCATCTGCAACGTTCCTCTGTATAACAACGTTTGGATCTGAACCTGCTGGACCTGATTGAGTTTGCCTAAGATGTCCTGAATCATTCATTTACAGAAAAAAGGACTGTAATCTACGTAGCAAACATTTAGAAAACAAAAATAAGTTTTTTCCTTACATCTTTCACAGTGATGCCCGGTGTAAGGATAAGGACAAAGGCACCTATAGTAATGTGTAGCTGCGTCCAGGCACTCGGCTCCATTGTTGCATGGGTTACTGTCACACGCTTTGATTTCTGGAAGAATAAAATCTCATTTTCGAGAGCTGCGAAGAAAAGCTGGATATAGAGGTTGGATTTAAAGTGGGCTACTTAGCTTGAAGGAGGTGAACAAATTAAAAAAATATACTAGCATCAGATAAATATGTATTTACATGTAACTGTGAAGAAACAAGATTTAATGAATGCATAGATTTCACCTCAGCATAGTATGCAACAATTGTTTAAGTAAAATTGTTTGCTGGCTTCTGTTTTACTATCTAAATTTTGCTACTTGGGAATTCTATATTTAGAAATAGTCAGACAGGGATTTCCCTACTGTAAAGAAATATGAGTAGACTTGTGCCCTTTTTGCTCAAATATAGACAGAAAACCCTTTGTCATGTTGATGCCTTTTGATTTCATCCCATAGATTATCAATATTCACCGTTCACCACAAGATCAATAAGGTCTCCGGCATAGTGCTCGATTTTTTCCAATGAATTGACAGTTTTCACAGTGCTCTCTGGAGGAAAGCTTGCAAGGCTGTAGAACTGCTGTCTTTGAGCGTCGTTAATTCCCAAACCAACCACCAGGAGCTCCACTCCATCATTCTTGGCATCTGTCGCCACCTGGCGGAATTAATCAATCATTATTTGTCAATTTCATATTGAAACTTCCCTTGGATATCTGTTGGATGTCAAACATTGGTTCTCTCTGACTATACTATATAGAATTGATCACATGACCACAGAGAGTCTGGGTTTTGACAGTTGACTGAATTAAACTGTCAAAACAGTGGAAAGTTCTGAAGTAGAAACTTAAAATCTCGAGTGAAATGACCTATTAAAAATCACAGGTGGACAATATTCGGTATATATAACTTAATCATTGCTTAGTTTGATATATTATGATGGTTAAGGCACGGTCAGGTCATGTTCATAATATCACATAGAGACCTAAATGCACAGTACACGGGCTCTGTTAATGTACAGTACTTTTACTACACCAAGGATATGACTTGGCCTTACTAACCTTCAAAGAAGCCTCAAGGTCAGACGGAAGGTCATCTGTAATGACGATGAAATAGTGGAAGAATCCTTCGTAGAATGAACGACCTTGGTTTAAGGTCACACTCCTAGCAAGTTCAAGGGCAGGGGCCAGCCTTGTGCCCTTGCCCAGGTAATCCACAAGGTCAAGGGCATGCATGACGTCATACTTATTTGTGTAGTTTTCGAAGGAGAACTGCACGTGCGACGTCTCAGAGAACGTAATTAAGGCGACTCTGGTTGAGTCAGGACTGACATCCATTTGGCGGACAACTTTCTTAATGTACTTCAGAGGATAATGCATATCCTCTTGGCGTAAACTTCCGGAAAGATCAAGGAGAAAAATCACGTCTAATTGACGTTTGCTGGCTGCAAAAAAAATAGTTCGACCATTAGTACATAATTATGATTTAATACAGTTCTTTAAAGTCAATTGATGCAGTCATTAATATGGATTTACTGCTGTCTGGTCATATGGACTACAAAAAAACTATGTAGAAGGTTAGTCCAACAACATTTTATTTTTTTAGACATTTTGAATAACCCTATAGATCTTATAGATATTTTTCACTTATTTAAAAACATTTTGACATCTGGTCTAGAATTAGAATGACTGACCCCCCCCCCCCCCCTTTTATAGGCATAGTTAACCTTATTCTACACGAAGCAAAAATGGCTTCTTTGTCATTTTAGATGCTTGTATTTCATTTTGATTGGATGCATTAAAGAAAATAAGGCTCTCCGTTAAATAAAAGTGTAATTATTCAATATATTGATTATTAAACGTGTAAGAAAATCACTGAAGTTATAAGACCTTACTGAACATGTAACTAATGCATTGATCATTTCGGACCTTTGCGTGTTTTTGCATGTTGTTTACTAACAAAGTTTATTATCACACTACAGCGAGTTTACATCTGCAGATTAGTCATTCTGGGTTCTTATGTCCCCTTTATTGAGTAAATAATACATGCAGGTCATTGCGCTCACCTATTTGACAGGTTTCCCCTACAAATCCAAGAGGGCAGGCACAGGTGAACATGTTGATACCTGGCAAGCAGTGGCCACTGTTTGAACAGCTGTTTTCTTCACAGGGGTTTTCAGCTGCATAGCAAGGAACAGAATACAGACCAAGATGATGATGCATAGCCAGTGCAATAAATGGATTGTTGATCTCAATAATGCGTATGAACTTGTATGTTATAGGTCAGCATTTTCTAGATGTTTGGTGGCTTGCAATATGTATATTTCTAAGACAATATTGAATTAAATCAAAGCAATTGAATATCAAACTTTTTCAGAGCTTAAAAAAATCATGGAAATCATTGTCAATACAGTGTAATATATTCCGTCTCCAAGAAACACATGTCCACATTTGTAAAATTTTAATCAACACACAAACTTGTTTCTTAAAATATGGTAATTTCTTTCACAAAATCTGCCATTTTATTGGCATGGCATTCCATTTCCATAGATAATTACAATCTTGATATTAGCCATCCCTGTTCCCCGACTACAGACACCTCATTACTGACTCAATGTCTCAATGCTTCTGGATCTGAAACTTAGTCAGCTTATATGACCAGCTGCTGGAGGCAGACGTAATAGTGAGACGATTAGGCTTGGAGTCCACACCATGTTACACATTTACCCCCATGGTTTGGGTCTTTTCCTTGCCCCAGCATAGACACCAAGTACAAGGCACCTCCAATTTAATGTCTCATCCGAACGACATTCAGCTGGAATGTAGCTCATGAAGAGTGCCCGGGCCTGGCTTCGAACCCGGAACTTTCGGCAGAGCTGGCCAATGTGGAATTTGCAGATGCCTTATTAACCATTACTAGTGGCCACCCAGCTACTCAGTGACCATATTTGTAACGACCATACGTACACTTATAGATTAGAGCTCCACATTTTGGTCTTTGGAAAGAGATGATCTATCGTTAACGAAGCTTGTAGACGAGATACTAACATGTAATTATTCACCATGAGACCAAATAATACTGCCATATTGCTTGGGCGTCAAGCTCAAGATGTGTGTCTTCGCTACAAACAATTCCAGCAGATTGTCTGCGGTTAGACTTTAAACAAAATAAAAAAAACCTTGCCGCATCTAGTGCAGACTGTTCCTTTACTTAAACCTGAATAAATATATATATTGCCATTGAAATCATCTTGATTTTTTTGTACATACTTCCACAGAGGGCACCGAGCAGATCATCTTTGATCCCTTTGATGTTATTGAAGTTCTTTACGATATATAGATTAGCATCATCAGGGCCCGTTGCAACGCCTGCCAATTCGGTCTTCCTGACTGTATCGCCCACTCCAATGACAATTATGTGAGTACCAGCCCTCCGTAGTTCCACAGATTCCCGCCAGGTGGCAAGGGGGTCGTTCGACCTGCCATCTGTTAGCAGGAGTAGTACATTAGCTGCAGCGGGTCTGAAAAGCAGACGACCATTGTAAATCTTTAAATATGCAAGAAAATAAAAAAGGAAAACCCATTGCATCTTGTTTGTTCAGACTTTCTAGGGAGCTGTTTGCCTTTAACAAACACTCCAAAGACATTCCTGCAAACATTCCATTATGACTGAAGGGTTCCAGAGGGAAAACAGGAATGTTCCAAGTCACTGATGGAATTTACGTAGAATTAGCTCACAGAAAGTTCACTTGACACTCATTGCATTTAGAGACATAAGGCAAAGTTTTTGCAGGCAACGTCACTTTACTGGAAGTTCTGAGAAAATATGATTACATCCAGATGACTTAGGTATCCAGTTCTTCAATTATATCAAAATGAGTGACGTATGTGCGTCACAGACATATTTTGGCTTTAGGTTACAAGCATAGTATCTTCACAGCTAGGTAGATATTAAATTGCTGGTGCCTTGTGCTTGTGTCTATGCCCTGACGGGTAAAAGGTTTATAGGGTAAATTATCATCTACATGTGGAATACTTTATTATTTCATTTGTACATCTGGCTCTGCAGTTGTATATGCTTCTAAATCACATATTTTCAGGTAGGTGTTGTCCCTGAAAGTAAAGCCAAAAAATACCTGTCTCCGCGGCTAGGAGTAAACATTAGACGCGCTGCTTTCAGGGCCTCTGCCGTTTCCGTCCTTCCGCCCAAATACCGGAAGTAGATGGCGTTCATGATGTCCTTCTTTTCTGAGTATTTGTTTAGGTGGAATCGCACGATGGCCTGAAGATCAATTACACAACACAGGTTTTCTCTCTTTTCTTTGAAGTGTTATCTTTCGGTAATTATGATATGGTATCTTTTACTTGACATTTGCCTCTGTAAATTTATTCCAAATGTGATAAACATTACACTAGTATTTTATCACATCTTTGAAATTTAAAGAAAAATGATACAGGCATGAAAGGCATCTGCATAGAAATGTAGGAGTATATGTTGATCTGGCTATTGTAAGTCAACTCTATCATGCATTCGGTGGGGATGACAAGAAACTAGAAAAATTACTTAGCTATTGCTTATCCAATATGCTTACTGTGATTTATATGAAAAATATCAAAGTAGTCAGGAGATAACAGACCTCCTTGGCTGACCCCTATAGACCTCTATGCCTCTACCTACTCAGCCTCGTGCCCTTGAGATGACCTCTAGTGCTTACATTGTCTGAGAAGGTCAGCAACCCCACTCGCGTGCGAGGGAAGGGTAGCGAATCGACCAAGTCACGCAGGAACTCCAACATTGCGTAATAGTTGTCTTCCCCGACACTTCCGGATCCATCTACTGCCAGCACAAGGTCGTAGGTGGCGCTGCACACTGCATTAAAACGTCACATACATGTCACTGAGTTTCATGACAAAGTGTCATTATACCAAACTCAACAAGGCATGTATGTACTTAGATCATAAACAAGACATCAAAAAGTTACACATTATTTATGAAGGTGTTTCGAAATAATATCATTTCTGTTTTCTAGCATGCCTTGTATGGTATTGATTACATTAGCTGCAACAATTTGAAATAAAGAGTTGTCTTAAGACAAAGAAGAAATGATCTGGCCAAAAAGAAAATCTTCCTTCACCATATTGGCAGTTGTTTCCTGCATATCCGTCTGGGCATGCGCAGTGGTAGCCATTGACGTCATCAACACATCTTCCTCCATATTGGCAAGGCTCACTCAGGCACTCATCTTGCTCTGCAACCGATAAGGATGTCTTTTAAAAGTGTTCTCATTGTGATGCTTCCAATATAGCCAGAGGACAATCACCGGAAGCAGCAAGACAATGCGCGGGACTAAAAAAACATCAGCACTGACCGTTGCAGGTGGCTTGCTGCAGGGCCTTCACGACTGAGTCGAGCTGGTCAAATCGTCGTACGTTGAGGAGATTTCGATGTCTGGGCTCACTGGCGATGCCTCGAAGTTCTGGTAGCCCTAGCCATTCTTCGTCTCCAACGCCTAAAGCTAAGATTGTGACGTTGCTGTCTCTTAGTTCACTCGCTTCCCAGAAGGTGGCGTCTGGGTTGTCCGAGCCGCCATCTGTGATCACCATGCAGATATTAGGCACATCCGGTCTGTCACCGGAAGCTGGAGTAAACACTTGTTCTCTGACCATGCGCAAAGCTCCGGAAGTGTTTGTTCTGCCATGCTCATATCTTGCGCCATAAATAGCATTAGCAGCATCCGCAGATAATCTGTACTGAGTAAGGCCGAAGTTTATATCTGCTTTGTCACCAAACGTCACTATGCTCACCCTAGCAGTGCCGCCATCTATGTTTAGTCTGAAGATCAATGTTCGGACAAAATTCAACATCCGCTGGAAGTTTCGGCTGCCAATACTTCCGGAAGAATCAAGGACAATTGCAAGATCCACAAAAGTCGAACATACTGGAAAGTGAGGAAATAGAATTTAATGAATTAACACTTCGCTGTTTAACATTGCTACTCCTTTCAATTTAATGAATATAGTCAATCAATTGAATAAACTGCATTAGAGTTAAAAGCAAAATGAGATGAAATAGATATAACACGCATGTTTGGCGTTGTTAATTAAAATCATAACGGAAGAACCTAATGGGCATGAAACAAACAAACGCAAGAAAGTTCTTTCAGCATGATCTCTGTTTTTCGTTCATTTATTCAGTTTCTTTTGTTACCAACGTCATCTCCTTGGCAACTGGTCCATTTCAGAACTAGGGAAGAATCCACGAAGTCACGTGCTCTGGTCACGTGGGCCATGTGGGCCACATCCGGGTCACTGGCGATAATTTTCAACTCATCTAAATTCACTTCGTCTCCCAAACCAATCGCGTATATCTGCAGCAAAAAAAGAAAAGAAAAAGTCATGTTAATTAAGGAAATCTGATCTAGAATTTTCAGCCAACTACACGTTTAGCCCCGTTAGGTGATTTCTGGTTGGAAATAGCTTTTTGATACGTTAATGAAACTAAACATCTTTTTTGCATGCGGCTTGCTAATGCTTGAAACTGCACAGTTTGATAGATGCTGCTTCCACTGGGATGATTTCTGCTTGAGATCTTTTGCAAACTGCAGTTAATTTGCGAAGGAAAGTCGTTGCATAATTCATTATGCACAAATACGATTAGACAGAGAAGTAGATGGACAAACGGACAATTAGGAAAGTTTCATGGTACTTCCTGTCTTCAAATCCAATGGGAACTGCATGGATGCAAGACTCGTATCAATTCTGAGGACGGAATTTTTGTTCCTTCTTTTACTTTCTTCCTTTATTTCTTTCATTTCGTTTGCAGTACGTGCTTTCACCTTTCCAAAAACTTTATTTCTAACCATTAATTTTATGAGATGCTTGTTTAGATCGAATGTCCTAATCGAAAATGGCTGCCTCAAACTGCAATCCAGTTGATGAATTCCATGACATTTCATTGTCAACAAGGGTGATTTGACTAGTAAATTGATCAATATGATATGGTCCTATTCATGATGCTGCATGTCTTGCTGAAATTGGAGTCGAATTGACCTGAGGCTCATTTGCAAATTTCACGTAAAGAATACAACGCACAATATTTGACATTCATTGTGGATTACATTGCGTGTCATCTGGATATTAGTGAATATCATGTGACGACAATCTCTAATTGACATTTATTAACCTTTCCATTATTACAAATATTTGCAGCCATCAACGGAATGTGACATCAGTCTGCATAGTGGATTTTCACCGATGTTTATTGATATTTCCACCAGGTGGCTACGACAGAATACTGCAATTATATTGGCTGAAAAAGTTCCCGCCCTTGATTGTGATAGGCTGAAGCAAAGTGCATCCTAACAGCAGTAGTTTTAGTGCATTTCTTTCCCTGAGAAAAGTACATTTATTGAATAAGTTAGAGATCATCTTCTATGTCTGCAAAACAAACTGAGTAATAGGAGGAGAGGCCTTACTGAATTCAGGGCTGCTTAGTGAAACAACTCAATTTCCATGTTATCAAAATACAACCATAACTTCCAAATAGAATATACGTTTGTAGTTCAAGAAAATTTGACAATACATTTTTAGTTTTAAATGGATACATCTTAGATAGACTCTCTGGTAGTTTATCGAAGGATAAATGGTGCCAGCAATCCATCAAGGTTGAGACTAAAACTTTACTTTAAATCTGAATAAAATAATTCACAGACGATCAAAATTACAAACTAAAGTTGCATTTGATAAACGAGTAAATACGGGAAGGAACAATAGTTCCATTAACTGAAAATGCACAGCCTTATGTGGGACACTACAATATAGCATGTGTAAACAAAATGGTAACACAAGACAAAAAGGAATTTAAAATCTTTTGTTTTTTCTTTTTAAACAAAGACCACGAAATAGTGAAAAAGTGAGAACAGTCTAAAACACATATGCACTTCCACCGTTTCAGTCAAACATTTGCATACACTTGAACAGAACTGAGACACATCATGCATAGTAATAGGATTATAGCATTTTAAGTAAAAGATATTGCACTATTTCCTCGCATTACCGGAGTATCTGCACAATTTTGACATATCACTTTTTTTTTATATTTGAAAAAAGTTCCTGCATTTTGTCAAAACCATATTGAATGAATCTGGCTGAAACTATCTATATGTTTTTAGTAATACAGTTTTAAGTAATTCATCTGAGAAAAATATCTTTGTAGTGCATTCTATATGAACTTTAATGTATGCAAGTGACTGCAATTGCATGTTAAGAAAAATTCAATTCCTGCCATCCCACGCTCAAATAGTAATGTTAGGATTTCAGGAATAAATTTATGAAATTGGAAAACTGAAACATGCACAGATAAATGAATGTTCCCTGTGTGAATCCTACTTGATAGAGCGTGGGTGACAGGCAATTGGGACCTTTGACTTCTCCTAATATCGCCCATGCAATTTCAATGAGAGCCTTGGGGTAGGAAACTGCTTATGGCGTTCTTGGAACAATCGTTGCTAGGCAGGCCAAAATGATGTTGCTAGACAGGTAATTGACAGGGTAACAAGCACCCTCTCGTTATTACCCGTTTTTGTGCAGCTATAATGTCTTGTATGATTTATAGGCCAAGTGATGAATACCGATATCTGCATATAATGTGGATGAATAGAACTAAATTATTTAGCAATATTGTCTTTTTTAAGTCATTAATGTCCAGATAACAATAGAATACTGTCAAATACCATTATGACACAATCTTTTGTCCTGACTAACTTCATGTTACTTGTACATGTAATGCATGTTGCATAAGTAATTAATTTATAGTTAGGGTTCTTTGTCAAAAGCTGTGGATTTGAAATGTAATGTATTGATTTAATAAATTTAGTTAATAATTAGTAGCATGCATTTCGTTTCCGGGCGCCGCCATCTTAGCTCTAAGCCAATCATAATTCATCTCATCATAATCCTATTTTTAACTAAGCTAACAAAATCGAGGAATGCTGGCTTCCTCCTTCTTGGCTTTCACTTCTTCACCCACCCACCAATCCATATTACTTTAATTGATCATCCATTATCATTCAATATATAAATTATCTTCCTTTAAAGCCACAATCTGCGAGTATAATTTTTGCTTCATTTTACTAATTTCTTTTGTGATTCGTTTCATTGTTCATAACACTTTAGATACTTGTAATATATTTAATCTCACTTAAGAGGCTCGTCAATATAATGTCTTTCATTAATAATAATATTAAACCTTGGTAAGTTAAACATAGTTGAAAGAGCTTGTAATTAATCCAACTTGTATTGCCATGTTTGAGGCTTCAACAAGACTTGTGTGTGTGTATGTATGTGAGAATGTGTGCAGCCAATAAATGGTTTTTCCGTTTGTCCACACCTAATATTTGTCGTTCGTTGTCTCTTATTAATAATATACTAATACTCTTATCACTTTCTAGATGATTTGGGGGGAGGGAGTTAACTAAGTTATTAGGCAAAATAAAAGTAGGAAGAAAAACCAAAAGAATGTTATGAAAGAAGGAAAGTTTGAAAGAAACAATGACAACAAAATGACCACGGAATGAGAAGGGAGATGTTTCATGGGCGATTCCAGTTGACTGGCAACTTTTGATAAGTCTGGAATTCTGATTTGTGTCTGGCAGACCAAGACCAAAGGCATTCTGACCATTCTTCTTTGCTTTGTAATCATAGAATCGGCAAGAATCAATGAACATCGTAGCCTTTGATAAAGACTGACATAATTGTATGGACCCAGCCAAAGAACTAACCCCGGTAACATGCTACATCGGCCATGCCCCCCCCCCCCCCCCCCCAATAGCAGCCTTAAATACTATACGTTTTCCATGAAATGACCGACAGAAACCTTTTTCAGTCATGCTTTTGGACCCCTTTAGAGGATGCCCCCCCCCCCCTCCCATAGAGGCAGGGCTGGATCCGCCAATGAGGATAAATGAGATATTAGATATTTGACAATTTAAAAAGATATCTAACTGTACATTTTTGCTATGGTGAAAGTATAGGTCAGCGTACTGTGGACTATGGCCCATGGGTTCGATTTTTACTTCAGCACTGTTCTTGTTATGAGCGAGGCCTCAATTCAATTACTGTGTTCAGTCTATTACCGTGGTATATACCTAAGATAATACGACAAGCTAAACCAAACCATTTAAACTTCCCGAGAATATTAGCAGATTGCAATTGTGAAACCTGTTTTTATTGCCTTTTATGAATTATTTGTCCATTTGCTTATATTACTATTATTATAATAATAATATATTAATCTAATCTGTTTTTTTTTTTTTTCATAGTTTTCACTCCTCATCTGTACATAGGCCTATTTCGTTTCTCATATTTTTTATGTTATTTGTTCTTACATACGAGTTTAAATGAAATATATCTCATCTTTATCTTATCTTATCTTATCTTTAGCATATAAACACTTAAATGTCAGTCATGAGGTTGCCTCCAGATTTACAAGATTTAAATATCGTCAGGTGAATATGGTATACTTGAGTTAGTACAATGCATTTGACACACAAATATAGTACATGTGAATATGATTTCTTCTCAAAAAGGTGATCATATGAGCTGACCAAACTTCAGCAAATTTCTGTGATTTCCTTCACCAAGCAAAACAGTAGATAAATCACAATCCATTGTGTTGTACCAAATCAACCGGTAAATGTACACGGTGTTCCTGTCCCCCTAACAAAAACTTGCCATGGGACATTAATGCTCAACTTGCATGTAATTCCACAACTAAAGGCAACATTCGATTGTCTGAACTTTTAAGGACTACTTGTCAAGTCATATTGATTAACATTTCCCAGAAATCAATTTCCAAGCTTATCCCTAGGCGCCTAGTACGATATTATGATGATATAATAGACATCGTTGGCTTAATCTATACAGAAGAACTATGTTATAACTAAGTCATTATAATGCCAGTATAACCATTTTAGAGGGTAGTGCGTGGAGTACATGGCCAACTGTGCAACCTGCGTTTTCCACGTGGCACATTTGGCCATGTACGTTTACAATGGAAAATAAATCATGGATTCTAGCTTTCGTTGACAGGTACAGGCTCATAAATAACGTCAACTATAGCTACCCAGAGCCAAGGATAGCTATAAAAGCAGAACCTAGCCATGTAAACTGTTATCACCAGAAACATGTTTGGTATCCACAAATTACAATAAGATGAAGTTTTGGGGGGATTTTTCAGAAACACGTTTGATATACGCATACTTACAATAAGATAAAATGACAGCGTCACGATAAACCTTTTTTTTTTTTTTAAAGATAGCGTTATTATTAGTCATTGCATAAATCATTCTTTCACGTAAAACACCAATTTTCAAGCAATCAGAAAAGTCGTGGTAGTAAGATATTTAAGAAACTGTTTGAAAAGCCCATCACAAGATCAGGCAAACATCGTGCTGTTAAAAAACATTATACATACACCCTTGGTCAAAATGATAGAATATTTTGCGTTTTCAGGGACCAACAGCTCTATATGACTAAATCTTTTGCCTTTAAATGGCTAGAAATACTATGAAATGTTTTGGAAAATGCCTCACACTCACAAACTACATTGTATATCAAAGCATTGACTGAAGGCATAATATTTTCTTTTACTTTTTTGGGACAAATCATGACATTCTACATGGCCAAATGTGCCACGTACGTTTTCCATGCATTTGGATAAATGCATGGTTTTCACCTCATTACAGCTGCACGATTTCCTCTGCACGTAGTCTATATTTTGCAAACTAGCTACAAACCATGAATTTATCCTTCTCATTGAAAACGCATGTGGCACATTTGGCCATGTAGACTGGAACATCCCTCTCGCGAACAGCACAGTCAACATTTTCCAACAGTGCGCGATTGGATTCAAATCCGGGGATAGGTTGGCCAATGAAAAACCTCAATGTCTTCATCGTACAGAAATGTCTCGCCAAAATGCTCACCAGCATAAGAAACCATATCTTCTTTGAGGAGAAGCTGATAGGCAACAGTATTTACGTTTCCCTTACCTACAGAATGACCAGTCCTGCTTTTCCCCGTAGTGGATGGCGCCCCAAACATGCACCAATCCGCCATTATGAACTTGTGTGGACATTATATAGTCCTGGTTGAACCTCTGGCCAACTTCCCTTCACACACACCCTTCCATCTACACTGATCTACTGCATTAAGCAAGAACCTGGACTCACCAGAGAACAGAACATAACTCCAATGGCGAAGTTGGTAATTCTCATGGGTTTGTACTCATTGTAGGCGTTTGTGTTTGTTTTCCGGGCTAAAACATAGCTTCTTTCCTGGCTGCCTATCTCTCAGGCCACGTACCAGAAGTCTTCTGTTCACAATTGACCTTGAAACTCTGGTATTTGGTTTTGTCAAAGGTCTCAACAGATGCTGTTCTGTTGCGTTGACGTTCACGCATGAGAAGACGGTCTTCTGTGTGGTAGTTGCCCTGGAACGACCAGTGCTAACACCTGGCTGCGCATTGCCCTTATTTCCGAACCTCATTACCACCTTGGACACTCTACCCTGAGGTACACCTTCTGCTGAAGTCACTTTGCCTTGTTCCTGTTCGCCACATACCAATAATTTGCCAACATTTCTATGCAAGGACACAACGTGGCATATTGATCTGCTATGTTTTTTTCTCAGACTGGTGACAATATTATTTTAACATTCATTTAAGGATTTAAAAAATGTAGCAATTTATATTAGCTTGTTTAATGTTTATCACCTGACCAACGAGTATAAACATCACAGAAGTAATCCCAAATGATGTACTGTTTGTTAGGCTAACTTAGTTAGCCCAGTAACAAACCATGATTAAAGAGATAATTTAGGAAAATATTCAAAATTTTCCATAATTTTGACCAAGAGTGTACACATATATCCGTATCAGCATCTCATACTATATAAACAAATTCTTTGCTTCTTGATTGATGACAGCAGTATGCCAGGGAGTGGCCATGTTCACAAATAAATATCACAAAGAAGAATCATTAAATGTCAATTTCGTATATTGACCAAAATGTCAGAAATTCAAGAACTTTTAGAAAATATTTTCCAGATAAATGCTAAAAATACTATCTATTTTTCAAATAGAAAAAATATCATACAAATAACAACTTGAGTTGTTTGTCTTTAAGAAAGTTTATTCTGTAAGGCATTTTCAAATAAAAATTTTAAAAAACCTCACAAGAATGTCTTGTTAGTCTATCTAATAAGGCCACCATGGTGTAGCCAAAAGGGGTGGGGATAAGCTAGGGTGAGAATCGCCGTAAATTAGTTCACCTGAGCATAAAATATAAATATGTATACATGATAGTATGGCTAACCCTCCTAAACTGCCAAACCAACACATTCTGAGACGATTTTTGGACACCAATAACCACATACCTGTATGCCATATTTGTGAGCTAGTTCCGCTTCCGGTTGCACTAATTCCTTATCCCACGTGGCTTCCCCATCTGTGATCACTATGGCAACGTCCCTCACAGACAGTCTGTCGCCATATTTGCTGCTGAAGACAGAGGTCCTAGCTAAGCGGATGGCCCCGGAGGTGTTTGTATTTTCGTCATGGTACAGAACTCCGTCCAGAGCTCTTTTCAAATATTCTCTTGTAGTGTATTGGTCGAAGCCAAATTCCATGTAGGCGTAATTGCTGTCAATCAATCGACATAACATAAACTGATTAATATTATTGCAGTAATATAGGGTTAAATCATAATGCATCATGTTAAGTTGTCAAGCCCAGGCTAGCTAGATTTGAACCTGTGTCTGACACTGACGTAGTGTCCCATCTATAACACCTGGTGCATTTTGCATGAAGCTAATACTGACTCCACAGTCCTGTCACGCCACATTTAGCTTACGAAAATTCATGAACGCTTGGAAGGAAATCTCCAATTTTGCAAGAGCAAGGTCTTAATCGCGGATGGCGGCAAAAATTAACTGAGCGATAATAGGAGCCGATGAGGCGAAGGAGACGATAAAGAGATTGGGTAATACCTGTAAACGACTGCAGCGACGCGCACATTGTGAAGACCTATGGGTAAGGTGTCAATGATGTCCTTAGCAAACTCAAGGGCATTTCGCCAATGAGCCACCACGCTTCCTGATGTATCAAGGATAAAGACGAGGTCAGCTGCTTCTGTGCACACTGCAAAGAGATGAAGAGCATCACTTATTCATTTGCACTTGGCGTGATACGGTATGCTCACTGTACAACACATACTCTGCAAGGTCTTCTTGACACTTCCTGTGGAACAGTATACACTATGGCAAATACTGGTTGGTTTACTTTTACTACCCTATAAGTATGTACTACACTAAAGCCATTGGTGCAGCAAATAAGTGCCACAAGTTCCTGATAATCCTATAAAAGGTACTGATTTTCTTCTGCAAGCTGCAGTGGGCCATTCAGCTGGCTATTGGTTAAGGCCTACTCCCTTGGATCCTGCATGTATATGAAAATTTGCAGACATAAGGTTTTCATGAAACATACTTTACATTAGCCTATTATATAGTAAAAACGAATGTTTACCAAAGAAGTAAAATTGCTGCCACCAAAACACATGAGAATAATATTTAATAGATAACTGGGTGAGGGCTGGCGAATTTATATATTGTGAGAGACGTTTATGATCAGTTTGTTATAATATTTAACACTTGGTAATTTAAACCTTTAGGAGTTTATTCTCTCTGTCTGCTTAACATTACTTTCGAAGCAATATATCTTCCCATTTAAAAAGATGTGTTGCAAAGTGGTAGAACAGCACAGGTGTCCAGTATATCTGGATTAACTCTGCCTCATTCTTGAATATTGCATTTACTGCAATCGTCAATTGCCACACGAATATGGATGCTTGACTTACTTTTGTAGTATCTATAGGAATCAGTACAAATATGCAAGCCTAAACTAAACTTGAATTTTTTTTTATCTCTAGTCCTACTTAGCTATATGGCAAAATGATTCCTTTCTATTCATCGGCTGACTGCTAATTGTTTTATGAGCAATAAATAACTGCAAATCTTACTGTTCGCTAATAACTTGAAAATGTTATCTCTTATTCTTTACCATTATATTAGCAACTATCGCACTATCAGTCATACAATTTTCTATAAAATAACATTACTGTAAGAGGCCCTTGTATTTATTATTCTTTTCAGCCAGAAATGAAGTTCAGGTCCAATACAAGTCAAAGGAAGTGGCTACTC
This sequence comes from Alitta virens, assembly GCA_932294295.1. Taxonomy (NCBI): domain Eukaryota; kingdom Metazoa; phylum Annelida; class Polychaeta; order Phyllodocida; family Nereididae; genus Alitta; species Alitta virens. The sequence goes on along the minus strand of OW028573.1, from coordinate 24,250,419 downwards.
ACACTCCACCTCGCGGCAAAGGTCCTTGACCAGTTGCGCCCTCAGGCGGCCATTGAGGTCAGTTGTGTGTCTTGCATGGTAGAAGTGCTGGTCATCGGGGTCAGTGGCTATTGCCCTCAGTTCTACACGATCCACTTCACCCCCTAGCCCGACTACAAACAACCGGATGTTCCTCTGACGCATGCGCTGTGCCACCATAATCACCCCTTCCCTGTTGACTTCCGGTATGGAGGCGATAAACAAAACAGCAACATCGGGCGACATCTGGCGGTCCCCTCTGGAGTCATCAAACATGTCCCCCAATCGTTCCAAACCGGCTGTTAAGTTCCCTCTCTCGTTAAGGAACCGAACTTCACTAACTGCCTAAAATTAATATACAAAAAAATCAAAAAATTGATAAAATGTATAGTGCCAAAATTGCCTAAGGTAGTCCTGAAATAGCTTAATGATCATCGGACATGTCAGTTTTGGTGATGATATAATCAACATAATATAATATATTAATGCATGGATTAATTCAATATACTTGCGAAGTTCCGCGTAGATATCTCAGATAATTCAATAATGGTTTTCATATATATGGAAGATCTATTCTGCTTTTGATCGTGTTAATATTTTGAAAGCAAGTGATGACATATAGGGTCAACAGAAATGCGTGAAAACTTGAAAAATATAATTATGCTAGATGACATCAGCATTCTATGGGTAATATGTATTAATTAGTTAGATTTACAAACCCTGAATTGGTAAACTAAACAGCTTCCGGTTTTATTAGCAACATACCTTTTGGACATTGTACGTGGTGTTGTAGTCATTCAGATGGAATTGTACATAGGCTTCAGTCCCATAGGTCAAGAGGCCTACCCTTTGACCAGTGTCCACCCCAAGGTCACTGACCATTGACCCAACGAAGCGCTGGACCTCTGACCACACGTATGGCCCCATGGCCCTTGAGGAATCCAGCATAATCACCACATCAGCTGGGTCCTTGCATCCTACAACAAAATATTATAAGATGTCTTTCTCTAACCTCGCCTGAAGACCATCTCACCAGTAAGACTATTGCTGGTACACAATTTACATGCCTAATTAATTACAAAGTGATCTTGGTAGATATGTACATTATACCGATGTGGCATAACCTAAATGTCATCTTGAATATCGAGGTTGTCTTAAGATAGCCATATTAGTTGTTTGTTACTGTGATACCTCATCAGATAAAGTGCTCTTGCCTCAAAGGCAGAACTTCGTTTTCACATCTATAGCATCTCACATGTTTTAAGCTCAAGATAAGAGTTTGTTTTAATGACCGGGCATTGGATACAGCAATTTTAATGTATGTTTACTAATTGCAATGAAAAAGATTAACTCGAAGGTAATCGGCTGTATCGAGTTGCTGTTTTGTAAATTTGAACGATTTTACCATAGAGAAACCATAGTCCACCCATTGATTAGGATAAAACAATGTGGCAAGTATGCGGAAACAACACAGACAGTGTAATAAAAGGGAAAGAAACGGAAAAACCTATTTCATTTGGCTGTCAACTCCTATTTCTGCAGTTTTTACTCCGTTCCTGGCTAGTTATGACAGCTCTGCATTATGTTTCTTCAGGGAACACGGGAGGACTATTTCGTATGCGCACATATCACATCAGTGGCAGTTGGGAAGCTATTGGGTTTCATGCACTAAACTAAGCTACAAAACACACTCGGCATTCTGAGAAAGACCTTAGATATGAAAGTGCACATTTATCAGTTGGTAGGAAGACTGTACTTTGACGATCGTGGAGATCATGTCCATTACTGATCATTTTCAACTAATTTTAACTAATTTTATAATGACACAAGCAAAATCTGGTGTCAGTCGTCAAATAGTAGTGTCATTTGAATGTCATATGGAGTGGATATGAACACATGTACTGTCACTTTTCATCTGATCATTACTTTTGCCTCTGATCAAACGAAGAGAGTTACTAAGCATCACTTTCATTACGTTTTATGCACATTTTAGTGATGAAAATGATAAGATCTCCATTTGCAAATATTCAGAGTCACTTACCAGTTTGTGAGTAGCATCTTCCCAGAAAGTAAACCAGACAGAACAACGTAAATCCAGCTTTACCCATGTTGCCTGCAACAAATTTAGGTAATGAGCAAAGTCTTTACATAATGCAAGGATAATTGCGGTGAATCACTAAACAAACGAAAAAACATTACTCAAGTGTTATACATCAAGGAACAGAAACATATTCAGTCGGATGAAAACCTCGGATAAACTGATGAAAAAGATAGATAGATAGATAGATAGATAGATAGATAGACAGCTAGATAGATAGATAGATAGATAAATAGATAGGCACAAGTCATGTTACCGTAATTAACGGAGGGTATTATCGACAGGGCGGGTATTTTCGACACACTTAAATTAGTTTGTTAAAAAAAAAAAAAATTGTTAACATTTTAATGTGAGGGTCGAAAATACCCTCCCTGTCAATACCCTCCGTTACGGTATAAAAACAGCAAACCACTTCATATATGGCTAAACTTCTGCTTGTGTAAATTTTGTACATTACTCTTATAGTAAGAAACAAATGTCCACATTTTTCTGTTGTATTCTCTCATACCATTTATAATGGCATTGGGCATGAATTTAACCCAACTATCTAACTGATACTGAAACTTCTTTATTTTCCATTGAAATTTCTTTTATTTCTCTGTGACCTTGACAAATTGCCATTAATGAACACAGGAAGTGCAAAAATGACCTAGTTGGACATACAGGAAACTCCGTTTCAGTTAATTATTACAGGAGGGCGTTGACATACGTCTGTATTTGATGTTTTATTAATATTTCTGACTCCGTTCCTGGTGTGAAAATAATAAGACGTACTGCTTCATAATTTCTGGCATAAACAGACATTTTCAGTAATAAGTTCCTAATATTAGATAAAGTGTGCCTTAATAAACATATATAATCCGGAAGAAAAGTCCCCAGGAAATGGTATCAAAATATTGCATATAGCACTCTGTATACATACACCAAATGATCTGGAGAGAGCCATAAAAAGTACTTCTCTTAATGATAACACATTCAGAGATAACTTGGTGAGTAAATTTGTGCTTAGGATTTGACATAATACATTTGACGTTTGCTTGCGAGGAAAAACGCGAGAATGCAAACTATGAGTGAGAAGTTGCAGAAAAAAGTGCCAAAAAGTGAGTTGATGTCTTTCTCTTTTTGTTCTGCCTTGCAAGACCTTTTTGAACCCCTGTTCTATATTTTCAGCAATATTTTGACGAAAGTAAATAGAAGTAGTAGTAGACGAAAGTAAATAGAAGTAATCTATAGATTATATAACTTCATCATTAGGATATGTCCCAAAGACCGGTTTTACCATTATAGACAAAGTATGAGATGCAAAGTAATAGCTTTATCATGTTTATGAAAATGTACAACTAAAGTAGAATTCTCAATGCAAAAATAACTGGTTCACAAACAGAAATTTGAGCAATGTACGAAATAACAGGCCCAAGAATGCTAAACATGTAAACAGCATATGTGAATGACATAATAAAACATACACTGGGAAGATTCAAACGCCGGTGAGCAGAAATCTTATTGAAACAGGCCCTATACAAATTTATTATTTATTTATGGTTTTTAACTACATCCTTAACAATGAAATCTTTTTTTTTTTAATTGAATGTCTTTTTTACTTCTTGTGTTAAACATTCAACAAACTACGCACAACGATGGAAGTAGCTTATTGCAGAAAAGTTGCGTTGAAAGCATTTCAAAAAAGTCAAATATTTTTGCAATAAACAACTCAACCTATTTGTAAAACAGTCAATTTAAACCAGGGTGACCCTTTTTAAAAGCATATACTGCGCAGATCCAATTAATCTGAAATGTTTGTTATGATGGCACCATATTATTTATTAAATTAATACCGTATAAAAGTGATAGTATATCACATTCATGAGCCAGAACACATTCATTATCTTTTGATTCGCAATGTGTTTTTTTTTAAGTAAAAATTATAATGTTTTATATTCTTGTTTTTTAAATCAGCCATAAATAGTCTACAAATGCAGGTTCCACATTGGCCTCAGACAAAATAATTTGACATAAATTTCCTTGACTAGAGCTGACTTACTTGTCCGTCAGTCAAAAACAGTCATTTTAGTCCCGGTTAAAAAGGCTATGGCTTCAACATATTTTTCGATTAGGCGACAATTTCCCAGTGGAAATGTCTTTCAAATCTACCCAACAATGCAATTGTGAGCTTTCCTACAAAAGACAGGGCTGAGGCGTGTGGAAGTCAGTCATACTTTCCTTTAAAAGTCGACCTGGGAGACCTTATTTAAACTTGTGTTGTGTTTGTCATTGCTTTTTTCTTTTACATTGTCCATGATGTTTTGTTCACTCACATGCCTGCTCTTTTTATATACTCTCCGACGAAGTCATTATGTAGGAAATGCGCATATGATTTGTGACTGCGGGTAAAGGCATGCAAGCCTAAGTTATTTCGGTGACAATTACAAAAGACTTACTTGGTTTTCGGTGTGACTAGATGCATGTAAACGTGGTGCTGATATGGCTGACTCCAAGTTGAATCAAGGCACCATGTCTTTTACATGTGAAAGTCAGAAGTCAGCAGGATTGGTTATTGATCAATAGGCATGTGTCTGGAATGATAAAGAGTACTTTGCTGCAGAAAACATTCATGGGCTCAAGTTAGATTACCGAGTGACCTTGGGTCATGCTCCATTGGCTCTGCCTAAACCATTTACAGCTTTATTACGATCAGGCACCACCGTCATCAATCTCAAGGCGAGTGCAGATTACAGGGGCACAGCAGCTGTTGAACGATGGTTAAGAACGTACAAAAATTTACAAGGCCCGGAAAAAAGTGGTAAAAAAATTGTAAAATAAATACACCATAATGACTGAATTTGAATTAAATTGTCAAGTACATACGCAGAGATAAACAGAAAGACCGAAAATAAAACACATTATGGAATTGCTTTCACTATCCTTTCACAGTTACCACAAGAAACCACCAGTGTCACAACCTATACGTGCAAAAAGGTGAATTAAGGTAATGTAATGGTATGGATGATATCTGGTTCTTGGACTAACATACATATCGTTATAAGACAGAGAGACAGAGAGACAGAGAGACAGAGAGTGAGAGAGACAGAGTCAGAGAGAAAGAGAGTCAGAGAGAGAGAGAGAGACAGAGTGAGAGAGACTGAGAGACAGAGAGTCAGAGGATAGAGAGACAGAGAGTGAGAGAGACAGAGAAAAAGAGAGTGAGAGAGACAGAGAGACAGAGAGTGAGAGAGACAAAGAGTGAGAGAGAAAAAGAGTCAGAGAGACAGAGTGAGAGAGACAGAGAGAAAGAGAGTCAGAGGATAGAGAGACAGAGAGACAGAGTCAGAGAAAAAGAGAGTCAGAGAGACAGAGAGATAGAGTCAGAGAATCAGAGAAAGAGAGTCAGAGAGACAGAGATGCAGATAGACAGAGAGACAGAGGGTTAGAGAGAAAGAGAGACAGAGAGTCAGAGAGACAGTGAGAGACAGAGAGTGAGAGAGACAAAGAGACAGAGTGAGAGAGACAGAGCGGCAGAGAGTGAGAGACAGAGAGACAGAGAGTCAGAGAGACAGAGAGACGAAGAAAGAGACAACAGTAATGAGACATAAAGAAGATCACAAAACTCAACACAAACATGAATCTTTTACAGCCAGTTTTTAATCTTCGTGTGGCATAATTGCCCGTTCATGGGACTGATATCTCCCGTGACAACAATAGGCTCTATTTACACAACATTAAGAACATGTCAAGAAAACGTTTACATCCTAATGAATAGTCTTTTTGATGTTGCCAAAGAGATAGAATATAAAACGTTAAACAAGGAAGACAAAACATCAACCGGTTGGTTTGCAAAGAAAGGACAACAATAGACTTATTGAGGACTTTTTATACTTTCAAAAGTTTTTGCTTTCTTCTACTTAACATATACATAATTTACTCGTTTCTTTCCAGAAAATAAAAACTGGCGTTTAAACCTTGAAAAAATGCAGCACTGCAGAAAAATTCAGAAGCAGTATCAGATTATAAGTCAGTTTGGGCAAAAACACAATCTTGTTTCTCAAATAAAATAACATTCAAATTCTTGAAATTCGTCTGTCCCTAGCAGAACCTGAAGTGCTGTCTGCCTAAATCAGATTTGAAAGATGATATTGTGATAATGGCAAAGCATGAAGTAGAAGTTCATATCTTTTTGCTTAAAAAAAAAAAAAAGTCCTCCACTACATGTCCCTTGGAAAACATCAAATTTCTCACATTTTTCTTGCTCAGATTTCATTTTGCTTTTCAGTTGCGTTTTTATATATATTGCAAAAAAAACAAGAGATGTGTATGAAACTGTAGTTCTATTGCAATTCATGTGGGCAGCATAAGTATATGATATGCCTATGTGGATGACATGTGCTGGAGTGCGTTATACACCTGGGAGTAGAGCCACTCAAGCGAGTCACATGCACTGCCAAAGTTTCATTCATTTTGACAGGGCGGTTCATTGTTATTTGATGGATGGTGAGGGCAACGTTTGTATTTTCCATTACGGCAATATACAGTACACAATACAGTATATGATACACTGCACTCATTGTTGTACTGGTAGATACAATCATTCGCTATCATCATATCCCATCAAGGCTATTTTACAATAGTACGATTATATTTACATCAACGTTAGGTATCAATTAAAGCTGCATTGTCACTCATTATGACAGTGACCAAAATCGGTTGCATTCATTTCATTGCTTCTAAAAAAAACCAGATTAAATCCCATCAAGGCCTTGCTAGGTTCACTATATCTCTATAAAATTTATAAACATACCCTATCATTTAATTTTTCAAGCCATCAAAAATTGCCGATTTGTTTACATTGCAAGTGCTTTTATGGCCAATGAAATGAAAACGAGGCATAAACGAACGTCATTAGCCTCGTCGGTTCGTAATGTATTTTATTATTGTGTGCCTTCAATTTTCGTCCAATTTTCAAAATTCCAAGTTTATTTTTACGTAAAAAAATGTATAGGTGTTTCGCTTTTTGCATAAATTGAAACAATTCTGACCTCAATTTTTTATAAAATTACTGTGAAATCGCGAATCGGTGACGCTCTCCATTACGTTGCAATGCATAATTAACGAAAATGTAAAGTAAGTCGATCTGATGAATTCATCAGTAAGAAGTATTTTCTTTCATTTTGATAGCTTTTTTGTTGGTACAAAAACCGACTGACAATGCAGCTTTAATGAGTGTATTTATGATGGTTCGGTTACACAATGTGATTTATTACAGTCCAGTTTTATTATTATTTAGTCCCACTATTTGCATTAGGTCTAATTAATTATATATATAATGTATATATTTTATATGATTGTCAGTGCAACCCTTAATTAAGGTCTCCCTTGAGAAATACTATGATGGTCTTTACATCCATGCATGGGTCTTAAATCTGTGACTTTGGACAAGACAAATAGGTCTTGGTTGGAGGGTGGCCCTATTTCTGGGCTTTACTTTTTTGTTTCTGTCTAGTGTCTATATTTTTCTGTGTCATTCCTGTGCTGTGTTTATTCTTCTCTTCCTGTCGTTTCATATTGCTCTGTATTGTTCTATCTCTCTGTTTTTCATCCAATTCCTTTGCCCACCTTGACTGCATTGTCCAAACTTTATTATACAGATTATAAAGTGCTGTGGGGTATTATAAAATGTTGTGGGTATTATAAAATGTTGTGGGGTATCATAAAATGTTGTGGGGTATTATAAAATGATGTGGGTATTATAAAATGTTGTGGGGTATTATAAAATGATGTGGGTATTATAAAATGGTGTGGGGTATTATAAAATGTTGTGGGATATCATAAAATGTTGTGGGGTATTATACAATGATGTGGGTATTATAAAATGTTGTGGGGTATTATAAAATGTTGTGGGGTATCATAAAATGTTGTGGGGTATTATAAAATGATGTGGGGTATTATAAAATGTTGTGGGGTATTATAAAATGTTGTGGGATATCATAAAATGTTGTGGGGTATTATACAATGATGTGGGTATTATAAAATGGTGTGGGGTATTATAAAATGTTGTGGGTTATTATAAAATGGTGTGGGGTATCATAAAATGTTGTGGGGTATTATAAAATGTTGTGGGGCGTATTATAAAATGTTGTGGGGTATTATAAAATGTTGTGGGGTATAACCTTCCTAGAGGCCTCAAACGTAATTGGCTGATAAAATCCAAATAGATATTGTCAAACATTTAATATGGCTTTTCAACAATTTTGCCAATTCCAGTTGACTCCTTACCTCTTTTCTGGCTACGATTGTGGTCTGATTTAATGCGTTTGTCTGTCCCAGTTTCTTTCTATCCAATGTATCTGTCCCTCTTTCCACTTTCGCTGGTCTATATGGCTTTCCTCTGTGTATCTGTCTTACGCCATGTCTGTCCTCAAAATGAATTTGGAATCAAACTAAACAGCGCTAAAAGCGGTAGTGTGAGAGGTTTAAAAAAAGGTAACGGGGTGGGTAAAAAATCCTTCTTTAAAGGTGAGCATTAAGTGCTCCAGAAACTTGGGAAAAACATCAGCAAAAGAGAATTTGTAAAAGGCATAAATAATGTGCGCGAGAGAAATAACCGGAGTCACTTGCTTCAGAGTTTTGCTTAAGAAAATATGAACCAGATAAGATGTAATGATAAAAATAAACAGCTAAGTCTGCCTTCAATGAAGTGCTGCCATTACAGAATATGATGTTGTTTACAAAACAAAAAGGCAACTTTGTGTATGTGCTGCATTAAAAGGACCACAAAATATGGTTTGCTGCTGTAGAGATTCCAATCTTTCGCTAATTTGTCACTTTTAATTAATGACCAGAATTTATAAGAAATTTCTGTTAAATTGTCACTTCTAATTAATGAACAAACTAAACATGCCTTCCACATCCGTTAATTTTGTAAAAGCCTCATTGCCAAGTTTTACAGAGAAGCCCCTTATCAAGACAATGGGCATCACGAATTAAATGAAATGCGGCTCTTCACCTGGGTGCTGCATTGAACTTTAAAATGATACCCCACAACCTTCCGCTAAACGCTATCCAACCCTATCCCTAGGGATCGAGAATTGTGGCAGGGTGGCCCCCTTTCCATATGCATGTATTTGCGTACGGATTGGCCAGATCTTCTTAAAACATGACATCCCATCAACACTTCCATAAACCTCATGTGTGATAGATAGATAGATAGATAGATAGGTAGATAGATATAGGTAGATAGATAGATAGATAGATAGGTAGATAGATAGGTAGATAGATAGATAGACAGATAGATAGATAGATAGATAAAGATAGATAGATAAGATAGATAGATAAGATAGATAGATAGATAGATAGATAAGATAGATAGATAAAGATAGATAGATAATATATAGATAGATATATAGATAGATAGATAGATAAGATAGATAGATAGATAGATAGATAGACAGATAGACAGATAGACAGATAGATAGATAGACAGATTGATAGATCGATGTTATTTTGTTACAGTAAATATTCGAAGTTAATCTTAACTTCGAAGTTCCCCTGCACATACAACCAAATAAAATTTAACGTTCAACAAAACACAGTTTGAACAAAATGTTGAATAGCATGCATTGCAACATTAAAAAAACGAGTGCACAAATAAAGCATTACTGCAAGGGCCTATTGCATTTCTTGATGTGTGTCAACTGGTGCAAACAGGTTTCACCACAATCAAATTGATTGCATACAAGCTGTTGTTAATTATGTAAGTGAATGATTGATGGTATAATAATATTCAATTATGCACATGAATGTTTGGCTTGATAAATCACCTCATGCATGTATTATTATTTATGGAATATATGGGTGTTATCGATAAGTGTAAGTAGGCTTTCTGCATCATTATGTGACATTTACATAAAATGTAAATCAAAGAAGTGCAGAGAGCCTGTACAGCTCGTTATGATGAAATATGGCATTATTATATGGGGAAAACTCTACAGAGATACTGCAAATTAATGTAATGTAATGTACTAATGATCTGGATTACACTTTTAAGCAAATATAAACAGAAAATTAGTTTCTGATGGGAAAGTACATATTAATTATAACACATAGTAAATTGGGACTAAGCGTAATATTTTTGTACTAATATTAATGCAATTTAATGACAATATTGTCTAAAATCTTAACCGTTATTCATAATATAATTCCCACTTTTACTTAGTATAACACAAACTAATAATATAGTAAATAAATGTACTAACCTCTTAAGTTAAACTGCACTTCTCAAGTCCTGTCCAGCCCATGGGGGTTCCCTGCCCTTCAGCCAGTTTGTGAGGTAGCCAGCCAAGTGCACAATGCTTTGCAGTTTCTTTGCTTTCATTTCATTTCTCCACAATGCAAACTAGTTTTTGTTATGCAATGTGGTCATGCATGACCTATCACATCATCATCTTACTTTAAATACCTATCATAACACTCTGTCTCTTTTTTTTTTTTAATTCTTATTTTTGTGTGTGTGCGTTTTGTGTATTTTTTTTACATGTAAACAAAAGAGAAGTCCCACGCATTTTCAGCATCCTAACCAGGCAAGGTGAAAGTAGACAGAAATCATTAAATTCTCATAAGAATCTCATCGATTCATTGTCTGATTAAACTGCATATCACGGTATGCTCTTCTTCAATTTATCAAATATGACAGCAAAACATCCCACTTTTCAATGGCTAAACGTAACAGCGATAAATAAAGTTTTCTTTTTAACGTCGAGAAAAAATACAGTAATTATTATTGTATTTCGGGATCACGTCCCATTCATCGTGGAAAATGAAGTAATAAATAACAATTTAAAGAAAAACCTGAAGATTTTAATCTGATAACAACGTGATGGAAGGTCCGAAATTTTCAGTTTTTCGCAAATTGGCACTTATTTTCCCATTTGGTCAGAAGTTTATTCTCTATTTTCTGCTTCAATCTCATGATAATTATATATACGTTTAGTTTTTGCTGTGCATTTAACGAATCAATGTTCTTGTGAATGGCGTGTACACCTATTAAATATCTGCCATCATTTATAAATATTGCAAATAAATTGATTGATTGGTAATTTGCAGAACAGAATAAGAGAAATAAGCCTATCGATGTAAATTCTGTTACTTATATTTAATTAATTAGTAAAACAAACCACGTATATAAAAGATAATTCATATGAATACAAAGGGTGCAATCTTGTTGTTAAAGTAGCATACTAAAGAGCAAAGAACACCTTTTGCATGCAAATGCATTTATAAAGGTTTATAAATTACTCCGTTGTGATCGACCACGGTTTTTTTCATCTTCTGTACATAAGAAAAACCCAGACATGGCTGGCTTCCAAGGAATGGTTTCGTACAAAAGTATATTTATATTTACACAAAAACATGCAAAAACAGAGACAGACTTGCAAAGTGACACCTCCTGTAAGTAGCAGGAAGGTGGTCTATCCAGACTTCGTGCAGAAAAAAATGAAAGAAGTTGATTTACAAGATCAAAAGATATGAATAGCAAACGCTAACCAAGATAAAAAAGCCTGTTTTTCTTTGTACATGCGCTGGCTTTTGCATGCCAAGAGCAGCAACAAACTGTATAAGTCATTTATTTGCTTTATACTGTTTAATATATTAATAATATTAAATATTTTAGACCCACCCAAGTCATGACATGTATTGTAGTGTAGTGTAGATTGTGTAAAGAAAGTTACTAAAATATATTGAACTTGAAAATACTATTTGTATTTCAAAATCTGCTGTATGTAGGGGACAGAGGACAATATCAAATCCTTACTTGTCACAGATAAGAAAGAGAATTTACTGAAATCCATATTATCTTATGAGCATTAACTATCAATCTGATAATGCAAAATATTCACAAGAAAGTTATAAACTAGTAAATTAAGGACCACATAGGCCGAAAGGATCCGTGAAAATTGTTTCGTCCATGTTTCAGTGTTTAAGCTCACATTTAATGTAATTCAGCCTGGCTATAATAGATAACAACAAAGACAACAACGATGAACAATATAAGAGGAAAAATTACTGTAAGAATAACCAGTTGAGTTGCATAGAGCTGTCTAGTAGTACTTAGGCCAAAATCTAACCTAGGTCCTTGTGTAATATATCTTTTCATCTCTCATAGCTTTAGCTTTAGGTGTACTGGAAGTAGGTGGTATTCCTCTGTTCCAGGTCCATTTTGGATCATCAATCAATTCCAGCTGTCCAGGCTACCTACTGCTTTTTGATTTACTTTAATTTGACTACATGACTATCATGCATCATGGTGTTATCGTAACATGCATAATGCATATGACAGCAATTGTATTATCAAACTCGTTCTGCTCATTTCAAGTGACTCGGTATTTGCAAAACCACAGCTATGTCAAGGAATGATCTTTTGCCCACGTGTCAAATTATCTTAAAATCTCATAGATCATAGCTGCTGTATTTTACCTATTCCTTAAACTTAGAATAACCCTGACAAAGTTTGCTCCCATATTGCCAATAAATGTTTAGCCTTTCTGGCCTTCCTCAAATTATGCATTAAGCTGCTGTGACATGTGTATGTAAGATATGTAAACCCTTAACTTTGTATTTAAAATGTCATGTGTAGAAAAAGTATTATCATATGATAATATCATGGCGTTAAAAACCATAATGATGTAGGTTTCTTTGTTTGCGTATTATTATACATGTACCCTTTGAATTATTACAATTATACATTTATTTACAATTATTTACTGATTTAAACACATCTTTGTTCTGCATTACAAAATCTGTAAAACAGTTTTTCATGTGGTCTAATTTAGGTATAATTTGCATAAAAATTATATTTACAACAGTTCACAGCATCACATAAAGGCACCCCTATGAAAACCACTGAATCATATACACATTTGATTAAGTATTTCATAAAGAACACACACATTTTTCAAATTTTTCATATGTTCATGATAATATCCCATCACCAAATATTTAAATGGCCATATAGGCATGAAATTAGGTCAATTACTGCGCCCATTGAATTCAACGTAGCGCCGAACAAAAAAGTTCTTAAAATACTGCGAATTTGGCCTTATGATGGGTTGTTTAGCAATGAAGGATTTTCGCCATTTTGGACTGTAAATAATAATGGTTAATAGAAATTTATCCACACAGTCAAATTCCTTGCTCCCCACCACGGTCTTTGCTCTGTCTGAAATCTGGCAGCCCCTCAGGGCTATCGCCCTGCGCTAAGCGCCCCCTAGCGGAATAACGTCACAATGACAGGAGATGGTCTGCGTAGGAGACTGGAGTAAATTACTTTTTGCAGTTTGTCACACAGTATCATTAATAATATAGCCAAGGGACTTCAGCTTCCCTGAATGTGTGGAGTTAGCAATATCTATGACGATGGTCGTTCACTTATCAGTTGGTAACGAAATGTTTCAAGCTGTAGTACAGTTGTAGTATAGCTGTAGTACACTACACTACACTACACTACACTACACTACACTGCACTACACTGCACTACACTACACTACACTACACTACACTACACTACACTACACTACACTACACTACACTACACTAATTAGGCAAAGTCGTGATTGTTGACACTCAAGATATCACATTGATTTCGTGATCACTCAGATATGATTTCCATAATTGGCCTAATTGGACCACCAATAAACATGTAATGTATGTACAATATATGTATGGCTAATGAGCTGAGTAAAATCACTATCATTGTCTTTGTGTACACCTACTGCCAACCAATGATGTTTATGTTGTTGATAAGGTTTCGCTGCTAATGTCAGTGAGAAATAAATGATGTTTATGTTGTTGATAAGGTTTCGCTGCTAATTTCAGTTAGAAATAAAAGTAGCTTCATAATTGGATAATTTAATCAACTGGAAAATTTTGCCAGCAGATGCAAACGCTTTGTAAATTGTGGATTTTCCTCATGGGTAAATTGAACTACCGAGGACGCCAAGCTCGAAAAATTAAGTTATCTCTTTCTTGTGCCCAAGGACAATTAAGATTAGATATTTTGAGGGAAGCAATGTTGATTCGATTTATCAACATGCCTGTCTGCGCTAACGAAGAAAACCATGAAACCATAAAAACGAGATGACCTTGTACAAATGTTAATTAAAAGAATGTGATCTTTATAGTCAGAAAGTTAGTTTGGTATTTGCTTTGGTACGTATACTTGGCCATAATTGAATAACCCAATTCTCTCTTGATTGACCCAGAAGTGAAGTTACATAAGTGCACGTTGCGTAAAAGGAAGGGGTTGCCCTCCTCCGAATGCAACGGAACCACATTGGAAAGGAAAACATAAATGAGACAGTCATTTGGCGGCCTTGTTTAACCTCAACGTTACAGTTTGCGACCATGTGAAAAAGTTCGCAAATGTGAGGGGAGGGGGGGGGGGGGGGGTTATTTGAGGGTCTTATATTAGAACATAGGCGAAACCTTGCATTTGTATCTCAAATAAAATAACATTGAAATTTACATGTAATCATTAAACCACTCAGAACAGCCCAGGTGAAGGTTTTAGACTTGATATCCGAGGAGACAGGCGCGGACTTTAGAGTAGACACTCCCTGCTTGGTCAGTTGAGCATCTCAGTGGAATGCTGAAACTTATGTGTGGTTCAATACTAGCTACTATAGTAACAGATCTTATTAGGTCTCACAAGAGGGGGACAAGTGGAACTTCATGGTTATTATTTAATTTTTTTTTCTCCAACTGCAGTTCTGCCTCAGCTCAGAACGACATCCTTGATGTTGCATCTTTAATGACAGCATGCAAGATCGTATCATTCCGAAAAAAATCCGTGTGATCTATCCACTTCCCCGAGGGTCAAAGAGTGCACGTCTTACGCCGCTTACCTGTCCGTCATGACGTCGTTTAACAGACGTCGTAGTCTTTGATCTCGCGACGGAGACGTACGTCTTGGTAAAACATTAATCTCCAAAGGAAAGCAGTAGTGATATGCAACTTCGTTTTCTCTTTTTGGTTAGAAAAATCTTTTAAACTATAAGATTACTTCTAAATCTCAAAGTAAACTGAAATTAAGTAACTTGAAACTCCAGTGCATCGCATTATTTTGTTTAGAACACAGCAGATATTTTTGAAAGTGGCTGACTATAGTTGTCTGTAACTATCTGGACCTATATCTATCATGTCTATGTACCCTTTGAATGGATTAGCATCACGGCATACCAAGTTGTACTTAAATAGATAGATATAAGCACAGACTGAAGACCATTAGGGACGGAGGTATATCAAACATTTGTAATTGCAATGATCATTATTTGGCACACTGAGACCTCTCTTTTTGGACTATCTCAAAATCCAAATCGCCTTTTTGTCGAATTTGTAGATTATCATTGAAATTCATTAACAATTGAGGAAACACACCAACCAATAGTAATAGCCTTTCTGTATACCATTTATACACTTTAAAAACTATTTATAGAAGTGCTATATGGAGCCTTTAAAGGTTCAAAAGCCCGGTATAGATATGGAACCTTTATTAGTTCTTTTTAGAACCTCTCTAAAAGTTCTTTAAAAGAACCACTGAAGGTTCCATATTGAGGTTCTTGATGGAACCCAATGGTTCTTGAACAGAAGTTCTGTATGGAATCCAATGGTTCATGAACAAACCCATCAAATGGTTCTGCAAATAACCCTTGGATTGTTCAACAGTTCTTCAAAGAACTTTTATGGGTGCATCTATGGTTATGTTTATGGTTAATTTTATAACCCTGTGGTTCTATTTGGAACCTAACAAGGTTCAATTAAAGGTTCATATATTGGTCCAATGAAGGTTCTTTTAGATATGAATAAATATACAGCACAACAAATCAATTTTGATTTATACATTTATTTTCTTTCATATACAAATATAGTTTTGGTATGTTGGACAACCTAAGGATTAAATCACTTCATACACAATGTATAAGTTTACCAAATTAACCATACCACAATCAATGATGCAAAATTCCACATAACACATGGTGTATTTTTTGTGTAAAAAAACCAGCAATTAAATATTCAAAAGCCAGTGAAATATCAAGTTCTCTGTCTTGAATGACCACCATGCCATATTTCAACATTTTCCACATAGACTGGACTCTCTCTTGTGCTTGAACAAAATGTGGGTGTCAACTCCTGTCAAAATAAAGCATAGGAACTGCTATTATAAAAATCATGACATTAGATGTTTGTATCAAAGACATTAACTATATAACATCAATTATAAGGATCAGACATATATTATTACAGCTGTTAATGTTTTGCATATTTAATAACTAGGTAGCAACAAAACTGTTTTTATATTGTTGGTGCTATTACTGTTGTTTGTTGCCCACTTAGTGGGTTTTGTTCTTAGTTGTTGACGGGCAATCCTCATGTAAATTTTGTATGTGTCATCCAGTAACTAATTTTTCATAATTTTCCATGATATACACAGGTCTATGTTCTCCTTGTTTGCATTCGGTCTAAGGGTGGTTCTTTATTGAAAATTTCAATATGAATAGGCAACACAACAGAGTATTTTACAGTCTATATTTGCATTATGGATGCTTAAACAAAAATTTGTGATATCTTTGATTTTTAAAGGAAGGAATTCCTTTCTTTTTCTGCTTATTGTACCCTGACAACTGATACAGTTGTGGTTTCGTTTCATGAAGAGTCTACAACAATAAATTTTATTAATATTTCAATGTGATGAAAAGAAATGAAAAAAAGAAAAAAAATATATAGCCCATATCAATGGCACTTTTTACAATTAAAGTGGCCTTACCATGTGATGTAATTTCATGAAAATTGCAATATTTTCCACTTCTGATTAAATAGTAATACTTTGGTGTCTGTTTTTGAAACTTTCACTTTTGGTTGTTCGTTGACTGATTATTAAACAATGAAATTTTGAAAAAGCAGTACTGTTACAAAAAATTGGCTTTTAAAAAATAAGATGTAATTTTGATGCATTTTTACCAATTTATTACCATACTGAAGTCACTCTTATTTTCAGTCTGCCAGCCAATATTCCATTTTATTTTATGTAAAAAAAATTCCTAGGTGAATTTTAGAAAATTTAGAGAAACTCTGATGAAAATCTAGTGCAACATATGCCTGCCAAATCTAGAGGCATGAATACTTTTGCAATCTACTGTACATGCAAAAGTAGTATTCAACATGACATTTACGGATTGATAAAAGTGAAAATGTAGCAATTGTATATTTTTTGTTATGAATACTCACCATGACAAGCAATACTTGCAGTTAATGCTACATTGTAGTACAGTCCTCTTCATTAAGTCCTGAATGTTTTCATAGTCATTTCCCTTCTGTTTTCCTACACAAATATCTGCAAAAAAAATACAACTTATTATAATAACAATATAACAACATGTTTTCATGTCTGGATTAAACAAAATTATTTACATATTGATAACCATGAAGCATATGACAAGACTTAGTAAAATATTTATTACTCACCAGGAACCGAAATCCAAGTGCTTGTTGATGAGTTAAACTGTCTAATGTAATGCTCATTGAGGCTGCATTGTCTGGCTTTATTTGTTGTTCTATCAATTAAGTCACTGCCCTGAACAATCATTTAAGTATTGGTAACTAATGTACTTGGCATTGAACCCTTTTGTCAAGTTTTGAACCTTTGGTGTGTGATTGAACTGGCTGGTTCTTATATTAAACCTTTAAGAACCATTCGGAACCTTTACATGTACTATACAAATGTAGAACCTAAGGTTCCATATGGAATCCCTTTTTTTATTAGAGTGTACGAAAAAATATGTCTAAACAGCACAATTATGCTGTGTGTACTCTGACTAAACACAGACACTTGTATCATTTACCTGTTTATGCGATGTGGCTTGCTTTGTACTATTTATCAAGATATGTTCCATATGAAATTGATGTCGGGGTTGGATTCTCAAAAATCTAGTTTCAAAGATTACAATTAATGACCCGGCAATTAAGTTCAATACCCAAGTCTGCAACATTCTTAATAGAGTCTTTTCACTGAACAACCCTTCATTTCAGACACAGTAGGTAATAACTAACTGATTCAATAAATATAACTTTCTCAGAAAAATGACAAACAACAACTAAATGATGAAGTGTCAAATATACATTAAAATGCACTAAAAATACTGCTGCTTGGATGCACTTTGCTTCAGTCAATCACAGCCAAGGGCTGGAATTTTTTCAGCCAATGGAATTGCAGTATTATGTTTTAGCCACCTGGTGGAAATACAGAGAACCTACCGTGAAAATCCACTATTGTATTACATATGTATCGTACAATGTACATTGTAAGTAGCCTCACTTGTAGGATATTTTCATTATTAGACTTGGCAGTCTATGGTCTATGTGTAACAGAGAGGTGACAGTGCTGTTGCAACACAGGTCTGGCTGCTGGCACTTATTGAAACAGGAAACTGGTGATGGACCAAGTGGCTGAATTGGCCATTCATGACGTCGTGGACAATGCGCCTGCACATTTAATAGTCTCCGCCTCTTGTGTTGGTTGATGGTGGCCATTGTACACTACCCCTCCTCCCAACTTCATGCCCCTATGGACAGTTTGATGGCTATAGTAACTCCATTGGGGTAGCTTCAACAGGCCTAATTCTGCACCATAGCCCTGCCCCATCTCTGCAATGCAGGCTATAATGCTGTGGATATCACCCGAAGTGAAGTATAGCCTGTGATAAGGATCATTCAGCATTAGTACACACTGTCAGTTTTCTCCGAGCTCAAATGATATCAATCAAGGGGCTATATATATTCCCCTGTGGTTGTATGTAGTGAGAGGACCCAGATACCATAATGGTAAAGCTATTGTTTTCGTCAAAAATATGTTTTAATAATATAATGTTAATAAGTATTAACAATAATAAAGAAAAACTTTTTTTTTTCATTACATCAACACATTTTCTTTCTTTTGTGCTTTAATTTAGTTACACATAATGTGCTTCATCAGTGTGTTTTTTTCTCTAACACTAAATATATTCCCAATATTATCCTTTGTACTAAAAGCCCTGGGGCTTTCCTTAACAAGATTAGC
Source organism: Alitta virens (assembly GCA_932294295.1). Lineage (NCBI taxonomy): Eukaryota > Metazoa > Annelida > Polychaeta > Phyllodocida > Nereididae > Alitta > Alitta virens. The sequence continues at coordinate 24,231,205 of OW028573.1, read as the reverse complement.
CTATAATTAGGTACCAAAGAAAGCTGCGGACGTCTAAGCTGCATCATAGGACAAAATTAGACGCCAAAGCAGGATCAAAGCTTTGTTGCAGAGCACACCTTGAGATATTCTAACTAAGTCATTAGGATAACTTCACTTAATGACTATACCATCTAGGGACGACTGTTATATCACAAGTTATATAGTACATCGATTCAACAGAGATTGTCAATGGCATTCGCCCAAGGAGTCATACATCGACTGGGCCAAATGCACAAGAACTAGATCTAGAGCTAGGCCAACTGATACTAGATTACAGAGCAGATAAGAAAACAGCAATGTCAATGTTGACTCTGTGCTCAATGCCTAGGCAGTCATATTATGCCAGCGCTACAGTGGTCATCATTGGGACTAATCAGTTCTAACAAATTGGCAAGAGTTCAGTCATATGATGATTAATTAGCTGGCTTTCTTTCCATCAATAACTCTTATCACACCAGCCCAATATTAATCCCAGAAAGTAAAACACACTTCAGGGTGAATAATTGCCCCAGCGGCACCTGTAAGTGGGTCAACAATCTCTCTGGTATTTATGGATATGAAATGTTGAAAATCTCCAGTAGGAGTATGGAATTGTATCGTCTTGTAGTGTTGATTCTGTGTCATTTACTCCAGTCTGAATGTCAGGTATATTTAAAAAATAAAAACACAAAAACTAAACTCAGACACTAAACTCAGACACAGACATTATACTTGATGCCTTGTACTCGGTGAATTTGCCGAGGCAAGTGAAAGACGCCAGCCAATAGCCCACCCATGGTTTAAATGTTTAACATGGTGCGGACTCCGAGCTTTATCATCTCACTATAACGTCTGCCTTTGGCACCTGACTATATAATTTTGCTGAGCCTCAGACCAGATGCATTGCGATACTATACATTTTACACCAAGGCACGAACTATCGAAGGAGATGGGGTCTTTTATTTGCCTCAGAAAAGCTTTAAGATCACTAAGTCAAAACCAGACACCATTTGAACACGAATATCCTTTGAGTTACAAGAAGTGAGAACAATTTTGATAGAAGTTTTGTCTCAGTTGTTTTCACACAGGTGCACTTTCTTCGTGTGTAAGGGTATTACGTAACTATTTACTTTATCGTCTTTCTTTTGGTGCACTTTTATTTTCTATTCTTTATCCCTAGTATAATCATATCTGAGTCTGATCAAAGCCAAGCCGGGGATGTCATTTGAAGATAATGATGTAATTAATAAACTCGGCTTTCTTGGGGATAACTTTTGTGAGCAGCTGTTATCAAGAACACACTTCAAAGTCTGCCTGATGGAAAAGGAGCAAAATAGAAATTATTCTGGCACAAGGCAAACATTGCTGAGCGTATGACGTTTAAGAAAACCGTGCTTGGAATTCTGGCTTCTGGGCACTTCCCTTGCTCGAGTAACTTCTCTGGCAGCATAATCCCCAACTTCCGGAGCATTCCGGAGCATATACAAGTCCATCAAACTGTGATTGAAAGACATCAAGTCAGCAAGTCATCAACAGGCCCTGCCCGTGATCAAGTAGACAGTGATTTTGAACTACAGATGCTTTTGTTGACTTTTGCATGTACATGCACTGCACAGTGATTCTGCTTCATTATAAAAATCTGGCATGGTAACTTGTAGATAGAAACATAAAGAAAATTTACTTCAACAACATTTTTTACATGACATGGGCAAAGATGCGCAGGGTTACTCCAGTTACCCGATCCCAGTACAGTTACCTGATCCCAAGCAATATAAAATGTGTGCATCTCGAGGTTTATACTTTTTAGCGGTTATATTCAAAGATTTCAAATTCAGAATCTAGAATAAGCACTGGGGTGCGGGATTGGTGCAGTGTACATGGCTGTCAAGATCGGGTAATTATGTTTTTTCAAATTTGTTCAAACTACAAATCGGCAAAAATTTGTTACCCGATCTACTCTCCAACTTTTCTGCAAATCAAATACAGTTTTTCCGCGATGGCCAAACAACCTCGAATTTCCGCGCGTGACCTCTCATTCCTACTAGGAATTTCCTAGGCTACCAAAAATTGTTTGGTCCAGGAGGCAATTCGATATTTATACAATTAAACGGTAAGTTAGTCTTATGATCAAACTCATTTTTACCCTTCCTGTGTGTCACTAGCTCCACCTCCTTCTTTCCCATTTTTTAATTATTTGTTTTTGGATGGATGGACCTAATTACAGCCTGGACCTAATTCCAGCCACTTCTGATTTCTTCCTTTTTCTGTGTTCCAATGGGTCAAATTGTGCCAAAATTGGCAAATTCTATATTTTGTGAATGTTTTCTGGGGTACTGACTTGTTTTGAGATTCTAGGAGGCTTTAAATAAACGCCATTTTGATTTTTAAAAATCTGTCTGTATTCCAGATGACATTTGAGAAGGAGACATTTCTGGTTTGAAACAGAATAGAAGGCCAGTTAAACTTTTTTCAACTTGATAATCTTAATGCAACCTGAGTTGCTTCATTAGTCAAATATATGCATAAGCTTCTCAAATGGAAGCATTTCACTCCTATTCTCTTACAATGTTTTTAATATAAATATGATTAGATACAGATAAGTATGTCAAATTAACCTAATTCAAGCCTACCATGCCCTTATTCCAGCCAATAGGTGACCTAATTCCAGCCTACTGGGTCTTTAATCCAGCCATTTAAATGCAAAAAGTGACTCCTGTGTTATGGGGGTTAAGGCCCAGATAAAGCCTAAATTCCTTATTATTTAGATTCCACACATAGAATATATATTTGGGAATGAGGTGATCAAATCGAAGCCAAATGTATATACATTTCATGTCTTCATGATTTTATAGATTTCATTGTTAAGTATGAGATATATATTGGAAGGCCATTTACACTTGCTCCCATTTTACAACAAGCATGAATTCAAACAAAGGGTTCAATGCAAAATATGAACAGTAGGCACCAATCAATAGCAATAGATTATGGTAATCTGTTAACTGACATCACAAAATATACTTGTGCAGGAATTGTTTGCAAGAATATGGCTGGAATTTGGTACACCCTATGCTGGAATTAAGACCAAAGGCTGGAATTTGATCGCTTTTTGAAGTTTTTGACATGCCTGATTTGAAGTTGTTTGGTGTTAATGTAAATCAATATCTTTTACTCAGTTGTGAGCAAATGTGTTGCAAATAACAAACATTTTCAATTTCAATCAACTTATTTCTCCAAGTATGTCTATGAATTACGTTATTTTAATGGAAGTCAACGGCACTGTGATTTGGGGCTGCAGTTTGGTCCATCCACCCTATATATATTTTTTTTTAAATCTAGAATAAGCCAAAGTTGGTCTGACGTGGAACGGATCTAGCATCCAATGCCATCCTTCATGTTGTTCCCCTGTAATGGGCATCTATGCTGTGGCAAGTAAAATACCCCACCCACCCATGGAGTAAATATATAGCATGGGTTGACTCATCTAACTAACTCTAACGTCACCAATCAACCCCCGTGATCGGCAAGAACTTGCTTGAGAGAGCTGAATTATCTATCTATCGGTCTATCTATCTGTCTATCTATCTATCTAAATATCTATCTATCTATCTATCTATCTATCTAACTTAATATCTATCCTGACAAAATCGAAAAATGAAACCTTGAGATTTCCGATTTTCTTTTAAATTTTGTACAGTTTTTTTTATAAGTCTAATCATAAAATATTCTTTTCTTCATTGCTTTTTATTAAACTTTCTTGTCTTTAATTCTTAATCCTAATTTTTATATTCTATTTTTTATTCTCACTCTCTCTCAATTTTATTTATAAATTTGTTTACTATTTTCTTTTTCCGCCAAGGTCTCTTGTGCGAAGTGACCCACGCTGGCTGGTCACAATAAAAAATCGATAAATCATCACTGTGAACGCGCGCCAAAAATAGAACTGACTTAAAGACAATTAATTAAGGGGGCTCATGAGATCATCACTGGTCAGTTTAACGCGCTTTTTGTTCCTTCATATTTTAACTTGTTCATTTTGCAGCCAGACTTCAAAGGGTAAGCATGGATTTGTTTAAAAATGTTCATTATTAGTGATAAATAATACGTTGTACACATTAATACATCAAATTAAGGAACCCACATATATTAATATTGACGAATATGTTTCAGTAAATTTAAATGTTAATATAAGATAAAAAGATAACAAATAATAAAAAAAAGCATTAGTATTTAATGTATAAGCTTCGCGCTTTTATTTTAAGACAATTAAAAAACATAAAATACAATATTTGAAAAAAATAAATAAATTAAAACATGCAAATGAAATATATATTTTCAGATGAAAAAAAGTTCAAAATGAATTTCAATTTAATACAGTTTAATTTAATTTAATTCAAATTAATTAGGAAAATATGTACGAGATATTTAATTGATTTTCAGCCTTGTAAGTACGTTCAATATTGTAAGATATATTTGAGAAAAAGATGAAACTCCCTTAAGAAAATTTAAGTATGACCTGTCAAGACAAATTTTATTGAACACGACTTAAGAAATATGAGGTGTCTTAATAAGTTCTTCGTATATAATATAAATTTAAATACTTTAAATAAAACTTATAGTAAAAACATCCAAGATAGCTCTACAAATTGTGTAATATTACTACCTACTACCCTTTACTAACCACTACAATTTAATATTATTTTATTATGGAATTATGGATCACTAACTATATTATTTTACAAGTAAACAGTGTTGTTGAACACTGTATTCTACCAATTTCCTGCTTATGTTATTGCTATTTAGTACTACATGTTACTACCAACTATAACTTCATTGTTACTAGACTAGTTACTCTTACTACTACCTATTTCTCTGTTACCTATCTGTCATGCCCAATATATTGTTTTCTATTTGGTAATTACTACCCACTTCCTACTAATTATTAAGTAATTTATGTAATATTACTATTTACTACTTCTTACTACTCACAAACACTTCGTTTTTATCATGGATTATCCAATTTCTATGCGAGTAAAGATTGTTGTATGCTTACTTTTATCCAACCAATTTCCTACTGATGCATCATTTATGATATTACTATTTACTACCAGTTACTATTCATTATAGTTATACATTTTATCATTGCGTACTAATTGCTTTTACTATTGACTACCTACTACTACCCATTAAATTTTGATTTTTATCATGATTTACGTAATTAGTTTAGCAATTAATGCATGTGATATAACTATTTACTACCTGTGACTACATGATATACCAACTACTATTTCACTATTCTCTCAAATGTCATTATACATCAAAACATTTGTCTTTTGAATTATTGCTACCCAGTCCCTACCAATGCATGTGTTAGTACTATTTTACAGTACTAACAGTTACTACCCACTAAAATTTTACTTTTTATCACATTTTCATTTTACAATTGAGTTTTCTGTATAGTACGTAAGTTTACAATACCAAATTCTTACTGATGCATGTGGCTCTACTCTTTTACTACCCCTTACTACCCACTTATAAATAATATTTTACTTTTTATAACATTTTACTTATACACTGTATTATACTGATGCAAGTGATATTACTATTAGCTACTTTTTACATGCTGTTAAGTACCCACTATTTCCAACCATATACCTTTCTAAAATTCCCGTTTACGTGACATTACTATTTAATAATCTTGCTATCCACTAAAAATCCGCTTTTATAATGGTTGCCTATTTAGTACTTATTTTTATCTACCAAATTCCTGCTGATGCATGTGATATCTGCTCCCTATATTTAGCTCTCCCTGCGTCTTGTGCTGCCTACACCTCTCCATATAACTAGCACTCCTTTTATCTAGCTTTGCCTACACTAGTTCTTCAACTTTTTTATATTTAATGTTATGGATTACTTAACTATTATAGAAACCTTCTTTTTTGTTGAATACTTACTGTTGCCTATCAAATTCCTATTGATGCATTTGATACTATTACTATTTGCTATAATACCGGTTGCTCTTAATACACTCTGCAAATTTATGAATGCTTTACATCAACATTATTATATATCAACACGTTTCTGTTTGCACTTACTAATTCCTACCAAATGACCATTGATTTATGTGACTATACATTATACAAACCTGTTTCTGTTTGTGCTTACTATCTCCGGAAAAAGTGCAGTAGGGCGGACCCAGATTTATGACCATATTTAACTAGCCTCATTGCCATGCCTTTGGCGTAAAAATGCTTGCAATCAATGTATGACGTCACAAACTAAGTAGTTATGACAGCGGTTTTCATATTCACGGTAGAGACAGAGTTTATTTTTTGCTACCGCCCCCAAACCCCCGCTATTCTACACCAAATGTTATTTCAATTGTGTTAGAACTTCAAACTTGTAAATTATTTTTTAAAATTTAAATTTTAATGGACGCCAAAATGGGGCATAAATTTGGGTCCGCTATACTGGCCTATCTCCTCCCAAATGACCATTGATTAATGTGACTTTATACAGTTACTACTCACTTGTTCTCATTACTTATTTCGTATACACTACCAAAGTTGTATTGATGCATGAGATAATTAAATTTACTATTTTCTAGCTGTTACTACATACTACAGTTTCAACCTTTGTTGTTTTTGGATTACTTAAAACTATTGCACAACTAAATGTTGTCTGTTAAATACTGATTTTTCTGGCCAAATTCCTACTGATGCATGTGAAATTTATATTATCCTTCTTCTATTGACTATAGTTTTTTATCTTTCTATTATGGATTATTCAGCTTTTCGAGTAAGCATTACTGACTCTTCAATACTTTTACCTACCTGATGCATGTGATATTACAAAAACCTATCTGTTACTACCAAGTGCAACTTCTTTTTTTCTCTACTAATAAATGAACTGTTAGTCATGCTTTACACCAGCATTATTCATTAACGCTTTATTTTCTGTTAAGTAGTTATTATTTGCCACAGAAAAAGTGCAGTATAGCGGACCCAGATTTATGACCATATTTAACAAGCCTCATTGCCAGGCCTATGACATCAAAATGCTTGAAATCAATGTATGACGTCACAAACTAAGTAGTTATGACAGCGGTTTTCATATTCACGGTAGAGACAGAGTTTATTTTTTGCTACCGCCCCCAAACCCCCGCTATTCTACACCAAATGTTATTTTAATTGTGTTAGAACTTCAAACTTGTAAATTATTTTTTAAAATTTAAATTTTAATGGACGTCAAAATAGGGCATAAATTTGGGTCCGCTATACTGGCCTATCTCCTCCCAAATGACCATTGATTAATGTGACTTTATACAGTTACTACTCACTTGTTCTCATTACTTATTTCGTATACACTACCAAAGTTGTATTTATGCATGAGATAATTAAATTTACTATTTGCTAGCTGTTACTACATACTACAGTTTCAACCTTTGTTGTTTTTGGATTACTTAAAACTATTGCACAACTAAATGTTGTCTGTTAAATACTGATTTTTCTGGCCAAATTCCTACTGATGCATGTGAAATTTATATTACCTTCTTCTATTGACCATAGTTTTATCTTTCTATTATGGATTATTCAGCTTTTCGTGTAAGCATTACTGACTCTTCAATACTTTTACCTACCTGATGCATGTGATATTACAAAAACCTATCTGTTACTGCCAACTGCAACTTCTTTTTTTCTCTACTAATAAATGAACTGTTAGTCATGCTTTACACCAGCATTATTCATTAACGCTTTATTTTCTGTTGAGTAGTTATTATTTGCTACAGAAAAAGTGCAGTATAGCGGACCCAGATTTATGACCATATTTAACAAGCCTCATTGCCAGGCCTATGATGTAAAAATGCTTGAAATCAATGTATGACGTCACAAACTAATGTAGTTATGACTGCGGTTTTCATATTCACAGTAAAGACCGAGTTTATTTTTGCTTTTTCTTGGGGGCTGCCACCCCCAAACTCCTGCTATTCTACACCAAATGTTATTTTTATTGTGGTAGAACTTCAAACTTGTACTATTTGATAAAACTTAATTTTTAATGGACGCCAAATATGGGCATACATTTGGGTCCGCTATACTGCACTAAACCCATTTGTTTTCTGCTGAGGAAGTACTAAACCTATTTACTACCTCTTACTACCCACTAAAATTGTATTTCTTACTATAAGCACTTAAATATTACACAATTTAACTTTGTTATCTGTTGCTTTCTTACTTTTTTCCGACCAAATGCTTTCTGATTTATGTGATAGAACTATTTACTTCTAATGCCCACTACAAATAAACTTTATCATGGTTTACCATGTTTACCTAATATCAATTATACATGTACACATTTTTGTCTCTTTAGTGGGTGATGTTTTCCTGTCAAATTGCTGGTGATGTGATATTAATATTTACTACCTGTTTCTACCCAAAAACAATTTTATATTTATTAAGTGGGATTGTTGTCTGTTGCATAAGCCTTTACTACTCCATCCTAAATACCTTATTCATGTTACATTACTAGTAACACTGTCACAACCCACAACATATTCACTTTTTATCATAGTTTATTTGACTATCCATACCTATACCTAGTTCTTCCAACATCTTTTACTCTCTACACGTAGTGCTCCCCACACCTAGGTCTCTCTGCTCTTCCTATACTACACCTGGCTTACTATACACCTAGTGCTCCCTACACCCACCTCCTTACACCTAGATCTCCATATAATTAGTGCTTCTATAACTAGTGCTCCCTACACTTAGCACTCCCAACACTTAGCGCTCCTCACATCCAGCTGTCCATGTACCTCTCCCTAGCAGTACTAGTAGCACTCCATACACCTATGCTCCATACGCCCTACATCTAATGCTCCCACATCTAGCTCTTCTCTGCGCGCAACTAGCTCTCACTATTGCTCTCTACACCTAGTTCTCTCTACATCTAGCACTACCTACACCTAGTGCACCCCACACCTAACTCTCCTTAGCTCTCCCTGTCCCAATCACTCCCTACACCTATCACTCCCTACACCCAGCTCTCCCTACACCTAGATCTCCCTTCACCTAGATCTTCCTATGCCTCGATCTTCCTACACATAGCTCTCCCTACACCTAGATAATCCTACACCTACATCTTCCTACATCTAGATCTTCCTAGGCCCAGCTCTCCCTATACCTAGATCTTATTACACCTACATATCCCTACACCTAGATCTTCCTACACCTAGATCTTATTACACATAGCTCTCCCTACACCTAGATCTCCCCACACCTAGATCTCCCCACACCTAGATCTCCCCACACCTAGATCTCCTTACAACTAGATCTTCTTGTACCTAGATCTTCCTACACGTAGTTCTCCCTATACCTAGATCTCTCTACGCCTAGCTTTCCCTTAATCTAGCTCTCCCTACACCTAGATCTTCCTACACCTATATCTCCCTACATCTAGGTCTTCCTACACCTATATCATCCTACATCTAGCTCTGCCTATGCCTTGATTTTCCTACACCTAGATCTTCCTAGACCTAGATCTCCCTACACCTATATCTCCCTACATCTAGGTCTTCCTACACCTATATCATCCTACATCTAGCTCTGCCTATGCCTTGATCTTCCTACACCTAGATCTTCCTACACCTAGATCTTCCTACACCTAGATCTCCTTGTACCTAGATCTTCCTAGACCTAGATCTTCCTACACCTAGATCTTCCTACACCTAGCTCTCCCTACACCTAGATCTCCCTAAACCTAGATCTTCCTGCACCTAGATTATCCCTAAACCTAGTTCTCCCTACACCTAGATCTCCCTACACCTAGATCTTCCTACACCTAGATCTTCCTACACCTAGATCTTCCTAGACCTAGTTCTCCCTACACCTAGATCTCCCTACACCTAGATCTTCCTAGACCTAGATCTTCCTACACCTAGATCTTCCTAGACCTAGTTCTCCCTACACCTAGATCTCCCTACACCTAGCTCTCCCTACACCTAGCTCTCCCTATATAATTCTCATGGCTCATAATAATAGTGTTCCGCTTGTCATATACATAATTTACACCCACAGTCTCTCTGGGTTCCAAAAATATATCACGAATTACTAAGAAAATTGCTTTAATAAGAAATTGTTGCATTTGTCAGTCCTCTTCAGGGTGAGCTTTGCTTCATAAATTCCTGTGTTGCAGACATTATATTCCTTTTGTGAATTATTATGACAAATTTCTGCAGTTCATCTTATATTATAGGGTTCTAAGATATCCATTGTACATTTTATTGCTCTAAAATGATATGTTGATCGCTCAGAGGTGATGAACCACCAGTCATTCACTGCACAGAAAATGCTTGTAAAAGTAGCATGTGAATTTCATTTCAGTAACTCCAACATAATATTGAATGTGTGTATATTCATTAAATTTTCATACAATATACATAAAATGCTTGTAACAATAGCATGTGATTTTCAACTAAGCATCTGTTATATCACCACATTATCCATTGATCAATGTGAACTGCTGGGGATCCTATACAGAAAAATGCAATAGTGGCATGTGAATTTCATTGTAATCAGGTTCTAAATAGAAAATGCTTGTAACAATAGCATGTGAATTTCATTTAGTATTTTGTTCATCAATGTTTCTGTCCTGTCATGAACTAGTGATTGTAACTCATGAGAAAAAATCCTTAAAATATGGTCTTTTTTTTAAAATAAACTTTATAATATAACAATGCTAATCTATTATTATTGTTACTATTATTATTCTTGAAATATTCTTTCAACTTGATAAATTGTAATCGGTGAATCGGGAGATTTCAGCCGACCTTTAAACGGCTGGGTGGCCTCTTGATAATGGTTTTAGGACGTCAGAGAGGCCTCCCACACACAGAGAAAAATATCTTTCGAATCTCTTTGTTTATTTGTCTATGTAGGTTTCAATCAATGTTTGTATATGAAATGTGAAACTCTTTGTGTAAATAAATGTGTCTGTCTGTTTGTCTGTCCTACACCTAGATCTTCCTAAACCCCATACACCTTATGCCCCTTACACCTCATGCTCCATACCTATCCCTACACCTAGGTCTCCTCCACCTAGTGCTCCCAACACCCATATAACTAGTACACTGTAGCTCTCCATACCTCGTCCACTTCAATTACCTCTTGCATTAAAAAGTTGTTTAACATAATGCTCACATATAACGATAGTCTCTTTAATTTATTGTTTCTGTCAAATTTCTACTAATGTATGTCATATTATCATTTGATAACTGTTACTTGCTACTGTAGATTCCTTTTTTTATTATTGATTACTTCTCTTATACAATGTTGCCTGTTTAAATATTTTTTCCCACCAAATTCCTCCTGATGCATGCAATATTGATATTTATTATGTGTTACAACTTACCAACTGCAGTTTAATCTTTTTATCTACTAGCAAATTGACTATTTGTTATGTTTTATATATAAATACTACGCATTTTAACACATTATTTTATGTTGTGTACTTACCGTTTCTTACCAAATGACAGTTGATTCATATAATTATTGTTACTAACAAAGATACCTGCCTTTGTAACTACCCACTACAATCTCACTTTTTGTTATGGTTTATTAAACTTTCAACAATCTTTTTAATACCAAAAAATAATGGTGAAACGAGGGAGGCATGAACCGCCCTTGAATGATAAGAGGATTAAAATGTGATGGAATGCTATTGGCCAAAATGACCTGAGCAATGATTTCAATTATAAACCATGTTTAATTTGTTTTATGCTGAGTGCTTACTACCTAATTTTTATTGCTGCATGTGGTTCATGCGATATAACTATTTAATATCTCTTACTAACCACTACAATTATATTTGTCATTATACTGTTTGTACTTGTTATTTCCTACCCAATGGTCATTGATTTTTGTGACATTACTATAGAGCAGTTACTACCCACAAAAAACATTTTTAACATTTTAGATTTACACATGGTTTTCTGTTGAATACAAATTTCTACTGAAGCATATATTACTTTTAACTACTAGGTTTACTATCATGCAAGTAAACGAGTGTCAGTACTGTTACAGTTTACTGTCTGCTACTATCCACTACAAATTAATCGTCTAATGATTTACTTAACTGGTTAAGTTACAATAACAATTTCCTACCAAATTTCATACTGATGCATGTCCCATTACTATGCACTATCTGCTGTACCAACATGACAGCAATTTCAATTACGTTAACATTATACATCAAAATATTTTCTGTTTGTACTTGCTATTTCCTACCAATTGACCATTGATTTATATGACACTACTGTGACTACCAACAACCTTTTTTTGTTTACCTTCGGCAAAAACATTTTTCTCAATGCTTATTTTCAATGTCAATGTCTGAATGCTACTGGGTCTGAAGCTTAGTCTGCTTATATGACCAGCTGCCAGGGGCAGATGTAATGATGAGATAAGGCTTGGAGTCCAAACTATTTTACAAATTTACCCTATGGGTGGGGTCTTTTACTTGCCTCAACTTAGACACCCAAGTACAAGGCACGTCCAATTTAACGTCTTGTGCGATCGACATCCAGTTAGGATGTAGCTCATGAGGAGTGCCTTGGCCGGGGTTCAAACCCAGACCTTCGCAGTGTTCGCCAATATGGAATCGGCAGATGCCTTAACCAGTCGGCAACCCAGCTGCTGTTTTCAACATTATACATGTACATATTGTTTTCTGTTCACGACTTCCTACAAAATTCATAATGATGCATGTTACTTCACTATCTGTTATTACCCATTAAAATTTTATTTTTCGTCACTTAACAGACAACAGTTAATGCTTTTATAGTAGTTGAGTACTCACTTTGAGTGAGAATCATAGAAAAGAGTATTCATTATGAAAAAAAACATCAGGGTGATATATCTACAACAAATTAACATATTTTACAAGCTTTTCCCTTTAACAAGAATAACAAAAATTACCGGTAAATATCAGGGGGGGTTGGAACAGATTGGCGGCGCCACTGTCACCAGTTTGGTAGCTCTTGACAACCCATGTTAATCCAATGGGAACTTTAAAAAATCGTCATAAATCACAGAAGCAGCAGATTGGTCTCAAACCTGGTGAAATTGTAGTTAGGACCCTAATTTATCTCCCTAACAAAAAGCGCCCAAAAGCGCCCCACGTTTTATTACCGAAAATCGACGTTTCTTACGCCACTTTGAAGGCAATGAGAAGCTGGAAAGTGGCTAAAATTAGCACCTGATCGGTGACGTCATAAGGCTACAGTATTATGACGTAACTGAATGATCAATCACCATGGCCACGTACAATGCTGAATACATTGTACATACAGTGTCAATACAAGTAATTTCAGTCCATTATGCTTAATTGCTATTCCACGCTTAATTGCTATTTATCTGTAATGGCCAGCCAAGCAGCATCACCAAACAACTTGCAAGCCTTCCAAAGCCAAAATAAATGCAATAAATTAATTTAAGAAATAGGTATACAATGTTTAGCCAAATTCCATGCCCTGAAAGAATAAACTATTCACAAGAAGTGGGTAAGATTCTTCTTATGTGATACAATGTACAACAAAAGGGAGGATTGAGATGTTGCCACTTCGATGGTCAAAGGGCAAATGATTGTTGATGACGTCATAAATTTGCTAAAGACGGTGGCTTCGCCAATCTGTTCCAACCCCCCCTGGGTAAATATATAGTTCTGCATAACATGAAAACAATAGCAGCTTCGAGTGCTGTCTGCTCTACAGATGATGACCTTGAATATACTTGAAAATTCCAGCAGGTGTGAGCATGTACCACTGATGGCTTTCAGTTACTGTGAGATGCCCATATTATACTCCTGCCAATATTACCCAACTTTACCCTAATTTTGCTTACAAATCTCTGTTGATGCATGTGATATTATTTATTACATGAGGCATGTGCCATTGCCATATACTACCTCCTATTACCTAGTACAATTATTATTATTGATTACTTATGATACAAGTAAATACTGTTATCTGCATTTCTACTGATGCATAGAACACTATTTTATATCTTATTACCTAGCGAATAATTTCACCGTTTGTAAATGAACTATTTGTCAGGCTTTAAATGGGCATTTTCATTGCCACATTGCTTTCTGTTGGGTATTTACAATTTCCTAACTTATGACTATTGATTCATATGACTGCTGTTAATACCCACTACAGTTTCACTTGCTTCATTGTTTATTTCAACATTTTGCATGTAAACATTCTTTTCTGTAGTGTACTTTTTACCAAATTCCAACTGATGCAGTTGATATTACAATTACTGCAATTTACATTATGTTAGAGTTTACTTAACTAAATATATTATACAAGTAGCATTGTTGTCTATTGAGTACTCCCTATTGCCTACCAGATACCTTCTTATTCACTTTTGTCATGGCTAACTATTAAGTTAAATTTTACACATTGTTCCCTGTTTTAATACTTTACATTTGCCTATCGAATTCTTGCAAATACTTACATAATATTATGATACTAGTAGGCTTTTATTTGCCAAAGCCCAATAAACTTTAAAACCATACTTTTTTTTTCTACTACCAATTACATTTAATAACTGCTTAAATTATAATCAAGTACCAGATGTATACTATTTAAATTCATTGAAGTCCAGGGACCTTCTCCTGAGTATATCTGAGAAAATGTCAATTAAGAACATGTGACTCTCATCAATTTGGGATATTTTTCAAATTTATTTTGAGAGAACATGCTTTATTTTCATAGCATGTGAATATCATAAAATATACTTTAAAATTATTTTTTAATGCCAGATTCAAGTAATATTTCTGACATTGTTATGAGAAATGTTCAGGTTTCACGTTTTTGATATCGTGTAAATTTCACAACCTATCTTTGCATGAGCAATAAGCTTCAAAAGCATTTTTTACAATTTTTTTCAGGATATGTGAATCATATCAACTTTGCTAATTTGTTTGATCATTTTGAAAGAAAATACTTCCTGTGAATATCGTAATCTTTTCAAAATTGTTTTGCTTATTATCGTAGTGGAAAATGTTCTTTCAATGTAAAGATGGTTATATTACCTTACCTACCCATTAAGATGCCATTTTCTCAGACATGCACTGAAGACAATTACCGTAACCACTGGTTATGCACGTTCGATGTCACAGCCACAGCAGAAAGAGATTGACACGTTTAGCAAAATCTTTATATTAAACACAATTCTTTACTCATATTAAGGAGTTTCAAAACCTGTGCTCGTTTTGCCTCAGGTAGAATGGTGTACCCCTACAATTACGACTCCTGGCAAACCGGCTCCAATTGCAGTCTTTGCGCAATGGTGTTCAAACATTTTTGACCAAATGGTCAAGTGCAACTGGCAACTCATTCATTTGTCACTTTGATTGACAGTTGCTTGTTCAACCGTGACAATGTTATTGTTTTAGAATCATTAAAGTGTCCAATGCAGTGCGTAGCAATTTACTTTTATTTGCTGGCTCAGACGCATCACCAATGCTCTTAGTGTAGTATTAATTTTTAGAAAATATTTTGAAATGCATGCATTATTGGCAACTTGTGGAGCAATTAGCTGAAATGTTTTGAATACATATACAACTATAAAATCACAGGTTTGCGATGGACATGGATGGATGGATTAGATGGATGGATGGATTAGATGGATGGATGGATAGATTAGATGGATGGATAGATTAGATGGATGGATAGATTAGATGGTTAGATAGATTAGATGGTTAGATAGATTAGATGGTTAGATAGATTGATTGGTTAGATAGATAGATAGATAGATGTCACGCTAACAATGCCTTTCTAAATGATTTTAATTAAAAAAAATTGTATCAGCTGTTTGTCATAATTTAATAAAGGCTAGTTTTTTTTGGGGGGGGTTTTGTCAAAACATGGTAGTGGTGGAAAATTGATAATTTCCCAAAGAATGCATGGCTATATTTTGAATTGGATTTCATAATCCAAGCATTCAGCAATTATAAAGCCAGTAATGTAAACATAGTGAAATTACCAGCAGTATAAAGGTTTTTTTTTGACAGAGGGGCTCTTTTCTTTTTCTTTTTTTAAAATAAGTACAACCTAGTGCAAAATTTCATATTGTTTAAAAATCACAATTTTGCAGCTAGAAAGTTATCTCTACACAGAAGTCAATTCAGCCTTTGATAAACAGCTTAAGCCCCGTTCCCACATAGCCGAGTTACTCGTAGTCAACTCGTAGTAATAACAAAAATTACGTAACACCCAAAATTCGAGGAGTTGGCGACGAATTTTTGCGGAAAAAATGACCAGGAGTGACTCGCCGAGTTACTCGCCGAATTACTCGCCGAGTTACTCGGCGGGTTCAGCGAGCGACTCGCCGAGTACCAGGAGTGACTCGCCGAGTACCAGGAGTAACTCGCCGAGTACCAGGAGTAACTCGCCGAGTACCAGGAGTAACTCGCCGGGTGAAGCAAGGTGTCTACGACAGCGACGAGTCACCCATCGAATGATAGGCCGACGCCAGCCTACCTGCATTCTCAGATGAATATCTCGCTTAATATTTGGTCTATTTTCGATCCGAAAAAACCTATGGAGTCACTATGAATTATACTACAAAACAATCTTTATTTGACGAAAATCGGACTAATATTAAGGGAGCAGTAGCTTTTTAAAGAAGCGCTCAGCTTTCTGCATTAATACAGTCTGGGCGCGGACGCTTCAGGGAGCACCAGTATAAGTAAATTAAATATAGCAAATAAAATCACAGATCAAATCACAAATACTAATTACAATATCAATATTAGATTTAAATTTTACAAAATATACACAAATTTATACTGATCATAATATCACAATAAGATTCAAATTAACACAAAAAGATAAGAAAGTTATACAAATATAATCATTGCCTGGTAATTACAATTAAATATATTGCTTTTAATTAATGAAAGCAATTACATATTTTTGTAATTGTGAATGACAATCAAGACAATGTCATATTACTGTGTCATCTTTGAACAAACCATGAAATGACAGGTCAAAGAACCCCAATTTAGGCAATTAGGCAATTGACACATGTATTGCATTTGCTGTATGCTCTACACCAATTCTTTGTATCATTCAAAATGCTAATAGCAATTACTGTGTCATCTTTGAACAAACCATGAAATGACAGGTCAAAGAACCCCAATTTAGGCAATTAGGCAATTGACACATGTATTGAATTTGCTGTATGCTCTACACCCATTCTTTGTATCATTCAAAATGCTAATAGCAATTGACATAACAGTCATGGCAGTTGGCAGAATGAGTAGAAATGAATTGCAATAAAGCTCATCCAAACAATGTATATAAAATGGTCAAAAATATTGACCACACCATTCATGTCAGGGCCATACACAGAGCACCATGCCGCCGCCAGACTACCTGCCTTCTCAGACAAATATCTCGCTTAATATTTGGTCTATTTTCAATCTGAAAATCTGTGTGGAATAAGTATGAACTCGACTATAATTCAATATTTATTTGACGAAAATCGGACTAATATTAGGGGACCAGCAGCCTTTTAAAGTAGCGCTCAGCCTTACCTGCATTGATACAGTCCGGGCGCGGACGTCTGCGAGAGCACCACTGTTTGCCTCCGCCAACTTAGCTGTCTTCTCAGACGAATATCTCGCTTAATATTTGGTCTATTTTCAATCCGAAAACGCGTATGGAATCAGTATGATTTATACTACAATTCAGTCCTGATTTGACGAAAATCGGATTAATATAAATGGAGCAGCAGCCACCGCAAGACAACTGCCTTCTCAGACAAATATCTCGCTTAATATTCGGGTTTTTTTAAATCCGAAAATACGTATGGAATCACTATGAATTATACTACAATACAATCTTTATTTGACGAAAATCGGACTGATATTAGAGGAGCAGCGGCCTTTTATATTATATACGACCCCCTACGCTGATGATGCATGTACTAAAGGTAGAACTCGACGAGTTACTCGGCGAGTTACTCCTACAACTCGGTGAGTTACTCCTACAACTCGCCGAGTTACTCCTCGCACTCCTGAACATCCCCCCCGAGTGTAATACGAGCGAAAATAGCGCCGAGTAACTCGCCGAGTTCGAGGAGTAACTCGGCGAGTTCGAGGAGTAACTCGGCGAGTTCGAGGAGTAACTCGGCGAGTTCGAGGAGTAACTCGGCGAGTCATGGCCGAGTTTTTGGACTCCTGGATAATTCGCCGAGTGTGCCGTGCAGCACGGCATACTCGGGAGACTCGGCAAACTCGGCTCCAAATCTCACGAGTTCGCTACGAGACTCAGGAGTTACTCGCCGAGCATCTCTCGAGTGCGAGGAGTAATCGCCGAGTTTAGTAAGAGTTGGGCCCGAGAGGCGTGTTACGTAATACTACGAGTTGACTACGAGTAACTCGGCTATGTGGGAACGGGGCTTTATGCAAAAAAAATATAGAAGAAACATTGCCTATTTTAGAGAACCCTTATCTTTCGCCCTTATCATGCTTATTTTCCCGCACAAAGGAACCCAGTGCCAAATGGGTAATACAGGTTCACCATATTAAATACGTTTGATCCATGTAACCAAATTTTGGCTGTTTTTCTTATCAAGCATCCTGTGCTTAACTGCAGTGTAACTATCAATGATTTGCACCATTCAAATGGAAGCGAAATACATCAACAGAAACATCTAAAAGTTTTACGTTAGGCAGATAAATCTGTCCTGAGATATTGATGTAATAAATGATACGTTAGTTATTGGCAGGCTTCAAGGGTGTACTCACTTCTGTTGTAATACTGCAACATGATGCTAACACCCTGCGGAGTATACAAACCAAATTTGAAGCAAATCAAATCATCTAAACCGAACGTACAGCATTTTACCTCACTATGGGGTAAGTACCGGGAACCATAGAAGTGTTATAACATGATTCTAATAACGCCCTGTGGACTGTAAAACCAAATGCAAAGCAAATCTGATCACCCAAATAGAAGTTACAGTATGACTCATATGGAATTGTCCATGTATCGCCGAAAGTCGGCGAGACACGGAATGTCACGGATTATAACGGGGCATTGCGCTTACCCCCCATGGGATGCCTAATTGCTTTGCGGGGCCTCTCCCGGACATTCGCCGACCTGCCGCGACTGTCGGGGCTTTATCCAGATGCTTGATATAGCCCTGTTAACCCCATGAAAACCTTGGGCCCTTTAAGAGCAGGTGTTAGATATCATGGGGGTACAGATATCATCAGTGTTTAATTGCACAGAGGGGGTTGGGACTGATACCCCAGCAATTCTTTCATCACTGTCCTTGATTATTCCCAGTAAGATGAGTCAAAAAAATAATTTTTCTCCATCTTCATTTTATTGAAGTGACACTATTTGCTTTGGATAGCTCTCCTATTCTAGATTAAGACCATGTAAATTTCATTGCAATGAGATTAGTAGATCCTGAGATATCTATATTATCAATAAATTAAAAATACATTTAACTACATCTATAACTAGTTCAT
Organism: Alitta virens; assembly: GCA_932294295.1. Classification (NCBI taxonomy): domain Eukaryota; kingdom Metazoa; phylum Annelida; class Polychaeta; order Phyllodocida; family Nereididae; genus Alitta; species Alitta virens. The sequence goes on along the minus strand of OW028573.1, from coordinate 24,211,657 downwards.
TACATCCTAGATAAACCAGGGTTTAACCACGGAGACAAGTCTACTCTTGTCTCCATGGTTTTACCAAGATTATGTGAAGTGATGATGTGTTATTATTAGAAAATAAATATGTTAAACTATCTTGCTATGTTTGTGTGATTGAAAAGTTATGTTTAACAACCACATAAATACAATCTCACAAATAAAACCACTATCAAGACCACCTCTCTATTAACACTTTGTCAATAGCTCACAATTATATTACGTAAGTCCACTGTTCCATCAAGACTACTAAACAGATAAGATAAACAACTAATAAACAACTAATAAGAGCCCCCCCCCCCCCCACATTTAAGACGAAGGCAACTTTGACTTTTATTTTATTAGACAGATAGATAGATAGATAGATAGAGATAGATAGATAGATAGATAGATGGATAGATGGATAGATGGATAGATAGATGGATGGATATTTTGCAACATACATACAAATAATGGTGAAATTTAATATAATGTACACTTTATAAAGGTAAAAAACAAAAGCTTATATACCTTAGTCTTATTGTACCACAGAATCGTGACATGGTTGCTATGGCAACGGCAAAGACAGGAGTGACTGACTGACTAATTTTGTGACTGACTAGCGACCAATATTAGTTGGCTCTGTGGCTCAACTTACTTTATACTGGCTTTGAATGAATGAATGAATGAATGAATGATTCAATCAGTCAATCAGTCAATCAATCAATGATAAGTGACTATGTCATGAACAGCACGTGACAAACAATTAAAACCTTGCCTACAATCAATCAGTCAATCAGTCAATCAATCAATCAACCTAAAGACATGATACCTAAATTATTTTATCAAGTGAACCATTGTTTCACAAGCAGCCTACTTGCTTTGACCTATGACACCCTAACCATTTCCGACAAAACTACTCCACTTACTTGGGTTTTTTCACTTGAGATTCAGCTGTGACACAATATGGCTATAATCCCCATGGCATCCATCTAATGGTAAATCCATGTGTACTAGTTATGACCAAACAACTGCTGAGTGCAAAATGACCTAGAAATAGTTTGCCCTTATCAGGCCACTCCTTCTTTAACACCCCTCCCCTTCCCTGATACTGGCTCACCCAAATAATAATCTGTGCTAGCACTATTAATACAGGAATCAGTCAGTCATTCAGTCAGTCAAAATATTGACTGCACCACTGCGCATATTTGATTATATGTGCTAGAACTATTAATACAGTAATCAGTCAGTCAGTCAGTCATAATATTGACTGCACCAAAACCCTTATTTAATAATCTGTGCTAGAACTATTAATACAGTAATCAGTCATTCATAATATTGACTGTACCATAGTGCATATTTAATAATCTGTGCTAGAACTATTAATACACTAATCAGTCAGTCAGTCAGCCATAATATGGACTGCACCAAAGCCCTTATTTAATAACCTGTGCTGGCATTATTAAACAATAATACAGGTATGTGAAACTTATTTTTCAGGATTATTTTGGATCTATGGAATGCAATGAAATGTGATTTTAAAATGTGAAAGTTATCTGGCTCTAGAAATGGTATCAAGATAAATTTGAAAAAAGTGCATTTTTTGTTTTCTCTTAGACAGTTTCTGCAACAATAGTGGCATGAAAAATTTAATTCACAGTTATTTAAAAAAGTGTATTAATATAGATATTTTATACAAGGCTATGTGACAGCAATAATACAGATGGACACAGGGTAAAACTGAGCGCTATTTAAATTCAATAGTTTTTTAGTTGCATTGTACTTTTTCATATCTCCGGATATACTTAACATAGTGCAATAATATTTATATGCTCTTGATCTAGAAAATTAAAGCAACCCAACAAACAGTGAGTCATCAGTGTGTAGTTAAAAAGTTGGAAAATAACTTTGGTGACTCAGAGTAACTAATTAAGCCTTTCTTTGATCTGGCATGGGGCAATGGACTATGAACCCACCCATGCAGGGCCATGGCAGGTGGAGGGGGAGGGGACTAAGGGGTTATTAGTTGGACTGGGCATTGCTCGGCACTCCCTCGGTTTTGCCTTTTCTGAAAAAAAACTTGCGCAAAAATTTATCTACAGTGTTTATAACAGTGAATACATGGGGTTGACTTATGATTTCAAACCTCTTTATCTTCTGAATATACAGTGTAATATAAATTCTGCTTAATATAACTCTCATAATGTATGAAGTCATGCATTTTACCCCTCGTTTGAAGTCCTTTGGGTGACAAGGGGAGTGATAAACTTAAATGTGAGACTGATAAGAAACACATGTGGCTGATGAAGGCAAAGGACCACTGACCACCATGCACAGCAGCCCACCATGCTGATATCCGTGACAAGGGGCAAGGAACCGCGACTAGCCACTGCAAGCCGACACCAGCCGCAAATTAATTATAGCCAATTAGTCAGGAATGTCTATCAGCATCGCCCCGACTTGCGCCGTGTTTCGGGGTGTTTTGGGGTGATGTCGGCGAAACATGGACAATTCCATATGAGTCATACTGTATAGCTGTCTTCATCTATAAGCCAAGCAACCTAATTATGGACATTCTTTGCTAGTTTACCTAGTTAAACAAAATGATTGGTTAAACTATGTAGCTGATAGGCTAAGTATACTTAAGAAATCTTCTCTTAAAAATACAAGAGAAATGGGTCCATATTTTTTTAGTTGAGGCAATTTTTCTGAACACCCTGGATTATACACACCATACATGAAGCAAATCCAGTCACCCAAGCAGAAGTTAGAGCATTCTACCCATCATGGGGTAATAACCTGATGGCAACCATGGAATTTTAACAACATGATGGTTACACCCTGTATAGTATACAAGCCAAATTCAGTAAAGATCTGATCACCCCAAAAGAAGTTGCAGCATTTTACCCCTTCATGGCAACCATGAAAGTGTAATAACATGATAGTAACACCCTGTATATACAAACCAAATTAGTTATATTATCACAGTTTAATTACTCTCGTTGGGGTAATTACCCCTGGGCCAAGGAATCATTACCCCATGGTAACAACATACATTTCAGGACCCTAAATCAGGGCAGGGGCCTAGCTCAGAGGTAATGGTGCATAAATACAGGACGTAAAGCCCTAATCACCCACCCACCCAGGCCCCTCAATCGGTTTCACTCTGTAAATATAAACCAAGTTGGGCAAAGATCTGATCACAGAAGTAACTATGCTCGAGATCTCACCAAAATATCATAACCCCAGAGTTATTATTTTTCTCCATATTTTTTTAATTTCCCAACTGCCATGCATTCGTTGAGCATTGTGGCCTAATGGTTAGAGTACTGGCCTGCTAAACCACCGGCCTGCTAAACCATTGTCTTAAACATTTCAACACGTTCATAAAGTGAAACAAAAAAGTGTTTATTTTAGTGTTGGTATTCAAACACTTGTTTATAGAGTGCAATGATTTACTTTCCTGTTTCATGTGGAACATCTTTGTATATAAAACTGGACACATATCACATGCATGCATGTTTGTATATTACTGTAATGCCATAACCTGCAGCTTTGTCTATGACAACAATCTGTTCCTCAATATTTTTGAAATTCTCTAATTTCAGTTTTTAGCAGGTAGTTTGACCTCTTTTAAGCAGCGCCAAAAATATGAAATAAATTAGTCAACAAACAAAACCGGGGACCGTGTTACTTACAGGACAATAAATATGAAAATTAGCAAGGGAAAGGCACAATGTAGATGACATCAGAGCCCCCTAATACTAGTGTAGCCTTATTAATCAAGTACAGTGACCTTTTGTTTTAACTAAAAGACCTTGAGTAAGGCTGACTAACCTAAACTGCCATTAGGGTTAGTCAGTGTACAAGCCAAACAATCAGCAGTGTATGAAGGTACATGCCTGTTATAAATTTTGATACTACAAAGCTAAAAACATTCATTATTTTGGTACAATTTAAACTGATTTAATTTTCTGTAAAGGCAACCGGCCTGTTATAGATAAGCCTCTCCTTTTCCTGATTGCCATCCATTTATGCCAAATATAATTACCACATGCAGTCAGATTCAGATTCTTTTTATTTTGCCAAACAAAAACATATTTAGAATTTATTTTCATATTTTCATTTATAAACATTTGTTTCGCAAGGAGACCTCACAAGGATAAATATATTTTATCGCTAGCATGAGGCCACCTGGAGAGATCTATTAATATTACATAATGAACATTAAATCAAACACAATATGGAAATTACTCTCATCAGTAGTAGTCTCATCTACGTTACTCATCTCAAGTTAAAGAATATATTGTTGAAAAGTATTATGAAGAGTATAAGATGCTACAGTGCTATTTTTCACATATTTCTTAAATCCATCTAAACTGTGTGTTCCTAGTTTTTCTCTGTAAGTTATGGACATATTATTAAGGGTTTTGATAAATCTATACTTAATACTCTGTTTTGCAAATTCATGTTTAATTAAGGGAAGTCGTAGTTGACCAGCTATTCGAGTTTCATAGTAATGAGGATCATCTCTAAATAGCAGTAGTAAATCAAGAAAATACTGTGGCAAGGCATTGTTGAATCGTTTATGGCAGAATTTCAGGTCACACAGTGCACAGATATCATGGAATTTTAAAAGATTTAGTTTTTTTAATAAACCACTAGTATGACAATTATATTTACTGTTAGTAAGAGCTCTGACAGCTTTTTTTTGTAAAATGAATATATTTTGACATTGCCAACCCCAAAGAAGAGCTCCATAGTTTAAGTGTGATAACACAAGGGAATTGTATATATGTAACAAGGCACAGAAAGGCAACATATTTTTTAATCTGTGCATAATGCCTACTGTTTTTGACAATTTCTTTGTAAACATACCACGGTGAGCTCTCCAATTTAGATGTCTATCTAACATTATGCCAAGGAAATTAAATTCATTGACAAATTCGATAACAGAGTCTTCTATTTTAATAGTAGGAATTTGAACTCTTCTTTGGGGTGCATGGAAAATCATGGCTTTCGTTTTGCTTTTGTTAATAGATAGCTAATTTGCTTTCATCCAATTGCTCACGCTGACCAACTCATCATTTAGATTTCTTTCACCCAGAAAAGTATTCAGGGAAGCAACAAGAGTTGTATCATCAGCATAAACAATTGGGTGAAAGACAGAAGTAGCGTTGACAAGATCATGGACATAAATGATAAATAAAAGAGGACCAAGAATGGATCCTTGTGGAACACCAAGCTGTAGTGGAACATGATTAGACTTGATATTGTCTACAACAACATATTGCACTCTGTTAGTTTAATAGCTACGAAGTAATTTCACTGAAAGATCTTTCACGCCATAGTGTTTCAATTTAAACGGAAGTATTTCATGGTCCAGTGTATCAAAGGCCTTTGATAAATCAAGATAAATATTAAGTGGTACTTTTTTGACGTCCATTTCAGTGATGATTAATTCTACCAATTCTAACGCGGCCAATTCTGTCAAGTGAGAATGTCTAAATCCATATTGACTTTTGTAAAATAATTTCAGAGAACTAAAGTACTCATTAAGTTAATCATGAATAATGCGCTCAAGGACCTTTGATACACTGGGAAGCAGAGACACAGGTCTATAGTTTTCGATATTTTATTCTTTTCATTTTTTTTGTACAATGGAACAACCTTGGCAATTTTCAATTTATCAGGGAAAATACCTGAAACAAAAGACTGATTTATCATGACCATAATTATGTCACAAACTTCAATTTTCACGTTTTGAAGTAACTTGGTTGACATCTTATCAAACACACAACTGTTTTTAATTTTTAGAGACTATATTACTTTTATTACAGTATTTCTATTTGTAGTATGAAACTCAAAATCTGGGGCAACTGGAAGATTCATATAGTTTTGGAAATTTATTCCATCCGGGGTTCTAATTGTCTGTGCTAATTTAGTTCCTGCTTCAGCATAATATTCATTAATGCATCAGCAATTTTCTGTTTGTCAGATATATAATTATTGTCGACCACAAAACATTTTGGAAAATTATTTTTCTTATTTTGATCAATGATTGAGTTAATCATGCCACATGTCTTTTTGATATCACTCTTATATTTAGCAAAATATTTCTCATAATAAAGTTTTTTGGCATGGCGAATGCTTTTCCTTAGTATGCAATTATAAGTCTTTAAATTTGTTTTTATATTACTATGTTGAGGATCCTGAACATTCATATATTTCAATTTGATATAAAGCTTGTCTCTATAGGCTATGGACCTGATAATACCACTTGTTATCCATTTTGATTTCCAGTGTTTATCTTTCTTAAATTTTACAATTTTTTGTTGGAAGCAGAGTGATATTGTATCGTTCACAATAGCACTAAATATATTATAATTTTCATTTGGATTTGCATTATTTCCACAATCAAAATTGTCAATTATACATAATTCATGCAACTTTTCTTTAAACTGTATCAGGGCATTGTCATGGTTAGGGGTAACAATGACAGTTTTTTGTAAATTATGGCAAAGGTTCAAACGATCTAAGATCATAAAATAAGCGCAATGATCAGATAAACAACTCAACAGTATGCCAGATGTGCTATTTGTTGAGGCATTGCCTAATTTCACCAAAAAATTGTCTTATAATGTGCCATGTTTTTGGATCAACCGGGTGGGAAAAGTAATTTTAGGAACATAGCAATTTGAGAAGCAAGACTCAAGATATTGATTGATATATATATTCTGTCTGAATTTCAAAAGATCAAGATTAAAGTCACCTGCAATTATAACCCTTGTTTTTCTGTCCAAATCTCTAAAGATCTGTTGTATATCATCAGTAAATGAAGTAATACTATATATATTAGAATTCGGAGGCCTATAAATATTTCCAACGATAAGATTCTCTTTTAGGAAACCAGGTCTTTCACTACCCAGTTCTACTTCAATAAAAATACCATCCCAGGAGGTTGTATTCTCAAAGACATTGACCACTGTGTAACTTAGATAATCTAGAAAATAAAATGCGACACTACCATGTGCACTGCATGACCTGGACCTCCAAACCAATTGGTAACCAGGTAACTGTAATAATGAAATGTCACTTTTTTCATGCAACCAAGTTTCTTGCAAACAGATTACAGTTGGTGAACAAAGATTTTCTGCATATAATTCAACATAGAGCCTTAATTCATTAAACTTAGCATTCAGCAATTGACAGTTGAGACTTAGGATTATAAATTTATCTTGATTAGAATTAGCTAAATGTACAAAGGAGTCATTTTCATAATATGGGGATATATCCAATAATACAGCTTCATTATTTTCCTCCATTAATTCTAGGTATCTACCCTCAATAAGGTTGCATAAGGAATATGTACTGTTTGCTTCTACTGCCCCAAAAATATTTTCTGCACTTACTGCTTCAGCCATTCATATGGATGAGATCAAGTAGAGGAGCAATTTCTAGACCACTGATGAGAGCAATTTTTGTACCAATAAGACACTTATATTTTATAACGAGTATAAGGTATGAATCTGAAATGATAAGTATGAAGATATTAAAGAAACATAGTAAAACATATGAGAGCATTTTAGCTGCAAGGAGTAACAATTATGTGTGAGATTCCCTGCTTCAATGGAAAATTTACAGATTGGTTGGAAATAAAAAATAAATAAATAATAATAAAATAAACAATTTAAAAATAAGCAAATAATAATAACATATTAAACATATATGTTGGCAGATTTCTTACGTGACAAGCATGACACATGGTCCAAATGTTTTAGTCCAAATCTAAACACGGTTATCATGTCACATACATCATTGGAGTTAAATTCAAGACCGAAGGTCCACCAAAGTTTTAGTCCAAATGTGAATACTGAAAGAACTTTAATCTAAACATGAATAATTATTTAACTAAAGCAATATAGTAACTGATACCCTTTGACAAGATTAGTCCATATATTAATTAGTGACATACAAGACACAAGGTCCACAAAGGTTAATTGTCACAGTGCACAGATAAATCCATGTGAAAAATGAAAGCAATCTTAATCTACACATAAAGAAATATTTCACTAAAGCAATAGAATACTGATACCATTTGACAAGTTTAGTACATGTATGAATTGAGTGACATACTAGACACAAGGTCCACAAAAGGTAATTGTCACATTTTTTATATATTGCAGTACAGTCAATTCCATGAGAAGCCATTTGAGATGTTTTCCTGTTCCATTTGATATATTAGGTGATGTTTCCAGGATAATCAATCAATAGACACAATGAATTCTGGGAGAGACCATTTGAGATGGTTTCACATTTCATTTGATATACCGTTCCATTTGATAAACTGGGTCCAATGAAAGCCAAAGAATAAAAGTAAAAATTCCAGGATAATCAAAAGTAGACATAGTATCCTTGATCGCCTCTATTCAAGGAAACCCATTTGGCTGTCAGTTGACATTATACATGAGGCTGCAAATAAGGCTACAAGTATATTTTAGGTTTACAGTAAACCATTACCATGGTAAATAACTTGCAATATATCCGGATGAATAGCAGTATGATATAAAGGAACACATTTTGTCAACATAGAGGTGTTAAACCAATGTTAGACTGTCTCAATATTAGTTACTTGTTATTTAGCTTATCACGAATTTGTTCAAGAAGTCTTCCCATCACATTTTGCCCTATCCAGGCACCGGTGTTTAACAAAATTTGTCGGACAGACTAATCCCAGTTCCCCAAAATTTGTCAGATGCAGAAGCTTCACCCAACTTACCTGACCCAGTCTTGATAAGTGCTTCTTTACAAAGTGGATCATTTGTAAATTTAAGTAACAAACTTTTGCTCATGAATTTTGGAGATTCTGTCTGCCAAGTTTGTTCACTGACCCCATTAATCTGATAAGACAGAGCCTTAAGCCACTGTCACACGGGCCGGTTTTGCCGTAGTGAAGCCGTAGTATTACATAATAGTTGCTGAAATCGCTAGCCGGCTCCAAGCCGGCAGCCCCAATACAGCCACCCGTGGATACCCGGGGATACCCGGCAAGCACCCGTGGGACCCTTGGCCAAGCCACGAAACCCGGCCCCGGTAGCCGGTTGTGCCATGCTTGCATGGCACAACTGTAGAAATCTCACGGGTGAAAAAAAAAAAAAAATACCCGTGGAAGCCGGCGGGTGACCCGTGGAAGCCGGCGGGTGACCCGTAGAAGCCGGCGGGTGACAGGTAGAACCCGCGAATTAACCGTCCCTAATTTCACCCTTTAGTAAAGCCGGCGGCTTGTTGAGGGGTTCTACGGTTAACCCGCCGGCTTTGACGGTTAACCCGCCGGCTTTGACGGTTAGCCCAGCGGCTTCCACGGTTAACCCGCCGGCTTGCATAGCAAGCAATCGTGTTTGCCCAGTGTCATCCTGTGTGGATCCAATGCGACGCAATGAGCTGGGTTTATTATGTAGTCACAGCGGGGTATGTTATCCAGGCAGTATATAAAGATTGACCAGTGGCTATCAGATCATTCAGCATCTTGCTACCAAATTGAGAAGACAAAGAATACACTGCTCCAGAAAATATTTTTTATCATGCCGATGAAAAAGATTACTGCACCTAGGACCAGGACAACTGTAGTTCCTGCTGAGGACACAGAAAAATCGCTTTCTTCACTTCAAGCCAGCGATGATGAAGTATCTTCTGCTTCATCAAAGAAGAAGAGTGCTCTTCCTGTGAAGGAGAAGATGGCGAAGAAGTCTGCACCTGCCAAGCGGACTGTACCTGCCAAGCGGACTGTACCTGCCAAGCGGACTGTACCTGCCAAGCGGACTGTACCTGCCAAGCGGACTGTACCTGCCAAGGGACCTGAGAAGAGACGAAAAATTATCACGAGGTCATCCTCAGATGCTGCCAGCACGGATGAGTCCCAGAAGTCCACTGCTGCTCCTCTTTTGCGTCTTCGTGCTCCTGCGCCTGCTCCTGCGCCTGTGCCTGCTCCTGCTCCTGCACCTTCTCCTGCGCCTGCTCTTTCTCCTGACACTTCACCTGCTCGCTCTACAGGTCCTGCATCACCTGTTTCCTCAGGTAGAGGAAATGAGCCTCGGAAGAAGTAGGATAAGCTCTTCCTGCCACACCAGGATGAACAGGAAGTTGCGGATTGGTACCGGGACCACCCGATATTTTATGACCGGACCCTATCGGATTATAAGGACTCCGGGAAGAAGACGGCCCTCCTTAATGCAATGGCTGCCAAGTTGAGTGTCTCCTGCACCGGTTTGCAACTCAGGACCTGGCTGGAATCCATCAGGACTAGTGCCGGAAAACTTATGAGGCAGGGGCCATCCGGAACTGCCAAGAAATCCCACAGAGAAAGAACAGTGGATATGTGCCAACTTCGGATTTCTAGTTGACCATATCACTAGAATTCCCAGTCGGCAAGGGAGCAATGTTCTTGCAAAAAGACTTGCAAAAGACAACAGCAGCAGTGCTGCAGAAGAATTCGGGCCCCTGGAGATTTCGGATGACCCGGATATTTCCATGGATATCCCCCCAGCTCCTGCCAAGCGTTCCAAGGGCGGCCCCTACAAGAAGCGAAGACAGGAACCCCAGGAGGAACCCCTTCAGCAAAGAAGAATGGACAAACTCATGGAATTGGCCAGGAGCTCAACAGGTGCCCTGCAGGCATCTTTTCATCAAATGGCTGCTGCTGCTCCTCCTCCTCCTCCTCGTCATCCAGCAGATCTCCACGAAAGGAGAATCCGGGCGATGGGAGATTACATCGTGGCGGAGTGCTTAATGATGGACACGGACACATTCGATGACTTTCATACGCAGCTGATGCCTATGATTTTCCAATTAAAAGGAAACCTTATGAGGATCAAAAGGCAGCAACAGCAACCCCAGCACCAGCAGCAGCACCGCCAGCAGCAGCACCAGCAGCAGCACCACCAGCAGCACCACCAGCCGCAGCACCAGCAGCAGTTCTTCGCTCCTCCTCCTCCTCCTCCTCCTGGGCTTCAGTACACGACCATCCTGAGTCCAGAAAAGAATTGGCCACCTGCAACTGCAGCTGGACCTTCTTCACTGCCTCCTTCTGGCCCTCCATCGATGATTTCTGAAATGCCAGCCAGTAGCTCAACACCACTGAATATGAGCCAGTATCTAAACTTGTAGACAACCAACTTGTAGACAACCCCGGCCTTTTTCAAGGCCAAACAACCCCGGCCTTTTTCAAGGCCAAACAACCATGGCCTTTTTCGAGGCCAAACAACCCCGGCCTTTTTCGAGGCCAAACAACCCCGGCCTTTTTCAAGGCCACCAAATCCTCCCAAAAGAGCACGCCTTGTACACATATTTGTGTTAACAATCAATCAAAATAAAAGTTCCCAAAACCCTCCAAACTTTTCTCTATCTTTGTCCAAAAAATAATAATATTTTAGTACAAAATAAATTTCTTCACATCAAGTAACTTGTTCATATTTCCTTTGGATTAGATCACAATATTTCTTTATTATACACTTGAACTATCTTTCAGTAGATTGCTTATTATCACACTTTACTGAAGTTTTCATATTTCTTTAGCAAACAAATTTGTTACTAACTTAATAATTTTGAGCAAAGAAGACACCATTTTTTTGGTTCAGAACTGCCGCAGTTTTTTCTTGTTCAGAAGTGCCATACTTTTTTTTTTGTTCAGAAGTGCCGTACTTTTTTTTTGTTCAGAAGTGCCGTAGTTGTGTCTTGTTCAGAAGTGCCATATTATTTTTTTTGCTTCAGAACTGCCGTAGTTTTCTATTATACTGCAATGAAAATAATGAAAGTACGGCACTTCTGAACAAGAAACAACTATGGCACTTCTGAACAAGAAACAACTATGGCACTTCTGAACAAGAAACAACTACGGCACTTCTGAACAAGAGAAAAAATACGGCACTTCTGAACAAAAAAAAAAGTACGGCACTTCTGAACAAGAAACAACTACGGCAGTTCTGAACCAAAAAAATGGTGTCTTCTTTGCTCAAAATTATTAAGTTAGTAACAAATTTGTTTGCTAAAGAAATATGAAAACTTCAGTAAAGTGTGATAATAAGCAATCTACTGAAAGATAGTTCAAGTGTATAATAAAAAAATATTGTGATCTAATCCAAAGGAAATATGAACAAGTTACTACGGCACTTCTGAACAAGAGAAAAAATACGGCACTTCTGAACAACAAAAAAAAGTACGGCACTTCTGAACAAGAAACAACTACGGCACTTCTGAACAAAAAAAATCTTCTTTGCTAAATATTAGTAACCCTGACACCACCACACTTAAGTTAATTGCAACTTTGTTTCCTATAAGGAAATATGAAAACTTTATTAAACCAAAAAAAATAAAAAATACGGCATTTCTGAACAACCAACAACTACGGCACTTCTGAACCAATAAAATATTTTGTGTGGGTCAGACAGGAACTTTTTTTTTTATTACACAAGAAGTGTACATGGTCTGCTCTTTTGGGAGGATTTGGTGGCCTTGAAAAAGGCCGGGGTTGTTTTGTGGTTTCTTTATTATACCATGTCATCTTGCCATGGCACACTTCCTTCCTCTGAATTAACATAGTCTACCAGGTACTGCCGTTGACTCTTGGCTACACCAGTCATTGAATGGCCTCTAGTGGGTGGTGGCATTTCATCAATTTCTCCAGCTGCCCTCCAAGTTCCTGGGGTGATTACATGTGTGACTGGATCTTCCTGGTCCACCATTTTGTTCTGGGCAGTTGGATACCTTACTCTCATCAGATTGTGGAGGCAGCAGCATGCAAGGACTATGGATTCCACTGTCTTGGTCCTCTGTGGCATGGTAGTCAGGAGACACCTGAACCTTGCTGAAAGGATCCCAAATGCATTTTCCACAATTCTTCTTGCCCGGGAGAGTCGGTAATTGTATATCCTCTGCTCCTTGGTCATGTTTCTTAGGGGCAGTGGCTTCATCAGCCAGGTTTTCAAAGGAAAGGCATCATCTCCGACAATGAAGTAGGGAAGAGGTCTTTCACCAGGAACAAAGGGTTCAGGTGGCGGTAACCCAAGGGTCCCTTCTTCAAGTGCTTCCCTCAGGACTGTCGTGCTAAATACTCCTCCGTCCGATCCAGCTCTGTTAGCTCCACAGTCTACATTAAGGAACTTGTAGTCAGCATCCACAAGAGCCATGAGTACAATGGAGTGGTATCCCTTGTAGTTGTAGTACACGGAACCACCTTTGGGAGGACATTTGATGGCCACATGCTTTCCATCAATGGCTCCAACACAATGAGGAAAGTTCCATCTCGAAAAGAATAGTTCAGCGACTTTTCTCCACTCTTCTGGAGTTGAGGGGCAGGTCAGGAGTTCATCGGAATACTCTGCAATTATGGCTTCACAGACTTCTCGAATTATCAAAGCTGATGGTGTTGTGGGCCACTCTAAAGCCATACATGAGGGACTTGTAGCTGTTTCCAGTTGCCAAATAGCGCAGGGTGATGGCAAGTCTGTGTCCTGGGTCCAAAGCTTCCCTCATACAGCTGTTTTCTTTTCTAATCCTATGATCAATTTTGCCAGCGATCTCTCGGAAAATGGCTGGTTCCATTCTCATAAAGTTGGTATAACTTGAGGTGTCTTCGTGGAACAGTTCTCTCAGTAGACGATCATAATATCCTATCTGAGGTCTTCTCAACAGCCAAGGCTTCACCCAAACCCTCCTCCTCCTCCTCCTCCTCCTCCTCCTCCTCCTCCTCCTCCTCCTCCTCCTCCTCCTGGCTGCCAGTTCTCTTTCTTCTTCTCTCTTCCTCTCCTCCTCCTCCTCCTCAGCTAGTGCTTCCATACAAGCAAGTTGTAAAATAAATGTATAATTGGCCTGAGCAGCTAGTAGTAGCAAGGCTCTATTTCGTTGGGGTTGATGCATGTACATGGTCTTTCCTCTTCAGCAGCCGGAGACAGAATGATGGAGAACAACAGATGCAGCCCCTATTTATACATTTTTGGCAAATTCCACGAGATAGCCAGCCGCCGGGTTAACCCGTGGAAGCCGCCGGGCAACCCGTGAAAGCCGCCGGGCAACCCGTGGAAGCCGCCGGGCAACCTGTGGAAGCCGCCGGGCTACCCCTGGAAGCCGTCAACTAATTTGCCGTACCTGGCAGTAACCCGTGAAAGCCGGCGGGTAACCCGTAGAACCCGGCGGGTTAACCCGTAGAACCCGGCGGGTTAACCCGTAGAACCCGGCGGGTAACCGGACGGGTGCTGCCCTGCCCCTTTTTGCTGCCAGAACCTGTCGCCAAACCGGCGGAAAGAGCTGTTACATAACTATTACGTAATACTACGGGTTCACTACGGCAAAACCGGCCCGTGTGACAGTGGCTTTAGCATGAGCAGGATTCCTTGCATTAAGAATTTTTGTTGCTACAACTTCATCATGAAACTTTATGATATTGAAGACACTGCTCAGTGGAGTGAAATTCATTCCTAAATTCATCACTAAATGATGTCAAATAAAAGTTTGAAAGGTGTGATCTGGAACCATAAAAAGCAACAGTCTGAATGTCCTGCTTGTAACAATTTGCCATGAATTTCAGTGAATCAGGGACATCATGTAAATTCTCGATTTCATATGTATTCCCCTCAATTACCAATTTGTCCACATTGAGGAATGCCTGCATCTTTAACTGTTTGGAGGCCTTTGAGAAGGGCAGCAACGTTTTTCTTCTTTGAAACACAAGATCTGAAACATGCTCCTCAAGGAAGACACTGGAATTCTTCAAACTAGGGCGCTTTTGGGACACTCTTTGTTTGTCCCCAAAGAAATGAAAGTGGCAAATAATTGGCTGAGGATTTCTATTGACTCTCAGCCTGTGATATCTGACAATTTTTATTGTCTCTGAATCTGCAATGCCCATTGTTTGTATTTTCTTATGCACTAAGACTTCACAGTTTTCACCATTATTTTGTTTCACATTGTGAAAACGTAAATTGTCCCTTCTTAAGTAATTGTCAAGGATTGAATAACTCTTGGATAATTTCTCAGCTTCTGCCCTGGCCAGATGTGCATCTCTACTGGCTTTGCTTACCTGTTTCTCAAGGCCCTCAACTTTAATTTCAAGCTCAGACACAGACTCGGAAGTCTGCTGTGCAAGACTGAGTGCATTATCTGCAGTCTCTTTTACCTCAAGAAATTTTGATTGAATTTCTTTAAGAGACATGACTTCCTCTTTGACAAACTGAAGCTCAGTACATATGGTATCAATCTTGGAAAAAAGAGTTGTAAGATCAACCGAGGACACTGACACAACAGCAGGTGAAGCTTGAGGATCCCTCTCAGTCGACATAGTCAAATAGTCAAAAAGTCCACATAGTAAACCACTGACCTTATACTGAACGATTTTTTCAACGTTTACGTTATGAAGGGTACCACAAGAAAGCAAGAAGCAAGCAGCAAGAACTGTTCTTTTACATATTTAAGAGGAATGGAAGAAACACTTGTTTTGTATGACAGGATTAATGATGGGGATGTCTGGCATCTTAATATGTACCTAATATTTTCTTTAAATTTGCACGTGTTGTGAAAACATGTGCTTGGAAATTACTACTGTGCAGTTAAAGCAACGTCAAAGATGGAATCAACTTTCTCGCGCCAAACAAACAACTTGACGACAGATGTCACTGTAATTAGCCTGAAAGGCCAGGTTCCCTGAAAATGGACGCCTCGAGGTGACGGGTTGCTTTCATGCTACATGTTCGGCTTGTCTTTGAGTTGCCAGACTTTAGTACGTAAATAATCTTGTACCACTAACCAGTGAAATTTAGCATGTACAGATTGGTAGGCAGCATCCCAAGCGCCACGCTGGTAATCATGAATTCAGCGAGTGCGGGCAGTTTTAGCGATCTGACTTGCTAGTATGTATTATTTAATAACTTCGTCAATTTTTGAAATCTTTGTTCTTGGCAAATCCAAATATGTAATTTGGCATTAATGTATTAGACGAATTGTAGACAGAGAGGTATTTTTCAGTGAATCGTAATCAATGAAAAATGAAAGAACAAATTGACAATAAAAATATTGGGGTTCAGTGGTACAAAACAATTACACAATGGTTACATTGTAGACATGAGATATGTACACCCTCAAATGTTATGTACAACTCGGCCTATTGACATTTTCTGGTGTTCATGTCTCATGTGTTACCAAGTGTTGTATAATTGTATAATGTTTTCAGTAAAGATCAGTAAATTTTTCTTCTACCCTTTACAGTTGTCTTTCCAGAATATATTCAGTCCTACAGATAGTTGTGTTTTTCTCCCTGTGTTTTTTCGTACAATTGTCTGTTCTTTATCAATTGTTAGACCATGCTCAGATGTTGTACAGTGTATTTCTATCGATATGCAAGTGGTCGACCAGTATATGTCGATGTGTAAGTTTGTAGGGCGGGGGTCTAGCTCAGAGGTAGCGCTCTGGGCTTCCAATCGCTGGGTCCCGGTTCGATTCCCGGTTGAGCCTAAGTTGGATGGCAGTTTCATCCTTCGTCTCATTGCCATGGTCTCTGCCTGTCCTAATTAGCCCAACTTGTGCAGAAATACAGGACGTAAAGCCCTAATCACCCACCCACCCTAATTAGCCCAACTTGTGCAGAAATACAGGACGTAAAGCCCTAATCACACACACACACACACATGTGTAAGTTTGTCAATCAGCAACTCAGTGTGTATGCCACTTCATAACTTATTATCTTTAACTCATGTTCAGCATCATCCAGAGACATTGCTCCACCTGGTGTAAATAAGATTCAACTCGATTGACATACTTAGCCGTGGTGTAGTAGGTGTGAATTCCCAATTACTTGGCACAGTCAATGCAAACATGCTGGCGAATGGAACACAATACTCGCAGCAACACATGTCTCCGTTTCACACAACAAAGGCCCTTTTCAGATTGATTCCCCTAACAGCGTTTACCTTCAAATCCATCTTGTTTTTTCCAATTGTTCAATGTCAAGTTTCTGGGTTTGGTTTCCAAGTTAAAAAGAAAGTGAACACTCGGTGTAATGAAGATTCTTTGATGCTTTTCGTTTCAATGTCAGAGGCTCAATTAGTAATGAAATTAAATAAGATGATTAAGGTTTTTTGTTTCTGAAGCCTCACTGGGTCAACCTGTTGCAACCTACATGTACTTTCCTCATTTCCAAATTTTTATAAGTTTCTATGAACATGAGAACTTGCAACACTTTAGAATGACATTTGATGTTGCATTGGCTCTGCTTTAGCTCCGTCCTGTGGCTAGTTTTCAACATGCAATTTATCACATGTCACTACGTTTCACCTAATCAAAGCCTCCCCCTTCCTAATTTCTTGTCTTAATTCCTTGTGGTCTCACCATTCCTCCAAAGCCCTAGCAATTCTGGAATCCTTGCAAAAAGCAGGGAACTTGTGGCAGGAAATGGAGAGAGAAAGTCTGTCAAATCTTGTAAACAGAAATCAATTATCCTGAAAAAGCCCATACGTAAGAGAGGCATGTAGGTATGATACCCTAATTTATCATTTTACTATAGACTAATTATTGTATTAATTACGAGATCAATTAGTTTGTTGCATCTCAATTGCATGATATTGGTACAAAATGTATAAAGTTTAGTAAGATAATTTTTATACAGTATAAAATCAATTCCCAGGCCGAATTAATAATGAGATGATAATTTACTAAGCTTGGAAAGTGTGAAACGCTCAATTTCACTCATTTCCTTCACGGAAACATGAAACCTTTGTACAGTAAAGTGCCGTACAGCACTCAGTCAAGTATTGCATCAAAATAATGCTTAGTTGCTCACACAAGGAATCGAACCCAGGACCTGTGAAAGGGGCTGAGTGCCTTAACCGCTTGACCACTCAACTTCTACCGACATAAATTTAATAGGTAACAGCATTTCATGCAGTATGACTAGAGTCCTTTTACTAACGTCATGCTCATAAGTAGTGTTTGACTCTCATTTTAAGCCATGGAATAAAGTCGAACACTTGCGATTATACTTGTAAGTGAGAATCATGCGACCCGTAAGGACTGTAACGGCAACTGTCAGAGACATAGCAAGGCTCCTTGACCATGTTGACAGGAGAGTGTTAGCAGCTGGTCTAGTTTATCACACCTCGAGAGCGATACAGCAAAGGATTATATATATATATACGAAAGCTGTGGCATTTCGAATGCAGCCGAAAGTAAATCATATTTGCATATGAAACCAGTGGCATTTGAGTCCATCAACATCTGAAGGGGCGGGCTGAGCAGACGAAAAACTGATTGATTGATCAAAGTGGCGGGAACGTGAATAGCGCCTGGCAGCATGTGTCGCACGTGGCGTATGACGTCCTGTACCTGTTATGGAGCGTCGTTTGGCGGAGGGCGCGCTGTGACGGCGCCACCGAGCTAAATAGTGTCGGAGCGTTGTCACTTGATGGAGCGCGGCCGTAGAACGTTGCCAGTTGCGTTGTGTGTTGCGTAGCAGGGCGGAGGCGGCATGGGGACCTTCAAGCAAGTCGTAGCAACCATGGTTTCCAACGGGAGCGCACGGGTTCTGCCTGAAGTCGGAGACCTTTTCCACGCGCCCCTAGCTGCTTCCGACAACATGACGACTGCTCCACCCTCTGAGAGTGCCAGTGGGGGTATGGGAGTGCTTGACCAGATCATCATTCCCGTTTTATGGGGATTAATCATCATCGGAGGTCTTTTGGGCAACGGCCTTGTTGTTTATGTCATGATGCGATATGGAGAACGCCAAACTACGAACTGTTATATTATCAACCTTGCTCTGACGGACTTAGCCTTTCTTTTGTTGTGTGTGCCCTTCACCATGTTGCATTACATCCTCTCGGAATGGGTCTACGGACGCTTCATGTGCAAGTTCACTAGCTACATGACTTACGTGAGTACCTCACTGCGTTATTTAACATTAACCGAAGAATCAGACCCTCCTAATTGGGTAAATCTTGCCCATGAGCTGTTTAGGATTTCTCTCTTGGTCTGTTGTTCAAAGCGACGTCCAACTATTTACTTTGTAAACTAATCCTTATGTACAGCAGTCTGGCAATTTTGCTTACTGTTACAGTGATATTTACCAGCAAATAGAAGATATTATTTGAACAATCTTGCTTGAGATGACAAGCCTTTACCTAGAATTTGGAATAGATAATTCTTGTTTGTGCAACGTTGTTAGTAAGGTGTGGCATTTAATGGTTTAATGCAACAGTATATACCATAGTTTATCCTCATTTCAACTGAGCAAATCCCACTGACCGCTGTCTATTGAAAATGTCACACTGTTATTCAAAATTCAGCTACACGTACAAAATTCTTTCTAGTTCAGAATCTATATTTGTTTAGCTGCATAACGGTGAAATATTGTCGTGGCATAAAGCGTTCATGATGACCTTTCAAAGTCGATTATTTATTCATTGAGTCACAACCAACACAGAATCTTGTAGCTATGCGTCTGCAAAAACTAACCAACTAATTGGTATCCCCAGCAACTAACTAGCTATTGGTTGAATTTATGTTTCCAAAAACGCACAAAAATAAGATAACCTTCAACCGATCAAACTGCCACTCCTGGTTATCCAGCATGCTATCAAACGATCAATCAAGGCAAACGCCCTAAACAGTAAGCTGGACAAATACATCAAGAGAGCAAACAAGTGCGAAGCAGACACAGGCAGCTCAACGAGGGAAACAGCCTATCAACCAACATTCCTGTTGTATGTTGAACTGCTGCATTGTTTAGTTAAGGGCAGACTTTCAACTACTTGGAGCTACTTTCAGCTACTCGGGCATGTAAAGCCTCACTCTCTTCTTCAGTGCGCAGGAGAGACTTTCACTCAGCACTTAGGCTTCAAGTAGCCTAATCCTCCACAGTTTCGTTCGTATGTGGTGGAGGCTTCAGCTGCTGAAAAGGCAATGTGAAAACAAAGGTATTATTCAAGGGCTGCTATCCTTTCTTGGTTGTTTAAACTACCAGAACAAATGCTCTGGTGTTTAGTGATGCCTCCTGGTTCCAATTGCAGTAAGTTTTGTCACGAGACACGAGGGACACACATCTGAAAGACTGTGCAGCTTTTTAGCTGAAGTGCAGCGGCACTGTGTTAGCTTGTAGAACCACTGTGGAATGGCCATCACCTTGCAAAATTTCATGGTGAGATGATCTTAATATGAGATGAATTTAACTTTGATTTTGTTTTAATAGGCAATGGCACTAGTTAGGTGCTTCTACTGATGAAGTACTGTATACGATGATCCGGACATTACTCTTCAAATCTCATGCTCTGTCATTTCCAAGCTAGATATATACTTACACCACTATATTCTATAGCTGTCTACTGGAAAAAAGTAAATCTGCTGCCATTTGTGTTAGGCCTAGGTGTTTCTTTGGGTAAAATTTGGCTGCATTTCTCGGCATAACGCATAAACCATTCCACAAACTATTCCAAGACTAAAACAGCATTTAAAACTCCTTGCAGTCAATCCTCATTTCTAAGCTGGTTTTATTCCTTGGGAAATTTATAGATCTATAGATATCGATGAAATATCGTTTGTTTTTTGTCGATGATTAATATCATCACGATGATTTTAATGTCGAGCAATAAACTGCCTCTTAACCAGGTGAACAAAACCATTGAAATATATTTAATAAGCTGTAAAATTAAAGCTAAAAACGTTTCTTTTTGTGGCAGCTGGAAATGAAAATATTTGGGAAACTTTTTCATGACAAATGCATTGACAGTCAAATGAAGCCATTAATTTACACCTGTGAACGAATTAAGATAAATCAAATATTTCACATGTTCAGTTACATCTATATTGCATTGCATACTTGTCAAATCACACTAGCTGATGGCTTAATAAGTGATACAGAATGGCTCCAGGGCTTAAGAGCTCACACCATTGCCATCACTGAGATTATGTGTGTACCTATTGCAAAGTACCCATTACCATTAGACCTCGACGTCCACATAATGTTGCTCACAAAAGATTTATTTTTTCTTTAATTCTTAAAACATGTCAGTCAATCAATTGATCAATGTTTAGCAAATGCTTGCTCTCTAAAATATACTTTCAAGCTTCGAAGTGATCATATTTGACTTCCGACCTGACAGGGGTCTCTTCAGTATTGTTTCACTGGCATGCCATTCTGAATGTGCTTACGTCTGAAAAATGACATATCATGACATATTTCTTCTGGTATGCCTTGCGTGGAAGATATATGACATTCTCAATCATTAAGGAAGGAATCTGAATTAATCTTCTCAATGCTTCTGCGTGAAATATGACATGACTTGTCAAAAAATGAATAGCACAGACAAAAGCTTTGGGAAAAAAGGCTCTCCTGGGTCCTTTGGTATGGTTGATTAATAGGTCTAGAAATATGGACCAGAGGCTGTCCACATGGTGGCACATTCTGCCATGTCCATCATGCTTCTTCAATAGCAGCCATGCGGAAAATGGGGTTGTAACCTCGTTGCTCAAAATAGGCACCCAGAAATTGCTTGGTCCACGAGGTGCAATGGCTTGGCCAGACAACTTTCATACATTGTATGGTGTCAAAAGTTTCTGTAGGACAAAGGATGTATTCATTACTCTTTAGATTTCCATATCCAACGTATTTGTGAGTGGTAGAGTTGTATCCCTTTCATTAAATAAGATTTGTCATTTTCCAAATTTCAATGCATGTAGGCTTCAGTACCGTCTTCTTCCTTGTGGTCGTGACATACGCATCTATTTTATAGGCAAAAAGGCAGAGCATTTTTTTTTTTGGGGGGGGGGGGGTTACAGAACGCTGTACTATCATTTATTAAATCAATAGCGTGATAATCATTGATGGAAGTTAACCAGATTGTTACAAAAGTAATATTCCTGGCCGAGCCTAATAACAATAATTAAGTTAGTTGGATGGCAGTTTCATCCTTCGTTCCATTGCCTGTCCTAGTTAGCCCAACAGGTGCAGAATACAGGAGGTAAAGCCTTAATCCACCCACCCACAACAGTAAGGGTAAGCAATAGCTTAGCAATGCCACGTTTTATTGTTACAGTCACTCTTGATGACTATGGGTTCGAATCGTTTCCTGTACACTGCTCGTGAGCCACATTCCAGCCCTGCCCAAATGGTCAAAGAAGCAATCGTCATCTGATGTCCCTCGCTAAAGTACATATCTATGGGGGGAAAACAGAACTGTTGGAATTGAATAAGCCAATACCCCACACCATTCAATTGCTAGATACCTGTACATGCACTCTTTAAATATTAACGTGTAAATTATTCAGCAGTCAATCTTCTGTGTACAGTGGATAAGATGAGTGTAGTTTGAGTTGGCAATGACAGATTGCAATGGAACAGCAAGTGTCCAACAGCATATGGCAACAACTGTTTGCACAACAAAGGAATTTGTTTGCCTTGACTTATTAGCGTGTGGGTCTTGAAGAGTGCAATGCCTATTACTAATTAACCCAAAATGAACGGCTGAAGACGAATGCTGAGCAAGCCTAAGCAGCTCGGTTTTGTTAGGAATGAAAAGGATTAAAATGAGGTGGGCTATGATTGGTAGTTGGATGCACAGTGGCGCCGGACACGGATGAGATAATTATTAGTTAACTAAATTTATAATTATTAAATGGTATTGAAAGTGCTGTGAGAGATCATTGGGTTGAACGTTTGAACCATTTCCTCATTGTAACACCGTTTTAAATCAATTTAGTGCATTATTTTGATGTTATTGAGACAATTTGGAACTCAATATAGTAAAATAACTGCGATTCACATTGGTAATTATCGTAATTAAATTGTCACTGCAAGAATAAATATGATATACCATATTCTGTGTTAATTGCCCCACTCTACAATAAACCATTTCTGTTCATATTTGGGATAGTTACCTGTTAAGGACATGTTAATAACACTAAAATACCATTAATTAAATAAATGTCTCATCTATGACGTTGGCAACATCGTGGACCTTTTAAATCAGGGGAGTTTATGGATTACACCGTATTGTTGAAGAATAATAACAGAGGAATTTGATTCCTTAGTCAGTAAATAGTTTGTTTTCGGGAGTTAATACTTTTCTTTATTGAATTCAGTATTAACTGTAGGGCGGGGGCCTAGCTCAGAGGTAGCGTTCTGGGCTTCCAACCGCTGGGTCCCGGGTTTGATTCCCAGTCGAGCCTAAGTTGGATGGCTGTTTCCTCCTTTGTCTCATTGCCATGGTCTCTGCCTGTCCTAATTAGCCCAACTGGTGCAGAAATACCGGACATAAAGCCCAAATCACACACACACACACACAGTATTAATTGTACGTCCCAGTTTGGTCTTAAATTCTTAAAAAGCATCTATGCATTGCAAATCACACACAATTTTGTTTTGTTTTACAATGAACTACAACTCAGTCTACAATGTAGGTTGCTTGTGTATAATAGAGATACTCGGCAGAGAAACGTGCCGTGACTCAATCTGTGCACCAGCTCAACAAGCCAACAACAAATTCTAATGGATGCGACATTAGTAAAGCAAGGAATGCCTGAGTATTGAATAGAATCTCCACCACAAGTTCAGGGTGGGGCCTAGCTCAGAGGTAGCGCTCTGGGCTTCCAACCGCTGGGTCCCGGGTTCAATTCCCGGTCGAGCCTAAGTTGGATGGCTGTTTCATCCTTCGTCTCATTGTCATGGTCCCTGCCTGTCCTAATTAGCCCAACTGGTGCAGAAATACAGGACGTAAAGCCCTAATCCACCCCCCACCACCACCACAAGTTCAGTGTTCCGCTAGAGTTACAGAAATCCGTATACTTTTTCAAATATGAGTGTACTAATATGGTCTTACACAAGTCACACTAACGAGACAGGATGTCACTCAGATTTACGATTTCTGGTCTGATTCGTTTGTATTGATAGGAATAATATATGCCACTGCACTTCATACGTGTAATATTCAGATCAGATACGGTTACACTGTACACTGCAAATCACAAGCAATATCTATAAAATTGACATGTCATTTTCAGGTCATACAAATTATATTTCAGTTACTTACTAGAACTTTACCAGTAATCAATCCATATTATTTGATTTTAAAAAGTAGCAAAGTGTTACCATGACATTTTGAACACAATATATGACCTGGCACTATAATCTTTGGTTATTTCCATATAAAGGCTAGATGAGGGGTGAGAAGTATGAGTCCCTGAAGTTAATGAAAGTTGCAGCCAGGAGAGCTCTCACAGCTGAGTGAGGAGATTTTTTAATGACGCTTTGATAAGTGGATAGATTATATGAACAAGTGTGAACTATGTGTCCGAATCATTTGGTGATGATTTGTGATACATGGAAAAATGATATAATACTGTTTATTGTTAGGAATTTGTTTTTCACAAAATGACCTGATCCACATTCTTCAAAGACCTGTTTCAATAGCAACAGAATAAGGTTTTTTACTTTATCAGAATGACCAGGTATTTTGCATATTAAAGGAATGTTACCTGAATATTATTTTACGCAAATATCATCAGTCTATGTCCATTATAACTGTCTATATAGATACACCTGATCCACATACCGCAAATACTGTACATTTTTGCAAAAATCATAAGAGTCAATTATAACTGTCTATATAGATATAAAAAATTGTCAGAACTTTCTAGGCGCCCCTCGTATCTTTTTGTATAGAAGGATGCAGGTGGGTGTGAGTTTAAAATTACCATTATAATCATGTCATTAGCACAGACGTGTCTGTCACTTATTTCCTTGACATAATGTCTAATGGACCCATTTGAGGTATTATGGGACAGAATTAATGATAATGAACCACTAGTGGAGTTTAGTTACAGTGTGTCGTTTAGTCATAAAACATACTTCACTCTTATGATGTTTGTTTGATGTTGGTGGAACTACAGAGCTTTATAGCAAAACTTATGGCACACCATTTCCACAGGCAGGCCCCTAAAGTCACGAATAAAGTTCAGTCACTAGAGACAAAACCTTGTCACATTCCCATAGCTTCTGTCACATGGCCGCATTGCTGTATTTCTGTGTGACATCTGACAAGAATATTGAGAGGAAGAAGGTCATATTGTGTGAGGAGAATATCCTAGACATTGGAAATGTTTTGGTCATCATGCTGTTAACGATAACTGTGTAACCATCTGTATACTGAGATGAGCTTTTGGTTCCTGTGAAGAAAATATGACCAAGTCCTATGATATTGAACTAATATCTGTATCATGTCATCCATGTGTACTCTTATACGACCCATCCATAAAAGTTGGTCTATGATTGTTGAAATAGTAAAAGCTGTACATAGTACTTGAGACAACTGCTCATGTAATTATTAGCAACTTAATACGGTCTGCTTTTACAGTAGGATCATAGACAAGGGCATTATCTATTCTGCAGTATAGTGAGCAGGTGCCTGTAATTGTCTGTCTTGGAAGTCCTTGTGCGTGTCAATGGCATGTCAGGTCCAGTCACTTCTTATAAAACCGTTATAGCTGAATGTCGTCTTCCAGACCACTGCTCAATATACACTGCAGAATTAACAGCTATTTACCTTGCCTTAAAGAACATCGAGGACTCAGAATCAGATCGTTATGTTATCTGTTCTGATTCAAAATCTGCTCTTCAAGCAATCCAAAATAAACAACTTGATAACCCTGGGATCTTAGATGTTCTGATTAAGTATTTCTATCTTCACGAATACAAAGACATAGTATTCTGCTGGATTCCTGGACACGCTGGCATTGAAGGGAATGAAAAAGCAGACCTGGCAGCAAAAAGGGCTCTTACAAAAGAGATAACTGATTTTACCATTCCATACACTGATTTTAAAATGACTATAAAATCTTTTATCATGTCTTGCTGGCAAAGACAATGGAATGAATGTAATAACAACAAGCTGCATTCAATCTTACCTTGCATTCAAAATAAAATACCGAGTAGGTTCAATACTCGCAAAGATCAAGGAATATATCACAGATGCCTCATAGGACATTCAAGACTTACACATTTACACCTTTTAGTCAATGAACCGGCACCGGTATGCCAGAGTTGTCGGTGCCCCCTAACAATCAAACATATTTTATTAGATTGCAGCCACTTACAACGCTTTAGAAGACCTTTGTTTCAAGCTAATACCTTACAACATCTCTTTACCAGATATCCAACCCAGACAATTATTGATTTTTTATATGCTTCTGGTTTCTACTACCAAATATAGTTAATCAATCTTAACCTAGAGAGCCTCTACATAGCCCACTCAGGTGCTGATGAGGCGTTAAACAATAACTCACACACACACACAATGGCATGTCAGCTAAGGTATTGCCCTTCTTTCTCCTCCTGTGTGAAATGCATTGGACATTTTTAATTGCAACCCTGAGAGTGACAACTACTGCTTTGTCTTATAAGTGACTTTATGCATGATGTCTTTTTAGTAAATATATATTCTGAAGTGATGATGTGTTTTACCCAATACTATTGTGACAATACTTTGTGCATATGTACCTTTAAATGATTTTTTTTTTTACATAGCTCAAAACTGCTCCACCACAAGTTCTTACTGTGGGTTTGCATGTATGTAATATCACATGTGCAATGGGGGAGAGGCAGGGATAAACACAATAACATTATGACAGGGGAGAAAATGTAATTTAGATTTTGAAATGAATTTTAAAATCTATTACTGGTGAGCTTTCAAATACAAGGTACTGTAACATCTACATAAAAATTATGTATGTAGCCTAATTGTATTGAGTAATTTCGTTGTTGCTAAAAAAATAATCTGATGATTTTTTGTGCTATCCAGAAAGACTATGGGATAATACAGAATCAATGGCTTGACATAATGACACTTTTCATGGAGAGCTAATGGCTTTGGCAACACAATGCCTAAGGCTGTCTTTCAAAAAAGATTGATACTTTGATTGGCGTAATGTCTCATTACCACTAATTGGAACACCTCTAGTTTGCTTGAGTGGTTGATTTTACTATGAGTTTGTTTGAAAGTTGGGAATTTTTCTGGGGTATGCCTGAGTGGTCAGAATTCCCTTGTAAGAATTGCAGGGCCCTAGATAGCATTCCAAATCGGGTCAGCCTCGTTTCTACATCGATTAGGAATGTTATCTTTTTTTCTTCTAGAAGTAATATGCTGAATATCTCCGTAGTTAGACATACTGCAATGCCCAGGCTCAGTAGGGTTTTCTTAGATATAATGAAAGCAAGGGTCCACTGTGTGTGGACTCCTGTCTCAAAGCTCTGGTAAGCATTATGAATTACAAAGAGTAGAAGCTATGACACAGCAGCCTTTTGACACCATTGTCCAATCTGGTATTTTAAAACATATAGTCCAATAATACATTGACTTGTCCATTGCACACCGTTCGTTAAGTGAAAACAACATTAGTACTGAAGAAAGTCATATCTCGACATGCATGTATGTACACTGTATGTCATTCTATAGCAGTTTAATCAAAAGCCGCTCTTGTTCATTCAGAAAAAATGTATTGATGAAAAATTCATATGACTCAATTCCCCATGATCGTGACATGATACAAAAACCACAATATGATGCAATCACAAGATACGTGACCTCACCATGCGGAATTTTAAGTGATGTCTGATGGGTGTCGTGCTTAAATTCTGGAAACAAAATGTCGATTGGGGCAAACGGAGCGTTTTTGACTATCCATTGGGAGTCTTGAATACAAGAGATGTCATATCATATGTGGGATGTCATTGTTGTTTTTGCTTTTATGTTTTGCTGGAAGACATATTGTGATCTTTTCTTTTGAGAAGTCATAACTATTTAACAAAGACAATGGGTAAGTTATCAACTGGAAATGTGCTCATATTAGAAAACTAAATTGGGGACAGGACCACACCATATCAGATGAATGTACAACGCGATGTGTGTTCCAAGCCTTATCATTTCATCATTACCGTTGCCGATTCAGTTGCTTATTCAGTCGGTCATTTGCTTTATGCCAATAGTAATGGAAGCAAATGCTGTAAAAGATTCATTTGAAGTATCTGTTGCTTTATGTGAACAGGAAGTCACACTGTTGCATTCTTGCGAATATGCAATAGACAAAGACTATAAAGAATGTACTCATGAAAGTTTCATTACACATTGTCAGGTTTATGTGTGGTGCTGTCCTAAATTTACCTGCGCAACATAATGAAAGTCTGAAAATGTTTTAGTCCTGTTCAATATATTAATTTTATCAATATTTTAACATGAGTTTCATGTCTTGCGTCACGCAGTATCTCACTATTTTTTTACTTTAATTGATACAATATGGAGATTACCTGTAGAAAACACGACTACCTCTCTGTACTCCCTGCCCTTCCAGAAATGTAATTTGCTACAAAACATGCACTGCTTAATGGTATTGCAGTCTCTGAAGGTAATTTAATTGAAGATATGATGGGATATGCGTGGTATTAAGACTTTGTTGGGTTATCTATATATAAATTCCAGACGCATTACATTAAAGATGACATAATGAATGGTGTTTTAGGCTATTGCTTTCTATGTCAAAAGAAATGCAGCTTGTGCACCTGTACACTTTGTGAGTAATTCCATAATAACGGAAGATATATGCAATAAATGTACATCGGAAACTGGCAATGGATGTTACGGATTATTGGTCACTGAGATCTTCATCCCAGGCATTGCCATTCTAGGCACTCTAAAAATAGTTTCTCAATGACAAAATGGCAGTCATATACGACACCCAGTCACTGACAAGTAGTCTGACAGGCTTGGAGTGCCTTTTTTGACTACCAGTGGTCACTTCTTCTAGAACGACAACTTCAAGGGCTCTCAAGTAAAAGGGAGTCTGCCTTATAGAGTAGCTGATTAATGTGAAGCAATGTTTATTGGCAAAAAGGTCAATACTCATACATCATAAAACACAGAACGTGGAAGTTCTTTTAGTCCTGTCTTGTCCATCTTTCTTTCTTCGGTGCTTGGTCGGTGTGGGTCACTCGAAGTCATTGCTCAAATTGACACCCAGGTATTACTTGATCCCTTCATTCACTGGTCACATCCATATTACATCACGTGGGTGAATGGACGTTTTATGAATATTTATAATACATTAGAAATCACGATGGAGAAGATACGAGGTACGAGGTTTTGCTGTATACATAACATCGACGATTATATAGTCTTTTGATGATAATGGTTATTACTCCACCTTGATGGTTTTCCTATGGTTCTGAGTGGGTAATAACCGACGAAAATGTTAGTTAACTCCTTCCAGAGTGCTAAACTGTACTTTACTTGCATAATAAGTCATTTAGAGCAGTTAACCAACAAAAATGTTAGTTAACTCCCGAATATGGGGAAATAACTACTACTAAGTTTAGAAAATCGGTTAATTTGATAATGGGGAACCCCAAAGGGTTGAATAAATACATTTTAATCTATCCAAAGTTTTGTAGAGGGTTTTTCCGATTCAGGACACACCACTGCAGAAAAAAGATAATGACCCGCGTTTGCCAGGTGCCATCCTGCAGCAGCTACCTGGATTCTAACGAGACAACCAATGCGACTGAAACGTATTTTATTAATTCCCAAAATAGCCGTTTCATCAATGGCTTCAACATATAATCCTGACTATTCGTATGCACCCTAATAATGACAGAACAGAGACAATAGCGAAGACAAAATTATTATTGGATCTGGCTGCAAACATCAGCAAAATGATCAGAAGGCATTATACAATAATATCCAGTCTACGACTTGCACCCTTGAGCCTAAGTTGGATGGCTGTTTCCTCCTTCGTCTCATTGGCGTTCAAACATTTTTGACCAAATGGTCAAATGCAACTGTTGCTCTATGAGTTGCCACTTTTGTTGATACTTAAATCAGCCAACCGTGACAATGTTTGGGTCTGATAAGACAAAACAAAGAGTAAGGCAGTGATCAGAAATAAAGTAGTCTTGTAGAATGGATGATTGTATTATACAGGCAAATGTACTCAACAAATATATATTTCACAGGTTAACATATATACAATCACAACATGTCCCTCTGAAGAAAAAAAGCCCAAAACCAAAAAAAAAACTAGCCTTTAGTGAATAATGACAAACAGCTGATACAATATTTTTTTTAATTAAAATCATTTAGAAAGGCATCGTTCGCGTGACATCTATCTATCTATCTATCTATCTATCTAGCTATCTAGCTATCTATCTATCTATCTATCTATCCATCCATCCATCCATCCATCTATCTATCTATCATCGATCTATTTATCTATCTATTTATCTATCTACCTATTTATCTATCTATCTATTTATCTATCTATCTATCTATCTATCCATCCATCCATCCATCCAGCTATTCATCCATCCATCCATCTATCTATCCATCTATCTATCTATCTATCTATATATATATCTATCCAGCTATCCATCCATCCATCTATCTATCTATCTATCTATCTATCTATCTATCTATCTATCTATCTATCTATCTATCTATCTATCTATCTATCCATCTATCTATCTATATATGTGACGCACCGTGTCAAAAGGGGGCTAATGGGTGGATTTTTCAAAAATTACTTTTTGATGGCAAGCAATTGTCTAAAATGTGTAGTTTATGGAAATGTAAAAAATTTCCAGATATCTCAATATTTAGTGGTCATATGTGGTATTTAAAAATTTTATGTTTTCGCGCATATAACCACTGCAGAGGTAATGAGAAGCAACACAGGCACTTGTAAAACTATGCATTACATTTCATGACATATCTTCGTTATCCGTTGTTCAAAACTTATGAGATTTGGATATGTGATTGTGAGGTAACTGTTCTATACTCAACTAAAATTGTGAGCTGCTACAATAATAACTTAATAATAAAAATCAACATTAAAATTGGCGTGTTAAAAAGCCGGTTTCCGACGTAAAAACAACCTCCGTATTTGGTTTTTTTTATCTCGGGTGCTCATTCACCAACAATTACCAAACTCTGGCATTGTGTTTGCATGACATTTTCTAAATTTTTCTGAAATTTCAAAATTATATGTGCAACATTTTTAACACAATTGAGCCTCAAACATGGGCTACCAGCTGAGGTTAATATTCTTACTACGGAAGCCTACTAGTGCCACACAACTTCGTTTTTTTTGGTCTTTTTTTTCTACATAATTGTTTTTAGATTTGTGTTTTTTTGATAAAAATAATTTTAAATTTGCGTTTTTTGCTGAATAATTCTTTTGGCAATTTTGGTACATTATAATTTTTTTATTTGTGTGGTTTCCCACATAATGTTTTTCAGTATGCATTCTTTGCTACATGATATTTTTTAATATGTGTTTTTGGCTACATAATTTTTTTTTTCCAGTGCGCATTTTTGCTAAAAGAAAATTTCATTTTAACGTTTTATTTATTTGTGACTTTTTGCTACATAATTCGTTACAATGTGTTCTTTGCTACATGATTTTTCGTCATTTGTGTTTTTCGCTACATAACATTTTTTCACTTTGTTTTATCCAACATAATTTTTTTCTGTGTGCATTTTTTGCTACGCAATTTTTTGGAGTTTGTGTTTTTCATTACATAATTTTTTTTTAATTATTTATTATATATATTTTTTTACAGTATAGTTGAATCTTTTTGCTATTATTCGCAAACATTTGTGAATAAACGCAAACATTTGCGAATAAACGCAAAATTATTTAACTCCTTCTGGAACCAATTGAGCAGAACAAAAAATTATGTAGCAAAAGACACAAATTCGGAAAAACATTATGTGGCAAAAAATTCAAATATTTGCGAATAAAAGCAATATTATTTGACTCCTTCTTGAACCAATTGAGCGAAAACAAAAAAAAATAATGTGGCCAAAAACGCAATCATTTATTACGCGCGCGTGGCTTGCTTGCATTTTCCCGCCAGTTTCACAGTTATGACATCACCACCCGTAAGCCCCCTTTTCCCGTGGCGCGCCACATATCGAGCTATCTATGTCCATCGCAAACCTGTGCTTTTATAGTTGTATATGTATTCAAAACATTTCAGCTAATTGCTCCAAAAGTTGCCAATCATGCATGTATTTCAAAATATTTTCTAAAAATTAATACTGCACTAAGCTGCTAAGAGCAGTAGTGATGCGTCTGAGCCAGCAAATAAAAGTAAATTGCTACCACTGCATTGGACACTCCAATGATTCTAAAACAATAACATTGCCATGGTTGATCAAGCAACTGTCAATCAAAGTGACAACTGAATGAGTTGCTAGTTGCACTTGACCATTTGGTCAAAAATGTTTGAACACCATTGCGAGGGTCTCTGCCTGTCCTAATTAGCCCAACTGGTGCAGAAATACAGGACGTAAAGCCCTAATCACACAAACACACACACTACGACTTGCACAATATCTGATTACATATAATTAGGATATCTCTTTGACTGTTTTTGTTCTGACAACATCTTTGTTTCACCATGGTGTGAACGTTTGAGAGATTGTATGTTGTGCTTGCTCATGGACTTGGAATAGCAAATATATATGCATATCAGTCCCCAAATTTGAATGTACAGTAACAGATTAGGTTCAGTCTGGTTGTGCATAATGACGATGTATACAGCCAGGGAAAGTGCTTTGTCTGTAAAGCTATACATATATGTTCAACAAGCCGAAACAATTCTAATGGATGCGAAACTTGTATTCCATGCAGTGAACCCGGTTTATTTCGCTGTTGTGGAAAAAAGCACCCACTGTGTTAAAGCTGAGGTCTTGAGTGGCTGGCTTGAGTGTTGGTAGGACATCCCTCCTGTCCACAAAGATGTAATACAATTGGATTTGAGCCTGCTTGAGATGTGCTAATTATGTTGCACTCTGGACCAAAATGACAGAACTGGAAAAGTTGGAGACTGGTGTCCTGTGTCAGTTGAATTGGGGTTGCTGTGCTTTGCAATAAAGCTGAGACAAAATAATGAATCATAACCTTCGGTAGGTCTCAAACTCTTGTCCATAATTATTGCTGGCCAATAGCTGCGGATTTGGGAATATATATGATGCATACTTCCAAGGTTTTTCTAATGAGTATTTTAAAACAAATTCTTAAGCAACAACCGCTATCACCGTGGCCTTCCTCCTATTTAAAGGGGAACTAACACCTTGAGCACTTTACCTCTCAGATGTTAGCTTTGGTCTATTGGATCACATCCACGCTATACATAACTTGTATATGCGCACTGGTAATGTAATATCCGGCATTTATTAGCACTGTCTTGTGAACACTGGAGGCCGCCATTTTGACTTTACCGGGCGTCTGGCACTCGCCGGAAATACGTCACTGTTGTCTTAGGTCTCAGCCTAGAGTTCTAGAGACCCTGCATTTTAGTCCAAGTTTCAGAAACAGGTTAATTGCACTTAAACCTAAGAGAATTTCACGGTTCTTACCAAGTGTCAAGTAAATTGCCATTGAAATATGTTAAGCAATGCAATTATATAGGCCTAAATGTGTTATTTACACATAAAATTAAATGAATTGAGTCGAAATTGCTAACAATAATCCATTACTAATTCTTTGGGTGTATTGTCACATGTGAGTTTCAAATAAATCTATGATAGGCTAAATTTTCTAGATTTGCCATTTTGTATGCCTAATTTCCCTCATTATTAAAACTCATATCACAGATAACTTATTTTTTCACAGCTTTTAGAGCCGCAAATTTTTTTTTTATTGGTGTCAATACCGTTTTTCTACCTGTTTATGCCTCACAGTTTAGTTGTGCAATGAAGGATTTGGTTCACTAGCCTTCAGTATAATTGCAATGAACATGACTGGTTAAGTAAAATTAATAGGAACATATATAATTGCACTTAGCACCTAGATGACAAGGTGTCAGGCTGATTTGCTTTTAAGTCAATGTAATTGTGACACTGATGGTGAATATAACTTTTTGGCCTACCAGAAAATATCGGGATTCAGTATTTATAAACCTATCAATTTGGATGGCCCTTTAATATTTCTTCATTATGATAATCTTGTGAAGATTACTGAAGGAACATCCTTTTAATAAAATCTAGAAAACTCAATACAGTGTATTAGGAACATATACATGTGCCCAGCTGATAGTGATACTAAATGTAAACTTATTATATAAATTATAATTTCATGGTGTTATCATGTACTAGTGGTAATAAGAACTGCAATAATATGTGTGCCGTGAGCAAAAATGGCGGCCTCCAGCGTTTCAGGGGATGTTGAAAATTGCACTTTTAACTGGCTTAAAATCATACTAAACTTGATTTTGAAGGATTGCATTCAGTACTTAGTACATAAGTGACGTCACCAGATTGCGTGCCGTGTGCAATAATGGCGGCCCCCACCCATGTGGGGGGTGGCGCAAATTGTACTTTAAATTGTCTTAAAACTATACCAAACCTGACTTTAAGACATTTCCTTTCACAGCAATATACTATTTTACATGTAATTAAACTTTTAAAATCAACATACAATTATCCTTTAGTACCCCTTTAATTGTGGCATAATCTGACAAATGTAAATTGGAAAAGTTGCTCAATTAGGATTTCTTCTCAGAATGCCATAGCGACTTGGATGGCACTTGTCCTCAACAGTATATAAAAAATGCAGGGAAACTCATAAGAGAGTATATTGGAAGTCTTGCAGCTTTGCATTTCTGTGTGACTGCATTGAGTCTGTGACATCCTAGTTTCAGCCACATCAGGGATAATAATATTACCACTGATTTTATTTTTTAGAATAGAGATAGATAGGATCTACTGAATACATGAGTATAGTACTTCAGAAGAATGGAATTCCTGGTTTCCATTATCATGATAATGCAAATATTTCGAAGTAATCAATTGTATTATATGAAACTCCCTGAAATGCATTCCCAAGATTCGTGACTTTCCCACACAGCATTATACAGAATTACTCTGGCATATTCTGTGGCACAATCATTCTCTGTAGAAGGGTGTCTCTGACTCTCTGTGCTATGTGCATTTGTCAGGAACAAAATGCCAGATGTTCGGAGCTGAGAGAGTGTGATAAGCTTGTGGTCCATGTACATTGTAGATATGCCCAGAGTGAATACTACGGAACATTTGTGCCCAAGTTGCTCCTGCCACGAATATAGAAGTAATTGCATCTCAAAACTGGAGAACACCATCATAAGATACAAGCCTATTTTTCACCTTACTAATGACAGATTCGGGGCGGGGGCATAGCTCAGAGGTAGCGCTCTGGGCTTCCAACCGCTGGGTCCCGGGTTCGATTCCCGGTCAAGCCTACGTTGGATGGCTGTTTCATCCTTCGTCTCATTGCCATGGTCCCTGCCTGTCCTAATTAGCCCATCCGGTGCAGAAATACAGGACGTAAAGCCCAAATCACACAAACACACACACACAATGACAGATTCATTTGGTGAGCAAGTCTCAAGTCGCTACAAAATCCCCAAGATATTAAGCCAGTAATTAGGGTTATTATATTAATTTATATCATATCGTATCATATCATATCATATCATACATATCAGCTTCTTAGTTTGTGTGTTATTCTCATTGTAAAGTAATTGATTATGTATTATATTTGTGGGTATATCTACATGTACATGCTCAGATTCATCATAAATCATTTATTAAGCTAAATTAGCTCCATACTGACATAAATACAAATAAATTAATAATAATAGTACACAACAATGAATGTAATATTATTGACTAACAAGCAATTTCTGAGTGGGAGTGTTGAAGGGTAAAGGGAGTATGACCCACTACAGTAAACTGGTGGCCCTGCAATTACACTGCAAACTATTTAATGTCACAAATGCATGATTGATGGTCTGGGAAGTGCAACAGATTCACAGTAATGCAGTAATGCATCAATTGAGTTCTGCCTTTGGAAGTGTCTCTATTGTCATTGCCCTAGCGTGGCATATTTGGTTGTTTGGTGTAAACATAAACTAATATTCAAAATATTCCATCAGAATCATGCCTTACTACATCACAGTGATGTTTGACATACATTATGATAGTTTAATTTTTAAGATTAACAAAGCTACTGGACGTATTTATGATGACCTTGTAATAATTTGAATTGGCTTACCCTAAAGTTTACTTTGTTAGCATTATATCAAAAGCAAGCATCAAAATCATGGACTGCTATGATGTCTCAATGCTGATGACTATGACATAATTTGGTTGTTTGCTGAACGTTTCTTGACTACATCACAGTCTAGCTTTGAATGGTAAGCTTGTGTTAGATGCTGAAATTATCCAGATGTACTCTGTCTGTGACATATATGTCTTTTCTGACATCTTCCGTCAATAAAAAAATTATATATATATATATATATCTGTCATTGACATATTCTGTGCCCTCTACGTGTCGATAAAATGCATCCATTATTTGAAGGTTCCCTTTAAATTAGGCCAGCAAATGTATGCTTCTTGGCTGCTTTACATAAGGGATTTCTACATAAAAAGTCAACTTAGGTAAATAACATCATTCAAATGTACTGCGAGTCTTGGGCTCCGTAGGGATTGCCTGTGCATAATAGAGATACAGCCAAAGAACGTGCCTGGACTGTAAAGTAATGCACTAGTTCAACAAGCCAAGAACAAATTCTAATGGATGCAACACTCGTCTTCCATACAGTGTACCCTGTTTGGAGAGATGTAGTATGTAAAATCACCCACTGTGTGAAAGCAATGGCCTTGAGTGGCTAGCTTGAGTGTTAACAAGCAGCATTACTCTCCACCGAAGCTTTCAACACATTTGGAATTGAGACTACTTGAAAAAAATTGTATGGCAAAAGCCAAAAAAGAGCAATATGGCGTAAAACTCGCATGAAAAACTTTATTTGAAACCAGTGGAACTAATTGTTATTTCAAATTTGGAAGATTAAAGTTGCAGAAAAAGCCTTAAAAAAAAAAGCCTTTTTATCATATGACGATGAAAGTTCGCAACATACAAAATCAGGTCCTATTATATATAAGGGTTTACAAGGCACTGAAATTGCATGTATCAGTATCCATAGTTATACAATTTTAGTGCCTTGTAATGGTAATTGGCGAGGTAATGTTTAATAGGTGGATCATGTTAAGATAACATCTACCGTGTCATTACCTTCTTTGATTTTAATTTATACTTAATGTAGAATCTTCGGCAAATAATTTGACCCTCAATATAGAAAGAGTCACACATAAATCTGTGTTTAAAGGGGTTCTATGCAGTGCATATCTCAGAAAATCATTACAGTCAGGAGGCTGCTGATGCAAAACAATATATACGTATCAATGCAGGGGATCTGATAAGAGCCCATCATTCATACAATTATAATGTCTCTGTGAGACAGCAGTTTTGTTCTATTCTTCGTCACATCAAAGAAATATAACATATAATATCAGTGCTTGTTTCCTCCTATTATCACAAGGCAATATGGAATATAAAATGCTACTAAAGGTTTGCATTATTGTGAAAAGTTGCGGAAAGCTCTACTTCATTGAATTAGTGAGACTGTAGGTTGATATATTTAAAGTTTGATTACTTTTAAGAATGCCTTATTTTACATTAAAAGACACTATAAGTCCATTGTATAACGGGATTGTGAATCTTGGTCTATATAGGGACATTCCCGAAGACATCTCAAAGTTGTAGTTTCCGTAATACAGTCATATTCAATGCATAAAAAGTGCAGTGTGTGGGATCAATTGTACACCTTAAAATACATTCAGCTGGACCATGCATCTCTCTTACAGCATCACAAGTGTCGTTATTCGCATATGCATCGTCACAAGCAGTCTCTGTGGAAAGCTATCTGCGATGTTGTTCACATTTACAGGAACAAAATTACACATTACTTGGGCTGGGGAAGTGTAAGAAACCTGTGGGACCATTCATATTTTATAAATCATGCACTAAAAGAATACTTTGAGATCGGTGCATGATGACGTTACTAGCAAGGAGAGAAATAACTGCATCTGCTAACTGGAGAACACCCACCATTAGGAGGTACACGCCGATTTCTCTCCGCTCATATTCGAAATTCATTTGGGAAGCATCCCTTAAGTCTCGGCCAAATCCCTAAGATAATACACCCATAATTACAAACAATTAATTACTTTTGTGATTACATCAGTATGCTGCTTAAGACACTTCATTGCAGGAAAACTAGTTAAATATTAGTAGGGTATTATGTATTATTTGGGTATTATTGTCATCACTGACCAGTGATCGATCCATGCTTTTGAATACATGGTCATATTTATGCACCCCAGCCGATTTTCAAATATTTATGATAATGATTTAAATTATAATAATATTTATTTAGCCTAAAAAAAATGAGGGATAGTACATGATAAAACGACAAGATATGCATACTAATCTTCGGGAGTACAACTGTCGTAATTAGCCCAACTCGTGCAGAAATACAGGACGTAAAGCCCTAATCACCCACCCACCCTTCGGGACGGAATAATAAGAGTCACTGGCAACACATTTGTAGAGTTTTGGACGAGTTTAGCCTGTAATTTGTCCATTTCCAGCATACGAAAGTGAGGGCTGAATGGCTGCTTTTCACATATATGATACAACACATGGCTCTATGCATACCAGCAATTTGTAGTCTGTTTCCTAACAAACTCCAAGAAGTTTTGGATTCAAGATAACAGTTACCAAATGTAACACACTTTTTTTTGTTAGCTCATCAATAACAAGTCATCAGCATATGCAAATTATTATTATTATCTCAGCAACTGTTATTATCAAATCATGAATGTTTGGCCATTGTATAACTGCAGATTGATATGATGCAATGCCCAACTACTTATGACTTTTTAGATGCTTTATTTCAACACAGATGGTTATATGCTTCTGGTTTCTACTACCAAATATAGTTAATCAATCTTAACCTAGAGAGCCTCTACATAGCCCACTCAGGTGCTGATGAGGCGTTAAACAATAACTCGCACACACACACTCAACTCAGATGCTTTATTTCAACGCCTAAGCAATTCATCTACAAAAGTGTCATTGAAGAACATTTCTTAAATTGCAAAACAGTTTTATTAATACTTCGAAATCTCCTAACTATTCAAATAGTGGCATGGATAATCCTACGTATAGGAGTTATAGTAAGATAAGGTTAGACCAGTTCAGCTCCTTTTTAGCCACCAACATCTTTTCAGATAACATCCAGGTCGACTCCATCGGCATGCTGAAGGGATAATGAAAATAATGAAAAAATATTTTAACGTGAATTTTGATACTGCACAAGCTGTCGTCTTTGCATTCAATACCTCTCTATTTTCTACTTATTTATTTTTTAATGT
Source organism: Alitta virens (assembly GCA_932294295.1). Classification (NCBI taxonomy): domain Eukaryota; kingdom Metazoa; phylum Annelida; class Polychaeta; order Phyllodocida; family Nereididae; genus Alitta; species Alitta virens. Next base: position 24,172,319 of record OW028573.1, on the reverse strand, counting down.
GGATTTTAACTTGCTAAAATCATCCTGAATTAGATGTGCCTCACTGCTGAAGTTATCACACATGGGCTTAATTATCAATATTCCCAGTTATGATGCATAAAGCTCAAACCTGAATAATTTGCTAAACCAATTCAAGGCCATTTAGGTGCGACTTTTTTTAACATGCACGTGCAGCAATTTTCATCGACATCTCGACGCGCCAAATTGAATTTTCAATCTTCAAAAAATTTTAATTGCTCAGGCGTTTCAATGAGCAAGGCATCATGATAGCATGGGGAAGTGTCTGATTTCTGTCTGCTATGTTTTATACATTATCTGTTATGCATAGCATTAAGATAAGATAATCTTTATTGTCATTTTGTAGAAAATGAAATTATTTGAGGAGAGAGCCATGGTACATACGAAAAATAAAAGCACATATTTATGATACAGCACCAATTATGTAATGAAATTGCGCAGAGATAGTACTGAGATACACAATCACAAAGCACCACATCTGACTAACTATACACATGATTGAATAATCTAATACTGTTGGGCACACATGGCTTTTTGAATCTCGTTGTGTGTAGGACAGGCAGGGCTGGCTGCCTTCCCAATCTCAAGAATGCGTACTCCTGATGAAGAACATGACAAGGATTGTCCATAATCTTTTTAACTTGCTTTATTACACGCTCATTATACATAGTTTCCAGTGATGTAACATCAGCTTTTAGTGTTGCAGACACCTTGACAATTTTTCTTAATTTTGATCTATCTTTACAGGCTAAGCAACCAAACCAAGCAGTGATGACATCAATCACTATATTGTAAACTACACGTTGATTCCTTCTGAAATTAATAATCATTTCTTTGGTCTTCTTTACATTCAGGTTTGAATAATTGGTCTCACACCTCGACACAAAATCAATCTGAGAGGCATAGCTTCCCATTTCATCGCACTTAATTTTTTCTACTACCACTGTGTCATCCGCATATCTCATTACTGAGCAGTTCGTTTTCAAATTTGCTAGTACAGTCATTTGTGTGATAGGACACAGCCTTGCGGAGCACCTGTGTTAGTCACGATTTCATCCGAGTTGACTCCTTCGTATTTAACGTACGGTTTTCTACCAGTCAAATAGCTGTGGATCCACGAGATAAGGTTTCCATTCACATTCATGTGTAGCAATTTCTTTAACAGGACATGGGCCTGTATAGTGTTGAAAGCACTGCTTAAGTCTACATATTAGATTATTTGAGCATTAGAGCCTTTCTCATTTTGAGCTATATAGTTAAACAGTAAGCTGACTAGTGAACTTAATGGGTATAACTAATATTTTATATAGAAGGTAAATAGTGGTATGAATAGGTCTAAACATGAACAGTAGTGAAAATGGTGGAATTTCTGCATCTCCGATGGATATATTGATGTATATAACTGAGGTTAATTTCACTTTGTCATGCAAAGAGTAATATTTCAAGATAGAGTTATGACAAGCCAAGAGATGTATGTAGAAACTTGGGAAACAGAGTAAGCTAATAAATTCTGACGTTTCCTGACTATGTTCACCAGACATGCCATTGGCTCATAGCATTTTGGATGGCATAGCTTTTTCCAAATTGGACTTTTGTTAGAGCAGTAAATAAAGATATGGATGTAGCGAAAGTTTGAAGAACAAAAACAGACAGAGAGCGCATGCAATTCATATTCTAGGAGCATGTCAAAGGAAATTAAATTATCAACATTTGAAATAAGACATCCAATAACAATAATACATTGTCATGGACTGGTGGCGCCCCTATAATCTTCCTTTGTACAATATTGCTTGTGCTAATCCTATGAACGATATTTAAGAGCTTTAAAGAAGCCATGTACAACAACGTTATTAGCTTCTAGCTGCTTAGTAATCGAAGACAGGAAGGAGGCGTGTACATTATGTATAGCCAATTGGAGACCGAGCTGTCTTTCTTTTAGTAAATAAACTTCTCACATAACATCAATAGAGTGGTTTTCACGATTAGTACATATTTTATGTTGGTATGTTTATTCTGTTGATAAAAATATTGCAAACATTCCGCGGTACAGTGTTATTGTTGTATATTGTCATAAATGTGTTTGCAGATTATAGAATTGAATTTCGCGTACAATGTTCATGTGTCAAAAATAGCAAGTGAGACCATAATATATTTACTTCAAATTTAATATCTCCTGTCCAAATCCAAGGAAAATGGACAAATATTAATGGCAAAGCACAGTGTATTTGTAACCACAAAATCTCGAATGCTCGTATTTCACAGATTAGGCCAATTATTAAGCCAATCAATTTTCTTCGACAAATTGCAAGGTTGAAAAAGATTAATCGTGGGTCTAATTAGCATCCATGCATCTTATGGAATATTGGGCTTCGACTTGCCTGTCTAGGGATTGCACAAAGAGGGATAGTAATGTGGCGAGGAATACTTGCAGGTGCCTCTTTGAACACTCTTTGAAGCTCTGGCAAGTGGCATTTTTCCCACTTCATTGAAATAATCCATTTTCACCAACACGTAATCATCGCATACAGCCCCAATGTTAATATTCATGCTATTATTTTGTAATATTTCTTGAATTTGAAACATATTTATGGTATATTCTTTCATGCAAATGTAGAGTTTGATCTTGTTATCTTCGTGGTATTGCTCTGCGACAAAAAATATAAAATTTTTAAAACTCATGCCATTGAGACATGGATCTCAATAGCTGTAATATGAATCCCTCTTTTAAAAATGTGACTGTCTTTGCGAAGTTTTTCATCGTCAAATGATGGACACAATCTCACACTGTCACTAATGGGATTGCAGTCTCATTGCCATGGTCTCTGCCTGTCCTAATTAGCCCAACTGGTGCAAAAATACAGGATGTAAAGCCCTAATACACACACACACATATGAGTTCAGACAGATACCACAAATCAAAACCAAGGAAACCCTAGTCAGATCATCAGTTTTTGTCCTTAACTCCCAGCTGACATACACCACTGACTCTTAACTGAATAGATCACCACTACCACAGAGGTTTATAGAGATCTGTCAACATGGCTTTAGAACAAATCGTGTTGAGTCAAATGTTCACAGCTGTATCACCAACACTGAAAATCTAGCTCACAAATAAAAGGTCTATGAACACATCCCCAAGGAAGTGTCCCTATAATCCTAATCAAGACTATGCTGTGACTTCATCTAATTCCTGAAACCAGGCTTGAGGCTTAACAGGATAGGGGGCTTAACTTCCAACCCCCACTGGTGTTTAATGTCTGGCGTGAGCTTAAACGGCTTCATTGTTGCTATATGCCCAAAGCTATACTGTAAGTATGTTATACGTCATGTGTCGTGGGTATTTGTGTTGAGCTGAAAATCTGTCTCCATAAGCTGGTAGACTAAACAGTTACCTTGCATTTTGACCAACTGTAGTCATTTTGACTGGGTCTACAATGAGTATAGTATAAAAAAAAATATATATATATATATAAAGGAGAAGTACTAAATAAGTATAAATGTTACCAAAAAGTCAAAACCCAACTTTTTAACCCATAAAAACCCTTCTCTGTTCAACTTAACTTTTAGTTTCCTATCTTTGCAATGATAATTTTTTGCCATTTTGTCTTCATTGTGGCCAATTGTTATGGTCGCAAAGAAACATCAGATAATACAACGGAGAATATAGCAAACTTCAAGTAATTGTTTTCCCCGAAGTATTATTATAAACTAGGAAGTTTGGATTTAAATTGTTGAGAACATTTCTGTCCCATTCTGTGCTGCTATTTGTGGCAAAACATGACAGAAAAACAGGTGGACATATATTTTGAATCCTACTATAGAGCGCCATTTTGACTTACAATATAGTCAGATCTAGCCTTATAGTCATTTGTGTGTTCTCTGTCATTAGTCATACTGACCAACTTTTTTTGTATGTGATGATGATTTAATACATAAGGTTGACAAACTTTTTTGATAAAAAGACCAGCCAGAATTTTTCAATTGCCATGGTTACATAAATGTTCTGTGTGTTCTGCCGTGTCACAGTTGTAGCATTTTCCAGAAGGCTTCATAGCCCTACTGGAGCATAAAGACTTTATCTATACTGTGGTATGGCATCAAACCTCATCAATTGCATTACAAAATATATCAAAATGACTTTAACAAGTATATTTTTTCAATCAAACCTTCCTTGCACCCGTTTTGCCATTTTGATCGCATTTGCCAACATGAATCCTCTGACAGCCAAGATCATGCAGGGCGCTGCCTCTGCATGCAAGATATACCCCAGGGGTGTTTACGAAGTTCTAATATCAAAGAAACGTGAACAACACTAGGGATCTGGTCCACTTGACCTACCCCATTGATATTTCATAACTTCAATCAAAAATTTACCCTACGGCCATCAGGTGCCTTTAGTTTACGTGTGTCATTGGTGTATTTTAGGTCACTTATGACTTTAAAAATATATATTTTTTCGAAAGGTTTCCAGAACTGTTTTTCATCTAGGCCATTCAAAGTAACAAAGTAAATGAAGTAATAAGTACATAATACGTATGTGATAACATATTCCTAAATGATCAAAATTGTGACTATTTAGCAATTTGTGACACTTATGCAGCCAACTCGTGGATTCACCTGATCACTTCCTGTCAGAACTATAAAATGTGTAGCATGTGTCATGCTCCTCTAACACTTTAATGTATTGCATGTTGAACAAGTCGCTTAATGCTATCGATTGCCATTTCAATAGAAATTCGGGACTTTAATGTCATGTTGTTTGCGTAAAAGCTTTCATACCTGTTCAAATGTTTAAATATTTGTCCCAGAAGTGGCTGCCTCCAGCTGGTGGGCTTTAACCTGTCATGAAAACAATGATGAAAATTTGTACTTTATGTACGCAGCTATAACACTACTGATATTTCATTCAGGATTTAGGCTGGCTAATTGCTTGAGTTTTCCTAACAAGATAAAACAACAATCTCAGTCCAACCATAGTTGCCTAATTTCTGTTGCATTGGGCTTTATGTCTTTGTTGTTTTTTGTTGTTTTTTTTTGCAACAAATTAATCACAATTGGATTATTCAATTTGTGTGTGAAGAACAAGCGTGAGAGATTGCCATGACTAACATTATGATCTTGGAGCTTGAGAATTTTCCAGGCATAGCGTGGTGTCTGATTACTTTCACACTTCAAACAAACTGCCTTAAAGACACATTCTTTGGATTTATGACCGATAATTAGACTCCCAATTAATCTCCAATGATCCTGCAATTCGTTTTCCGGGAACTTGATTTTGGTAATGAATCAGCATGAGCCTTATAATGAAATAAGTCACTCTCTGAAGATAAGTACCCATGTATTCCCGATATCGTTTTTAACCAGTTGCAAACTATTGTGCTTATAAATATAAGTCCTAGGAAAGTTAAATATGTAAATAAATGCCTACACGAGAGGATTCTATGTTGATGGGTTGAGTTGGCAAGCTTAAACCAATAACGTGCGATCAAAGAGAAGTATCAATTAGTCAGTGGTCCATTGCATGGCTGATTAATATAGCCAAAACTGAAGAGTCACAAACCAGTAGCAAACCATGTTATTAGTCCATGAATATACAACTTACTTCATTAGAAGACATCTCCCTGTCCGATAAGCTGCAAGTGCTGTAATCTATTTATTTTGTGTAATATAGAGGCGTCAAGACATCACTGTGTAACTTTCGTCATGCATCATGATAATATCATTCAGGGTAATGTTTGTTTACAGTTACTGTTAGTAGGCAGATAGATAGAGAGAATCTGGGGCAAATTTGGATTTATTCATAACACTACCCCCCGGGCCAGTAATAATACATAACGCCTAATAAAATGCAAGACATCACCTAATAAACTGCATATGTATGCTCAACTGATATATTCGCAATATTGTTCGCCTAGCGTAACAAAGGCTGGAGTCGCAGTGGGCCTTCACCAAATATTCAATAAGGAATATAAGCTTTAGTTTCCCAAACAGCAATTTCGTGTCCTTTGTCTTAACTTTGTGGCCTTGAATAAGCAGAGAACATGCCCCAGTTTGAAGCACAATGCATACAAACGAGATGTGACAATGCTTATTAAGATTGTTTCATAATTTCAAGGGAGTGTGTCACCCGATGTGAATTAATTTTGACAAAGGCATGCGATTTCCCTTGGCTTGGTGTTTAGTCTGTGTGAAAATCCACACACAAAGCTTTAGAAATTAGTAAAGAAATATTAACAACAAATACACACATTATATTCTGAGAGCATTAAAAATAAGCAATCTTTTCTAGTGGGCAGAATTTAAACTTATTGAAGCATTAGAAAGTCCAAAAATACATGTTTTCCTTTATGGTATATTTCTAATGTATGTCAATTCGTGAAGGGCGGGGGCCTAGTTCAGAAGAAGCGCTCTGGGCTTCTAACCGCTGGGTCCCGGGTTAGATTCCCGGTCGAGCCTAAGTTGGATGGCTGTTTCATCCTTCGTCTCATTGCCATGGTCTCTGCCTGTCCTAATTAGCCCAACTGGTGCAAAAAAACAGGACGTAAAGCCCTAATCACACACACACACACATTTCAATTCGTGATGACTTGATTGAAATTCAATGTTCGTTTGTATATATTGGATTGTGCACCGCAAATGGGTATTTTTTATGGTTTGTTTGTTTAGAGCAGATATGTATGCTGTCAAACAAGCTGTAGCTTAACCGTTGGCAATTAATGACTGGGTGTATAATCTTGGGGATTTTGTTGAGACTACATTGTTGCTCAAAGTGCCTAGCAGAAAAGTAGTTTGCAAAGTGCCACATCTCTGGATAGCTACCTTACATTGTTAAATTATGCAATGTTGATAGTAAACTAGCGAAACAGTAATTGACATCTTGCATACAATTTTGTTTTTTATTACATTACCACATGTCAATGAAATCAGCTGTAATAGTAACCTCTTCAATTATCAAACTGCCTGGTAAAGTAACAGGATTTATTTGAGGCTTAAAGAACATTACGTGGAATTTATCAGGATTTGCCTGCATATAACTATCTATAAACCTCTTCATGGTATTAACGATATCCATTTTTAACAGTTCAAAGACTACGTCAAGACTTGTCACCACTAACACTCAGGATGTTGTCATCACCATAATTAAACGACTGCATTTTACACTAGGCACTGTGATGAATTTGGCATTAGAGAGGAGAGAAATAAAGCTGTATCTTCTCTGGTGTGAGATGCAATTATTTGTCTCCTTGTCAGTAGCAACACCATGATGTACATGGACCCACACACAAGCTTATCACACAATCTCATATCTCCAAGAATCGGGCATATTGTTCCTGACAAATATGCATAATAACACCCGATAAACCCTACTGCAGAGAATTATAGTGATACAGCCTATGAAACTCCATTGCATTGGTGTTAGCAGGGTGTTAAAGTAGCATACATTACAATTTAGCAAAATAATATAATAAATATTACAATAGAATTAATTACGAAAGTGTTGAGAATGAATGGATTCATTTTAAAGAAACGAAATCACTTAATTGTTGAATGATCTGATGACAAGTGTAAATAAAAGATTATTGGTGGGCAACTTTAGTTAATTTACAAACACATCAGATATCTGAGATATGATATAATTTTATTCCAACGTTCTGCAGATTTTCTGTAACTTCCTGTAAATTTCTGTAACTTTCCTCTAGGATCTACTTAAAACTGCAATCGACCTGGATAACACCGCTCAATGGTGCTCAGAATTTGCAATTGGTAACTTGAATAGAGGTGAAAGTGCGAACTACGAAGAGCGCATTGTGTAATATGAACACAACAGCCATTAAGCCAGAAGAAAACCATACAAAGCACCTCCTGAAGCTCAGCCAATCAGTGCGTTGGAGAATTGTAATTCAAAACTTCTACAGTAACAAATATTCCCCCTCGTTACCTGCTAATCGTCTTTGCCAGTGTGTTTTTTGAACTTGTTCACACTGGATTGCCTTGTTCATTCTACAGGTGCTTTAGGAGAAGTAGTGATTGAGTGACACTTTGCTCATCTAGCACTCTCTGTTGAAAGATCACATATATATTAAGATGAAACTTAAGCAGAAGGTAAATCAAATCATGTGTTAAACATCGATGTTTAGTATTGAATTGAGAAGTGGTTTATTCGCCAAATTACAAACAAAAAAGAAAACTCAAAAATAATACGTAAAATATACATGTTCAGTTTACATATAAGTATACTCTCTCTAAAAGCTTCATGATACACAATCATTTATGTTGCTAGGAGACCTAATTGAAGCCGATATGGGTTGTTGTAGGGCCACATTAGAATCGGTTAGAATACCTAAACAGAAGGTATTTTTAACGAAAGAATGATACTGAATTGTACATCATTTATTAAATTATGAATGAAGCGAAGCACAAAATGTTAAACAAAACTGGGAACAACATAGTGTGATCAATTCGTTATACCATACAGCTGTTATAGGCTTAGTCATAAAAAAAATATCCGAAATAGTCATGTAAAAAATAAACAGTTATGAAAAAAACACAGTAAACTAGAAACAGATTGCAACTCATGCATTCCAGAGATAGCAGTCTTTTACAAAAGCAGGAATAGTACACCGCCGAGTGATATATTGATATTTTATGAAATTCCCAACATTGCTATATTTTTCTTTGTATCGGAGTGGTCTGAACTATGCTCGCATCCAGAATAAGGTGAACACAAAGACCTTTCTCCCATACATATTCCTGTTTGGGTGACACTGATGAAAGATAATGAAATTCTCTATTGATGACTGAAGACCCGTTCCAAATGGCAGTCGGTGCCTTCTGCCAAGTAACGCATTTATCTGGTTCTAATCATGAAACCATACAAGTTAGTATTACATATATTACATTAGGAAGCAGGATTCCCAATAGGGCAGTATCAATGCATGGGGCACCAATGTGGTTAGCATCAATTGTTAGACACGCATCAGGCAAGCTTGGTGAGAATGCATTATGGAAGGTTACGTTTACGTCAAGTCGGATCTTATTAACGGTCCTGGGTATTTGGTGTTGTTTTTTTTTTTTTGTTGTTTTTTCAAATCCTGCAATAACTGCCCTCTTTGTCAAATTTATATAGTATTAAACGCCATTAAATGATTTTTAACCAAGAAATATAATACAATGTTCAAATCATGTCGATTGTTAAAAAAGTATAATCAACTAAATTCAAAAAATTTTTAAAATGGTCAAAACACCAAAGCGTCCGCACCAGATGGCTCAACTGGTGACAAATGCGTTGCAGGTCCAGACTAAAATGTTTCTTAGTACTGTACATGGAACAAAATACAATATGTAATACCTGGAAATTTTGCAACAGTATTTTCAACAACAGCATATACCTGAAATTATCAAATAACGAATAAGAAGAATGGAATTATTGTAAATAAATCAGATTAGATCTGAGCAGTATAACTGCAGAGGTTGGGGGAAAATCTGTACATAATCGATTGTCTGCTGGACAAGTATGCAGTCCAAGCCCTGTACTTGCAGTGATCGTGATAGTTAGACCTTGATTAGAGTTCAAGGTTTCCTTTGATAGGTGATAAAACAAGAGTGGAATTGCTAATGATTAATCATTAGGTTGCAGTATTGCTTCATCTGCCTCTGATTCTGTTTTTTTTTTGGCCAATGGGTAAAGAAAACATGCAATTCTTCACTTTGAAAATGTTTGAACGGGTGTCTACGCTTTTTATGCAAATACACAAAAACAAAAACTGACTGAGGTTTTAATTCAACACAATTTCGTCCGTAAACATGCTTAGCATGCAATATTTTGAAGTGGCAGGGGCCCATGTCACATAAAATAAATTATCATTTTCATGTCCACCATGCGTTGTACTGAAATACCATTAAAAATAGTTGTTTTTGGATAAAAACAATACAGGTTAATGCTGAGAAATATAACCGTTTACGTAAATCGCAGTGAGACAATTTCTCACAAAGTCAACCCCATTGTCCAGATAGATTCATGTTATTAGAGTTTGAGTAGCTGTGATGAGGTGGACTCCCGTGTTTTGCTGTACTCCATATAGACCACATTGCCCAACTATCGATTTGTGTTAATGGGGGGCTTAATGGGACTCTCTGTATTTGTTTAGTGAGATGCCTAAATATAAAGTGATTCCGCAGTAATGAGCATTTCGTCACTGTTGTGCCAACTCTCGTATCTCATTATTGGCCATCTAGAACAAAGCACATAGAAACATTAATTGTATATCACAATTTACCACATAATGAAACATTTCTACACCAGCTATCCGTTGAATTTCGTATTACCTAATCTTAAGTAAAGCGTTTCATCTTCCTCAAATACGAATTCGTTTTATTAGGGGCAAAATGGTGAAAGATTGAATCACATACAATACTATAAAATGGTATCATGCTTCCCTGTATCTGCACCCGAGACTCTGTGTCTTCGCTAGACCTTTCTATAATTAAATCCTCTGTCAAACTTGATATTTTCATGGAGAGGGTAGTTTTGTGTCAGAAATCATGCCCACTGAAAAACATTTGATACCACACATGATCAAAATATCTCTGGACGTAGTGCTGCAGAGGCAAAGAGGGTCATAATTGGAGGGTAAACTGAGTTTAACTGATATATCTTAAGGTCAGGGTTGTGTACAATAATTTAGTCTTAATTGTGCGTTGGTCATTGTCTTAAAGTTGACGAATATCAACGTGACAAGACTTCTTGCTAAAAATGAATGCATCTACGAGTTCCTAATGGTTCTCACAGCAGAATTGGATAAAAAGAAAATGACATTGCTGGACTTTGTATAAAGTAGCTCTGGGCAGCATAAGACCATTATGGCGTTGCTTGAATCATACAAGACACGTTTATGCCGAAAGGAATGCTCATTTGAACTCATGTGACGTTTTTCATTGTTTTAAGCCTTTAGGCTTCGGGGTTTCTTGTTTGTCTTCAGATATTCAGACAGGGTTAACTCGCTTTATAGGGTACTGAAGCAGAAGATGATTAGAGAATGCCATCATCTTAAAGTGCAAGTTTAATTTCTACATTGTGTGGTCTATTCACCCAATTCGCTGGCACAACAGTAACTTTCTTGCACCTCTTCAAATGTTAATATGCTCGTTTAAATTCCAACCATGCGCCCTAATTCAGTTAACTGACCGAGGTTCCGGCAATTTCTCGACATATTTAATTATCCTGACATATGCTGGACTCGAATGGTTTAAGTCTGGAAAAGTTCATTTCAGGCTCAAATGGATATTTCAATCGATGGAAACAGCATCTTACAATTGAAGCTAATTTAATTGACATGTGAATCCAGGACTCTCATTGGCCGATGGACTGCCTTAGCCAATAGGAGTCCTTCATTCACATGATGTATTCTGGAGTATCTTTTCCAAGTCAATGAATTCGGCTGTCATATAAAATAAAATTGGATTGTTTCTGTGCAGCAGGTGACATCATCTGGCAATGCACAGATGACCTCAATTGATTGTGGCTTTAGGCCTACAATGAAGCAAGGTGAAACCCTTTGTTCTCATTTCATGTCTTACCTTGAAGATCTCTTTATGTTTGCCACTGAACACAATTCTGTGGCCTGGAATCTAAATATAACTCAACACCTTGCAATATTTCTTGTTTTCTGGAATTTCTGCTCACCTGCCCCAATCTTTCCACCTGATTACTCATAAACGTTAATTGCAAACTTAATGAACAGAAATTGTGGACCACACACACTCCAAGTACAATGTTGCTTTGGAATTTAACTTCCCAAAAGTTACCACAATCTAACATGTGCCATTTAGCAACGTCTGTTCGAGAACAGGGGTAATTTGCCTGAAAGTAAGACAACCTAAGGATAAGGAATACCTTTTGTATTGCCGTAAGACTACAAAGCTGTAAACGTCTGTTTGCAAATATTCCCAATAAGAACAACTCACCATAAGGAGCAATGAACCAGCGTGTGTTTAATTCTCGCTTTATTGTGCTCGATTGCTTAATGATTTTTTAGCCGATAAATTGAACAATTTCATTCAAAGATTATTCGATCAACCTTACAAGGTAATTAGCAATCCTCAATAAATGTCCAACATCCCAGTTTTTCTCCTAATGCTTCAGAAAATAATCTAAAAGAACTCCCCCACATAATGTGCAAGTTGTATATTTTGAGTAAACATGCAATGAATTTATTACACATAACTGGAGGGCGTTTCATGTTTAATAAGTAGGAAGTGGTTAGAAACAGCAAAAAAAGTTAGACACCCAAAGTATCTTAAAAGTAAAAACCAAAAGCTCTAGAGTTGTCACGGGCTCCCACTCTTTGAATGTTCTTGAATTTCAACTTCATAGATTCTCTACTTCATTCTGTGCAGTTGCAAATGTAAGCGGGTGGGTAGTAATGAAACAATTGCTTCAAACGTAAAGAAATTGGAGAAGGTTGTTGTGACAGCGTTCTTGCTTATTCTCTTTCATTAATTATGAGTGTAGGTTGGTAGCAAGGGAGGCTGGGGGCAAGATCATGAAGATGAAATGCAAGAGATTTCGTGTTTTTTATATTTTGTCAAGATCAATGCAGCAAAAATTGGGGTTATTGTTACAATATGCTGCTGCTGCTGCTGCTGCTGCTGATATCATAAGCCTATCCTCTAAATTAGTTAATGAGATACAGTTGCCACGTTGATATTTGCATTTTACATTGTATAATAACCCTCAACATCCATACATTATATGACAAAGATTTTTTTCAATCGGAGTAAGAATTGAGCTTCAGTAACATTTTGGTATTTATAGTTCACCTTTCTGGGTATTTATACTTTAACTTTTCTGTAAGCGGAATTTTAACAGAAAAGTGATTAAAAAATATCAAAATCTTGTTGATCAAGAGTGTCAAGTTTTGAGCCTGCTATCCACTTATAAGTGTACAGTCATATCATCCGGTTTGTTGAAGTCCTACATGTTCTAGTTCATGTCATGTTTAATGATATCATTATTTGATATTACATATCGTGTATCACATGCATGTAGTCGTGTTATCTCTTGTCAATGCTATGCTTTTAATTGTTAATACCCAAACTTGGATTTTTATCTTTCCTTTAAGAAAAGCTATTGCTTTGAAATAAATCCATTAGCAAAGTGCAGACATCACACATATGGCATGCATTAACATTAATCTTTGTAAAATATGTTTTCCGCAGAACTAGAAACAAAGCCATTAGAGCAAAATATGCATTACACCAAGCAAATTACTGAGCGGATTGTCTTTTGCCGTGACTTGTTCTTTCTCATTTATATGCATTTGTTTTGTTTGTGAGTTATTACTTATATCTCTGTGTTAATTTCTGTCAATATTATCTTCCATATTCCACATCACTCGTACTTTTCTCTGTTTTTGGCCCTACCAATAGTTCCACATTTAATACATTTTTGCTATCATCAACCGATCAGATACTTTAAATAAACCGCACGATTGGTTTACCTTAAATTTTGACAGGTCAATTAAACCATCAAGAATGGTTCTTCAGAGATTAATTCAGCCAAATATAGTAAATTAATCAATGAAATCGTGTTTGTTTCAACCAAAATCTTGGCACTTGTCGGTAAAAGAAATTGACTGAGGATTGTAATTTGCATTGATGGATTTCTATATTTATTTGACTTATATTTCTGTACTGAGTCAGGAATGAGAGTGAATGATAGTGAGACAAAATTCATGGTTCTTAATGAAACTGGATGAGCAAGAAGCTGTATGTGTCTACTCAACAGATGGTTGTTTAACTGTTAAGTGCTACACTGTACGATTTTTATTATATCTTGGATATAAGAAAGCATTTGCTTAAAGTGTTTTTAAGGCTTGTCTCACTGTCGCTATCATGAGAAGCTGCACTTAAGTGCTATTAAGGCTTTGTTATGAGTTAGAGTTTCACTGCAATCAATAATGTATGCTTAATTAAACTAATTTTATCAAAGGTAATTGATGTGATAGAACAGAAGCAAATGTTATTTCTCATCAAGATTATCAATGGCAGAAATGATGTTATTATGACCCTTAAAAAATTATGTTTATTCTGAATTTGCATAATCTGTTCAATACAGCTACTAGTCGTTATGTTAAAAAATTATTGAATAGTACCATAGACGCCAAAGTTAAGACCTATCTGGGGTATGCTTTTAAGATGCCTGAATATGTAAGAATTGTAGAAACTAGCTTTAGAATTAGCGCGCATAATTTGAAGGTAGAGACAGGCAGGTGAGCCTTTGAAACATGCTTTGTTCGGCCAGAAGCCAAAGATCACGAACATGATTACATGAAGGAATGAGAAATCACGAAAATGACAAAATAAATTAGGTGATAGTATTCTCACTTTAGCTTTATAGAGACATGCATTTCTTCTTTTAATGAGTAAAGTTCTTGAAGTAATCTTGAGTTCTTCTAAGCACGAAAAGCAATTAATCTTACCTGAATTGACAAAGTTTAAAATAAATTTACACAGAAGTTTGTCTAAATGAGTTACCAACAATTAAGTTTGTCAACCTTGCATAGACTAGTTATATATCTGACTAGGATAGAAAGACGACAGTTAAAACGTCTGTATTATTATCAGTATTGCTGTTTTATCGATGTCCTCGGCCAAAAAAAAAAGGTAAGAAACAGACTGTATAAGATTCCCAATGACAATTGCAGTTCTGAATCAGTCCATGAACTCATTCCAGTATTTCATAATATTCCATGATTTGTGACTCAGTCCATGTAAATAGGTACGCACCATTCAACTTTACATCACATCGCTCGTTAGTTGCCATATATAGATGTGTAATTTAAAGTAATAAAATGACAACACCATTGATAACAACACCGTGTAACAAAGCCTCAGCGATAGAGTGAGGTCACCACAGGCCATGCATGCCAAGGACACTCGGCAAGCTCAGTGGACACTGGTTATTCAACAATGGCTGATTACTTTGATGACCCACGGGAGAGGCTCCTTCATAATGCCAAATTAATATGATTAGGATCAATCAAGCTGGCTTTGGATGCATTTGCCAAAGAAAAACAAGACATTCTTACATTATTTGTACTTGTGGTCGCTTATCGACCGGAAAATACCCATAAAACCATTCACCGATATAACCGGACAACTCGTGCCTAATATGCACTCCTCGTGAAAACGCCAATGCTGCTTTATCCATTGAACCAAACAGCCGCAGGTCAAATCAGCGTCATGAAAATGCTTTATTAGCACAATCTTATGCTCATGCTTGTCACGGGATTCCTGTTATGTTATTGTTAATTTATCTGGACATGCAGCTCCATGGAATAGCATTCGCATTTACCATGTTTACGCTGCAATAAATGTAATCCTATAACAGAAATAATGATGAAAGTATTGAAGAAAGAATGTTGACTTACTGAGTTTACCTACAATATTATGATATCATGAATTCAGATATAGGCAGGTGTAGCCATTTCCAAATTTCAATAGGCATAGAAGTGTAGTCTTTAATAGGCACGGATGGAAATCTCATCAGAATACTGCATTAAAATAATGAGGATATGGGGAAAGTAGTACCAATTATGTTCAGGTGGTTCATGAATCTCATGCAGTTAAGTGATAGTCTTACTTTCTGATACGAAGCAAATTAGTTATATGGCAGACAGCTTCTTGACTTATTACATGAATTCATACAATACAAAATGCGAATAGTCATGATTTCACGATGAAATGTACAGGTAAAAGTTGAAGCAGCTTTAAAAGCATTGACACGCTAAGCCATGAACTTCAGATGGCTCCCAACAGGATATGTCAAGAAGCCACAAAATGGTGGCACGTAGGAAGTCTCACATGGAGCCTAAGAGAATGGAAAGCCCTCAGATGCAGCCCCGCTGTGTCATTTGAGACACCAATCTCACAGGGACACAATGAGATCTTACGAAGACTGACACGTCCACTTTGTCCGATGTGTCATGATCCTCCAACGCGACACGTCAGCCGACTTCAGCCTTGAACCTCTGACACATGCTCCGGCACTTCTGGGAAGAGTGGAAAGCTCCAATGCGCTGTAAGTGCCCAAAATGTCCACTCAGCCCATCAGGTGCTGTAAGATGTAAAGTAAAAAGACCCCAGTGGTATGCTGTGTAAAATATCAATGAAAGGGTTTGGCTGTAAAGTTGATGCTCTTTGATGTGCGAGTCCATTTTGAAGTCCCTGAGAAAGTGGCTCCACCAACCCAAGTGCATAATTGCAATTTCCGGTTAGTTAGCCTAGCATGACCAACATATTCCATCCACGACCAGACTGCTTGGTGATCTGTTAGTTACAGGAATTCGATGGCCGTGTCTAAACATCAGGGTTTTCACCCATCTAATAGTTTTGTTCTGGTGCCGTCAGTGGTGCCACTGCATGAAAGGTTATCAGCTTGTACGACCTGTTAAGAGTTGTTTACGTCATTTGTGAAGTCTGGTAGGAGTGAAGTCAAGCTGTGACTCAGTTCATAAAGTGATAAGACCAGAAATCGTACCTAGGACCACCAGAGGACCTCACTGATGCATGAACCTCCAGATCAAGAACAAAGTAGTTGCCCAGAGCGAGGACTATCTATACATGTACAATCACTAGCATGACCAACATATGTCAGCTCCTCACGAAATACATAGTAACAACTGCCACACCCCACCGTAATGTTAGTTCAATTGGTTGAGGTTTGATACATTTAGTTTGTTTGCCATTGTTTTCTTTTGTTGTTTGTAGGACAAGCTGCCTCTAAAGTCCCTCCATGCCCAGCTTACGACCGAACGAGGTCATATTTCTGATGACAACATGCACAAAAAGAAGATTTAAGTGACAAGCACATCATAAATTATCACATTTGTTGGTTTTTGATAATTACTGAAGCAAAAATCCTTATATCCTCAATCCGATTTTACAAATAGGATTTGCTGCTGGTGATGAGATCTCTGTACCATTTCCAAAGGTCATCCATCAAATTATGCACACAAGATTGCGTGGTCTGTCCAAGAACCTCTCATACTGTCACTTTCGATATTCGCAGCCTCTTCTCTTGACCATCCGAAATAAGTCAGTCTGCAGACCCTGCTGACTACTTTTGATAGTTCAACATCCATCACAGAAAGATGTATGTTTAAGTCTCTGTATATGGACTTCAGAATCAGTAACACTAGTTACTAGGTAGCTGTTCTGGTGTCACTAATGTAACAAACTACGTCCACTTCCGGATGTAGGTGGAATAGAAAGTACGTGGAAATGCCTATTAATTCAGAAATATTACAGACTTTCAGGATATTACGATCTGATGATGTATGGGTTTATTATTTCTGAAACATAGGTGTTTGTCACCCACTCAGTTAGCTTTCCAGAAATTCAATCGTGGTTAATTTCCTTCTAAGTAAATTGCATTTGCATATAGTTTATGGAGTCTTGTTATTGGCCCCCTACTGGCTTGCAGTGTGGTCTATGCTGTCCTTCTTAATTTATCTGCCCATCCAAAATGTATTAATCCTCTCTGTTGGTAAGTTGTTTGTGTGAATGCTGCAGACTACAGTGCTCTGGTCGAAAGTATACCGACAAAAGAACACAAAAGTCAGAAACATTTTTGTGAGGTTAATTTGTGTCATGTTTTATGGCGCAGTCCATTGTTTCTGGAAGGAAATAAACAACAGTGTTAATTTGAGATAGGGTGAGCTTATGATTTCCGAAACTGGCATGGGGCTCGTCAAATATGTGCCATGTCATCTGGTCTCCCTGTTTTGTTGTGTTTTTGCCTTGTTTTTGTGTGCGTTATGGTGTTATGATGACAGACGGGCCCAACTCATCTGATGCCAGACCATTGATGTTTTCCCCTGACCAGATCCATTAGGCCATAGAAGCATAGGGAGCCTCCGTTATTATCATGGTATTAGGAGTCCTGCTTTTGGGATTTGCTGTCCTTATCTTCCAAAGGTTATTTCTCGGAGTTGGTCTGATAGTGTGTCTAAAAAAGTGGAAAATAACCTTTAGGATAAGATAGAGCACTTTACATAATCTATTAAACTTCATACCATATCGTTTGCACATTATGAAATGGAGAAGAAATGGATTTATAAATAGAGTGTCTTCCCCATAATGGTGTGAGAAAATACAGGTCTTTCATTGTCTTTGCAACTCTTCGACGTTATATGTAATATCCTGAAAATTTCTTATTACTTTGTTTGTGGCACCTAAAATTCCAACTTCAACTTCTATAGTTTCATGAAAACCAATACCATTGCACCTAAGTTTAGATTCTAATAAAATCTTCATTACTCCATAGTTTTTTAATTCCTGTTCAATTAAAATGTTATTAAACATATCGTCGTGAAGCCGTGACAGTTACGAGTAGTGGTGGATTTACATACATACCTGTGATATATGAAGCCATACAAAGCCACAAATACATAGCTTCTCTTTATCCAAGCTAACAAACCTACAGGGAGATTAACCAGAGCTACTAGCGTCTTATTCATCACATAAGGTTTCACATCCCGCCATTAATAACTTGTCAAGCTTCATCAGCCCTGAATTCTGGTTCAGATGAATATTCATAACTCAGTCGTGAATGGAGTGAAAATTGTGTTGCTGAGGTTGGTAATGAGCAGAGCAGTCTGCCACCAGCATCATCAACATAATTTTTAACTGCAAGGTAATGTCTCATTTTATGACTTAAACCTGAACAGTTCCTGCCTTTACCAGAGAAAAGATAATTGATGACATGTTCTTATTACCAGAGGTTGACACAAGGACTGGGGTATGGCTCACAAACTACCGACAGTTGAGTTCGAACCCATATCAGAGATTCTGACATAGAGGTTTGTCATTCCAGGCCACACAGCCTCCATCTTACATATTAGTGGCAGAATAAGTACCATCTAACCAGAGCATTGCTGTGTTCAAAAGTCTACGAAGTTTGTTCCGTCCACCAGAGAAATCACTTCAGGTTTTTGTAATTACGAGCTGACCCGAGTGCTCCACTGCATTATTTAAGTACGCGATGTAATTGGACACGATTTTAGATGAAACTGAAATACAACGCTTTTTTGCTGAATTCACAAAAGATCGATTCTCTATTTGACAAAAATTCTCCAATATTATAACCGAATTGACAATACTAGTCCTGAAATTATGCTGTCAAGTGCCCGTGTCACCATGCGACTGATCAATTCTACTTTGAAAACATGCTGCAAAAGGTGAAAATAAATTACCTATTTCCTTTTTAAAGCCTATTAAAAAGTCTGTAATGAAAGCTTATGTCTCTTTTAAGATGTTGTTGCATACAAAACTACAATGTCCCATAGAAAACAAAGTTTTGTTCAGTTTTTATGGTGTGTTAACACATCAACTTGTTGATTTGGAGTCCTTGTCATGTAATATCCTCATCAACTTCATGTCAAAGTCTATTATACAGCCTGATTTAGCTATCACCATACTTCAGCAGATCTGCTTATCTGCAAGCTCTCAAGTTGCTTGTTATCTCAAAGTTAGCCAGCATTGGGGAAAACCAAACTTGCTGCAGCTATCTCTTTGTCAAACCGCATACTTATCAGAGAAAACTGATAATGTTGGTAATGTTCATTCACCGAAATTGTGGGCATACAAAAATGTAATGGCAGCTCTCCATTAGCGAATCTCACATGGCAGTTGCTGGAATTGGCAACGCCTTGGTTGTACTCTTACAGTAAATTTTATTGACTTGGAAACAAAATTGATGATGTAATGTGGATCCAGTTCTTCCATTGGCTGAGGGGATGCCTTAACCATGGAGCCACCATGCCTTAACCAATGGCAGTCTTAAGCCCCGTTCACACTATGACAAGTAATAAGAGAGGCGAGTGACCACGGACATCAAAGAGGGACTATAGGTGTTCACTCGTGTTCACTTGTGCCTCTTTTAATTACGTGCCCCATTTAATTACGTATGAACAAGGATAAGCAAGTGTAAAGGTTTTTCGTCATCCGCGCTCACTCGCCATCCTCCCTCATGACAGTGAGAATACCCCTTTAGATTCACATGACGGGTGGGGGCCTAGCTCAGTGGTAGCGTGCTGGGCTTCCAACCACTGGATCCTGGGTTCAATTCCCAGTCGAGCCTATGTTGGATGGCTGTTTCATCCTTCGTCTCATTGCCATGGTCCCTACCTGTCCTAATTAGCCCATCAGGTGCAGAAATACAGGATGTAAAACCCTAATCCACCACCACCACCACTAGATTCACATGACGTCCTCTGGAGTTTTGTTTTCAAGTCTATGACATCTGACGTGGCTGTATCTACTGCAAAGAGCCACAATTCCAAAACAATTTAAGGCTAAAGAATCTTTTGCACATTGTAAAGTCCTGCTATTGCCAGGGGCTAGAAGGAGGTCTAATAAGCCAAGATTAAATATGACACTGATTTCATGAATACTTTTGTTTTTTTATCCTTAGAACTTTATTCTGAGTAGTTAGTTGTAAGAGTCCTCAAATGAATTGTCATTCATTTTCATTCTGTACTATTTTCCCGTGTGGTTTATCCTGACAGTCAACATACAAATTGGCTTTTGGTAGACCATTTGGTGTAATGGTATATCTTGTAATATTATAACTAAATGTCAAATTCACTATGACGCAGGTGTGGCCCTGAGGAAAATATTTTGCAAGCAATTATATTTGATGGACAGGTGCAAAGACCTGTAACAAGTAAACATGGTATTATTAACACTGCCATGCCATGTATCAAGGGTCACATCGGTTTGTAACATTTATGAATATTTGTATGGTCTCTTTATCTCCAACAATGTGAAATAGTCAAGCATAAGTGTATTTCTATTCAGTTATATTATCTTATCTTATCGTATCTTAATATTTTATCTTGCCTTACTTTGTCATTTTTGTTGTGTAATATTTTGCATTGCCTTTTTTTGTCTTGTCATGTTTTGCATTGCCTTGTTTTGTGTTGTTTTGTTTTGTCTTGATTTGACTTGTCTTTATGAGTCTTGCCTTGTCTTGTCTTATTATTGCTTATAGCGTATCTAGTTCATCAAAATGGACCCATCACGCTGTCGTGATTTGTAACAGCAACAAGAGATGTCAGCCTGGGATGGTCCAAGATATGGGAGGGTGGGGTAGGAAGGACCAGGGGTGCACAAAGGGATTGGGGCAACACTTGGATCATAGAATGAGGAAAGGGGGTAGAAAGTGAATGGAGGACAGCAGCCAGTGAAATTTTACAATAAAGATGAGATGCCCATTTACAAAAATGGAGTTGATAGGGCAACACCTATTCTGGCACAATGTATATGTTAAACAGATCTATCGCCCACATTGTGAGGGAAAAAAGGAGAAAAAGTCGACTGAATGGAGAAAAAGTGGATAAGTGGCCCGCTAAAAGCAAGAGTGTCCAACAGATTGTAGCTCGGATGTGCAGTCAGGCAAAGTAGCTGGACAATCCCCTGTGGTCAGGGCCTATAGGGTGAGTTTAAATGCAGAGGCGGTCAACGCGACACCTCCCCTGCCCTGACATTAAGCAGGCTTTTATTCTCAGCTCTTGGTCATCGCCTAATGGGCTTGTCCTGGGATAGGACCTTTTAACAGAACAGGTTCATCAGCTGCAGCCAGGACAGGTCACTATGTATAGCCAAAACCTATAACAACTACTTCAGTCATTGATTGATTTAGGTGTGATGTTAAACTTCGTAGCAACAAGTCACACTTTAATTGAGTGTTACTTTCCCTATTTATAAGTTTAATGTAAAAAATATCCTTACTGGCTTTAAATCTAGGTTTACTTATAAGGCCACCATTAGTGCGAATTAGATGCTCATGTATGACAAAACATAGTTGTTTAAAATGATGGAGTGGTTGTAATGTTGAATTCTCTTGCAAAATAAGCCTGTCGTGGAAAAAACTTAATAGTGGGCAGTAGTTGTTATAAAAATGACCAAAAATAGAATTGGCTACTGTCGCTAAATCCTCATTGGTTTCTTGTCAGTATTTGGAATATTGAATTTATCAAGCAAGTCCTGTGTTCAGCTAATGAAATATACCCAAGTGGGGCAGGTTAATGGAGGCAATGTTTCAGTTGGCCAGGTAAAAAAGAGAAAAATACTCCCGTGGCTTAATGAATTATAAAACAAATTGTATCTGATTTCCAAGGAAGCGAAACCAGTTGAGCCCAGAATTAAATGGATTCTAAATTACTTTGCTGATTGCTCTGAGGCCGTCACGCAATGATGGTATACGTGAATGATGCAGTAAAGGGGCCTGAAGAGTATTGTAAAAAAAACTCTTATTGACCTTGCCTTGTACTAGTGTTTGGGAATAATTGCTGATGGTGACAATATAATGGCTTTTATTGCGGCTGTCTGTACTTAGACCTGCTAACTGTATCGTGGATGTTGTGTTGTGGCTCTATAAAGGCAACATGCGCTATTAGGCAGTGCATTATTTATGTTAGTGGTCACGTTTGACAATGGGTCCTGCTCATTATTACCAACAATAAATCAAAAGCTGTGTGCATGACACAGGTGGCCTAAGCACTACATTACATATAAAGCAATGTTTCTTTCCAGTCTTTTTTTATGGTGCTAGACGCCTTACTTGAAGCTAGTTTCCTGACAGAATTAGATATAAAAGAACAAGGCAACATAAAAGCAACATAGATTAATCTTTTATGCCCCTAATGGTGACATACTGAGCTCTCTGTTGACCTGCAAGAACTAATGGCGGAAGCGACACTCCTTGTTGGATTCCAATTAAAGCCTGGTCCGAAAGAAACTTGAGAAAACTGCACAATATTCATAATGACACACCAAAAAAAAAAACAGAAAAACATACTGCATCACATTTCGTTACCAAACTGGTGAGGAAAACTGTATGTTATACAGAATACAAGTGACAAATATTGAATGGTTTGAATAGTCGTGGACATTTAGAGTTCACTGCACATCACTATCTGAAGCAATTAGCCTTGATTCTAACAGTACAGGTCACTAAGCAGCTAAGTCACGTTTAGAGTTTCCTAATTTAATTTTCTTATTGACATACTTCAACACATATGGTACATTCATCAATGTGTTCTGTTTACTTGGTGTAATATGGCAGCCCATTCAATAACCAGAAACCATTTATAATAATAATGATTACCATGTATAAAGATTTGTACAGTGGAATTTCTCCATTAAAGATAAAGATTGTGGATTGATTTATTTCAAAATTTAATCATACTGTAGATTGTTTAACAAAAAGTTTCTACGCCTAAGTTTTGAATATATTTGGCGGAAAAACTAACAAGTTTTTTTTTTCTTCTGAAAAACATATTGTTTGTCTTAATAGAAAGGAAATCTAGAGCTGTCAGCTTCGTGTACTAGTGTCTTGGACTGTTAATTGGTGTCTACTACGTTTCTACCTTGAGGCACCGCCCACATAGCTTACTGTTCTTTTTTTTTTCTTCGTATTCTTTTTTTTTTTTCTTTTTTTTTTCTTTTTTTTTTTCTTTTTTTTTTTTATCCTAGAGACGGCAACTTAATGAATCTGGCTATATTTTGTATAAAACTGTAATTATAAGAATGACTTGTGTTATATTTTACACATACCTAGTAATAATGTGGCATCATGATCTACAAGAATTTGACATACTTCACTTATTTTAAAATCATTATGGGGCACTTAGTTACAACTTGCAATTGACAGCTAAAGCCAGATTATTTGGTTTAGTAGCATGAAGCAGGGTCTTCCAATTTTAGATTTTAGTCCAGCTTAGTCAAGTTCGGTCTACCTTGAAACATAGTTAACATTTACCATTTATAGTTAGTGGTATATACTTACTTTAAATACATATACTGTTGTCCCAGTTTCGCTTCCTTTTCACCTTTCACCAGAATTAAGTGATTTGTGAGAAATTGGTTATTGTTGTTTTTGTATTTGAGGGGGTGACTCTTTAGAAGCGATGGTTTGTCTGTCTTAGAGAGTCCCTCCTCATTTGTAACACATTTTGTACAAGTGGAATGAACGATCTGAATATGAATCATATTCTTTGAGGAGTACTGTGATACATACAGCTGACACCTCTCTAAAATCTGTGTACCAGGAAAATTGGCATTAAAACAACGGCCATTTACTCGTGCAAATGAGAATGTCTATGCAATAGCGTATGGTAAATGAATAGACCTTGATAGTAAGGTGTCCATAAGATGACCTTTCAGCCAAAATTGTGTCATCTTATGCGTTCATTACGACCTGATATCCCATGGTGCATTGGCCTATGGCATTAATCAATAATTAACTTATGCGCATGATCATGTAATAACGAAGATTATCGTTGCATCAATGTTATTTCAATACATTGTATAATATGTACAAAAGAACCTGGCATTTTCAATTACCTGAAGTATGAGAATAAACGTTATATATACTCGACGGACTACAACATAAGAAACAGAAGCCTGAGGCTTACACAACCACGTCCGAAAATGAAAAGGTTATAGTCAGCGATGTTATTAGCACATGGTCATGTAGACTGTTAGTAACAACATTAATCTTATTTCAGTATCAAATATTTTACTTCCAATTACCATATTCAAAGACTAAAATATAAAAGAACTAAATCAATAATGACATTGGGCCATATTGTATGAGATAACGCTATAGATTACGCGGCAACTAAGGCAGGTACTGTTGCACCCTGAAATGTGACATTCTGTTCCATACGTTCCAGCTCTCAGTGACTTCGATCCACCCAGGTGCTATACTTCATCAGTATTGTCATTTGAGTGAATCTGTGCATGTAAATGCTCTTTTAATAGCTCGCTTGTGGGTAGTGCAGCATCCTTGATTAATTGTGCTGTGTTGAACTCGCTGGAAGGAGTTTAAATCCCCCGTCCCTGGTGCAACGCAGCAATAAACTTAAGGACCCTGTCACCTCTGGCATGTCGCACCAGCCAATACTTCGGGGAGCATTCATTATTATCAACGAAATTAATTTATAAGAGCCGCATCTACAGGCAAACAGGCTGGCAGGTCCAGATAACCCATCTTATTCGTCTTTCATGGCTGGCTTTCATGTGTAATCACACTTACAGTTGTCCTCTGATCATGTTTCTTCATTTCTTCTGGTATTGCCAGTACACATCGTGGCAATTGAGGAGTCCTTTGTGTTTTGCATAATACCATCAGATCCCTAATGACATATGGTTATGTTAGACGCACACAAATGGTCCTGTTTCGTGTTTATTTTCCATTTCAATCCCAGAATAATGACACACTCGTTCTGCATAAATTGCAGACATTAACTCCAAAACATTAGCTTTTGTTAACAAACCATGATATCCTTATTATTTTAAACAAACTAAATAAAACGAAATGATATTGCAATACTTGAAAGACTGGGCTTCTAAAAGACTGCAGATTTACAGCACGTTTTCTTTCAAAGTGAATGAATCCGACTGCAGAAATTGGTCTATTGAAACTATGCCATTTCATTTAAATTCCAAATGACGTTCATTAGAAACAAAATTCTCAATTAGATGCTTCGTGCAATAAACGATAACGGCTGACTGTCGCTAGTGTTCAAGCCACATATTCAAAAAACATACCATAGTGCTTATTTAGGTTTAAGTAACATGAACACTGAAGTCTAAAGTAATTATTATTTGTCTAATACTACTAGTTTTTTCCCCAGTCAGCTAATATAATTTACTTCCAGTGGCAGACGTAATTATGAGATGATACTGGGACATTTCAGCATAGATTGAGCTCAAGAAGAATTCGTGTGTATGATTTGAATATTTGACCTTTTGGGAAGCTGGTTGGTGTCTCCACCACTAGTCCAAGTTAATGACTGAGAATGGGCTTAAATGATCTGCATTGGAAACCAAATGTACGTTATAGATGTAAAATGTAATTGCATGGGGTCAATTATCAAGGTCACTGCAAACAAAGTCTCAACAAGAAGGGTTGCAATTCAAGACCAGGCTTTTACTGGATAAATAAGTCCTGGCCCGACTGACTTTATTGTGACCAGTTGGTCTCACGTACTGGTGCAAGACTGATTGTTTGAACTCTTCTTAGTCATTCATCTCCTCTAAATTCCGTACCCCATTGTGGAGTGAGACTTAGAGAGATTTTGGCCATTCAGAAAGCTCTGCAGCAGCAAATAATGGCTGGAATGGAATGACAATGAGGCAGCCTTTTGTTAACTACTTATAGATCGTCCGAAATAGGATCTTATTCACACTAGGAAGTCCATTTCCCTTTAGGCACTGTATCAGCAAGAAAAATCCATCCTCCTCTCTTTCCATCTTCTTTCTTTCCCAAAAAGCCTACAGCTGTTATTGTTACGAACTAACCATGGGAGTAATTAAACTAGCTTTCAATTTCAACAGCTCAAAAGAACCTCAGTTTTAATAAAAATGTTAATTCGTATCATCCATTTTTCCCAAGAATTAGCAAATTGGCAAACTTGCCTAAGCATTCGTTTAATCCCGAAATTACGCATGATATAACGAGTAATTATGAAATAATTAATGGGGTAGATGACCTTTCAATATTAATTCACCCGAAACAAAAATTCTTTTGATTAACCGAATTCTAAGATGAATTGGGCGTTTTCGTGTTTTGCAATTATTGGGTGTCTTGTGCGAATGAAATCAATTTATTAATAATTGAAACACTTTGATCTTTTACTTCTATTCATTCCTATGAATCTCATTTCGTTATTTCAAAATGAAAGGTTTCTGCTCATGTAATGTAGGAATATTATAATACGCGACACACTCACAGACAGGCGAAATGCATTGAAACACTATATTGTAATAAATACAAAAAGAGACAGATGCGGTTTATTAGATAATGCATTTTGAACAAGTGTCTGCTTTGTAGTTCAACAATGCATAACCCACGCGAATGTAAGTGTTTGTATTTTAGAATAATAAAACATCCAAGAATGCGTGTCATATTCACGCAGTGAAACTTTACCATTAAGATGGGCTGAGAATTTCACAGTTAGCCTTAAGTTTGCAGTAAAGTAAATTAAATGTGAGTTATAATTAGTATGCAGATATAGAAGATAGTGGCTCCTATTGTGAGGTATTCGGTGTGACTGCTCCTTGTGTTAATTACTGCTTGAGAACTCAGTCGCTACATGTGCACAGAGCAACTGACAGAAATGGGGATGGGTGTGGGGCAAGAGCCACAGTGGGGAGCAAGGAATTCAGCATCAAAAAACGATTTGATATTGTCCACTAGAATATATATTCAGACCTGAGCCGAGTGAAGCAAAAATCGACCTACTTTTAGCGCTGATAGAGCAATGTTAAAAAATCACGTAGTCTGGTTAGAGATGCATTTAAAAGATGGGTTTTAAATGTGTATAAATGGAATTGATGTAATAGTTATATCCCTCGATCATAGGTGGGAGTTAACTAACTTATACTCGATTAGATTAGACATATTTGCTAATTTGTTTGATCGAGGTCATCCCCCGAGCAACAACAATGTATGTTAAATATCTTGTGATTATTGCAACCTGGTGTCTTGTATTGTGCAAGCATGAGTTTGAACAGCAATTTCCTTGCAATATGGCTAATAGAATCTCAAATTGTTGCAGGTCTTACTGGAGACCACTTGCTTGACCCTCACGGCCATGACCATTGACCGCTATTTCGCGATTGTCCACCCCATTCGGTCACTCAACAAAAGGACTCCAAGGATGGCCATTCTTGTCAGTGTCTCCATCTGGATTGGTAAGTGGAAATTCCCTATCTAACCGTTCTTTAACACTATATTTTTAATGTATTTATGTATCTGTCTTTAACACTATATGTTTAAGGTATTTATGTGTCTGTCTCTCTTCACATCTATCCATGTTTGTGTCTACACTGTGTCTGTCTATTGATCTCTTGTCTTTCTGGGTCTTTCTTTCTGTCCGTATATCTATCTTAGACTATCACCCTTCCTCTTTCGTTCAGTTTGTCTGACTGACCGTGACATTGTCTGAACTTGCATGACTCGCTGTCGCTCTGCCTAGCTGTCTTTCTGTGTATATTGCTCTATATCTGTGTCAACTGTCTCCCTCTCTGTAAATCTGTTTCGTTTCTCACCCAATCTGCCATCCATTCTGAACCGTATCAATTCATGCAGCATATGAAACTTCTAATATCTTCCGAGTATTCTATATTGTCTATAGGTGGCATGTCACGCTCACTGCAACCATTAAATTGCTGTTTATGACCTGATTATCATATAGATGACAAGAGTAACACCAGGCGTAATATATCTCCGTAAAATGACTCATAAATAGTGTCCATGCAGCTTATTCTGCATGATGGTATTGATAACAGAAGATGCTTAATCTAACATTTCTATAATTAAAGCAATTATCATAAATATGGGCCAATCATTCGATGAACATCATGCTAATTGTCATAATATTACAGTCGCGACATTACAGTGAGATTATAAGAAGCATTCATAATTATTATATTACAGAACCTGCGTTTCAGACCAAATCCCTAGTACGGCCACCTTCCTGAATGGGCAGTTTTACTTAAAATATGTCCTAGCGATAATAACATATTGGTATAAGAGAGTAGTCATGGTGCAAATATATACATAGATTGCTGATGGACGAAATATCTGCGTTACTCAGTATAAGGCAAAATTAATTACGAGCAACAGGAATGATATCAACCCAGTGTAATAAACATGCGTTAAGTGCATGCAAATAATGCTTTTTAGATCAATGATATGTAAATGTGCGATGTCTCATTTGTGCGCAATCGTTCAGTGCAGCCATCTATGTGTAATGTAAGCTATTAATCATTTAAATGATTCATGAAAGTATTTTTCACATTGATAATATAATCTCTATATCAAGTCATTGACTCCATGGTTTATAGCTTTAATTTTGAACAGATACTCTGAGATATTATCGCTGATCACGTGGCATCATTAAGTTAATTAATGCACTACTCACGTTAATTATAGATCCTCGTTACACCAGATTAGAACTTAAGGGAGTTTTGTACTTAAAATGTTCTTAAACTGAAGCGCTTAAGAACCATTTGATTTAAGGAGAAACTGGAGGATTTAACTTAATTGTAGCTCGTTCTTTAAAGCAGATGCTTGTTATGTATGACTTAACATACGAAATCAGTGGCAGAAATGTGATATCTTCAATCCGTAGGAGTGAGGTGCGAAAGAAATTGCAAATGAAGCTGCAAAAAAAATTGTCACATCCATCACTTTGAAGCAGTGGATATTCCTAGGCATTCTCATGTAAAGATTTAATCAGCCGGCAATTTGATGTGATAGAAAAAGGTCACCGTAAATTACTTTTTGATGAATTCTTGGAATGGCTTAGGATTAGTAACACTTTCAATTTTGATTCCTGATGCATATTAAGTACAGTTCACTGAGTCAATAGATTCAGGAAAAGAAAAAAGAAGAGAAAAATATGCCATATTGCAATGAGACACATCATTTAAAGTAAAAGTGAAGTTTTGCTCCCAGAATTAAATTTGAAGACTTCAACAAAACAGCAGGAAGTATTCACACAGCATTTCTAAAGTAAATGGAAAGTGTAATTGCTTCATGCTCAGAGAACTTAAGGAACATTTAAGAGAAGCAAGCAGATCCATGAAACCCCATCGCCCGTCACTACATGTCAAAGTAAATCATAAATCTTCAAAGATTTCTAAGACATGAAGCAAATTTTGAAAAGTTTGAACACGTAGACATTAAGCAACAAAAAATCTCAAATTTAAATCAGCGTTTGTTGCTGTTGCTTATTACATGATAATAATAAAAAAATAATTTAATGTGTGCTGACAAAGAAGTACAAAGTTTCTCTTTGAATTGGTTTGTTAACGAAAGAAGCGAATATGTTTCGACATTTCAACATTATTGAAAGTATATACGTCTAGGTATGATTATTTTGAAAACATGCTATCTTTAAGGAGTTGGTGCTCTGATGTAATAGAAATACTGTTTGGCCTGTATAGCTTTAGGCTAGTTTGGGTGCATTTAATTCTTTACATATGCAGAAGAGTTTCTTTCAATCGAAGTACCCGTATATTTGATCTGGTATGAATGACAATATTTTCATAAATTTAATTCAAACCACAGCATTAGCTTTACAATGAATGGGTAGACATGGATTTTTATGAATATTTCTGTAGCTACTTCTAAAATAATAACCCGCAGCCCGGGCCGCAGTCTGAAAATCATTACGCATGATACAGTTGGTAAAATTGATATGTAAACTTTTCTTTTCTTGTGCTAAAAACTGCGTTGATTAGTCATACTTCAATATATTATTAGCTGTTCTATCCCACAATGACTCATAAGGCAGTTATGACTCATCTTGGAGCCATTGGAAGGCCTATCACTATTACCTGATTTTTGTGTCACTAGAGGGCAGGTGGTGTCACTGCATCTATTCCTTGTCAGTAATGACAAGGTTCGGTGAATGCAAGATCCTCTCATGATTATGACTCAGCATGAATGCCAGTATGAGTCATCAAGGCAGCTTAAACTTCAACACAAAATATAGGTCCATATGTCACTAATGACTCATCAAGTGCAATTTTCACTTTATAAGCGTATGAAAGTTTACATAATTCCACCAACTAAAACTTGACGGCGAACAAAATAGTTCTTTAATACTGGTCAAATCTGGCATTGTACTGTTTGTTCAGGCTGATAATTCAGCTTAAGGATTTATAAACTGATCTACACAGTCAATTTCCTTGCTCCCGAGGGTCTGGCGTCCAGACTGAATAACCCATCTATGCAGGCCCATGAATCGCTTTAAAAAAAAAAACAATTAATTGATTTTTCTGCCTGATTATAAAATTAGATTAAGTAATCAATCATCCCAAATTTAGAACCTGTGAAATAGGATTATGGTTTTAGGAGTTTAACCCATTAAAGATGTGAACATTAGGTGATTTGGGAGTTCTTTTAACAGCCTGAGCTTAAGTCGTGTGGAATCTCTGTCAACAAATGGAAGCTTAGTGAGACTGGGCTTAACTACACTCAGGGCAATTCCAAGAAATCTAATATCTCTAATTGAACGACTAAGGTGGGTGTAAAGAAACTTGGTGAAGATTTAAGCATTAGTCATGGTGAACTTCTGCTAATCCTAGGATTCTGCTAGAAATTGAATCTGAAGCTGTAGTATATTTCAAAATTAATTAATTTTAACACAGAAATTTGAGATAATTTTCTCGACAAATCTGGTAAAACGTTTACATAACCTGCATATTTTAATAAAATTTTGGTGATTTCGCAAACACTTAAAAGACAATAACAAGTTATCGCCCACTCATAAAAGATTTAGTGCAATGAAGCAGCTTAATAAAATGTGGTATCTGAAATTAACAGAATTTTTGTAGATAATATCAGCCAACAACTGATGTCAAGCAATATTACAGAGGATTAGACATTAGAAGTCAGGTGGTTAATTACATACAGCTCTACATTTCTGTATAAAATATATAAAACATACTAAAAATTATATTGCTTCGCTTTTTTGCATGCAAGTATATGAATATAAATACATATGTGCAGTTTTGATTTTTGAGTCTGGCATGCTTGTACCACAGTAGGCCTCCAGTGTCACTATTTGTCTCCACAGGAAAATTGAGACGAAATTATATACTATAGAAAATAATAGACATTGATACATGAAAAACTGTAAAACTAAACTAATGAATAAGATACGAGAAATCCGAGCAGGAATGTCATCAGGCTATCTGAGAATGGAACTGTATAATTCCATGCTCACTGACTTTCAGTAGATTTTATGTTGTCACATTCTTAATGAAAATTTTAGTCATGTCAAAACTCATTATTGCAGGTTTTAAGACTAAGATCCAATTAGCCATATTCAGATTTCCTTTTTATATTTTTTACTGACATCAATCCAGCCTCAGAGACTGAACCTTCTGAATTGCCCTTGAACGTTAAGACAATCTATTTAAAACAGTTCTGATTGTTTTAACGAGGTGAGAATTGAATTTACACCATTTTCTTCCACTTGATTTGACAGGGCTATTAACTCATTGTCACTATTATGAACATTGCCACTTTTATACACTTCTCAACTAGAAATTTCCTTCATAAGTGCAACAGTTACAGTTAGAATTAATATGTAAACTTCTGTTCACTTGTAAAGTGAAAATTGTACTTGATGAGTCATTGGTGATACATGGACCTATGTTTTGTGTTTCCTAGATGACTCAAACTGGCATTCATGGCAATGGGTTATCTGGTGAGAATCCTGCATTCACTGAACCTTGTCACTAATGACAAGAAATAGCTAAAGTGACACCACCTGCCCTCTAGTGATAGAAAAGTCAGGGATAAGTCATTAACGTTCCAATGGCTCCAAGAATTATTTATAACTTCAGTATTAGTCATCATGGGATATAACAGCTATAGTAGAACATATAGGGGTGTGACTCATCAATGCAGTTGTTGAAATGATATTC
The DNA here is from genome assembly GCA_932294295.1 of Alitta virens. NCBI lineage: Eukaryota > Metazoa > Annelida > Polychaeta > Phyllodocida > Nereididae > Alitta > Alitta virens. The sequence goes on along the minus strand of OW028573.1, from coordinate 24,139,781 downwards.
AATACATTGATATTGACAATTTAAATGAATTTGCTGATTTTTATGTCAACAGGAAGTAGCATAAGATATTTAATTATTGGTGCCTTGTACTCAGTGTCTGATAAGTGTCTATGCTGGGAGGAGCTTTATCACTGTCACGAGTGGGGATGGTGAGTGAGCGCGGATGACGAAAAATGTTTTCTTTTTTGTTGTACAGATACTCCTGCTAATCCTCAGAAGGCTCGTAGGTCCTCCAGATCACTAGTGGATATCCGTGGAGAGGGCAAACATTTTTAAACATGCTTAAAAATTTGACCTTTTTACGGGAATCAATCGGGAGTTGCTCAGCGAGTGTTTTGTGAGTGATCCACCTATGTTCGTGGCCATTCGCCATCCACACTAAGTCTTGCTCACTCCTGTTCATCTGTGGTGGGCTCCGTGTCAAGGATATTTCACATATAAACGATGGATATACACGAGTGAATGGCGAATGGTCCACGTTTGTTGTTCACGAGTGATTCCTGAGTGACTGGCGAATGAATGGTGGACGGCCCATCCGTAGCCCTCTCATCCTTCACTCGTGGACCACTCGCCGAGCGATCTACGAGTGCCTCACGGATGCCCCGTGAAAGTTTGTCTAAATAATTAATATGTGATTAACAGAGCCCCCCACCCATTAACCCATTAACCCATTAAGTAAGGTTTAAAGTAGCTTATTTCCCACCATCGACTGTAAATAAATTTATCTTATCAGATCTTAAATTTATATTAGCACATTGTGAGATAAAGACCACATTATACAATGCAAAACAACACTGTAAATCTTATTATATTGTCTGGCGAACTAGAACATATGTCATATTCATAAATCTTAGGTAATTGTGAGCCTTTTTGGTACAATACGCAGTGAAATTGTCATGACAGGTTGCAACATTGGTGGCAGAGGCTTTTGGATCCTTTTTATATTCACAATGATTTCTATTTATGACAAACACGAAGACAAACTCACTCCATTAATTTTTATGCAGCATAAAAAACATTAGATATACTCAGAATATCAGAATTTAACAAAACTTTTGCTTTAAATCATGTAAAACTAAGATAAAGGCTTGTCTTTGTTTTCATGAGTGTGCAGAGAAAGCGCATGCCTCATGCAATGGCAAGCACCTATTGATAAAACATGAATGAACATTAGAACCTGTTGTATCTCCTTTATCTGTATTTCTTCAATACACTGAGCCTGCCAGTGTCACATCTGCACCTAGGTTGATTAATAATAAGAGGCAAAGACAATACAAGTGTCAGGCATGGACAAATGGACAAAACATTTCAAGGTGCGCCCAAAAAACGTGCTACAGCAGCTACTGCTACCTCTTTTGTTATTATCACAATTGACAGTCATCGCATGCAGCTGCAACTATACACACAAAAGTTATAATAGTCCTAAATTAACTTAATATATTTTCTTTTTTCCTTAAGAATGCTAGATAATGGATCTGTCACTTTCACCTTGGCCTTTGCAATACAAGCATTAGATTATGTCAAAGATCATACAGATTTGTTACAGACACCTGCATTGACCTTTGCCCCACAAATATTGCAAGTAGATTCATGTTTAATTAGAAGGGAGAGCACCTTTGAGGAGTAGAGTGCCATGTTGGTACAGGTCAATTTTCTGTCTTTTTTATTGAATTAACTGGCCCATCCTTATGAATATCATGCAACGATTTCCAGGTTAGTTGGAGATTCAAACAGTCCCACTGGAATGCCATTATAGTTCTCTGTTTCAATCTCATGACCTTGCTAGATCCAAAGTGGAACCAAACCTCTTATCATCTAATACCATAATATATATGGAAACTACTAAAGAAGGATTCTGTGCAAATATTGTATTTTATGTGGTTTCAGAGGTGTAGTAACTAAGAAATCTCTTATTTGTAAACTTTTCTACAACTAGAGATGCCATGCAAGCAGACAGAAATCTGACTTCTGTGATGTGTCACTCAGGGCAAGCCCTGCGGCATGCACCCTCTCAATAATTCAGATAATGATTTTGTCTGAGATTAAAAGATCAAAAATATCACAATGACTAATTGCTTTTACCCCTGACTAATTATGGCACAACTTAAAAAGACCTCATAAGGATTTGAGTAACCTAGGGCTATCCTGAAAGAAAAGATGCCTGGTGCAAGTTTTTTGGCCGCACCCTGTTGGCTGCCCACATTCTCACATACATGCACAAAACACAATGCAAACACAAATAGAACACAACTCTTGTGGAAGCCCACACATGGCAACACAAGTTGGATTAATTACAAGCTCTTTCAACTATATGTTACTGAACAATCAAAGGAACAGAAGAGAAACCAATTGAAGCAAAAATTATACAGAAGTTTAGCCATAATATTGAAAGATAATTTATATATTTAGTGATAAAAAATAATGATTGAGAGGTAATCAATTACGAATAATAGGGATGGGCGGGTGAATAAATGACAGCAAATGAGGAAGAACCAAACGTTCCTCGATTTTGTTAGGTTAGATAATAGGATTATGATGAGATGGCTTATGATTGGCTTAGAGCTAAGATGGCGGCGCCCGGAAACGAAATGCATGCTACTAATTATTAACTAAATTTATTAAATCAATACATTACATTTATAGCGCCATGCACAATCCTTAGAAACTGCATTTGAGGGAGTGTCCTTCTTTAATTTAAAATTATACAATAGTAAAAACAATGTAAAAACAAAAAGAGTACCAGACTAAAGCCCCAGTCACACTAAGCCGTAGTGAACCCATAGAGTGCCGTAACGGTTATGTAACAGCTTTTTTCGCCGGGTTGGCGACGATATATACATGATATATACATTGTTTGGATGAGCTTTATTGCAATTAATTTCTACTCATTCTGCCAACTGGCCAATGGGAAGGACTTTTCCTTTGGTTTTGTAAAGTCAATTAACCTATATATGTAACCGTTATGTCAATTGCTATTAGCATTTTGAATAATACAAAGAATGGGGTAAATCATGCTTTTTCATCATTGATCACAAGCATGAATTGAAATTCTGAATTGACCGTTATGTCAATTGCTATTAGCATTTTGAATAATACAAAGAATGGGGTAAGTCATGCTTTTTCATCAATGATCACAAGCATTAATTGAAATTTTGAATTTCAACTGATTCCTGTTTATAATGCATATTAAAGAGGGAGATTGTTTTGATCATGGATGAAACATGCAATATCAATTTTAATTCCAGTTGGATTATTTTCAGAAACAACAACAAGAACGAAATATTGATAATTTATATAAAATGAAATAAATAACTAAAATGATTACTCTAAACTAGAGTATATCCATCTATAGATAGTTGTTATAGCTCCATAGACATCTTTATCAAGTCGGAATTTTATTGGCAACAAGCTAACAAACATTGTTTTATTTTCGTTTTTTATTGATTTCGAATCAATGAATTATTGATAGTAACATATTATTAGGTAAAGATCTTATAACTATCTGTCTATCTACATATCTACATATCTATACTCTATGAGGTATTACTAACTTTATTAACAAGAATATTCTTGTTTGTGCCTAGTATACTCCATTAATTTCCCCACCTCAACTATTATATACATTCTACACATTTCCCTGAATAATTCAGTCTTTATTTGACGAAAATCGGATATGTAGATAAACAGATAGTTTAGAGAGACAGATAGATTTATATGCTTATTATATAATATAGAATATCTAGCTTAATATTTGGTCTATATAAGTACATAAAAGATAGCAAATAAAATCACAGATCAAATCACAAATACTAATTACAATATCAATATTAGATTTAAATTTTACAAAAATATACACAAATACTGGTCAAAATATCACAATAAGATTCAAATTAACACAAAAAGATAAGAATGTTCACATGTATAAAAAAAATACCAATATACAAATATAATCATTGCCTGGTAATTACAATGAAATACATTGTTTTTAATTAATGAAAGCAATTACATCTTTTTGTAATTGTGAATGACAATCAAGACAATGTCATATTACTGTGTCATCTTTGAACAAACCATGAAATGACATGTATTGAGCATTTGCTGTATTCTCTACACCCATTCTTTGTATCATTCAAAATGCTAATAGCAATTGACATAACGGTCATGGCAGTTGGCAGAATGAGTAGAAATGAATTGCAATAAAGCTAATCCAAACATTGTATATAAGATGGTCAAAACTATTTCACTGCATCATGGCAGTATATAATAGATAAGGTGAGGAAAATTAATCAGGTATACTGGGCAAAAATGTAGATATTTAGTTTAGAGAGACAGATAGATTTATTTGCTTATTATATAATATAGAATATCTCGCTTAATATTTGGTCTATTTTCGATCCGAAAAAATTGATGGATTCAGTATGAACTATTCTACAATTCAGTCTTATTTGACGAAAATCGGACTAATATTAAGGGAGCAGCAGCTTTTTAAAGAAGCGCTCAGCTCTGCCTGCATTGATACAGTCCGGGCACGGACGCTTCAGGGAGCACCACTGTTTGTCGCCTACCTGCATTCTCAGACGTATATCTCACTTAATATTTGGTCTATTTACGATCCGAAAACATGTATCTAATCAGTATGAAATATACTACAATTCAGTCTTATTTGACGAAAATCGGATTAATATATGAGGAGCTGCAGCCTTTTAAAGTATATACAACCCCCCCCCCCCCCTCCCTGCCTATGCTGACACTGCATGGTAGCAAAAAGCCGGCGGGTTACCCATAGAACCCGGCGAGTCACCCGTAGAAGCCCTGAACAAGCCGCCGGCTTTACTACGGGTAACTTTAACAGATAAACCGCCGGCTTCTATGGGTCACCCGCCGGCGTCTACGGGTCACCTGCCGGCTTCTACGGGTCACCCGCCGGCTTCTACGGGTCACCCACTGGCTTCTACGGGTCACCCGCCGGCTTCCACGGGTATTTTTCATTTTTTGGACACCCAGGAGATTTCTACAGTTGTGCCATGCAAGCGTGGCACAACCGGCTACCAGGCCCGAAACTCCCGGCTTGGCCAAGGGTCCCACGGGTGATTGGCGGGTATCGCCGGGTATCCACGGGTAGCCGTTTTGTAGCCGCCGGGTTGGAGCCGGGTAGCGCGTTGCGTAACAATCGCGTAATACTACGGGTTCACTACGGCAAAACCGGCTAGTGTGACTGGGGCTTTAGACTAATTGACACAAATGTCACTTATGAAAATAAGTCTTTCTACATATGTCATCACATTCCATATAAACGTCTCTCAGACTTATTAATTCTTTTAATAATGTATGTATTTTATGAGCCTCGTTCCTTTCTGATTCGCAGGTGTTTTGCGAGGCTGTGAAGTGTCAAAATAAGTCAAATGTATAAAATGGCACCTGCTATACTGCTAATTGCAAAAGTGTCTGCCTTTGTATGAGTGAGGTATATTCATATGCACAAGTTTGAAACTCACACCCAAAGCTCATTTTTTGTGATTTGCATTTGGAGACCTTGGTGCTGTAAGTGCAAAGAGTACATCAAAAGTCGGAATGAAACCTTCCTCCTTTGTAGTCTTTTAATTCACCTTTTCTGGAAGTTTTTAGTTCAGTCGCAAGGGAAAAGTTTTCTCTTTACAGTTGCAATTGTGTCTCAAAATCAGACGTGTCTGTTAAATTGCTGTAACTTCACAGAATATGAAGAGCATTTGATTTAGATTCAATATCATTAAGTTCTGTTGGAAAACAATTTGCAATACGGGGCTTCTGTTCCAGCCAGGAGCACTGCGCCAAGTGGACAACACAGTATGACTGATGCAAAGTATTGGCTATAGTGAAACATTGAACAAAACAGGAAGTGTAAGATGATTTGAATATTCATGCTTTAGTCCTTCATTCTTATGCTAATTACAAGGCTATCGGCATGATGTAAATCTCCATTTAAGTGGTCTTCAAAACTGTAGACTTGTCTTTGGAATATGATTCAAGGACAAATTGATTTTAAGAAGCTGAAATGGGATTTTACAAACGACAATTTCTTCTTTCTACTGGCAATTTTCATCCGACGTCTTTTGAATTTTAAGCCGTCCATGCTTTTTCTGCGTTGTCAACTCGTTTACTAGAAAAGCATTGTCTCTTAATGAAATCTTAGTATGATCTGTTGCAATTACTCTGCTATAATTCTTCCAGGATGCATTAATTTAGAACAATTCCTATTTTTTTTTATTTGGCAATACTCACCTTTTTCCTGTCCAGAGAAACAAAATCAGGCATACCAGACAAAAAGGCATAAGAAAGGAACTCATGCGGCCACATCCAAAAACACTTTTTAACTGGTGCACTCTCGCATTCCCCTGATTTGTTGGACTTCGCTAGTTTTTCTCAATTTCTCTGAGGTTCTCTGTCCAACCACTGGGTCCCGGGTTCAACTCCCAATCGAGCCTATGTTGGATGGCTGTTTCATCCTTCGTTTCATTGCCATGGTCTCTGCCTGTCCTAATTAGCCCATCAGGTGCAGAAATACAGGACGTAAAGCCCTAATCCGCCACCAGGTTTGCCATGATTTCCAGAATTCTTAGTAGTCAAAGCTGGTCTGCTCTACATAAACGAAAGTTTTTCTAAATAATTAATACGTGATTAACAGAGCCCCCCACCCATTAAACCATTAACCCATTAAGTAAGGTTTAAAGTAGCATATTTCCCACCATCGACTGTAAATAAATTTATCTTATCAGATCTTAAATTTATATCAGCACATTGAGGGATAAAGACCACATTATACAATGCAAAACAACACTGTAAATCTTATTATATTGTGTGGCGAACTAGAACATATGTCATATTCATAAATCTTAGGTAATTGTGAGCCTTTTTGGTACAATACGCAGTGAAATTGTCATGACAGGTCGCAACATTGGTGGCAGAGGCTTTTGGCCCCTTTTTATATTCATGATGATTTCTGTTTATGACAAACACGAAGACAAACTCACTCCATTAATTTTTATACATCATAAAAAACATTAGATGTACTCAGAGAATAAGAATTTAACAAAACTTTTGCATTGAATCATGTAAAACTAAGATAAAGGCTTGTCTTTGTTTTCATGAGTGTGCAGAGAAAGGGCATGCCTCATGCAATGGCAAGCACCTATTGATAAAACATGTATGAACATTAGAACCTGTTGTGTCTCCTTTATCTGTATTTCTTCAATACACTGAGCCTGCCAGTGTCACATCTGCACCTAGGTTGACATTCAAAGGTGCGGCCAAAAAACGTGCTACAGCAGCTACTGCTACCTCTTTTGTTATTATCACAATTGACAGTCATCGCATGCAGCTGCAACTATACACACAAAAGTTATAATAGTCCTAAATTAACTTAATATATTTTCTTTTTTCCTTAAGAATGCTAGATAATGTATCTGAATATAGCACATGCACACTTATCACACCTTTGGGTCACTTTCACCTTGGCCTTTGCAATACAAGCATTAGATTATGTCAATGATCATACAGATTTGTTACAGACACCTGCATTGACCTTTGCCTCACAAATATTGCAAATAGATTTGTGTTTAATGAGAAGGGAGAGCATTGACACCTTTGAGGAGTAGAGTGCCATATTGGTACAGGTCAATTTTTTGTCTTTTCTATTGAATTAACTGGCCCATCCTTATGAATATCATGCGATGATTTCCAGGTTAGTTGGAGATTCAAATAGTCACACTGGAATGCCATTATAGTTCTCTGTTTCAATCTCATGACCTTGCCAGATCCAAAGTGGAACCAAACCTCTTATCATCTAATACCATATCTTATCATCTAATACCATAATATATATATGCATGTATAGAAACCACTGAAGAAGGATTCTGTGCATATATTGTATTTTATGTGGCTTCAGAGGTGTAGTAACTAAGAAATCTCTTATTTGTAAACTTTTCTACAACTAGAAACGACATGCAAGCAGACAGAAATCTGACTTCTGTGACGTGTCACTCAGGACAAGCCCTGTGGCATGCACCCTCTCAATAATTCAGATAATGATTTTGTCTGAGATTAAAAGATCAAAAATATCACAATGACTAATTGCTTTTACCCCTGACTAATTATGGCACAACTTAAAAAGACCTCATAAGGATTTGAGTAACCTAGGGCTATCCTGAAAGAAAAGATGCCTGGTGCAAGTTTTTTGGCTGCACCCTGTTGGCTGCCCACATTCTCACATACATACACAAAACACAATGCAAACACAAGTAGAACACAACTCTTGTGGAAGCCCTCAACATGGCAACACAAGTTGGATTAATTACAAGCTCTTTCAACTATATGTTACTGAACAATCAAAGGAACAGAAGAGAAACCAATTGAAGCAAAAATTATACAGAAGTTTAGCTATAATATTGAAAGATAATTTATATATTTAGTGATAAAAAATAATGATTGAGAGGTAATCAATTACGAATAATAGGGATGGGCGGGTGAATAAATGACAGCAAATGAGGAAGAACCAAACGTTCCTCGATTTTGTTAGGTTAGATAATAGGATTATGATGAGATGGCTTATGATTGGCTTAGAGGTAATACGGCGGCACCCGGAAACGAAATGCATGCTACTAATTGTTAACTAAATTTATTAAATCAATACATTACATTTATAGCGCCATGCCCAATCCTTAGAAACTGCATTTGAGGGAGTGTCCTTCTTTAATTTAGATTCTGGTGGAAACATTGTGTGTTAAGTGATCATTTAAAAAGCCTCTCAACAAAATAGTCAATTCAGATTGCTATTTTAGTTTGATGAATGCAACATTGAATTGTTTCCATACAACGTGCAAAAAATATCCAAATACCATTTTCAACAAAAGCCAGTGTGTGTAAACGTTTTTGATTTGATTGGGTCTATATAAATATTGTACGACATTAGCAGACAGATTTATGATTAAAATCACAGAAGTCAATTAGCTAATGGTATCTTTGAAAACAAGAAGTAGAGGCAATGTTTTAGTTTGCTTTCATTTTCATCTGAATGTTTCATCTACATATTTCAATAAAGAATTGTAAAGCTTAATTCAGTACATATATAATCTGTATTAATAATTTGTATTTAAAAAAAATTATACAATAGTAAAAACAATGTAAAGACAAAAAGAGCACCAGACTAAGACTAATTGACACAAATGTCACTTATGAAAAAAATTCTTTCTACATATGTCATCACATTCCATATATACGTCTCTCAGACTTATTAATTCTCTTAATTTGATTCAAAACAAGCATTAGGAAAGATCGATCCCATGCTATCTCTTCGAATGTTTGATACCTATATTTTACCTATCCTGGAGTACAATAGTGAAATATGGACAAGTGAAAAATCTATGCCTGAATTAGAAAATTTGCAACTTGCATATCTTAAAAACATATTAGGAGTTAGAAAACAAACACCATCTTTAGCAGTCTATGGTGAAACAGGTAGATCCCCATTGCATGTCAGACAGAAAATTAGAATGGTGAATTACTGGATAAGATTGGAAAGAGCACCTGATGACAGTTTACTTAAGAAATGTTTAAATTTTCAGAAAGAAATTTATGTGAATGCAGTAAATGGAAATAACTGGTTCAGTAAAGTTTGTCATGTATTAAATAACTGCAACATTGAATATGATATTAGTAACCTCAGAAACTTTGACATTGATAATATCTCTAACACAGTGAAACTAAGACTCTATGAAGTCGAACATGAGCGACTTATAAATGCAATAAATGACAGTTCACAACAACCAAAACTTAGGACATATAAACTATTTAAAACTGATTGTAGAATAGAACCTTACATATATGTATCTTGAACTGCAACAAATTCGCAAAGTGTAAACTAAAATAGATTTAGGACAAGTTCACATAGCCTGAAGATTGAAACAGGTCGACACCATAAACCAATAATTCACGCACCAAATAGAATATGTGAAAAGTGTACGTTAAACTTTGTAGAAGATGAAATTCACTGTTTGATAGTCTGTCCTGGTAATGAGCAACACCGTGTTAACCTTTTTTTGAATGCAACTAAATTTATTAACAACTCCTTGTCTCAAGATGATATAACTAAGTTTACAGCAATAATGACAAACAAGGAACCTGAGTTAATAAATAGTTTAGGAAAGTTTCTCCTTCAAACCGATGTGTAGAGAAAACCATCTCCTGTATCCACACAGGTATTAATTTAGTTTATTAGTTTATTAGTTATGATGTGCTTGTCATGTTTTGAACTTTAAGAGTGAAATGTTTTTATTAGCGGCTTGTATTTTTTTTATTGTGTATGTGGATTTTAAACACATATTAATAGTTAACTTGGTGGCTGGAACCTTGATTATTGAAATGTTATTGCTTTCTGTATTTACATTAATGTCTCTTTCATGTTATCTTTTAACTGAATGACATATGTATCACTTATGATATTTTACATGTCAATAAAATCTATATATAATAATGTATGTATTTTATGAGCGAGGCTGTGAAGTGTCAAAATAAGTCAAATATATAAAATGGCACCTGCTATACTGCTAATTGCAGAAGTGTCTGCCTTTGTATGAGTGAGGTAGATTCATATGCACAAGTTTGAAACTCACACCCAAAGCTCACTTTTTTGTGATTTGCATTTGGAGACCTTGGTGCTGTAGGTGTAAAGAGTACATCAAAAGTCGGAATGAAACCTTCCTCCTTTGTAGTCTTTTAATTCACATTTTCTGGAACATTTTTAGTACACTCACAAGGGAAGAGGTTTCTCTTTACAGTTGCAATTGCGTCTTAAAATCATACGTGTCTGTTAAATTGCTGCAACTTCACAGAATATGAAGAGCATTTAATTTAGATTCAATATCTTTAAGTTCTGTTGGAAAACAATTTGCAATACGGGCCAGCCAGGAGCACTGCAGCAAGTGGACAACACAGTATGACTGATGCAAAGTATTGGCTATAGTGAAACATTGGACAAAAAAGGGAGTATAAGAAGATTTGAATATCCATGCTTTAGTCCTTCACTCTCGTGCTAATTACAAGGCTATCGGCATGATGTAAATCTCCATTTAAGTGGTCTTCAAAACTGTAGACTTGTCTTTGGAATATGATTCAAGGACAAATTGATTTTAAGAAGCTGAAATGGGATTTTACAAACGACAATTTCTTCTTTCTACTGGCAATTTTCATCCGACGTCTTTTGAATTTTAAGCCGTCAATGCTTTTTCTGCGTTGTCAACTCGTTTACTAGAAAAGTATTTTCTCTTGATGAAATCTTGGTATGATCTGTTGCAATCACTATGCTATAATTCTTCCAGGATGCATTAATTTACAACAATTCCTATTTTTTTTTATTTGGCAATACTCACCTTTTTCCTGTCCAGAAAAACAAAATCAGGCATACCAGACAAAAAGGCATAAGAAAGGAACTCATGTGGCCACATCCAAAAACACTTTTTAACTGGTGCACTCTCGCATTCCCCTGATTTGTTGGAATTTCGCTAGTATTTCTCAATTTCTCTGAGGTTCTCTGACCAGAAAAACAAGCAATTTTTCAGGTTTGCCATGATGGGGTTGGGGCCTAGCTCAGTGGTAGCACGCTGGGCTTCCAACCACTGGGTCCCGGGTTCAACTCCTAATCGAGCCTATGTTGGATGGCTGTTTCATCCTTCGTTTCATTGCCATGGTCTCTGCCTGTCCTAATTAGCCCATCAGGTGCAGAAATACAGGACGTAAAGCCCTAATCCACCACCAGGTTTGCCATGATTTCCAGAATTCTTAGTAGTCAAAGCCGGTCTGCTCTACATATACATTTAATCTAAAGACCAAAATTAGGCTGTAGAAGCTAACTCTAGTCTCCTGAGTAGCTAAGCAAAGACATGACACTGTGCCACTATTGGGCTGGTATGCCAAAGAACCATTGTTAGATGAATGGTCTTCATAACAATATCTGTTATGATTCAGTATGTGCAATGGAAGGCTTGCAAAGCAAAGTAAAGGCAAAGCAAAGCATAGCATATCTTTTCCACCACAAACAATGACAGGCATGAGAATGCAGCATAATGGTGATGAGTGGAGCCATTGTGGCAGATATGTGTAACCCCTTTTATATGCAGAACGAATGCCTGTTTCCCAAAATGACAAACTAACCTGAAACCATTCATTTTCATTTAGTTCTACCGCAGCATTCCCCCAAGGAAGTAATTGTCCACCATGTTTATTAATTGGAGGCATGATCTTTAAATGCACGACTTCCTTATAATGTCATACAAAGTGGAATTTGAAATGCATCGTTGTTTAATTAGATTACAAATGTATTGTTTTAATTTGATTTAAGTTGGCAATGTAGCTGAAATTTTCAATCTATGCTCGATCAAAATTTCGTAAATTAGAGGGAATAGCTTCTGAATAGCTTTGACAGAACCGAATCAGCATCAGACTTAATTTTTACTTTTTTGTTTATCTGCCAAATAACTACAATACTGAAAGATGCAAAGATACTTTCCAAGGCATTTATTGGTCAGATTTCTGGAGTGCAATTCATATGGTCATCTACTTCATTTAGGAAAACTTATCTTATAATCAGTGTGTGGAAAATTCGAGCTTGGTCGTTACGACCTTGTAGCCAAAATTACTAACGCAGATTACGTCCCTGAGCTGACCACGTGGAATAGAGCGAGTCTAATAACTCTAGTCCATCTTGGGACTTCGTCCTGGTGTGGATTCTATTACTTTTCTGTTCATTCAGAAAATTACTTGAATTTGTTGGCTTAAACTCTGGGATGTAAACTAGATAAGGATGAAATTGTTGTCAAATCCATTTCACGAATTTATGCTAGTTTGACTGGCAATATTCATAACGATTCATTTATTGAGTACACTGATTATCTTTTTTGACGAATAAGATCTTAGTTGTTATTTTGCAGAATCTAGGATGACAGTCACTGATCTGCCTTCTTTTTTTCTTTTTTTTTTACTAATTTGGTTGTCATTTTTTCTAAGAAGTTAGACAGCTTCATTCAAAATAATGTAAATTGACCTATTTTAGACTTGGAAGTTCCATAGTCATTCCAGTCCGAGACAAATATTATATCTTAAAATCATTGTCAATGGAGAAACAGTCTGCTTTGCTTTACATCCTACCCAAAGGGATTTTTTTTAATGTAGCCTGTGGTTGGATAATGTTTGAAAGTGACAATTTCAAGGCTTTATTTAACAGCACTGGATTTGGTACATTAAGCAAAGCATAATGCAAACTTTGTGCACAAATATTAGGCAATAATGCATTAGACTCTCATCAGTCTGGTCCTGAACTATTCATACATCACTCCAGCAACACAGAGAGATAAGAGCCCTTCAAATACAGGATGTTACAACATCAATATATCACTGTTTTATGTAGCAACTGCCTGCGCATAATTTAATGCTTGAGGTCCATGGTTTAATGGCACACCAGCAGAAGGTCAGACTGGCATTTTAGTCTGCTGGGAATGCAACTTCAAAGGAGCTCGGTAAAAGTTACATTAATTATCCACTTCACTATTTCGTAAATTAGCTTTAACAATTTCAGAAGTTGCAAAAGTTGTAATCATGCCAGAACACCCATAATGTGCACTTTAAATTTAATTGTTTGGATGGCATTTAGTGTGAAGACTGGTTCACTTTGTGGCAGCCCACCATCTCAGTCAATTGGGGTTTAGTAAACTCTTGCATTTTGGACACTTGTTGAACTATTTGTGTTTGCTGTTTGAATGTCCTCTCTGTCGGTGTTTCTCATAAGAAATTGGTTGGAAATTACCTTTAGATGCGATAATTGTTTTGAAAGAAGAGTAACAAAAATACAAATTAGAGTCTGCAATGGTGATAGACTGGAAGGATATTGCTGTGAGTTTGGTTCTTGGCCTGAGCCCTTGTTGACAATACTGGGCTGGATGCATTTTGATATCAAATACTATCATCAGTGCTTGCTGCAGTAGGTTTATATACATTAGAAAGTGTTGTCCAAAGCTTTATCACCTAATCGTTATATCACTTCTGACTCTGACAGTTTTATACAACTCTACATGTTTTCTTTAGCTGATATAACTTGGTATTCCCATGTTTATAATCCTGTGTGAATGCCACACAATATATCTTGATAGACAGGTTGCAATTTAAAAAGAAAAGTTAGTTTCCGAGCAATGCATACCAAAATTACCTCTAAACGCTGCATGCTTACTCTTCATGACTTATAAAGGTCAATATTCTTCTGCTCCTAGGAGAATATCACCAGACCAACCGAACCTCCCTTGGCTACACCGGCATTATGCCATCTGCGCTGGTATATTTGATTACGGCCATACCAAACGTTGTCACTCCATGTTTGATGTATAAATTGACTGATAGGGCCTGTCCATTAACTTGACCATAAGGCTTGACCACGTAAACCTAATTTGTTGGGCACACAAGGTCATCAGACACTCCATGGCTTTAAATGAAATTATTTCCTCATGTCATGCTGTCACTTATTGCTAATGTACTTTGAAATGCACATATATCAACCAATTTGCTATGACGTATAATGTAACATTATATATGCTGTATATGTATGCATATGCACGTGCCTCACATATTTTGCGCAGACAGCCAATGATACACTGCTATAGAAGTGTACCGCTAGTATTCTACAACTACAACAACAACAACTCTACCACCTCTACTACCACTACTTCTACCACTTCTACCACTACCACCTCTACTACCACAACTTCTACCACTTCTACCACTTCTACCACTACCACCTCTACTACCACTACTTCTACCACTACTACCACTACTACCACTACTGCTACTACCACTACTACTACTACTACCACCACCACTACCACTACTACCACCACTACCATTACTACCACCACTACCACTACTACCACCACTACTACCACTATTACCACCACTACTGCCACCACTACTACCACTACTACTACCACAACATCACCTCAAAATATAAGATAATAAGGTATCTATCTATATTAAAATGGTTATGAGTTACTGGAAGCTGATCTGGAACAAAGTTCTTTGGGACCCAAAAACGGTTATATTATTTTTCATTAACAGCAATTACAACTTTCAGTTAAATTAATTATTACCTGTTTCGTTTTTAACATGGGTTGAATTATATGTAAAAAGAGGTAGTTCCTGACTAATTGGTGGACATGTAACCATCAACAAATATCCTGAATTCCACTTGGAGAAGAAATCAGAGTCACTCTTAATAGCAAAGACCATCTGATATGTGGGAATATTCATCTTAGAGAAGGAGAGACTGCCAGAGGGGTAACTCAAGATAATAACTATAATAGCTATCAAAAATGGTGAATCGATTTTATGGTGTTAATAAAAGGTTTTTAGATTCAAAACCTGCTCATTATAACTCTATTACCTTTCTGTGCAAATTATCTATTGGCTAGTAAGTGGCATTGCTATAAAATAAAATAAAACCAAGTCAGTATGAATTCCACACTGTAATCAAATGGCATGTAAATTATATAAAATTTAATCTTTTTATAGATGTCAAACTCTGCAACGTACAATGATGCACAAAAGTTGTCATTATGCTGACTGCAGTTGTACCAGGTTCATTTGGGCAACATAAAATGACATTAGTTTTGATGGTCGTCACATGCACTAGAAGCTTCCATACGCCAAAGATATAAGTCATATCCTGTAGTTTGCAAAATGAAATTATTTCATGATAAATGATGCTTTCTCTTAATGCCAAAATGTAATGTACATTGTGCATTGCAATACACTGAAATCATGCAATGTGCTATGATGAGGCAAATCAGCATATGACGAACATTTCAATATAACGTATATCAGGTGGAAGTAGCAAAAATGTGCTAATGGCCCATATTGATGTCTCTGCCAATGTGATATTTCGACAAACGAAATAAATTGCTACTTGGGACCATTGCAGGCGGAAAAACATCTTTATGTTGCCATAGAGGACAAATCTATCGTGGTGACACTGAGTTGGACAAACTCTGAAATTAACAAAATAAAGTGCTCATGTGACGTACAGTTCAAAGCGTATGATCAACAGAGGGATTATCCTAAAATGTTGATTACACTGTTTTAAACAGTCAAGGTTGGCCGGAGATATTCAATGGTGTTTCACTGCTTAAACCTACTACAAAAGTGACGTGGCAGAAGCACTTTGAAAGACTGAAAATGTTTGCATTGTTTTCAGTGTAACCTCTTTCTGCTGGGCACTATAATATGGAATTAATGTGTGATTTTTGCTGCTCAGCGAATAGTATTTAGCACGAGCACTTGAATTTATTATAAGATACCCAGTTACTCACGAGCACTTGAATATAAAGCACTTGCTCAAGACATACATGTATAATACATATTTATATATGTTGCTTGTTCTCCCCCCCCCCCATTAAGTTAGAACAAGACGCACTAATTGCAATTGGAATAGGAATTGCCAGCCAATTTAAGAGAAAAAAATTACCCTGTGGGTACGAATTAGTGAAATGGCAGTTAATGGTGACATTGATTTAAATTGGCGATTCAAATGAATATTCAGTCTAAAGAAAACGAGTGTATTCTATTGCATTTTGACACAACGAGCACCAGAATTATTTTGCCCATTTTGCTCTCCACCAATTGTAAACATCAGCTGTTTTGTTTGCCTAGAATGCCACTAAGATTGGCATTATGCAATATTTTACGGTTTTAGTAAACCTTTTCTGCCTATTTGGAAATACCTGAAAACTCTAACACATTTACATGTATATTTGTTATTGTCGCTATTGATTAGTTATTCAAACCTATTCTTTCTTTTTGGCATTACCTAACAATATTGCGCAAAATTTCCCTATTATATTATATTATATTATATTATATTGTATTATAAGGCATACGAATAACATCATAAGAAGCATTACAGTAGTTACTAATACACTAATATGCCTCACTTCCCCATCATTTGCACTTGCTACTCACACCTTGCTTTCACTCAGCACATACCAATACGTGCCATTGATCACTCGAAACTTGTGAAGTATTTTTAAACAACATTCTTGCCAGCTGAGTACCTGTATCTTTGAAGGACGCCTGTAGAAATCGAGATAAATGGTCGGAATGCATTCTAGGGCAGCTAAGCTAAAGGAATTTTTCTGAAGAAGTTTTAACAGGTGAGCATCTCAACTGGTCATGCAACTAACAGAACTTTTCCAAGGCCTCCACTCAGATTGTACAGCTGTAGACAAACAGAAGTTAAGTACACAGATGTCAATGGTCTATTGTTCTAAACCTGCTTCATGGGATCATCAAGATTATGCAAGGGTAACTCAAACAATTTTTTTTTGCAGACAAAATGGCCTAGTGGTAGTTAGGTTGATCTGGTCAGCAACACAAGTGCAATAGTGGCAATACAGTGCACGTACTTTGTACAGTCCTGTAAAGAACTGACAATTCCTCATAGAATTATCAACAACTGTATGAGAGTCAACACTCGAAGTGTCATTTTATATTGGTATTACAAGAGCTTACAGTTAGTTATATAGTGTCAGATAAAACGTCACAAAAAACGTTATTTATACTACTGGAAATTTCATCTTCACATAATTCCAAAATGTAATCTTGTTTTGTCTATTTTATCAGATCCAGCTTGACATTTTTGTTTATTGTCATCCACATTTTATCTCGTCTTATCTTTACTTCTCTTCCATTCAATTTAAAAAATATATTTCATTTGAGTAAACCACGTTTGATCTTTAGTTGATTGGTATGCTCCATTACATCAAATCAGATAAAACTGCCAACAAACCAGGCTGAAACTTCAACTTGATGAATGCAGTGTCACCACGCACGGATGTGGAAAAAACAAAACGAAAAGGAAAATCGAAAAGACATTGAATGATGTGATGCGATAGAACCAAATTTGTTTGAAAGGAAAGATCACTTGGGATTCTTCGAAGTGATTCTAATGCCTTCCAATTGTCAGGTATGAAAGAAATACAGTGATTCCAGTGAGAGTTATCTAAAAAAACATCAGTCATTTTCTCAAATCAACTGTCACAATATGAAGAAGGTTGTTTTTCTTTAGCAAGAAATGGTGTCATTGACATCGAGATTTCGCTTGTCTGAGATAAGTTCAAACTTGTTAAATCGAAGAATCATTTTTACATTAAGTGTGCATGTTTTTTTTTTTGTTTTGTTTTTTCAAACTTTCAATTGTTGAATAGTATTGTTTTACAAACTGTCAAACGAAGTTACTTGCTTGCTTGTCATACTACTACTTTTCCCACAATTTCTTACATTCTCCTTGTAATATGATAACCTTTGTTTTCCTTGCATCCTACTTTTTCTTCGTATGTCATTATATGTTATTCTGAGTGTGCTGCCATGGAAATTGTTTCTATTAGACCTCCTTATCGTTTACACCAGGCATAAACCTCTCTCTCTCTCTCTCTCTCTCTCTCTCTCTCTCTCTCTCTCTCTCTCTCTCTCTCTCTCTCTCTCTCTCTCTCTCTCTCTCTCGCTCTCTCGCTCTCGCTCTCGCTCTCTCTCTCTCTCTTGCAATCCCATTTATCAAAGCATATTAGACTGATTGATTTATTTTCAGAATACTACCATTCCAATCTCATAAGCTCACATCTTGTGCTTTCCTTTTGTCAATGCAAACTAGTAAAGGCACAACCACACCACCAAGGCAAGTGGTGCATCTCAGGCATTCCAAACATCAGCACTTGTCAGGGATCCCTATCAACAGTTTAACCTCTCTTCAAAGCAATTAACCTCACACGAAGTGCGCAAAGTGTGCATTTGTTTTGTTGGGTTCATTCGCCTGACGTTGGTCTTGCCTAACGCACTGACTGGTTGCTATGCTACTTAATGAAATACAGTTAGTTTCATTAAAAACGGCCTGTCAAATTAAACCTAGACAAAGCTAGACAATTTCTACTATATGGTGCTACCTGCTACTAAACAGAACTCTCTCGCTATAGCTTGATACTCAAAGCCAGACCTAAAAGCACATGCAAACACATATTTATAATTTTTTAGATAATTCGAAGGTTTTTTTTTATGTGGTGCTAGGTGTAAGCCGACTTTAAGCTAGGAGTAGAAAGAAGTGGCTGGCTTTAGTTATAGCTGTAGCCAGGAATAGGTTGCTACAGCTGTTTAGATAGTTTATGAAACTAACTGTACTATTGATTGACCATGTAATGCACATGGTAGGTCATGTTTAGTAGATATAATTCTGTCGTCATTACCACCTGATGCCTGTATTGCCTTAATTGTCATGTCATAAGATCGTATATTAATTTGGTGATTCAACTAAACTACTAAAAAACACCTTATTACAAAGTTCGTCAACTTAATTTATTTTCATTGCATAAGTGGAGAATTAAATAGAGTAGCAAAAGTCTGACATAACTTGTAAAGCATTCCGCAAGACACACATCTGTGTCAGCTGATGTAATGATGAGATGAATGAGTCATCACTTGAGAATGTAATTAGTGTGTACAGTAACGCCAAACATAACACTGTTACACCAAACATGACACTGTAACACCAAACTGTAATACCAAACATAACAATATATGATAACACTGTGACACCAAACATAACACTGTGACACCAAACACAACACTGTAACACCAAATACATGTATAACACTGTTACACTAAACATAACACTGTAATACCAAACATAACACTGTGACACCAAATATAACACAAACTTTGACAAGCCAATCTTTAATGAACTCGTCTTTGCATTAATGTAAGCATCTATAAAACAACAGTCTTGAAAGGTTTCACCGATGCCCTAGGCTTCCTCAAGGCTCTTTAGTCTCAGTTGTCATAGTGATTGTAAATGTATGTGATCCCCTTTGACTGATAATCCATATCATCAGCCACTCTTATCGTTGAAGTGGTATAAATTCAGCTCTTGTGTTATCTTAGATACTGATTAAAATGAGATAAAGTACTTCCTTACAGACAGCTTATCCCTAAGATTTCCCTAGAGCTTTAAGAAAGAGCTTTATATTCTCATCGATGATACGCGTCTCTCCTCAGGTCTTCCCATAACACATATTGGATAGACGATCTTTCCTCAATGTTTCATCTTCCTCCAAAATTAGATTTTGTGCTCGTCTCACTTCAATTTCAAAACCTTATGGCTGCTTAATCTTGTTTGACAAGATGTGTTTTACTCCTTACGATATCACAATGGATAATCTTAATGATTGGCTCTAAATCTTGTATATTTCCTTACGATCTTATTCCTGTTGAATGTGCATTGAAGTAGTGCAGCCTTAGTGCCATAGCTAAAACAACATGAGGACAAGATGGAAGAATAGTTTAACGTCATTATTAATACCACTGACAGTTGGTTCAAAATTCAGTAGTCTTCATTGTCAGATACAGTTAGTTCCATTAAAAACGGCCTGTCAAATTGAACGTAGACAAAGCTAGAAAACTTTTGCTATACAATGCTACCTGCCACAAAATGAAACTGTTTGGCTATAGCTGGCTACTCAAAGCCGAATCTAAAAGTACATATTTATGATATGTTGGATAAATTTCTTACCTTTACGAAGATTTATATTTTTTCAGTGGTGGTGTAAGTCGACTATAAGCTAGGAGTAGACAGAAGTGGCTGGCTTACTACAGCTGTCAGAGTCGACCATATTTTATGAAACTAACTGTACCTTAATTGCCAAGTAAAGTACAGTACAGCATTCTCCCGGCGATGCACAACTCTGGTACACTGGTGTTGGTGAGGTTGGTTATGGTAATGTGCTGGGGTCCTGATGTTGAGGTCACTTATAAAATTTTCCAGAAGTAACAAATTGCTCTTTGCTTTAAATGTTAAAAAAAACTGTCTTTTATTGGGAGGTTGCGCTAGTCCAGTGGACTGACTACTAAGGAACTAAGGGACTCTTTAGTCGTGGTCTCCATGAACTTAAAATCAAAAACTAACTTTGTTCTACGTTGTAGTTTGAGATTGTTTAAAAACTTGTACTTCATTCCCTGGGTACAAGAAAGTTGTCCTCCTTCCTCAGATGTCCAGTGATTAGGCGGGTTTGTCCTTAAAAGCAAAGTTAGGAGACAAGATTGAGCCACTTCTACTCATATAGTAACCCTAACAACGAATCAATGGTCAGAAATCAGGGCGTTGATAAGGCTCTTGATTACCGTAATGCAGTTTTATTATCTAGGAATTAGATCAACTACATCCTGGTTCATGTGTTATGGTTTCTGAACTCATAATACACTGTATATCGTTAGATATGTCACTGGTATTACCAAATGGTCATTATTATTTGTGGTGTTGAAGTGCATGTAAACTAGCCTGGCAACAGTCCTGTCATTTTGCCCTGTATTTTGAAACGGGTTGAATAAATATTGCCTGGACAGTATACACGCATCAGTGCTACTATCACCATTTCACATCATTGAAAATGAGTAATTAGGTTTTATCTGTGATGACTTAGTTATTAAGTGATAACATTAAAAGAAAGTAAGAAGCAGAAGATGAAATTACCGATTCATTGCATGAAAATGATGATTGTGGAAAATAACGGTGTGTCAAGATTAATAATAGTGAGTGCACTCCTTATTTTTCAGTATAAATTAGATGCAGATTGGTAGGAAAGCTGTAAAAACCCGTGCACATATAATTCCACGAAAAAATATAAAGACTGCTGCAAATGTGGGCCATGCTTGCTTGGCTACATGTAAACATATAGCTTTTGCACCTAATGTACTGAAAAAGCAATTGCGGTTTAACAAGAAATAGGTTGCATAATGACACACAGCTGGTTGCTAATTGTTGTGAACTTAACCAGAAATTTAATTTCGTCAATTCTGATTAAAAAATTGAAGTTAATCACTTTTTAACAAGGTTTTATTTTCATAATGTGCATCATTTAATAGCAAGTCACAATCTTTTCACTTTTTTCTGTATTGTGCACATGAAAATGCTGTGGCTCTGATAGATAGATAGATAGATAGATAAATAGATAGATAGATGTTAAAAGTGCAGCCCCCTAAGGCAAGTTCTTGCTGCTATCGAGGGTTGATTGACGAGGTGAGAGAGGAGGAGTCCACCCATGTTACACATGTATCCCATGGGTGGGATCTTTTACTTGCCTCAGCATAGACACTGAGTACAAGGGACCGCCAATTTAACGTCTCATCCGAACGACATCCAGCTGGGAATGAATGGGCTAATTTAATTTAATTTATTTAATTATGTACCTACACAAGAAAATGCCTTTGTGGTCAAGTCACGAGGTCCTCTTGACTATCACAAGTAAAAGTCACTTTTGTTTACTATAGCAATGGACACTGGAGTGTTTGCTGTTGGTCTCAATAGATGTGCCCAAGTTGCTTATACCCTGTATCATATTGAGTTTGTGAGCCTACTCACTATTTGTACAAAGAATCCTACTATAGGCCCCCTAACTATAAAGACCTCATTACCGTTAAAACATCAGGATTTTGGGAAAAGTAGCATAACATGGAAATTTGCCTCATAATGAGGACCCCCTCACTGTTATTTGCATACATAGTGGTACATAATCTGTTTGTCATTAACGCATCATTAGTAGGTGCGGTCAAGAGTAAAAACATTTATAAAAAAAATCCTTTACAATAGGACTAAAAGACAGCTCCTGCAGAATCCAATGATCATACATACGAAGAATTTGATATGCATGAATCTGTCTTTATGAGTTGCAATCTGAAATCAGCGGCCTCCTGAGTGTATTATCCTTCTGACCTTGGTTTGTCCCATGCATATGGGGGATGTATGACAATGGGATATTGATGTGGTTCTTTGTGTCTTTTTCAGTGTCTTTCCTCGTGTGCATCCCGTTCGCCATTTACCATGATTTGCGTCCCTCATACGACAACCCGGATATGCTGTTTTGCCGCGAGCAGTGGTCGGAAAAAGTCAGCAAAATGGTTCTGGTCATCGTGGTCACCACAACTTACGTCATTCCGCTGACCGTCATCATCGTCTGTTACACATTCATCATCAGAAACCTGATCCGTCACTCCATGGTCACCTCCAACAACAACCCTCCTCCTGTAAGTGTTTTAATACTGACATCTCAATTTACATCTATACAATGTGTCAAGATGTGATTAGCAAGGGCAATCCTGTATGTAGCTCATAAAGGGTGCTCAGGCCGGGGATCGAACCCAGGACCTTCACCTGAGCAGAATTATACTACAGTTAGATTCATAAAATACGGTCGAATCTAGCTGTCATTAGCGACCTGTACCTGGCTGTGGTCTAAACATGCTAAAGCCAGCTGCTTCTGTCCACTTCTACAGCTAATAATCGGCTTACATCTAACACCTGATAAATATCAACCTTGGTAAATGTAAGAAATTAATCGAATACTTCATAAAAATGTACTTTTAGATCCGGTTTTGAGTAGCCAGCTATGACAGCTTTGTCTAGTTTCAATTTGATGGGCCGTTTTTAATTAAACTAACTGTAGCACCAAAATACCAAGCTGAGCAAACTGAATACATACATGTATGTTGTGGCTTCTGGTATCGATACAACTATAGGACATATTTCTATAAATGCAGAGCTATTACATTGCAATACTACAGCAAGTGGTCGCATCTTCTGAAATTGTGTATTTACTTTGTAATTATCCATTTAGAGCTTTTATATAACCGGATGGTATTTGGTAGAATCACCCCCCTGAGATAGGCAAATGCAACTGTACCCATTAGTAGTATAGGCCATTTCCCATCATGCCTAGTAACCTTCATATGACCTACATAAACTTCTTTTGACCTCTATCCTATGATAACCTTGTTCAAGTGCTTCCCTGACACCAAATATGTTCCATTTATTAATAGGCTCCCATGAGAATAATGCACAATCTTTGACTGGGGTCTTAATTTGCGCAAGGAGCTGGGAGAATATCCATATTATTCTCCCAGCTGTTTGTAAACTACTTTTAGCTACATGATGAATTACCCTGGGAGGGTTGCTCGGGTTTAAGGTGAAAAGCAGTGCGACTTTATTAAAATAAGACAATTTGTCTTGACAGATAGAAGGCGTGTCTGTATTTGATACTTATAAGATTTCATACTGCGTTTGTTGGAATATAAGACTTATCCTATTGCAGTGTTTTTGTTTTCGTCATATCTACATTTTGATATGAAGGAGATTTAAATGCACAAGTGCCACTCCATTCAAAAAGCAAAGAGCAACACGACTCTTGAAAAGTTTCGTACAGATTCGCTAATTGAACTGAGCTGTATTTGTCCCCTATTGCAATTTGCCTGAAAGACTTTGCTGCGGTATGTTGCTTTCATATTTTCCTATAATGGTGTTACATTTTAAACTTTAAGCCACGGTCACACGGGCCGGTTTTGCCGTAGTGAACCCGTAGTATTACGTAATAGTTATGTAACAGCTCTTTCCGCCGGTTTGGCGACCGGTTCTGGCAGCAAAAAGGGGCGGGGCAGCACCCGCCGGGTTACCCGCCGGGTGCTACGGGTAACCCGCCGGGATACCCGCCGACTTCCACGGGTGCCTCGGCGGGTTCTACGGGTGCCTCGGCGGGTTCTACGGGTGCCTCGGCGGGTTCTACGGGTTACTCGGCGGGTTCTACGGGTTACTCGGCGGGTTCTACGGGTTACTCGCCGAGTTGTAGGAGTAAGCCGGCGAGTAGTAGGAGTAACTCGCAGCTTCCAGGAGTATACTTTAAAAGGCTGCTGCTCCCCTAATATTAGTCCGATTTTCGTTAAATAACTAAAGAACTAAAATTGTAGTATAGTTTATACTGATTCCATACCTGTTTTCGGATCGAAAATATACCAAATATTAAGCGAGTTATTCGTCTGAGAAGGTAGCTAGGTTGGCGGAGGCAAACAGTGGTGCTCTCGCAGACGTCCGCGCCGGGACTGTATCAATGATGCTGCTCCCCTAATATTAGTCCGATTTTCGTCAAATAAAGACTGGATTGTAGTATATTTCATATTGACTCGATAGGTGTTTTCGGATTGAAAATAGACCAAATATTAAGCGAGATATTCGTCTGAGAAGGCAGCAAGGTGCTCTGTGTATGTTCATGACTTGAATGGTGTGGTCAATTATTTTTTACCATTATATATACACATTGTCTGGATGAGCTTTATTGCAATTAATTTCTACTCATTCTGCCAACTGGCCAATGGGAAGGACTTTTCCTTTGGTTTTGTAAAGTCAATTAACCTATATATGTAATAGCAATCTGCCTTGACCGTTATGTCAATTGCTATTAGCATTTTGAATAATACAAAGAATGGGGTAAGTCATGCTTTTTCATCATTGATCACAAGCATGAATTGAAATCATTGATCACAAGCATGAATTGAAATTCTGAATTGACCGTTATGTCAATTGCTATTAACATTTTGAATAATACAAAGAATGGGGTAAGTCATGCTTTTTCATCATTGATCACAAGCATTAATTGAAGTTCTGAATTTCAACTGATTCCTGTTTAATATGCATATTAAAGAGGGAGATTGTTTTGATCATGGATGGAACATGCAATATCAATATTAATTTCAGTTGGATTATTTTCAGAAACAACAACGAAATATTGATAATTTATATAAACTAGAGTATATCTATCTATAGATAGTTGTTATAGCTCCATAGACATCTTTATCAAGTCGGAATTTTATTGGCAACAAGCAAACAAACATTGTTTTATTTTCGTTTTTTATTGATTACGAATTAATGAATTATTGATAGTAACATATTATTAGGTGAAGATCTTATAACTATCTGTCTATCTACATATCTATATTCTATGAGGTATTACTAACTTTATTAACAAGAATATTCTTGTTTGTGCCTAGTATACTCCATTAATTTTCCCCACCTTAACTGTTATATAAATTCTACACATTTCCCTGAATAATTCAGTCTTTATTTGACGAAAATCGAATATGTGATAGACAGATAGTTTAGATAGACAGATAGATTTATATGCTTATTATATAATATAGAATAACTAGCTTAATATTTGGTCCATATAAGTACATTAAAAATAGCAAATAAAATCACAGATCAAATCACAAATACTAATTACAATATCAATATTACATTTAAATTTTACAAAAATATACACAAAAAGATAAGAATGTTCACATGTATAAAAAAAATACCAATATACAAATATAATCATTGCCTGGTAATTACAATACAATATATTGTTTTTAATTAATGAAAGCAATTACATATTTTTGTAATTGTGAATGACAATCAAGACAATGTCATATTACTGTGTCATCTTTGAACAAACTATGAAATGACAGGTCAAAGAACCCCAATTTAGGCAATTAGGCAATTGACACATGTATTGAGCATTTGCTGTATTCTCTACACCCATTCTTTATATCATTCAAAATGCTATTAGCAATTGACATAACGGTCATGGCAGTTGGCAGAATGAGTAGAAATGAATTGCAATAAAGCTCATCCAAACAATGTATATATATCATGGTCAAAAATATTGACCACACCATTCAAGTCATGACCATACACAGAGCGCCTGGCCGCCACCAGAGAACTGCATTCTCAGATGAATATCTCGCTTAATATTTGGTCTATTTTCAATCCGAAAACATGATGGAATCAGTATGAACTATGCTACAATACAGTTTTAATTTGACGAAAATCGGACTAATATTAGGGGAGCAGCAGTCTTTTAAAGAAGGGCTCAGCCCTTCTGCATTGATAGAGTCAGGGCGCGGACGTCTGCGAGAGCACCACTGTTTGCCTCCGCCAACCTAGCTACCTTCTCAGACGAATATCTCGCTTAATATTTGGTCTATTTTCAATCCGAAAACACGTATGGAATCAGTATGATTTATACTACAATTCAGTCCTGATTTGACGCAAATCCGATTAATATAAATTGAGCAGCAGCCGCCGCAAGACAACTGCCTTCTCAGACAAATATCTCGCTTAATATTCGGTTTTTTTTAAATCCGAAAATACGTATGGAATCAGTATGAGCTATACTGCCATTCAGTCTTTATTTGAGGAAAATCGGACTAATATTAGAGGAGCAGCAGCCTTTTTCAAGTATATACCTCCCTGCCTACGCTGACGCTGGTAGCAAAAAGCCGGCGGGTTACACGTGAAAGCCGGCGGGTTACACGTGAAAGCCGGCGGGTTACCCGTGAAAGCCGGCGGGTTACCCGTGAAAGCCGGCGGGTTACCCGTAGAACCCCTCAACAAGCCGCCGGGGTGAAATTAGGGACGAATAATTCGCCGGGTTCTACGGGCCACCCGCCGGGTTCTACGGGCCACCCGCCGGGTTCCACGGGCCACCCGCCGGCTTCCACGGGTTTTTCTTTTTTTTTTTACACCCGTGAGATTTCTACAGTTGTGCCATGCAAGCATGGCACAACCGGCTACCGGGGCCGGGTTTCGCGGCTTGGCCAAGGGTCCCACGGGTGCTTGACGGGTATCCACGGGTATCCACGGGTGGCCGTATTGGGGCCGCCGGCTTCGAGCCGGGTAGCGATTTCCGCAACTATTACGTAATGCTACAGGTTCACTACGGCACAACCGGCCCGTGTGACAGTGGCTTTACAATCTGAGAATTCTGGGAAATCAACCATTGGCTGCCCAATAGTGGATTTAAAATACTTAGCTGTTATAGCATGTGAATGTCATTTAGGTATCCCCTTGCTGAGTGGTCTTTTCTTGAATTATAGTTTGATACCAAGAAAAATTTGCAGAATGCCTCCCAACATTACATACAAGAAGTGTGCCATTTTAGTGACCAACGGTGAATTAAGGATAAACCCTGACACTAATGTGTCTTTTTCCCTTGGTATTTCATATTGTTAATTGAATTCTTGAAACTTAATGGATGTGCATTGCAAAAGTTTGATATGAAGAAAAAATTAATCTTGAGTCTTGAAATATATATGATAACACGAAGAAAATATAATTTACTCTTTTTCTGCTGTTGCATAATTTAAGGAGTAAAGATTGCTAGTTGATCAAAGCTTGAAATACCAAATTATCAAATTCAATTCAATTTTGTATGACATGGTGGAGGCCTGGCTCAGTGGTAGCCCGCTGGGCTTCCAATCACTGGGTCCCGGGTTCAATTAGATGGCTGTTTCATCCTTCGTCTCATTGCCATGGTCCCTGCCTGTCCTAGTTAGCCCATCAGGTGCAGAAATACAGGACGTAAAGCCCTAATCCACCACCACCACCATTTTGTATAACATACCGACCTTGTTAATCCCCCCCCCCTCTCTCTCTCTCTCTCTCTTGCATTTATCCCTTAGATAATTATGCTGGCAGTGGGTCTCCCTGACTGACCCATCCATGCCTATTACTCCATGGTATTTATCTCAAATATCTTATTTACTGCTGGCTTCACTATGACAATCCCAAGCTCCACTGTTTCATTCTCAACCGCTTATTAAGCGTTACTATGGCAACAGAAAAGCAATAACCTTCCGTTACATGTGCACATCCGTTAAATAGGAAATTAGACCATTCTTCTAGCTAATGTGCGAGGATACTGTGGAGTTGTCACTATGGGGATATATGTGCAGCACAGTCGAAAAGGTTTAGCTGAGGTTGCTTATTGGAAATACGTTGACCCCTAAAAGAAATGTTTAAGTAATTCAATATAATTACAAGTCCAACCAGGCGCACGACCCCTAAAAGAAATGTTTAAGTAATATAATTATGAAAACAAACTAATAAACATTTTCCAAAAGGCATACTGACAAGATTTTGTTATAATAGACAAGAAATATGTTCCTGGGCAATTGATGACCTCGCTATAACGATCTTCCTTGTAAGTGTTCTCTGCATAAACGGATCTGGCGTGCTTGGTAATTTAATATGACAAAATGCTGGAAAAGCATTTTGATCTGCAACTTTGCTATGACTAATTTCAGAATAAGACTCCTGTAAAAACTAAATTAAAAATAGGAGTGGATATAAGCAAACATTGATAATTTTGGAAGTGCGTAATTTGTGCATGCAGTACATTAATCATCTTTGCAATTTATTCCTCTGTGTGAGTGGAGTTGTTTCCTGAGTCTACCCCTACGCATCCTCTCAGCTCATAGCCCCTTGCAATCAGACTGCATCTGACCAGGGGACACCTGTGGATCATCTTTGATCACCTTTGATCCTCTTCTAACAGAGTCATGGCTAGGGGGATCAAAGGGGGATCACCATTACTTTTCTACAGACCCAGAAAATCCACGAATGCCATTAATTGGCCATAAATGGAAGCAGGCATGAATGATGGACGCGCGGTGTAAATGAAAGAAGATTTGCATTATCGTCCAGCCTTTATAACAAAGACACTAGGACAGCACTAGGACAGCACTCTGTCTGTGATAAAGCGCATAAAACACAGTAGAGTGGTTGTCAAATGATACATTAACAGTTGATTGAACCTAAAGCATCCCAAATGCTTATGAGAGATCTTAGCTCACTAGTTAGGGTTCAATTAACCAACACAAGTATGCTTTGAAATTCCGTCCTTGTCTGTTTGTGCTGTTTCTTGGTTTAGTTCTCTGCTATTAATCTGACACGCAGTCCGTCTGTCTTATGCCTATGTGCATATCTATCTATCTATCTATCTATCTAACTCTATCTATCTATCTATCTATCTAACTATCTATCTATCTATCCGTCTATCTATATATCTATCTATCTATCTATCTATCTATCTGTCTGTCTATATATCTATCTATCTATCTATCTATCTATCTATCTATCTGTCTATCTATCTACCTATCTATCTATCTGGGCTGCTTATCAGGCTGCTTATCAGACTATGGTTAGAAGAAGCCTTCTAAATGTTATTGTTACCCAATGCCTTATGACACCCAATCCTTAAAAGCTCCTAAAATTTGTTTAAGTTCAGGTAATTCCAAACTGTCAGGCAATTAAGTGGGAAAGGTAAACATTATATATAAAGGGGTCCAAAGTTAGCGGCCCAGAATAAGACTCCTGTATACCTAAATGAAAAATGGGAGTGAATGTAAGCAAACAGTGATAATTTTGGAAGTGTGTAATTCGTGCAGTACATTCCCTGTGTGAATGGAATTGTTTCTCAGGATAAGTCTGCCACTACGCATCCTCTCAGCTCACAGCCAAATAAGGGAGCTATATCATGTTTTCTTGTAAATGGTAAGCAAAGCATAAGTGGGTCAAAAAGTTGTTGAAAAACATTTTGTTTATTCATGTTCTATACAATTTAATTGCTGCATTTATTTAAGTGAGGTACGTCTGCAGAGTGTTCCCTACTGCCCTAATTACAGGGGAAGTGTAGTCTTTAGGGGCCTCCTCCACAAATTATGCATATTGAGTTATGGTAAAGCAAAGTCCGCAATTTCGGGTCTGTTCAAGACACTACCACTTGGGTGTAATTACTTCCACCATCCTCGTCCGTTTAAATTATGACATTAAAAACAAACCATGTTGAGTTATAAGATGTAACCAATTATCTTCAAATGAATTTTTTTTTTTATTGCGAAGTATACAGTTTTGTCCTGAATTCGTGGTGTCAGTAACTGTTCAAAGGTGGCCTAAAATTGGAATGAGGCTGCGGAGGGGTTTGAAAAATTCATTTAATGTCAGGGGCGTATCCAGCTCTTCGTTTTAAGGGAGCTATATCAACTTTCCTTCTGGGGAGTGCAAGAAGTCGTACCTGTATTTTGGTGGAAGGAGGAGAGGGAGGGTGCAACCTCCGAACTCCTCCTCCTCAGTGAACATTATTTCACTTAATATGTATTTGATGTCCTGTCAAAAAGCCATGGTGCAATATTGATGGGGTCATGAATAAACTGACAAGTTCGGCTTGAAATACTTGGTTATCATGAACTGCCGACTCAGAGTATGTTTAGTGAAGACAAATGAGTCTAGGATGACGTTTCCTGAACGTGCAATTATTAAGTAATCCACAGGTGTACATAAACCTTCACATGAGGCCAAAAGAGAATAAATAAAGGTGCACATTGTCAGCTCTCATGGAGGTCAATACTCAGACTAGAGTAAATATGTAGGGACACTGCAAAGACCTGATAGTAAAGCTAATTCAGTGGCTGAAAAAAAAAAACACTTCTGAATTATTGACAGTTTATATTTGTGTACCAGGTTTTCGTTGTATCCATGAGTTCTGTGGAAAATCAAAACAGTGGAATATTTTTAAATGCCTGACAAATATTGGTAATGTTTGCATTTTCTAAAGAAAATTTCATAAGTTTGCCAGCCTACTCAAGAAATAAAATTCAATTTGTTTAAAAGATAATTGTTATAAATAGGTTTTTATTTAAGAAATAACTTTAAAAAAATTAAAAGTTTTCCAATTTTAAATCCGTTTAGAATTCACTATTATCGTGGGAATGGTTCAATAAAAGCCTTGATGCTAACACATCAATGGAAAGTTAGTAGCGTTTTACAGGCACTTGAGTTGAAAAATGAGAAAATGGAAGGCATTCTCTACGTGAAAGCGACAAGTGTCGGTGATAAGAGCAGAATCATGTCGATATAATTCTGCAGGAAGCTGCAGAAGTTGTGCTGCAGCAGTTGCAGGAAGGGGGGTCCCTATCTCTTCAGGTTAGCTACTAGGCAACGAATGGCCACCAGATGTCGCCACCATTCAGCCAACACAAAAAGAAGTCCCAAGTTGAGCGCAGTAATTCAATGACTAAGTTCACCAGTGCCCTAATTACAGCGGTCGTGTGGTCTTTAAAAAAGCTAAGAAACTGTAGACATCAGAGCAGTTAAGGGTGTAAAAAGGAGAAATGGCAACAAGTCAGATGAGACTGCATACAAGAATATCTTTTAGAGAAAGTAGTCCATTTAACCATGCCATTAGGAGCGCTACTTTTGCACCGGTTCACTCAACGGTGTAAGTGCGCTCACTGCACTTGCTGAAGACTATATATCAAGGAGCTTTTGTCAGTATCAGATAAGAAAACTGCCTCTTATGTTCCTGGCCAGCCTTCCTGCTTCTTTGTGCTCTATTCTTCACTACTCTATTCTCACAATGAATAATTGCTGTGCATCCTGCATTTAACAAGCTTGACCACTGCTTGACCATTCTTCTTGTGGTCACCACATTTTTCAAAAGGAAAACAATCATTTCCTGACGACCACTCTCTGCTTTGTCAGATTTTATGTTGGTATGGTGTCTCACTTCTCTGGTCCTTACACTGCATACATGACTGTCACAATTTTAGTCATATTACAGCTTTCTAGAAGGTTTATAGCCATTTACCAAGTTAGAATATATTATAAAGGCATACACGGGAACCATTAAGACCACTGATTTTACTGGTCCAGTATGACCTTTCAGTGATCAACAATGACCCGTGGTCTAATGGCATTTCCCTGACACCCTAAAGTGCAACTACTCTAAACTGCCATAAATGAAACCTTGAAGGTTACCTTCGAATTTAGCTATTTAGAATGAGGGTCTCCCCAGTGAGTCTCCTCCAAATTTGAGAAACACGCTTTTAACAGGAAGCCTTATGTTTCTTGTTCTGTGACGATCCATATGGATATTTGAAACATGCTGTATGCGACAACAGAGATAACATTTTACAACATTTCAAACAGACGTCCGTATTTAAAGAATTGAATTTGCCAAAGGTTATTTTTTTACATTATTGAAAAGCTACTGGTCTTTAATTAATTCAGCTTACTGTACATGACCTGAGGTTTAATTAAGGGAGGACGACCGTTTTCTGGGACAATATGACCAGACATAATAGCATGTATTCCAAATTAAAGATTACCCTTTACCCAAAAACTATGGAGCAGTGATTTACAATATCAAACCATGTAGGTCAAGGTATTTCTTGTTTGACTGTACATTTTCAGTGGGTTGGTCACCATGATACTTGTTTTTGAATTGCAAATTCTGTATGCACCCAGCATATGCCTAAGGAAATATGATCCAAAAAGATCCATTCTGCATATATAAAGAAACAATAACTTGTCTTCTGCTTCATTTGGTTTACAAAATAAGCCTAGTCGATATTCAGGAACATTCACCACCGTTTGGTAATGTATAGGATGTGCATAAGCAGTGTATTACGACATAATTTACGATTTACTATAATTGGAAGTATCTTATTATGCCCGAATTGAACAAAAACGCCCAGAGTGTGAAACATCATAGAACACAGGCAAGCCAAAGCTCTTGCTAAAAAAGACATTCAATTGATTCCAATTGTTCCCCACTGTTCCCCACTTTTAGTGTCCTCTTGCATGATAGCCGCAGTGTATGGATGCGGCAGGTTTTGTAAGTTACATGAAATTGCTTTGAACTGATTGTCAATTCAACTGAGTTTACCAACACACAGCTTGGTGTATTGACTGAAAGTTCCCCGGGGCAAAGTATACTATCGAATGAAAAGAGTTGAACACAGTGTCCATGGAGACCAGTGTGTCGACTGTGGGACTTGGAGCATGCTGTGGGACCATAAAGAGTTCCACAAAAGCCCTAGAGCCCTCCAAAACCAATGAATTAGTCCTTGCCCGTGGCCTCATATCCCTGAGCAGCCTGCTCGATTTTTCTTGCAATCCTTGTGAGGCTAAGCCAACAGACCCCACTAGGGGGCGGAAGTGGTGTGCACATCCAGGGAGGAAATCAAGATTTGCCGCCATATTTGTCTTGGGGGCTTCATAAACATCCCAGAAGAAATGAATGTCAACTTTAATTCGACTATAGGACACAGCCTACATTGATTGGAATGCTTCAGGGCGCACAGTTCTCTCCCAGTCTTTTCTCGTCACTTTTGCCACCCAATCTTTTCCTCTCTTTTTCATTTTTTCTCAATCTAATCATGGAGTTTTTATCGTTGTTTCAATAACATTTCCCAAACCTTATAAAGCATTCAGTCAAAAATGAAGGGCGATGGAATATTAAATTTTCCTCGTGAAATTGATGGATGGGTGCCTATGAAAGATTGAAAGTTGGCAATTGGGCAGTCAGTTGAGTGATGGTGATATTTGTAACTGCAGTTCAACACCTTTGCAAGAAATGGTTACAATCGAGAAATTACAAAACCTCAATATCTGCTGGGCACTGTATGAATCAAACGAAGAACATTTTTTTCTTTCCATTCATCAAGTCTTTTATATCAAATATTGATCAATTTATTGCAACTGTCATGAGAAATTTGTGTAATTGTTTCGCGTGAAATGAAGAGAATGGCAAATGTGTGAATGCCATCTCGTTGATTGAAACCAGTATTCATGTCAAATATTCGTGATAACGATTACTTGATGAGCAATATTGGTACATATTATTCTCATTTGGGGTATGTGTGGACTGCAACTAGTTGTAGTCTATATCTCCCTGTTATATTGCGACTAGTGCGTGGTTTGTTTACATTAAAGGAAAAACTGCGATTCATTGAAAAATGTATCACTCTCCTTGATCGATCGGCTTTCTCTGTAACTACTGTACACTTCACTACTGCACCAGCACAATGAAAACTATTAAACTGATTTGAACCCTTTGTCATCTCACCATTACACGGTGGTTTTTGCAGATAAGTAAATTTGAGTCTGTGGTCTTAGTTAAAACTGGGGCTCTACCGTGTACCAGAAGAAATTAACTCATATCCGTTTGATGTCAACTGGGATTTTTAGATGTTTATAATTACACAATACGTTTTTGTACCTAATTATTAGTAAGAACTAATAAGCTGTCAGTAAGTTATAGCATTAATCAAAATTGATTCTTAACGCATCTGTTGTGTGTACACATCCTTTGTTGCAATATTATGCACACATGTCACCAAAATTGAGATGCTATATCATATTATAAAGATGTGCAACTCGAAAATACCATTTATTATAAAGAGTCCCCGTACTTGTCACATGAGAGGACTTCAGCATATTTTTCTCAGCATCATGCCTCATCACGTCAGGACATTGGTCCAGCAGCAGCCGCAGCAGCTGTCATCTTCACGTCATTCCAGCCCAGTGACCAGAGGAGAGAAGCCTGTGAGACAATGTTGCAGCAGACTGTTGTCAAAGCACTGTGATTAGAGCCTGGGGCTTCTCTAGTGCTGTAGTTCCTGCCATCCAAACTCCACCACTGCCTTGTTCACCCAGCTGTCAAATGTGTGTTTGTACAGATTGTTCGGTTATATTGCTGCAGTGGTCGACCCTTAAGTCAAAAGGAGTCATAGGGATTCACAGAAAGTCTCGGGAAATCATAGGGAGTTATAACAAGTCACGTGGGATCATGGAGAATATAGAAGAATCAGAGGGAGCGATATGAGGTCACAACCAAGTCACATTGAGCTCCATATAGTCACAGGGAATGACTGCGTGATGCTGTGAGTCGTGTAGGGCTAGAGGAAGTGATAATAGTTACGGGAGAGTCATGACCAGTATCAGGAAATGATGGAGACAACTGTAGCCAAGGTGTTGTGTGTGTGTTCAATACTCCAATTAACTGGCTGTTTCCCAACCTCTCATCATAATTGTTAAAGCCATCAATCTTTTTTCGCTCTTGATCTGCTGCTCTCCTGCTCTGCATCTATCAGCCATTTCCTCAGTTACCGGCAAAGTCACTATTCGTCTTACATATTCAGGCTGTGTGGCTCATTTAACGCCCATACATCATTTGGTGCCAATTTTGGAGATACAGATTTGCAGGAGAAAAAACACTGCTGGTGCTGCATATAAGAGTTGGGTCCCGAATGTATTTTATGGATTGCTACTCCTGAAGATTGGTGACAAATGAACCAGAGCCAATAGTTCGTTGCTAGCAAATGCTGCGTGTAAACTCCTTGCCATAAATTTCAATGTAACTGACCACCCCAAAAACGATGTTAAAGGAAAACTTTGTAACTCTCAGAAACTGGAAATCAAGCTGACACGGGTCAGGTAATTTGGATGGAAGGGTGGAAATTAGAGATCTTATGCAATTAACAAAATCCCTGCTTGACTTACTCCAGACTTAGTTTGATGTTTTTCTATGCTGCAGACTTTAGTCCTGTACAAACTTTCAGCTTTTTATCCTCTAGTTTTCTGTGCTATCTACAAATATTATGTACAGTATATCCCACTTGTCTAAAGGCTAAAGTGACTGGCCAACAAATACTTTAAAATGATATTCCTGATATTGGAAATTAGCATGGTATGGGTACTTATTGATTAAATCTCACACAGCGCCTACTTATCACAGCAAACCACTGGGGTGAACATTTAACACGAAGAGGGCAGGGAGTAGGATTCAAGTGCAAACACCTGAATCCAGTCCTATTGGGCCATCAAGTTCCCAATTAAAGCCAGCACAGCAATAGTTTTACACATTGTGTAGCCTTGTCATGTGAAAGGTTCATTTGATGATTGCCATTTCCTTTATTTGCTGTCAATCAACATTACTTTGGCCCTGCTCTTTTTTATTCCGCAAGTTTCTCTTCTTAATGGAGAATTAATGGGATTTCCTGAATCTCGAATTTGCAGTTTGAAAACAATTCTGTAATTCACACTGGTCAGAATTCTATGGGAAAAGCACTCTTAAGTACAGTTTCCTGCAAACTGTGAATGCGATGACAATGACAATGACAATGACAACATTATCTATTTACTCCATAAATATAAAATATCGAAAATGGAGCAAGGACACACCCCAAATTTGCATATAATCAAAGAATGCTGTAATGAATATTAATAAATCAGGGATTATTGAAAAAAACTTACACCACAGAAAACTGAGATTTTCATAGATTTTTGTAGAGCAAATTAATTAAAGTAAACTGTCACTACAGCTTGATTCGACAGATGTAACAGTTAGAAGTTGTACATCATTTGAGTAAGACTCAATGAATTTAGTTTTTATATACATTTTGAAACCATCTATGCTATGAGTGTTAATTTTTTTTCTAGAATATTGTTTTTCCATTTTGTTTTGTAACTTTTCTGACATTTCTGAGAGGCAAGACTTTACAATTCGGCTAAATCAAGAAACTTAGTTCTTGATCGTTGCACACACAACAATACATCTGGGTTGTGTACTAGTCCTGTAGAATGCAATAAAAATGCCATGTACAAATATATGGCAGAGATTAACGTAGTTGTATCCAATATGGCACACATCAGCCTGTTTTTGGCATATGACAAATGACGTTCGTAGGAGGAAAGGCTGGGATCAGCAATGCCATGTCCAAAGTCCACTGCCAATCTCCAATTATGTATCTCACAGTGAGTGGTGCCTGCATGGAGTCATATGTCAAGAGCAGAACCATAGTGCAATGGACATGCAGTAGAAACTCACCATAGAAAAAAATTAAGACCATTTTGACTGATCAACTGATCATTCTCACACCGTTTTCTACCTCATCATTTTAAAAGAATTTTGCAAAACGGCTTACATGATAAGACTCAGACGCAAATAGAGCAGGTTAGGGATAGAGAGAAAATCTATTTCTGGCACAATTTGAATGTGGGATCAGCAATGTCATGTTCCATTATATAAATAATGAACTAATGGGATCAGCAATGTCATGTAAACCATTATAGAACAAGTGAACTCTTATATAACAAATTTGGGGTTAAAAAAGTACACACTGTTATTTCAATATTTCAAAGAGTGGTTTAACACGCATATTTCCTGGTCCAAAAGCATTTGTGGGTGTCACCACTGTATACGAAAAGTCCGTATAGTTGTTATAGAGTAAGGATATGAACTGAAACCGCAGTGTTTTATGAGCTACATGGTGCATAATGGTGCTTAGATGTAAAAGAGCCGATAATAAAACTGACAAAAAGAAAAGATTAATTCGACAAAGGCTGTTGGTATGGTTACTTTGAGCAAATAAGCAATATGAAATAAGCTAGTCTCATAATGCGAGGTCACTGGGAGCTGTCATCTTGTGTGACTGTGGCGAAACAAGTCAAGATGTATTGCAATAGAGACAGCACACGTTCAAAGTGGTTTGGTCTAAGAGACAATCCTCACAGAAGTCTCCAGTTCTATTGTCATATTGCTGAGGAAGACAAGAGATGCATATTGTTTGATGGAGATGCTTCTATTTGGGATGCACTGCAGCTGATGTTTCTGTGCAACAGAACAATGTTATCCATCCCTGATTATTTAGCTTGCAACTAACAGCATTACAATATCATTCCACTGCTTTCTGTAAAGTCATACTGCTGCAAACATCATGACTTTACATACAAACAGAAAACATCAATGATCACAGGAACTGACCTATTTTACTTTTTGACCATGTAATATAGGATGACAAGGTAGAATTAGTCGCAGTGACATTTAATTGGCATAAATTTGCTGTCCAAACAGTGATTTCCTATCTTATGCAACTTAAAGAGTTTTTAAAGAAGGTTCTTATAATCTAAAGTATGAGTTCCACAGTAAGACAGTGTGATCTTTGTGAACCCAATTAAATGAAAAGATAACAAAGAGAAAGTGAGGTAAATCTGGCTCCCTAATTGATCAAGGCCTTGCTGTGAGGTGGGAGGGGTCCCCATCACCTAACATCATTTGAGGCACTGGTAGCGTGCAAAGGCTTTCCTCCCCTCCCTCCGGAAATTGGCTGGTGTTAAACAGGAACTTCCGGTCTAGGGCAAGTAGTATTCCGTCTCGGTTCTGACACAGCCAGCCAGAAGTCATCATTAAACATTAGGAGAGTAAGAGGGAGTTGTATTACTTACTCTTGCTGATCAAGAGCCCTAAATGTTGAATTATTAAGCGCAGTCGTGTGCTCAGGACTGTGACGTGTGGTCGGGATGACTGCAGCTGACATACTGGTGAATGTTTAACTTGGGTC
Source organism: Alitta virens (assembly GCA_932294295.1). NCBI lineage: Eukaryota > Metazoa > Annelida > Polychaeta > Phyllodocida > Nereididae > Alitta > Alitta virens. The sequence continues at coordinate 24,100,907 of OW028573.1, read as the reverse complement.
GCCCAGGGCAGCGACGCTTTGACAGGATAGTGTCAAGAAACATGGCCAGAGCTTCTTGCGCTTTCTCATTATTTCTCCGCCTTTTCGCGTCTAATTTTAGTTCCGTGTGGATGTAATTATGTTGTAATTTGAAACCCCATGTGGGTCTCAGCAATTAACATAATGGAAACCACTGCCAATAGCTTTCATAAAACAATCATTTGATTTGCAACTTTTTGGCTATTAACTCAAACTTATGCAAGTGTAATCAACAAGGTGTATCCGGTAAACAATCTAATTCTACTTTCATGATCTCAGAGGTGAAACTCATTCTCATTGTGCATTGTAATTAAATTCCTCAGTACTGTGCACAAGTACAATCTATATTTGACCAAGTGAAATTACCGTTACACAATTTGATGCCCTGAAAAGGTAGCAAAAAAGGACCAGATATCCTGTAGATGACTATTGCTGCAAGTCCTGACAGAGGTGGCGCTAAATTCACTGAACACCAAACATTTCAGAATGCTTTGAATACCAAGGTGAAAAGTTGGGTGTTAGATTTTAACATCAAGATACTACATGGCCAATTGTGCCATGGTTTTTGCCTCATCATGATTAGCTAAAAACCATGCGTTTTCCATGCGTTTATCCTTCTCATGGAAAACGCATGTGGCACATTTGGCCATGTAGTAAGTGATAAAGAAATCATGTATTCCTCCAGCAGAACTATGGATTATATCTTTCGCTATGAATGTGTAATAAAATATACAGTGTACCATTTATAAACGAACTACAATGTCTACATAATATTAAAATCATAAGTGGCTACACCGGAAATTTCAAAATACAGCTTAATACATTGAAAGTCAAGAGTAATAAAACAGTTTATTAGTATAATGTATAAATCAGGAGACTTTTACGGCGTTGTATTCGGTTGAATTTCAGATGAATGGGAATGTATTTTCAAGTCACAGGCATTATATGATGTGAAATGATTATGGAGATATGGTTGCCCCCTTGTTAGTGTATAAATATCTTAAAGGGGGCATCCTTGATTGTTGATGAATAGTATATGTCTGTGTGTGTGTCTGTGTGTGTGTCTGTCCGTCCGTCCGCTTGTCTGTCTAGCTCTCTATCTATCTGTCTGTCTATCTAGCTGTCTATCTACCTGTCTATCTCTCTATCTATCTATCTTTCTGTCTATCTATCTATCTAACTGTCTATCTATCTTTCTATATATCTACCTATATATCTACCTACCTGTCTGCCTATCTGTATGCCTGCCTGTCTGTCATCTAAACATTTTTTTGTTTGACGACAGAACCACGACGGGTAGTAATGTAATTTGTAATGTGATTAGGTAATTAATTAACTGCATAAGTGGCTAATGCCTTTAACATTCCTGCACAGAAGCTAGGCATCGTCAGTGTAATGGATTTGGTGCGGAGGGAGCTACTTTGGCCTTGTCTAAGGTCAGCGTATACTTCATAGTCAAGTTATATTGGAAAACTATAAACCTACAGTTACAGTGTGTCTGTATATGGAAGATGTAAATGTTCAATTAGCATGGCATAAACTTGAGTACACGGACATTACATACAGATATTACTGAATAAATTGCTGAGTAAATTGTAAATAATGCTTGCATGGAATTGGCCTTGTGTCTCAGCTTGCACAGTAATGGCTTGGTCTGCCAATTGATATCATGTAATGGATGAGAGCGGTATGCATTTCGAATCGATAACACAATCCCTGGTACTATTATAAAGCCATTTGTAATAAAAGTATGGTGTAAAGCCCCTGTCACACGGGCCGGTTTTGCCGTAGTGAACCCGTAGTATTACGTAATAGTTATGTAACAGCTCTTTCCGCCGGTTTGGCGACCGGTTCTGGCAGCAAAAAGGGGCGGGGCAGCACCCGCCGGGTTACCCTTTTTCATCATTGATCACAAGCATTAATTGAAGTTCTGAATTTCAACTGATTCCTGTTTAATATGCATATTAAAGAGGGAGATTGTTTTGATCATGGATGGAACATGCAATATCAATATTAATTTCAGTTGGATTATTTTCAGAAACAACAACGAAATATTGATAATTTATATAAACTAGAGTATATCTATCTATAGATAGTTGTTATAGCTCCATAGACATCTTTATCAAGTCGGAATTTTATTGGCAACAAGCAAACAAACATTGTTTTATTTTCGTTTTTTATTGATTACGAATTAATGAATTATTGATAGTAACATATTATTAGGTGAAGATCTTATAACTATCTGTCTATCTACATATCTATATTCTATGAGGTATTACTAACTTTATTAACAAGAATATTCTTGTTTGTGCCTAGTATACTCCATTAATTTTCCCCACCTTAACTATTATATAAATTCTACACATTTCCCTGAATAATTCAGTCTTTATTTGACGAAAATCGAATATGTAGATAGACAGATAGTTTAGAGAGACAGATAGATTTATATGTTTATTATATAATATAGAATATCTAGCTTAATATTTGGTCCATATAAGTACATAAAAGATAGCAAATAAAATCACAGATCAAATCACAAATACTAATTACAATATCAATATTGCATTTAAATTTTACAAAAATATGCACAAGAATGTTCACATGTATAAAAAAATACCAATATACAAATATAATCATTGCCTGGTAATTACAATACAATACATTGTTTTTAATTAATGAAAGCAATTACATATTTTTGTAATTGTGAATGACAATCAAGACAATGTCATATTACTGTGTCATCTTTGAACAAACTATGAAATGACAGGTCAAAGAACCCCAATTTAGGCAATTAGGCAATTGACACATGTATTGAGCATTTGCTGTATTCTCTACACCCATTCTTTATATCATTCAAAATGCTAATAGCAATTGACATAACGGTCATGGCAGTTGGCAGAATGAGTAGAAATGAATTGCAATAAAGCTCATCCAAACAATGTATATATATCATGGTCAAAAATATTGACCACACCATTCAAGTCATGACCATACACAGAGCACCTGGCCGCCGCCAGAGAACTGCATTCTCAGATGAATATCTCGCTTAATATTTGATACAGTCAGGGCGCGGACGTCTGCGAGAGCACCACTGTTTGCCTCCGCCAACCCAGCTACCTTCTCAGACGAATATCTCGCTTAATATTTGGTCTATTTTCAATCCGAAAACACGTATGGAATCAGTATGATTTATACTACAATTCAGTCCTGATTTGACGTAAATCGGATTAATATAAATGGAGCAGCAGCCGCCGCAAGACAACTGCCTTCTCAGACAAATATCTTAATATTCGGGTTTTTTTAAATCCGAAAATACGTATGGAATCAGTATGAGCTATACTGCCATTCAGTTTTTATTTGAGGAAAATCGGACTTATATTAGAGGAGCAGCAGCCTTTTTAAAGTATATACCTCCCTGCCTACGCTGACGCTGGTAGCAAAAAGCCGGCGGGTTACACGTGAAAGCCGGCGGGTTACACGTGAAAGCCGGCGGGTTACACGTGAAAGCTGGCGGGTTACCCGTAGAACCCCTCAACAAGCCGCCGGGGTGAAATTAGGGACGAATAATTCGCCGGGTTCTACGGGCCACCCGCCGGCTTCCACGGGCCACCCGCCGGCTTCCACGGGTCACCCGCCGGCTTCCACGGTTTTTTTTTTTTTTTTACACCCGTGAGATTTCTACGGTTGTGCCATGCAAGCATGCAAGCATGCACAACCGGCTACCGGGGCCGGGTTTCGCGGCTTGGCCAAGGGTCCCACGGGTGCTTGACGGGTATCCACGGGTGGCCGTATTGGGGCCGCCGGCTTCGAGCCGGGTAGCGATGTCCGCAACTATTACGTAATACTACGGGTTCACTACGGCACAACCGGCCCGTGTGACAGGGGCTTTAGCATGTTGTCTTGCCTAGGAAGTTTAGCAATTGCTCTAAGCTGAAGTGAAGTACAGATAGTTTCATAAAATACGGTGGACTCTAGACAGCTGAAAAAATAAACCTTGGTAAATGTAAGAAATACATCTAATATATCATAAATAAATACTTTTAGGTCCGGCTGTGAGTAACCAGCCATAGCCAGACAGTTCTGTTTAGTGCCACGTAGCTGGGAGGTCTAGTGGTAAGATGCTCGCCTGCTCTTCTGAAGGACCCTGATTCAATCCTGGGCTTGGGCCCTTCATGAGCAACATCTCAGCAACATCTCAGCTGGATGTCGTTCGGATGAGACGTTAAATTGGCAGTCCTTTGTACTCGCCGTCTATGCTGAGGCAAGTAAAAGATCCCACCCATGGGGTAAATGTGTAACATTGGACTCCTCCTCGCTCACCTCGTCAATCAACCCTCGATAGCGGCAAGACTTGCCTTAGAGGGCTGCACTTTCAATATCTATCTATCTATCTATCTATCTATCTATCTATCTATCCATCTATCTATCTACCGTATAGCAGAAGTTGTCTTGCTTTGTCTAGGTTCAATCTGATGGGCTGATATTAATGAAACTAACTGTATGAGACAAAATGATAGGATCTTCTGGGATGGTGTTTCAGTCTTACCTGCATCTTCTTCCTCATCCTTGTTAGAATTATGTTGACACTCTTATTTACGTAATTTCTAGTTAGGTTCATAATTCCCATGATTTTAATGCCATTTTCATATACTTTGTTCATAGGCTAGAATACTGCATTTGTTTTAGGATTGATAAGTCAGGGACCCATGTTGAGTAGTCCCTGAGAGTCTGCTCTGTATTAATTGTGATAACAGGTATATCCACAAAATGCGATTTTCCAAAAACAAAAAGGGTGCTAATAGATTTATTTACAATCATGAATCTCTTAATACAATTGAAAAATATTACATTGCTATCTAAAGACCTTAAATTATGAATGGTTTAAGGTATTTAAGCTTAAATTATGATTGATTAAAATTAAACAGAATCATGACGTTTTAACGCAATGAATATTATTTGTTTCTGACAGGGCTGTCCAGTCACCTTTGCTGTCACACATTCTGAGCTTGGAAGAAAATGTTACAATGTTACAGACAAGTAGATCATAGACATGTAAAAAATCTTTTGTATGGCATGTCTTGGATAGCCTGGCAGCAGTCCTCTCATTTTTCGTGGTATTTTGCAACAGAATGACTGAATATTGTCTGGACAGCAGTATACACACATCAGTGCCAACTATCACCATTTCGCATCATTGGAAATGAGTAATTATGTTTTATCGGCGATGACTAAAAGTCATTCAGTGATAATCTATCAAAAATTTAGTTTCAGAATTTGATATTGCCGATTCACTGCATTAAAATGATGATTGTGGAAACATAACAGCATGTCAAGATTATTAATAGTGTGTGCACTCATTATTTTTCATTATCCCACTCAAGACAAATTTAAACACTGCTGCAGGCCGGGCCCTCATCCTGCAAACTCGGACGAACATGAGGGCTATGCCTACTTGGCTATATCTTGGATGTGTTGACTATGGGCATGTTGTAACTATCAATCAATATACATGTTTATGTTTTAACCATCTCATAAAGACCTAATATTATACATCAACAGGACAGGAAAAATATCAAGTATTACACTGACACACAAGTGACGTTAGAACCATTCTCCACCCTGGCCCTGCCTCCTACAACTCATCTTTTTACAGTTGTGCTTTTTAGAGAAGACCCATGGGACACACTTGGAGAACTCATAAGCTGCAGGCCCAGCCATTTCCCGTCATATGTAGATTAAACCCGGAACAGTTTTCCGTCGTAGTATTTCCAGAATGAAGGATAGCCGCAGAATGGTGGGCCCTGCACATATATAGTCACCATGGCAGTTTCCATAATTCCAAGCAGTGAAGGTCAGTCGCCTGCAGAAGTTATTCTGAAATATGAAATAAGTTTATAAATATTCATGATTGTTACAACGGTTGCTGGAGGAGATGGCTCATTTTCAAGACTCAAGTAATTAAGTTACACTTTGAGACACAATACTGAAATTTAATTACGTTGGCCAAGACAATGAGTTCAGGGAGTAAAAATAGAATTGCATATAGGAAACTACAGCCTCTAACAGGACAAGTCAAGGCCATCCAGTCAAACACATGTATTACAAAAATGTCCCATTTGAAGGGTCTTTAGAGTGCATTGACTTTGATAAAAAAAAAAAAAGAATGGCAGATTTTAAGCTTGCAAAATCAGTTGGATGTAAAGTTTGGTTTTTGAGGCAGAATGATATCTGCCCACAAAACTATGGCAGCAGGTGCAAAACAAAAAGTGATTTACAATAATGATGACAAGTCGAAAAACCCTTGACAGAAATCATCGCTAGGCTTAGCAGCAATATTCGGGACATATATGTGCAAAATTGTTGAAATGGCTGACATAAAACAAACAGCCATAGGCAAAATCCAGTCATTAGGCAATGGAAACTTCCATAGACAACTTCCAAACAAGATGGATACTGAATGGATGTACAGTAGGTCCTTTGGCACCATAGCACCTGTGCCTGTAGGACCCTTAACCCCCTTAGCAACCGAACTTGGAACTCTCAGGACTCCTCAGCAACCATGCACAGATGTGTCACTTGGAGCCTTTGAATGCAGTTCGGAAATGGGCTTTATGGTAAGTCACATGGCCAAACAGAGCAAGTGACCAGTGTGAATTCTAACTAGTATGATTTGGACATCCCTCCTCCTCCCCCGTGCCTGGTAACAGGTTTCTTTGTTCTAGAAGTCTTTCTTGATATGAGTAATTACATAGGAATAATGAGTTTGTGACATTACATGAGTATATATATCTTTAAAGAAAATAAGAAGAAAGAAGATCTCTCTTACCAAAATGAAGTGTTTCGTGTTGGTACAAAGTTGCATCTTGTGTACTCTGGAGCCTTGTTGAGCGGACAAGTGTGTAGCCCTTTGTGATGTCCACTACAATGCACTCACCTGGGTACTTATTGCACAATTTGATGCAATCACATCCTCTTGTCAATTCAAACTGAATTGCCACTCAATGGTTTCTCATAAAGCAGCACAGCAAGGGACAAGACAAGTTGGGACTTCATGGCTAAAGGTGTTGCTGTCTCTGAATAATAGTGTACATGTTTTAATTTGCACTTAATAGATAAAATAGTTTCAAATTGCATTTCTTTATTGTGGTTTTATAGTTGTTTTATACTATAGTATGTGTATGATTATTAATTAATATATTAATATCAGTATTTCAAAGAGTATTCTTATAATGTAACTCCGGATACAATTTCTATGATGCAAATATCATACATACCGTATGCACCAGTCTGGGACACAATGCAAAACTGAAGCTTTGAGAAGAACTTTCAGTTATAAGACAATATTGGCACATTCAGTATGAAATATTCATGCTGTGAAATATAAAGGGTGACAACTAAAATATTTATCTTATATTGGATCAAATTTTGTATTCCAGGCTGTGTTGCCACAATATCTCATGCCAAAGGAAATTGATGTTCATAATTCAAGAATTAGTCAGCAAATTAAAATTGAATCAGTCATGCAAGTCAAACAAGCAAGTTATTGTCCGTTTAATAACCCACATCAATTGCATGTGCTTGATTTATTACCCTCTTAAATTAAGTACAGTTAAGTACTGTTGAAAGGACGAGTTACACTCACAAATGGCATCATAGAAATTACACAACACCAATTTAAAAGCATTAGAATTGACTTAGCAATTCCAGTTTGCAACTGTCATTCAAACCAAATCATATTTTTGCATATTAATATCGACCAAATATACCTTTTAAATCGCTTTAGCTCTGTTCTTTGGTGACATATTTGAATCATTTTGAATTATTGACAGACGCAGTCAGGAATAATTTGACAGTATATGGGAATGTTGTTTCCTGTGAAGCAAAGTGCCATCCTAAAAAATTATGCAATATTTGACGAAACAATACTCGACCAATCCCCCTTAATGTCGTTCACCTTAGTGTAGTAAGGGCACTGACCTTTAGTGACCTACGTGCACGCACACTGAACGTGATTCAAAAGTGACTGAAGGCCCAGAAACACAAGACAACGTGGAGCCTTACAAGGAATGAATGTCTCTTCATTGCAAAGCATGAAATGATTTTCATGTATTTAGCGTACAACATGTCGTTATGTTGAAAGTTTGCCCAACGAAGCATGATATGGCCACTCACTGAAAGCATTGCAGTAATATTTATAACGTATAGTGTTTATGACATACTCCCAACCTATTAAATGCTTTAACACGGTGTGTCGTCACCTATAAGTCAAGCGACTTATTATGGACATTCTTTGCTAGTTTACCTAGTTAAACTAAATAATTGGTTAAATTATGTAGCCCATAGGCTGAGTAAAGACTAAAGAAATCTTCCCTTAAAAATACAAGAGAAATTTATTCATATTTTTTTAGTTTAGGCAATTTTTCAGAATGGCCTGCTTGTCAGAACAAGAATTGTGTGAACTCAGAACATGAACATCTAATTATTCTGTAATTTCATTGTGCCTATAGACTATAAGAGAAATTGATTAATTAACTTTACATGAGTTAACCAGCAAGACATAATTAGGTCGCTGGCCTGAGAGGTAACTCGACTCACTTAGTTACTGCCATTTCATCAACCGCGTACGCACAATTAATTTAGATTCGGTCTAAATTTCTTGGAACGACAGTGTTTGTAAACTTAATTATATTGGCTACCAGCAGATGAATCGTCATTACCTAAATTAACTGGAATTGGTTGTAACAAAGTTTCACTTCAGTGGTTTGCTTAGCTTGATTTGAGTGAAACTTTGCTATGAAAAGCTTTGTGTATGAGCATAAAGCAAGTTGTGTTTTGCAGTGGTCCATATAAACTTTACTTTTAGAATGGGCGGCCGAGTTGGCTCAGTTGGTAGCATGTTGGCGCCAGTGCTGGCGATTAGGTGTTATACTAGAAGGTTTTTCCTCATTTAAACTGAAACTAATTCAGATGTTGGAAAAAGACTTCTTTCTAGCTACATCAACGAAGTTTACACTATCTTATGATCTAACACATAATTTGAAATCTGAAGCTCAGTCCGCTTATATGACCAGCTGCCAGGGGCATACGTAATGATGAGATAAGCTTGGAGTCCACACCATGTTACACATTGACCCCATGGGTGGTGTACTCCACTTGCCTCAGCATAGACACAGAGTACAAGGCACCTGCAATTCATACGTCTCAGCTTATGTAATGAAGAGTGCCCGTGCCGGGTATCAAACCCGAGACCTTCAACAGAGCTGGTCAATTTGGAATTGAGGGATGCCTTAACCATTAGGCCAGTTAGCTGGTATATGAGTACTAGAGTCTCCAGCAAATGATGTCCTTAAACTTCATGTTCTTCAGAAGCAAACTGTCTTTCTGAGATTGACACAGCTTAATGTTTTGGCAACTAAAAATACCTGAAATCAGAATATATACAGGGTGCGGCCTAAAAACTTGCACTGGGCTTCTCCTCTTTGGGGATAGCTCTAGGTTACTCAAATACTTATGAGGTCTTTTAAAGTTTTGCCACATTTAGTCAGGGGTATAAGCAATTGGTCATTGTGATATTTTTGATCATGTAATGTCAGACAATATCAGTGTCTGAATTATTGAGAGGGTGCATGCTGCAGGGCGTGTTCTGAGAGACACATGTCACAGAAGTCAGACTTCTGTCTGCTTGCATGGTGTCTCTAGTTAAGAAAAGTTTACAAATTAGAGATTTCCTAATACACCTCTGAAGCCACCGAAAATATAATATTTGCAGAGAATCCTCTTTCAGTGTTTTCTATACATACATATGTATATTATGGTATTAGATGATAAGAAGGTTGGTTTCAGTTTTGATCCAGCAAGGTCATAAAGTTAAAACAGAGATATATAATGGTATTCCAGAGGGACTTTTGTACCTACAACTAATCTGGAAAACATCACATGATTTTCAGGAAGATGGGCCAGTTAATAAGACAGAAAAGACAGAAAATTGATCAGAATCTAAAATGGCACTTTCCACCTCAAACGTGTCAATGGTCTACCTTCTTATTAAAAATTAATCTATTTGTCCTGTTTTTGGTGGCAAAGGTCAACAAAGGTGACTGTAACACTTCTGTATGATCAGTGACATAATCTAGTGCTTGTATAGCAAAGGCCAAGGTGAAAATGACCCGAAGGTGTGATAAGTGTGCATGTGCTATATTTAGATCCATATTATCAATAATTCGTGAGGAAAAAAATAAAATATATTAATAAAGATAATGTAGGACAGTCACTATAATTACTTTCGTGTGTATGACTGCAGCTGCATGTGATGATTACCACTTGAGATAATAACAGAATAGGTAGCAGTAGCTGCTGGTGCAAGTTTTTATGCCGCACCCTGTATTGAACAACAGACAGAGATCTGATGAGCTGCCAGTTACGTACTTTTGAACTTCACGGCATTTGTGTCATCAGTCCCAGATATTATCTCAAACTGATAGACAAAGACATTGGTCAACCATTTCGCAATTACATAGTATTACATGTACTTTTAACCAATCAAGGTACATCCCCCTCAACTCCCAATGCAGGGTGTACAGTAGCTGATCCCCGACAGTGGTCAATGTTCTGGTACCCTTGCTGACCACCAAAAAATACAGTTATAGGTTTCCAAATGTTAAGGTACAATTAGGTACTTAGGGTTTCGGTCAGAAACCTTCTGATGAGGATATTGGGGTTGATACCAGTCTTTCTTTTAAGATTAAATCTCGGGTTACTTGCTCGAGATATTCATTTGGTGGTCCCTGGAATTGAGAGTCTTGGGTGAAACTAATGAAAGATCCCATACAAGGAATAACATGTGTAGCACTGTAGCTGTTCTTAATCATTTTCTGCATTATAACGCTGTCCTCTGCAAAAGTTCAGTTGGCCATAGTAAAACTGAAATAATACATATAACTGAAGGACATCGCATTATTCGTGACACTCGAGGCTATAAGCTGATAAGACTTGTGGTTTACAATGGACAAGTGTTATCTGACCAATGGTCACTTCCAATTCAAGGCTTATCGACGATCCATTAGGCCATAGCCAGCAAGGCCAAGCACTTGATTAGTAATTTATGAGGTATTGTGCATCATTGTCACATATGACATGTAATCAAGCTGCCTGCACGCAATAATGGCAGCCACTGATTGCAGAATACGATGGTGTAGCACTTCGCCAGGGTTGCAGTCTTTAGTTCCTTACTGAACTGGTATTCCTTTATTTCTATGGTATACAATTTACATATTCAACTTAACTCAAAGAAAATAATTTATCACTATAAAGACAGCCTCACAATTAAGACCACTGCATTGTTGACGGAAGTTTAACCTCATCATTTTAATTTATCTCTCAATAAGTAGTCCCGAACAATTACTACCATGCTATTAGTGAAAACTGAAGGGAATAATTGTGATCTTATACAAGCAACCAGGACTGCTTGGTAAGCCAAAAGGTTGAGACAAATTCATTTGTGATATTTTGTAGAATACATGTATATCAGATCTATTAATGTCCCTAACAGCAGAAACATAGATGACTATAAGCTGATAAGCAAATGTATTTTGAATAAATTACTTCGTTAAGCCGAAAGAGATCACTACAATTCACTTCTAGCTTGAAACAAAAATAACTGTAAAGCGTCAGTGGACAATACTTAAGGATGTTATTAACAAGAAAAGTTAACAGACAAAGAGGTGAAATGTAGATAACGAATTGTCAAAAAAAATAACCCCGGCATCAATTTGGACCCTATATCTTATATAAATGGTGAAATAAAGAACGCCTCTTTTTTTATCATACGTTCACAAATATTAAATTGAAACAATTATAAGACATTAAAAGATGCTAGTCCAGGACTAGATGGCGTACATTCTAAGGTAATTAAGAGTACATAAATTGATGGCTGGAATATATAGTATTAATATGGTAAAAAATGTACTTCCTATGTTTACAAAACGTCTTGTTTATTTTGCAAATGTCCAGAGTCATTTGAATTATGCCCTGAGTGCCTGGGGTCCTATGTTAAAAGCCAGTAATCTAAAGAAATTGAAGGTTAAACAAAACCAAGCTGTCAGAGCAATGTTTAATTTAAAAAGAAGAACCAAACTAAGCCCATTTTATAAGAAAGCTGAGATTCTTGTGTTAGAAGATCTAGTAGATTTGTCTCTGTTAGGTATTTCATAAAGGTGTGTGAATGATACTCTGCCAAAACGTATTGCCAATTTAATTGAAATTCCATCGCATAACCAAGCAACTAGAAATAGAAACATTTTGCAAACACCTATTCATACCCTTCAGATTTATAATTAAAGTTTTTCAGGAAGAGCTCCGCACCTTTGGCTGCATTTGCCACAGCAATTAAGAAATGTAAAGACTCAAATATCATTTGTGTGTGTGTAAAATCCTATTAAAAAATCACGTTTCAATCATTATTAGCATTATATATTTGTTTGTTTTTTTCTCTTTTCATTGAAAAATGGTGTTGAAGATACGAAAATTAAGTCCATTGTTTATTTTTAATTTTTCTCGTTTTTCTTGTTGCCTTGTATTATATATTCTGTATTTTTGATTAATTAAAAATCTTTCTTTTACTGGGGACCATCCACCCTATGGGTTACTGTATATTGTTGTACTCGGGTGTATCCCCATTACCAGTCAGTTTTGTGATATTCCTGAAATATGTAACACTAAGTTGCAAAATTGTATTAATAAATAAACTCTCAACTCTATCATATATTTTATCACCACTGACTCATATTTTGAATCTCTCTTTTTCACAAGGCTTCTTCCCAAACAAAATGAAAATTGTTAAAATAGTTCCACTTGATAAATCTGGTGATTCTCCATCAAACAGCCTGTATCAGTCTTACCCCTTTTTTCGAAAATATTTGAAAGACTTGCGTACAATAGGCTCTACAATTTTATCGAAAAAAATTATTTACTTTATAGATTTCAATTTGGTTTCCAAGCAAATCATATCACCAACCTTGCCCTTATCATCTTAATAAATTCTATCTGCAATAGACAAAGGCAATATAGTGGTATTACAAAACAAATTGCATAAGTAGGTATGGCATACACTTTATTGGCTAACTGATTGCAGACTATCTTCTTAATAGAAAACATTATCATCTCTTTTGGTAGTTATAATTCCAAGAAAGCAAGTGTTACCTGTGCTGTGGTGTTCCACAGGGATCCATCCTTGGGCCACTTTTGTTTTTGTTGTATGTTAACGACATTGTACATGTCTCTGACAACCTATTTCCAATAAGTTTCGTAGATGATTGATACCAAAATATTCTTAGAAGGTACAAGTTTAACTGAAATCTGTAATGTAATGAGTGTTGAACTAGAGAAAATCTTTTACTAGCTCCAAGCTAACAAATTAACATTGAATATTGCTAAAACACAGTATATGTGTGTTTAGATCAGCAAGAAATAAACTTGAAATGAATCACTCTATTAATATCAATAATACAGCTATTGACTGTGTCAGCTACAGTAAGTTTATTGGTGTAACACTTGACCCATGTTTATGCTGGAACAATAATTTAAAAAATATATAAATATAAAGGTGGCCAAAGGAAAATAATACTGTGTAAAGCAACAAGGTATTTGGCATTAGACACTTTAAAGATGCTGTATCACAGGCTTATCTACCCACATTTCACTTATTGTATTGAGGTATGGGGCAATGCCGCTCATGTATATCTGTCATCATTAGGTAAACTACAAAAAAAATCATCAGAATTTTTAGTTAATGCTTTTTACCTTCGGTTGCAAATTCACTGTTTCAGTGGAACCTTGAAGTAAATACCAGAATGACTAGAAATAGCCACAAATTATATGTACAAACTTGCAGAATAATTCAATATCACAGGTCAATAAGGCTTCAGGGAATAAGTAAATGGAATGATGTACTTAACTATGTAAAGATAACCTGTTCCGTCGGCACTTTCAAAAAACACTGTTGTCATTTTACTTTTCTCTAATCTTTATTTTGTAATTTCTGTTTTTATGTTTATGTTTTATCCTCATTTTATTTTGTACTTGACATCTAAATAACAATGTATATCCACTTAATAGTGTCAGAATGAATAAACTGAAATTGAAATAACTGTCTGTGTGGTTGATGGAACGTGATATTTCCATGTCTTGCTCAAAGGCTCATTGACAAGAGGGAAAGTGCACCTGCCATGTCTTGTTCTGTTACAGGGGATAATCTCTCACTTTTTAATTTGTTTTGACAACCGATATGAAGGATCGATTTGCCTCAAGTGAAATCCGATTATGTGGCTTCTCAGATGCAGGAGTTTAACTGTTTCATCCATCCTTAAATTGTTCTTGTTTCAGGGAAGCACGAGAGGGGGCAGCGCCTCACAGACCAACCAGATGCGCAAGAGGCGGAAAGCCATCAAACTAGTGGCTGTCGTTGTGGCCCTCTTCGCTCTGCTTTGGTTGCCAATTCACATATTCTACTTGTGGTTTAGATTTGACACAAACTTCCCTAGGAATGTCGTCATGTATGTCTACAAGGTCATCGCTCACACATTATCATACGCCAATTCATGTGTCAACCCTTTCGTCTACAGGTATGCATGACTTTCCTTAACTTAACTAACAAATTGCACAAATATTTAACCCAAATTGTGTTTTTGCATTAGCTTTCTATTTGACACTATTGATATAGACCCCCGAGTGTTTCCAGTAGAGTGTCAAATGTACAATATGGGAGATATTTAATCATAGAATAAGTTCCAGAAGAAAAAAAACGTTCGGTTAATTTAGACAATTCAATGTTTTGAACGATGTTTGAACCGTTACTGGTTTCGTTTGATAGCACCTGACTCATCAACACTTGCATGTTCCTGTTTGCAGTTTTTTGAGTGATGGATTCCGGAAGGCGGTCAAGAAAGCATTTCCGGTGCTTACACGGACCCGCACTTCTTTAGCAGTCTCCCAGGTGTCAGCACCTCCTGCGAATTCATACGCCATGTGTCCGACAGAGTGCGCTCCAAGCAGACCGGCCATTACAAAAGACACAATGACAAAAACAACCAGTGCTGACACCTCGCCAGACGTTTCTCCTGGCCAGAAAGATTTGGACAGACAAAATGAGAACCAAGTTGAGTTCAGCACCAAATATATCAAAGAGGGCCAAAATGGCGAAGAGGCCAGAGTTCTATTCTGCCGGAAGCCGCCTCGGAATGGCGATTGTGACGTCACAGAAGCTGATGAAGATGGCGAAAACGATCCAAATAGTTAAGGGATCAAAATGACTTAATCTTGACCAATTACCAGCCTTTATTGATATACTGCATTTGACAATGTAAAGACCTGTAGACATGTTTGAAATATTTGATGTAGTAGTGATCAACGGGACATTGTAAATTGTATTGTGAACTGCTCAATAGTTGTATCATGTTTGTAGAAGTTCTCTCTGTTATAGTTTCTTTTGATTGCAATTGGTCTTCAGACTTTGAATTGCAGACATTAATGATTATTGTAGCCGATGATTAAATTGTGTTGATTTCAATGCACAACCTCATGAAGATCTCAGTTTACAAAATTGTATATTTTTATTTCTACATTATTCTCTGTATTATTGTGATTTGAATGTGAATATGACTATGGAGTGCTCATACTCCACAAAAGCCATTTAACAAATGTACAGAATTCAACGTTGTGTCTGAAATATTGTGATGTGTCTTGTAAATATTAAGAATATAATTTATTATATCATATAGACTGCAGGAGAGTATGGCAACGTGTAAATTGTATATTCGATGTTGTTACATATTTATATTTGTATGAAAATATCTTCATATCGTATTTTTATCCCTTGGTATTGTTTGCAGAATGGTCTATTGTCTTAGGTAATTCATAATGCCAATTGTAAGGTACAAAAATTGTGAAATAGCTGCCTTCCTGAATACAAGCTATTGCAATTTGCAAAGTGTGACTGAACATCAGATTTAAGCACAAATTTCATCTATTGTATTTTTTGGAAAGCAGTGTATAACTGTGCTTATATGCTTGACTGTGAAACTTCTAGTCCACCCGTTTCATGTGAGGTCAATTGCAAAACATGGAGTAATATTTCATGTTTGCTAGGTTGTTATGCACTATATATTTGCCCGTTTCGTTATGTAAGGTAGAAAATAATTTCATATCTTAAATCGTTACTCGTTATTGTACAGTATTGTCGATGTATTGCGCTGAGTAAAATATATTTAGAAGGAATTTTGGTGTCTGATTTCTCAAGTGGTAAAAGTAAAGTCATATAAGCACGTTGACTTACAGGTTCGGATCAGCCTCATGTGCTTAATACAAGTTGTTATTTTAATGAATCACCCCAGAAACAGCAAGATCACTTTGTAAAACTATGGACTCCATAAAAATCCATATCTTTGAGCAAACGGTACTCCACTGATGGGCCCCAAAGTACAAAAGAAGAATTTTGTCAGACTGATAATGACTGGCTAACCTGATGATAATGATTTTACAAAATCTTCAATTCTTCATTTAAAGCAACTGTATCATAATAGCAAGACCTTATCTTAATCTGCAACTTCTGCTGCATGATCATTCAGGCTTTAGGTCCTGTATTTAATTAAATACTCAGCTTTACTGTACAACATCTTATTTCCTCAAATTTGCCAGGATCTCTCATCAGGTGGAGAGACAAGGTGTTGGGCAGAAGAGTGTGGCATAAAGTTATTGACCGGAAGTAGTGTAAACTCACTGGATGGTAGCTGAAGAGGTAAACAAGATGATTCAGGTCATTGTAAAAGAAGTAAAAAGGTCAGGTCAGTTAGTACATTCTTAGCTAACGGGAAAAACATGTAGGATAAATGCCATTACTGGGCAGAGGAAGGCATGCTGCTGCTAATTGCCAAGACCTTGACGGAATATTTTAACAGAGTTCGCCTTTGTGGCCCCTAACAGGCAGACACTAAATATCTAATAGTATATATCGAAGGCAGCAAAAACGTCTCACCAGCCAGTTTATTTTATTGACTTTATTAATTTATATCAAATTTTACAAACCAACAACAGAGAACATGTTCATGAGTTCGTCTACAATGGAGAGTTAATGAAGAATTGACAATGGTGGAGAAGATTCAGCCTCGTTCTCACTCCATTGTTCCATTGTTCCTCTGCAGGATTATGCCAGTCACGTGGTAGAGTGGTTCCGGTCATGTGACTAAACAACTGTTTACAAAAGGCACGGAATTGGATCTGATGCAAACAGGGCTTGTGTAAACAGTGTGGGGAGGTAACTCACATGAAACTATGTACAACATGACAGTGAAAGGGTTGGTTACATGATGATACTGGGTTTAATGGTAATATACACCTAAATACATAATACTATGAATAAGTAGTCGTTGTTAGGTACATAAGGTTTCTGGTGTTTACATGTACTAAGATAATGTTAAAGCAATGAGTTAGAATCAGAATGGGGGGGGGGGGGGGGGGGTCTTAGTTGGAATACTTACAGCGTCCGAAGACTACGAATCGTTATGGGTAATTACTCTCAACTCGAATCCTCAGAAATACATGGACAGATACATGATGAAATGTACTAGGCAGAAAGAAATCGTTACATCCTTCATAAGCTGAAGTTAGTCAAGAAACACGAAACTAGGCCATGAATAGCACAGTGGGTGTAAACCAGCAAAGGCCTCTGAATGCCTTCAAAAGATGAGAACTGGCAACGGGGTTCATGAACAAAATTAACATTTCTTGTCCTTAAAAGCAAATTAAAGCTTCAGTTTAAACGATCATTTAACTGATCTCACAATAATGATACACAAAACGAATTACACTGAAATTGTTCGTAACCTCAAACACCAGATGGCACTTTAGTTTGGCGCCACTTTTGAAAACTGACAGCAGACAACCAAAGTAACAATCCATGAAAATTTAATATTCCAATGTTATAGCGTCGTTGAAGATCTTAAAATTGTCTGAGCTGAATACTGAACAAGGTCGATGATTCTTTGCTACATATATGTCAAATCTACGATGTTTTTCTTTAAAAAAAAAGTTCATTGATCATTTATTTGATTTTCATTTTGAGAAGGAGTTGAAGAACGACTGATGTCACTAATTATGTAAGGAGCATCATAGGAGGAAGCGACCCCTGGTGGCGCTAACTGTGCAGCTTCCTGCGGAAGTGATGTTGCACAGGGCCCCGTTATGGGCGTAGTGGCCTGCTCGGTCGACCCCCCCGACGTTGGTCACAAGGGCGTTTCTCCATTTTCGGGTCGAACAAGGTACCGTTGGCCATTCAGCATAGACATGGACTGGATCCTATGGATCTGTATATACCAAAAGAAAACATTTAGTACAATGTATTACGAATAGCTGCTCTAAATTTTGAAACATGCAAAATCCAAAAATCGACTTCTTCACTCTTTTAAGAAATTATATTGAAAGGAAAGTGCAAAGAAAAGAAAGCAAAGGGTTCGAAAGAAATAGTGATGGAAAGTAATATGTCACAACAAAACCGAACAACAAAACAATACTTAATTTGATAAATACTGTTTAAATTGCCTGACATATTTCCAGTGAGTTTTCTGACATAGAAGTAGATAGCGTTACCCACACAGACGCAGAGGCATGCAAGGAAGGTGGGACAAAGTTGTCGCCTTTGGGCGTCCCCAATATTAAGGGACAATTAAAAATGAAAGGGAAGGCACCCATCTTGAATGTTCGAACTGTTTGGCTTGCCTTTGAGCAGCTCAGCAGCTGAGACTTGGAGGCTGAATGAGGTGAGGTAAGCTGAAAGAGGATGGGTGGTAGGCTTCGAACATTCGGTCAGGGGCCAACGTCACGGCTACCTGGTGAGTGGGCACTTCGGTCACTGATGTGAAAATGGAGACGTTGCCACTGGTGCCACGTCGCCCCGACGTGTAGCGTCCGTGTCGTTGTTGGTAGCGATCCCAGTGCAATCGCACAGTCTGTCGAACCTGCACCAATTCGGACTAAATGAGTGACAGAGTAAAGTTTACAGTCGTCACACAACAACCAGCAGTTGCTTTCACTTCACGCCAGGTGGCCAGCGCGAGTCTAGCTCCGTCTGCTGTTATGACACAAACCACTGAAAGCAGTTTCCAGAGCAGAATGCGAGCAGAAAATATGTTGAAGACGTTGAAAAGGAACCTTGTCCAGCAGTAAGAGTGACAACAACGGACATGAAAGGCACAAATACATACTGGGGACTGCAAACACAGCCCTCCTGTAGACCCACAGGCAGTTATTTCTTCCTTTTTGATATTTCTTCTTTTTCTTTTAATTCCAGGGTAAATTTGATGGGTGCACGTGGAAGCTAGCGCCTTCTAGACAGATATTCGTGCTATTTTTTTTTTGGAATCTTTGACGACCTTCACTGAGTAAAGCAAAAGGTCAACCAAAACTGGATGAAAGGAACAGAAAACGAACGTTGGAGGAACGCAAGAGTCAAACTGATAGGTGAAACTGTGCGACGAGTGAGCAAAGCTATGATGACGTCACGTAAATGACGTCATAGGTGAGCAAGCTGGTGATACTCGCCGTTGGCGGCCACGTGGCGGCAGTTGGCAGCCGTATAGACTGTGACAGTGTTCGAACCCGTCCTGGCCGGAAGGTAGCCCTTTGAAAATCGCCACAACTGGTACTCCCGGTTCAGTTTCTCACGCACCTAGCGAAACACTTGCACACATGAGGCACCGCAAAACACATGAACGGCAAATGCTGTGCTCTTACACATTGTCCTGTCCGCACCCAGGCCTACGCCACACGATGGTCAAAACAACTAAGATATTTATAAAATGCATTGAGCCTGGTTGTTCCATTGATATGCAGATACTTTGTCTGGTTTTAAATCATTGTAATTACACAATTCCAGCTTGTTTTTCGTCATTTACATATATATTAGGTTTGAATCAAAACATCCTATAAACTGATTGCATTACACCCACACTTGGATGCCAAATTGAGTTATGCCTAAAATCCCATACATTGTGCAGCAGTTTAATCTATTTTCAGCCCTTTTTTCCTTGTAAGGTACTAAGTGGATATCTGACTCTACTCTTAACGTAGGTGTTCTCAGGTGCGTTCTAATGTGACATAATATTGCGTTGTGTGACAGTGGCCGGATATGGAAAAGACAGTGAAAGGTCACAGCAGAAAAATCCCTAGACGATTTCATTGCATGTCTTTGGGCCCAAAACTTCTACAATTACTACCCACGTGACTTTCTTGGCTGTTTGATTTATGGGTTTTCAAAACAAGCCATGCAATGAAACTGCCAGATGTTTGCCGTCTTAGACAGACATGAATGTAAAATGCAAAGAGAGCAACACTTAACATTCATTGTTACACTTAAATGGTTGTTAATTGGATTAAAAGTTGTTATAGAAACTATTATGATAAAATATTCAAAAAGTAAATACATAAATATTGTTATAATAATGTAGGCCTACTTAATATTGTTATAAGGCCACCACTAGGGCGTTTTAAAGTTCCCATGCACGTTATCCTATATTTAATTATTTCGTTTCAATTTGCAATTTTCAGAACGATGCAAACATATATGTATGACATACAATTTTTAATTTGGACATAAAACCGCGATAGCTTGTGATGCAATATACGCCTGAGTACTGTACACCAATTCGGTTGAAGAAACGTGTTAGTAAAATACGTTTAATCATATATATTACCCAAATCGAATGATTATCTGTGAAGGAGAATCATTTGTCCAAAATAATAAACTTTCCTGGCACATAATTATAAACTAGGTAACACGTGTTTTTCTTTAAGGTTTGGCAGTTACATCATCACAACGTGCATGGAGGCTTTACCCAATTTAAATAACAATATCTGCAGGTAGCCCAACTATTATGGCTACTGGTATTAATGTCTGTTTTGGCCTGGACCCTGGGCGAGTTTAGTGAGAGATCCAGACGCAATAATTTTGACTGCAAACTGAAACGCGGTGACAGTTAATGAATGTGTATGCATTATGCTCCTATATATCATACATTCCATGTTATATTGCAATATAGCTGCCAAAAGTGATGGTTTTATTACTGGTAGGTTGCTGCCACCGTCACTACCCAGGGAAACCCTTCAGCTGGTATAAGTATATTGTGTGAGGATGACCTTAGAGATGGTCCCTCTAGCTGACCACTCGTGACAATAGGGGTGACCTCTGACCTACCTCTGCATTGAGGAAACAGTAGAGGAGGGCGATGAAGAACCCTTGGAAGGATGCTAAGAACTGTGAGGTATACATATACACAGCGAACTTGGCTGCATGTCCTAATGGCGGTTGCACCATCACCAGAAAGTTGTTGACGCCCAGCAGCGGAAGTAGAACAATGGCCGCCTTCACGGCTTTCCTGCAACAGACAATAAGAGGAGTCACAATAAGACAGTGAGACCAATAGGAGTCACACAAGGAGTCAGTTTCAGAAAAAAGTTACGGTGTCACCCTGCACCGCTCACATTGCACCTGCTAACTGCTGACTGTTGTAAATAAGAATTCCAATGAAACAACGAGTTTTTTGTTCGATGGAAATTTAATCTAAAGAAAATATGTTGTCAAGAAACTCCTAGACCTGTAGGCCAATTTATAACAAAAAGTTCACAGAAGTACTAAAATCAATTGTAAAACCTATAAAAAAAGTCCATTTATTAATCCAGGCATTTATCTTATAATCAATTAATATTCAACAATATCAGTCATCCCAGTCACCCCATAAAAAAGCTTCTTATTAATTGTGTTGATTTCCAGGGAATTTGCAAAATCCTTTGTGTGTCTTTCGCTAATCCCTGCCATTAAGTCAGAACGATGATCCTAATATTTTCAATATTTCCATTCCATTAGTCACAAGGCAAGCAAGATATTATTTATTAATATTTACATTGATTGTTAGCTCCAATTAAGGATGAGTCTTTTCGTAATTAATAGGAATATAGCCTGTTCTAAATAAACCTGTTATTCTCATTTCTATAATTATCCAAAACGACAATGGGAAGGATTCTGGAAATAACAGTTGATTGATTGTTTTACTTGCAATGGAATTTTATCATCTGTCCGGTAAATCGTTTTAACAAAAAAATACAGAAATAAATTAAAAAAAACAACCAAATATTAAATCTTTCTTAATAGGATGTTATCACAATGTTTGTTCCACACCCGTCAGTGTTTATCACACCAAGGGGAGTGTTGCGAACATATATCACTTATTGTTATCTCATATCTTTAAATCACGTGAGTGTTAATGGTGCTCATAAAAGCATAGCTAATCAAAATCAATAAATCGTGATGTAGTAAACTACTGACTTTTTGAAAGTATGTTGTATTTAAATATGAATGTACAGCGCATTTTCCCCAATAACTTCGGGGTTTGGGTGACACATTTCTGAATACTAGAAGCAAGTAATATCTCTTATTATTTTGTTTATGACCCGAGGTGCTACTAACTTATTGATAAGCAGAGCCCAAAATTAACAGATTCAAAGCAAAAAGAAAAAGTTATATTTAGAATACGTCAGAAATTTTGAAACACCTCCCCAACAAATTGCATATTATAACATCCCAAAAATACATAATGACTCCAAAAATGTATCAGTGCAACTGTTGCCAGCATCAAACCAGCATGGGTCCTGGTGTCTGTGTGGCGTAATTTCTGGGAATATTAAAGACGCCTGACAGGAACAGGAAATAGACGAGCATCATAATGAGAACAATTTGCCTCCAAGGAAGGAAACAGCCAACAAGTGTCTGCGCATGCGCCCACCAACATGTCCTGCCATTTTTCGGGCCCTAACAGCCAGTATTGCATGATATTTCTTCCCGCAGGCGGCAAGATTTTAGCAGGGTTTATTTCCTGGAATTTCGTGGAAATGGGTCTGCTAGGAATTGGCGCCAAATTGCGGAGCTCACACTGATAGAGCCCGGCTCGAACAAGTTCCTGTGTCCTTAGAGAAATACAATACATTTTCACCTTATCCTTTACTACACCTTTCTCTGCTCTTATTTGTCTTTATACAGAGCTATACAGTTTCAGTTGTCTGCCCAGACCACTAAAATATTCTTTAAATTTCCTTGTTTTCTTCCCTCTTCAACCATGCATCTTTTTAAATATGTTTGTATAAATGCTATGTTTAATTAAGAAATATTCAATTACCCAATCTCACACAATCTGGATCTTCAAATAATTCTCTTTTCTTCTCTTTCCAATTTTACAAAATCAATCTTCTCATTTTCTTATTAAGAAATGTACCAGTAAATTAAAAATGCTTTACCTGACTTGTTCTGCTTCATTAGAATGACTTTCTCGTAACTTGGTGACCAGTACCCGTACGATGTTCAGAAGGAAAAGTAAATTAACCTGCAAATTATAAGAAAACCATGTTATCAATATTATTCCATTCATCCGTTTTTACAAAAAGATGAAAACTAAAGCAATTTAGCGTTGAATGCCTGAAATGCATACAGTACTTACACATATAATTGCAGCTCTAGGCCCCTCCAGTATCCAGTACTGAGGTTTAAAGGAATAAGTGAACCAGCATCTGAAAAAGAGCAAAAAAAGTAAATGTTATAGTTTGCAGTCTGTTACGACACTCAAGCAGTCTCAACCGACTTCACAATTAGAGTTACACCCTTGAAAAGGCAACTTCTGAACTTTTTGTACTTGTTCCCTCGTAATTCAATTGATCTGCAGAATGTTGCTTGCTTAATTTTGTACAATATGTGCATTACCACAAGTAATTAATTCGGTCACAATTTATCTGCACGATGGTGAAGCATTACTTAATGATGAGCACATCATGTGTGATGGAAATGGGATGTGGCTGGTTCAAAGTGCACAGGTTGGGGTTCTAACCCTATATGATTTATATCTCAGACACTTAAGTTATCGCAAGTTATGACAAATAAGACATTCAGCTGAGTGCGTTTTTCCTTCAAATGACCTTGGATACAGACTTTGAGGTCAAACAGACAGTCAACCAATCAACTGCAAAATGACATACAACTATAAGCAGCATTTCTGGCACAGCATATGTCCTAAGTAAGTAAGTTAATTTCCTGCAGCATTTTCTCTTTTCAGACTTCTTCCTTGGTTAGAAAGATGCATTGCCCAACTGCAGCTCTTATGCATCATTAATTCACGAGTCGAAAAAACTTCTTGTCCTCTCTCGACAGAAGGAAACAGAAACAGCACTCCTTCAGTGCCCTCGGGTCAAGAATTCAACTTGTGATTTTGCGTGGTTACCAAGGAGATAAATTATACGTTTATGATAATGGTACATATCTTTTTGAATGCCTTCTTGTCTTACCAGATGATATTCCCTGCTTATTAGTTACATGATACATTTTGCATGCATCTCAACACATTTCACACAACCATTCCTTACTTAGATTTTATCATTTTACCTGTGTTATATTAAATATATTTAGCATAAATATACATTGCAAGGTGTGTCTACCATTAGCATCTCATCATAAATATTAAGTTGTAGTTAGCATGGAATCGATCCCTGTATTATTGCAGATTTTATCCCTATTATATTTCCATATATACCATGATATATGTCTGCTTTAAACATTTAATCGTATCTAGGTTAGGTTTTCTTATAAATGCTGCAAATACATGCATACCACTTTGTCATTTGTACTTGTACTGAATGCTAATGTGATGTGTCTAAGCCGAAGGGTTATTTCTACACAATAGAATTCACTATTGCAACAAGCTGAGTAGGTCTAAAGAGGGCATTATACAGCACATTGATAGTCTGGCCCTGATGGATAGAATACGATTTATCGCACAAGAGATGCCAAGCCCTTGCCACCATTTTCTTTGTCCCCAGCGATTTTAAGCCGCTTCTCTCTATATCCAGGAAATGGACTCATCAACTGAATCTGCACATATTGCAGTCTAGTTGGCCTTTTACCACCTAATATGTTTGTTCATCTATTCGTCTGGACTGTGTCCACTTTTACCTTCTTAGCCAGTGGCTACCATGGTCACTGTCTTTGTTTTGTGGATGATTAGAACGCTGAAGTCGCGTCTTCAAAAGAGGCCACATTAAGCTGACGCCAAGAAAACCAAAAGCAGTGTATGGACGTCTTTCTTTGTAATCTATACTATTCCTCTGTCTTGCACTGGCTATGGCTACCAGCACAAACATCAAAACTGGTAGTATGAATATATTTTGTAACATATCTATAATAGCCTCCCAAAAAAGCTATTGCACTTACTGGTCACTTAGGTTATAATTTAAAATTATGCAGACAATTTAAAACAAAAGGTGTTGAAATGCAATAACAGGAAGCGCATATACACAAAGCTAATGCCTGTGGTAAACAGTCAATTCAACAGGCCATTCACACAGAAAGCAGCTTTTGCTAATTTATCATACCCACTGACATAAATCTCAAATCTTCTATTTTTCAGAATATCAGCTTAGCTCAGAAATGTCAGCCTGTTTGCCCAAAAGACATGAATATGTTGGCTGTCCTCATGAAATGCCAAGACTTCAACTCAATTGCTCTACTAATATGCATAGACTATGACTTAGTCCTACAGGTATTCATCTAGAAGTTCATCTGTACGTCATACACATTCCACAATCTTCAACTTCTAAATCCCCTGTTTGTTTAATTGAATGTTCTAACAGTATTATTGAACGTTCATGACAAGCAGAAAATGTGAAGTCTAGCTCACATACAACAATGACAATTAATGATAACAAAACCGAGCCTCACATGTTCGAACATATTTCTTTCCATATTTCCTATACAGTAAACTATCTACATCCAACAGAAATATTGTTAAAGTGCCAGACTTCTTTACAGAAGAATTGGACTAAATTAGTACCTCATATTACGATTTCAAACTTCAGTGACTTTTACTATGGAATTATGTTATAATCTTGCTACAGCTACAATGTTACTAATTACAACATGACCATATTGCATGGCACTAGTAGCATATACGTCTTGGCTCATCAGCCTTGGAGAATGGCTGGATAGCCCCTCATGTGCCACAATATCAGCAATATCAGTCATGGCAGCTCTTTATTAGGGATTCTTTCCATCCCCGCTGACAGGGACAGACAGCTGACCTTCTTGCTGCCTTCAAACTTGCCTTTCCCCTCCTCCATTAGTGTTACATCATCTGATGTAACTTGGGTGAAACTGAGCTTTACACTCTTCCCCGTTCCCAGTGGCTGGTCACTGCTGTCTGGAGAAAAATCCGTGCAGCAAGACTTTAGCTATAGTACACCATGTGCCAGCGCAGTACAGGGCTAAAGAAGAATGGTGTATATTATGCACTCTAGAGACTGTAGACATGAAACATTTCTGTGTAAAATGGCAACTTCGAACTTCGAACATATAAAGATTGCTTGAACTATTTTCTGACGTTAATTCCTGGATTTATGAAAACCCATGTGAAAGACACTCGGTTTGTGAAATACAATAAAATAGAAATAACTCTCCTTGCACAGAGGCAATACGCATAAAAGGCTGTAAAAATGAGTAACTGTAGACCTTCAATGCTTACATTTTACAGTTGGCTATAGAATATGAACAAAACAAGATGGAAGAAATAGCTATTGCCAACTCTTGGATGAAAATCTTTTGACTAGAATTTCAGCGGTATATATGACGGTGTTCAGGGGCGTCGATTCAGGGGAGGGGGGGGGGGAATGTGCAATCATTCTATAGCCAACTGTAAAATGTAAGCATTGAATGTCTACAGTTACACCCCTAAAATTAACAAATGAAAATTAACATTTTTCTACACACTTTGGTTTTGGAATTTTTGTGCTTTGTTAAACAGTGTTACACTTTATATCACATATCGCTGCCACGTGACTTGTACACACTTGTACAATGTACGTGGGAGGGAAATTCACGGTGCGACAGACGAAGCAGGCTTGCAGCCCCCCCCCCCCCCCTCCAACAAGAGAAATCGACGCCTATGACGGTGTCTACAATGACTGACCTCCGCTAGCTATATTACTAACACGTTAAATAGCCCTATGCAAGTTTGTCTACCTTGGTTAATTTTGGTGAGACAAGCTTTTTTTTTTTTGTACTAAGAATTTTTGTCATCATTTATGACATACTTGGCATTGCCTAAGGCTGACTAAGAAATGTCAGAGGAAACTTGCTGTGGAGTCAGTAATTCTAGACAATTAAAATGTCTAAAGTTAGTCAAAAATGTTCGAAAGGTCGGTCAAAACTCCTGAAAGTTAGCTGCTGTGACTAACATTCTACTAAAGATATTTTCAGTGCCCAAACCATAGAAGTTAGTACATATCCGCTATATGTGCACTGTAGAAATAGCTCTACCTGTCGCCACCTACGTAGCTTTCCGTCTACTTTGAAGCTTTTTCAAAACCCCTACACTATTGCATTGGGCTTAAATCTTGTGAAGAAACTTTAAAGTGAAGAAGAACATTAGTGGTTACTTTTGCAAACTTTTTGCTGGTGGGCTTTACTTTTTATCCCTATCAACTTAGCAGTATCTGTTTATTGCGTGAGTCATGGAAGTGAAGCCATGAGATGAAGAGCTTTATATCTCATTATAGTTACTTTCAAGAATGAAAACAAGTCAAATGCACACAATATTATCTTTCAGCAAATTATAACAGAGGAGCCAATATTCATTGGATTCCTAACAATGGTATGTGCATGAACATCTATGTTAAGGTCACCTTTAGGCTGTGGTCGTTTTATCATATTGTTTATTGTGTTTCGGTCATGAGGTAAAACTGTATTGCAAAGACCTTGGCGTATCATTTGTGCATTCACAGAAAAACACAGAGAAGACACATAATGAAAAATTAAGAAACATACATACTTTTCTGAGTCCAGGAACCCATTGGTAAGAGCCCAGGCTAGAGTTAAAATGATGGGAGAACCTGCAATTTAAAAAGTAACGTATACTGACTTGGATGCACACTTCATTAAAAAGTCGGATATATATTTTTTCTAGGAAGCCATACGAAATCACTACATTTTTCATTTTTTCGTATGAAATTGGTCATACCGTAAGGGTACACGTATCTCGTAACACTGCAGGACTTCGTGGGCTTCAAAATGACACAGAAGATTCACCACATATATCTCAAAATAGTTGTATAGGCCTATTCCTTTTACGTAGATATCATTAACTTCTTTTTTTACCATTCTTGAATTTCTGGCATACAGTGTATAGTTCTTGCCCAGTCCTTGCATAGTTCTAATGCAAGTGTGAGGTGGTCTTGATACAGCTTCATTTGTGCCTTTGGAGCAAATAACACCACCGGTGGTCAGCTAATCCTCTCTTGTACATTAGACCTCAGTATATGAACCTCTGATATTGAGGGTCTGCCCACCCTGGCCAGAAAACTACTCCAAACCTCACCTGAGAAAAACTGCTGTGACAAAGCTGACACCAGCAGGTTTCCATATTTTTGTTACATTTATTCTCTGTCCAGGAATAATTAGCTTTTTCGGTTGCCTTCTTCATTTCTTATTTTTTTTATTTGCCAAATATACTTATTGAAATATAGAATTTGATTCAGTATTTGTGGTCACTGAAAGCTGAAGGGCACAGCTATAAAGAGCCAACACATAGTTATTTGTATTAATGGAAAAGACATGTATGAAGTTTTAAGGAAGGATAATTATCCATGATTAATTTGTCATATATGTAACTCATTAAATGCTTCTAGTTGTTCTTATATCAACGATTTGTTTTGATAGATCGTCAATTCGCAGGGGATTTCTTGCATCAAACTTTCTCTGTGATTGTTGTGAACATGAAAAAAAAAACGAACTTTACAAGGTATCAAACAAGGATCTGTTTTGGGGCCTTCATTATTCATGCTCATAATGGCCACATCTTTTGTGGATGAATCAGATTAGTGATGGAATGACTTGAATATTGCAGCAAGTGTAGTGACAGCAAACAAGACATTATTGGGTGTTGCAAGGAGCCGTTGTATCTCCTACATCACATTCCTAGTCTGCTAAATAAAATGCTGTGTACTTGCAGAAAGGTCACATAGAATTTAGCAGTCACAGTGGCAGGATAGCTGTGCCAATTAAGTCGAAAACAGAGACAGCAACTTGGTGAACGAGACGTCCCTGACACCTCGTGTTTCTAGCAAACGGAATTATGGCGTTACTTCAGCTGATTGCTTTTCAGGGAAACTGCATCTTTCTTAGAAATAGACACACAGCTCTTATTGTCGTGTCTAAATCTTCTAAGCTATATCAGTGACTGAGTGAAAGTTTATTAGCCATATCAGCGTGATAATACAAGAGCCTTCCGATATTTTGTTTTTATTCTCTGGCTAGGTAAAATACCTTTTCGTATGCTTAAAAAGTAGATTAATTAATAATGAAAAACTCGCATGTCCCCGAAAATTGGCATTTCCACTCCTGACTGTCACTTTGAATGTGAATAATAATTAATATACATTGTGATTAAATCATATGATTATTGATTAATTAACTATTACTCACCCCATCCTAGAATGTAGAAAAGCACATACTTGGGTCTTCCAGTAAAGACTGATACAACTAGCATGTTATGTAAGTACATGCCTTCTAGAAACATCCAGACAAACATGACAGTTTTCGTGTATTCCACCATGGTTTTTAATGCTTCACAGAGTATTGGCTGAAAGTAATGAGTGATTTATTTGAATTTAATGAAAATGAATATGTGAAGATTAGGACATAAAAACAGTGGTGATAATAACCACATTTTATGAAACATTGCAGAGATAGCAAACAGTAATAAGTCAATTATGTCTTGGAGTCATTATAATACTGTAACTTTAAAAGTTCTGACAATAAGTCTTCAATGCCATTCTAAAGTCTGAACGTCAGACAGCCTGAAATAATTCACGTACAGCAACCATCCAAGAATGACAGCAAACAATTTGACAGTGTAAAATGTAACTAAAAATGGCATTTGTGTCTGGTAAAATGTAATATTTTGATGTCATGTAAGGTTACTGTAACAAGCTCAGTGAACCCGATTTTCAGACGACCTGTTCAGGCCGTTACTATTAGGCTATCCAAAATCCATGCAAAAGTAATGTTGTACTCACAGTATTGTAAATAGTTCCTTTATTGTTTTCAATGAAGGTGGTGCCACCTACATTGTTCCCAGAGTTCTTTGCGATATTCTGGTCGATGTGAACAATGAGTTGGATCATCACGTGGATCATTATTGCCAAAAATAGATTGCGATGTATTCGAGTGCGATCACATTTTAAACTCCTGTCAAAATGAGAAGGAAAAAAAACATATACTTACAAATCATTTGAGTGAAGAAATGCTGTAAATAATCTAGAAAAGTGATCAAATGTAACTTATAAGGTGTCTCTCTTCTTTCAAGGTGGTATAGTATGCTGGGACATTACTTTGAAAGGCAAATCATACATTATATAAGAGTTACAGTATTGCAACAAAAGTTACAATACTTGTTGCAAATTTTCAACAGGCTTTTTTCCAATGTGAATATCTCCTAAAACCACCACCATTGAAATGCACGTATTAATTGGTTTTGTTTCATTATTTAATGTCTTTTTTGACACATTTCACTCCTGTTATCGTTCCCGGCCACTCTAATTCATAACTTAATACTGTAACAACACTCACGAAGATGAAGCCTAAATTGCAAATACTGCAAATATTATGTCTAAGCATTATCAGCCTGATAGCAAATTACATGACAATTCAACATAATGTCATGCATTATTTGGCTAGAATCCTTGCGCTTGCATGGTTAGTATTACAAGATATTATAACCTGTTTCTCCTGAATCAGTTACTGTTAGCATTTATGATGCTCTTATAAAATGATGAGATGAATACCAGGCAATTTGAGAACACTCGTTGTCAAGGGAAACCATCTTACTTAAATAAACGCTGCTTCAGATTAATGAGATGCCATCGAGATGGGTGCAAAATACTAGTGATGAAGGAGGTCATTTATTTTCTGGATATTATTAATAACTACTAATTGTGGTCACATATTCGGCATATCTCGGACAATATACAGTAGTATGTGAGCAAATGACAAGCAATGCACGTGACAAAGAACTATAATATGGCTGCCAATATGGCTGCCATCACGACATGCCGCAAACTCCACATTTCACGACACCCATATTACGACACTCAACATCTCAACATTTCACCCCAATTTCATCAAGCGTGTTTACCGACCATTTTCACACGCCCAGTGATTTTTGTTTTTAGGAAATCCTACCGAATGCTGACCACTTTAGGGATTGGGTTTTTGCAGAGATTGAAATGCAAAAGTTGCGCAAAGTTGTTTCCGGGCTGTTCAGCCAGATTTTCATGCTGCTCCAACTGAAGATCTTGCAGATAAGAACCTAGCTTTTCAGTTTCACATGCAGCTGGCTGTTTCAGCAAATTGTGTGTAATTCAAAGTGAAATGTTGTTTCCATGGTATGATTCCCTGCCTGGTCACTATTTACGATGGAAATCATTGCGAATATTGCGCAGTTTGAAGCACAAATCTTTTTTATGGGATAGCTCCATAAAAAACCCAGGAAGATCCTAAGGTTTATACATCCATTTTGCAGTTCATACAAGGAAGTCGGCGTGATTCACTATCAGGACTCGCACTAGAGATGTACATAATTACAAAATAGCCAGATTTGGACGTGCAGAGATGAGGAGGACACATCGAGGCAGGGGAACATCATGTGTAATCAATGAGCTGTCTGATGTCTGAAAATACCTGCCGAAAGATGGAGCTACTGTGGGCGTTTCATTACGAACTGTACAAAGGATGGGATAGCGTATTTGTAAGAGACCACAGCAAAGGAACTCTGATGGGGTTTATCTTCTTCTAACTTTGTCTGTTTCTGGCGGCTGCAACTTGAGACACAGGTTTATTACGCATCCCAGATCAGCATCCCAAAATTCATCAACTCCCTTCTTTGTGCAGCTTCTTTTATCAGAATGAAACACGTGGCGCCATCTGCATTTTTATAACACCACGGCGTTGTCCTATGCCTTCCAGAAATGACATTGTGTTTGATCAGTTCAAGACCTAATCCCAAACAAATGCATCTGAATAGGAGTAAAATCTGTTTACTGCAACCTCATTAAAAGTAACATTAGAACGACCTATCTATACTCGAATCGAGTTGTGGTTATTATTGACACTGTGCATGTAGACAGCAAGTATGCAATCGCATGATCGGGAAATGTGCTTTAGCACATATCCTATGCATATGCAATGGGAAGTCAGGCTTCCTTAAAAGAGTATACATTACAGAACAAATAGCAAAGCATACACTTATGAATTCGTGTCTTTCCTCTAATAAGTCTACAACTCCATGCCAGCTAATTCCTTGCATGTCACGAAGCTGAAGAACTCTTGAAACTATATTTCATGTTTAGAAAATGAGATTTTTTCATTATTAAAGAGGAATATGGAAGCTGGCTTTTACGTTTTATTGTATTAAATATTCTTTTGCGAATGTCAGTCATTTTCTACCCGCTTCTGTCTACAAAAACAATGTGTTTTGTATTCAATACTGGACCCGCTTCTTTGAATTAGAAGTGATCAATCACACAACAGAATGTGTCTCCACATATTCTAGCACCTCATAAGTAATGGATTGTTTCCGTGCTCTAACTCCTTCCACTAATCTTATATCATATAATAATCTGGAAAATATTAGTCATGAATCACTGCATACATTTTCTTGGTGTTACTTTTTCTATCATCGCAATATCCGTTACTGATAAAGAAGCACTTGACAATGTCAAGCGATGGAGAGACAATCTACAAGTGTGGATTATTAGATTTCCCACTCACCTGAAGTAGAAGAAAATAAAGAGAGACACGGATAGACTGACCAAGGACAGACAGAGCCCCACTATTTCCATGATTCTGACTCCAGAAGCTATTTCCTTCATTACCTGAAAATAAGAAAACAAATCAGTTATCACATAAAATAATCGTTCATATGTTGTTTCATTTGAGGTTCATCAAATTTAATTCGACTAGTTCAACGAGAAAGGATAACAATCTACCTGAAGCTACAACAAGCTACAACAAGCCAATTCAAGTCATACATTGATGGACACAAATTATTAATAACGCTTATAATCACTATAATGTTTTGTAGTGGCCTAGTTAAAATATGAGTTTTGCAGTAGTCTGTTGGCCATTAAAAATAAAAAAAAATAAAAAAGGCTGATCTATAGTGAGAGTAAAAGGCAATTTTAATGCTCTCTGTCAAGATTCATCGATGCAGCTAACAGTAGATTCCATGAGGAATTCCCCCAACTCAGCAAGTGACATGTAAATTCTAATGCGTGACAAATGTTCCCTGGATGTGCTCCAACATTTTCATTGACACCATCATGCCTCCTAATTGGGAGGGAAAATTCACCATGTCACCCTCATCCATGTAACAACGACAAGGCAATGTCTATATAATTGGAGCTTCGGGTGCAGTGACCTTGTGAGTCTCTTTAAAACAGCCAAAGATTTTTATCAGTGATGGATGTAACTTTTCCCTGTAATTTATTTATAGAATGAATGCAAAGAAGGATCAATTTGTCAACAACGAGGTCAAAACAACATATATACGAAGATAATTTTTTTCATTCTACTTGGATTTCTTCACTTAAATACTCATTATTGCAAGTATAAAATGGATGCATTCTAGTCTTGCCTGATATTTCTTTGAATAACTTACAAATATCTGAATATTTAAATGGAGTGATTAGAGGATTCACCTGTAAAGGGATCTCCCTCCTTCACGAAATTAGCACATTTTATCTACTTCTTACTTTTTCTCTGAAAAATTATATCTGTCATATGTTTTACCTCTAGATTTCTTATATCTTGCATTTTATAGATACCTAATTTAGAGTAAACTTGTTCTGAGTTCTGAGCTTTTCAAAAACAAACAGGACAAATCATAGATCCTGATGGGAATTTTGATGGAAACCTTGAAACTTCGTTGTGACTCTTTCTTCTTTTGTGACTACATTTTATTCTTATTATGTTCTTCCGTTCTCTTGCACAAAGTCTTCACAAATGTGTAAATCTATCTTGTCCTCTCACTCAGTCTTTCTTGTTTTGTTTCTTGTTTTGTTTCTTTCACTCACGAATCTCATACTTAGTTAGTACTATTGAGGAATTCATAACCTGTATTTCCTTCTGTCTGTCTGTGTTATTTTCTTTGTGTCCTTATCTATAAACTTACATTGGAGTCAGTGCGGTTGAATAACTTGTAGTACAACTTGAGTGAGTCTGCAGTGTAGCAGCCAGCATAGTCTGTCCATCCTTGGGTTCGTGAGTAATCCGCAGCCTCCCTGCCTGCCCAGTGTCCATCTGGCCAGCAAGTCTTGAAACTCAGCTCTGCAAACAAAACGAATGTATATAGTCATTAGTACACAGGTCGTGCAGCTTGAGTATGTCTCAACCACCAAACAATTTGAATATGCCAAGGAAGCCCTCTGCTAGTTTTAGAGAAACACAAGTTAGCAACTCAACAGGGAGAAGTAGTAGATTTTCACGGAAGGTTCGCTATATTTCAACCAGGTGGCTATGACAGAATACTGCAATTCTATTGGCTGAAAAAGTTCCCGCCCTTGATTGTGATTGGCTGAAGCAAAATTCATCCTAGCAGCGGTTTAGTTAAAGCATTTTAATGTATATTTGACATCTTATCATTCAATTGATTTCCACTTTTTCCCTGAGAAAATTATATTTATGGAATTAGTTAGTTATGAGTAATAAGAAGAGTTGAAAGACTTATGCCCTGCTGAATTTAGGGCTGCTCAGTGAAAAGACTCTATTCGCTAAACTGTCTCTCAACATCTGCTCTTGACAAACGCAAGTTCTAACATCAATTGCCTGATTTTGAATGCATGTATTACATGGTAACCTATGTATACAAGGCATATGGACATATTTTCATTAAACCAAACGCATTTCTGCTTTCACCACAGAAAACCACTAAAATTGCATTTTACTGCACACGAGTAAATGGCGAAATGATACATGTAAGTTCCATGCAACTTCATTGATCTCCCAGTCCCCTATCCATAATTGTCAACTCATAAATGACTTGTTCGTGGTCTGATTAATGACCAGACTGATAGTCGTCCATGTTTAACCTCTTCCAGGATTAACGATCACATATATCCGGAATACCATGTGATAGTAAACACAATTGCTGTCACGATGAAAGCTCAGCTCGCAATATCTTTGTTACGTGCAATTGATGGCACTTGAGTGCACGAAACAGATGCATCAAACATTGGTATTACATAATCATATTGGAACCATAACATCGTCCCGATAAGACCACTGAGAATTCACCAAACAAATAAGACCATATCGGCACGAATTTAGCAGCAGAGTGGGTGACATTGGCAAGTTATGGCAGCGTTCTACTGCAGTGTCGATACAAACTGTATATGGTCAACAGAACTTGATACAGAGGTCATCGACCCCCTTCATGACCTTGTCTGACCAGAAGGTCATCAAACACCAAGATAGTAATATTATCAAGAGAGTGAATGATGTTGTTAGAGGTCATACTGCTTAACAAGATGGCATAACAAGGTCAAAAGGTCAAATTACGAAGTGGCCTCTGGACCCAAATGCCACGTACAACGTACATGCCACTTACAACATGCCACGATGCCTCTGTGAGATGTGATCCCAGAATAATGATCTAATAAAAATGAAATTGGGCCACAATGCCTTTACATTGAAACACGATGAGAGCCTGTTACATTGAAAAATGATGCCATTTCTGGTTTCTATTAAAATCAAAGGCGTTTATTTTGTACAAGTATAATAAACCAATCAGAAGAACCATCCTTGGGGCTAGAGTTACAAGTTTAATGTTTATAATTATAATCTGATCTTAATTCTGGAGTAAAACAGCAGTCTTCTTGATAATGTCATATTCTTAATGCGAGTTTCACTACAAGCTGAATCATGAAGAATGGTGTCCCCTTTTTGATGAAGTCATACATGTATGTATCTGCAGGGCATATTTTGTTGACTCCCGGCTGATGCATGTTGCTTTATTAATTTTTCTTGTTGGTTTTTACTTTTTACATCAAACACTGCATTCAGAAATACGCTCACCCCACATAATTTCAACTTTACAAAAATGTTATTTTTTTTCCAAAGTTGGTCGACATAATGACACTGGCATTGTGGCAATGTGTCGTTTAATCCACTACACACTGGCGTAATGTAGCCATAAAGTATTTGTAATGGAGTACCTACAGGTTTAATTGTGGCACCATAGATAAATGCAATAGACACTAAAATGCTGCATGGCCCTCTCATCTCAACCATACATGTTAATCAGTGTGACACATCCACTCTTAGCTGAAACATAAAGCTATCACACATGAGATATTATAGCTTGGTGGCAATGGTATGGCAGGTTAAATGTGGTTTCTGGGAGGCCTGGAGGAACAAATATTCACAAATCCAGGATGAGATGGTTCAGCAAGGCAACCTGGTTGACGGCTTTATTATGGTGGAGGAGAGGCGTTTCACAATAAACGTGAGCACGGCTGTCCTCTCTCATCCATCTTGTTAAACCTGCAGCCCTAGACCACCCTAGGCCATCTCCAGACCACCATAGACCATCCTAGGTCACCCTAGAGGAGTGTTACCAGAAACCACATTCCCCAGTCCTTTTGAAGCAGGTCGTTCCAGGTAGTTTTTTGTAACCACAAAGTAGATAGTTGCTGTAACGGCTTGGCCAAGTCCTATTGAGAATCCATTACACTAGAGCCAGCTAATCAGACTTGATTCCTTTAAGGATAATGATTTTGGTGTCAGGGCTGCTTGCCTCAGTGAGTGGTTAATCTGGCTGATTTTGCATAGCTATCTTATCCAGACACATTGCATTGAACTCTTGACTGGAATGAAATGCAGGGTAACATCGGTTTTAATCTCTCGGTCCCTCTAAACAGAATCATGCCTAATTTATTCGACTTTAACTGTCAGGGAGATCCCATTAAGACACTCGAAGGCAACTAGGTGAGCCACCGTGTCAAATATGTAATAAAATGTATACGAAAGAACATGTCGGTGGGTGGGTGATTAGGGCTTTACGTCCTGTATTTCTGCACCTGTTGGGCTAATTAGGACAGGCAGGGACCATGGCAATGAGATGAAGGATGAAACAGCCATCCAACTTAGGCTCGATCGGGAATCGAACCTGGGAACCAGCGGTTGGAAGCCCAGAGCGCTACCTCTGAGCTAGGCCCCCGCCCTATACGAAAGAACAGAAAAGAGAATTAACAAGAAAAACACATGTGATTAGTGCTCTAAGGTAATAACACCCTGACATGACTATGGCATGAAAAGCAGGTACACATGGCTCTCGAATGTAGCAATTTACATCGTAGCGCCACGCGAAGTGATATAACCAAAAACACACAACTTTCATTATTTTTATGAGCCCCGAACGACTCACAAATAGCAGTTCGTTGTCCCTTTGAATTAAAACTGCTCCCCTGGGTTTCTGCTGCGAGCGAATGTGTTAAAACATGCATGGGAGAGGGTTCAAATTGCAGTTGTTTCAGAAAAACATGCGTGCATTTCCTCATTTTGGATTGTACTGCTGTTACACATACACCATGAATATTAACCACTAAGGTCGACCGGTTTTTGACAAATACATTTTGTGTTAGGCTGATGCTCACAAACCTATGAGACTGAATCCAGAATAATCATGGAGTAGCAAACGAAACAATATTAAATAGGACTGACTAAAATGTTCATCAAAAAGGCTAATACGTTGTTAGGCATTTTGGAAAGTCAAAATGTCCTCAGTTAGTCAAAGTTCACATGAAAATTGTGTATATATTATATATATTTTAGAGTGATTTTGATATTAATGTGCACTGTTTTAAATATATTTTTTCCTAGCTTTTATTGTTTGTCTTTATATATATATATTACAAAGAGACTCGGTGAAAAACAGCTCCTTGCTAACTAAGCCACCCTTTTAAAAATATTCAATAAATAAATAAAATATCTAAAAAGCTTCTCAGAATGTCTGAATTAAAAAGCTACTCAAAATGTCTAAAGGTTAGCTTATTTAGCAGTCCAAAATACTTTCCTGTGGTAATCATACTCGATCCTGAAGTGAAGTGCAAAGTAACTAATTAGAAGTTTAAATGAAGTGATTAACTTGACATGGCTTGTATAAGACCACCTTTTGTTTTAGATTCAGTTTTGTTCTTGGAAAGTAAGCCATCTAAATGGGAAGTAAATATCCGCTCTTTCTATATTAAAAAAAAATGCACATTTAAAAAAAAAGTTTGGTATTCTTTGGGAACAGAGAAATTCCCCGGGAAAAAAGTGTGCTTCTAGGAATTGTAAGTTCTTGAGTGGCCCCACTTCAAGACTCAACTAGAAACTAGAGGCACCTTGATGCATTGTACAAATGTAGCCTGTCCATGTTTATATAATTCAGAGGATTCGCAGTTTTACAGGTTGGTTCTACTGTTAATACCACAATTGACAAAGTGAGACAAAGTTGTTCAGAAAGTTTAATGGCATGGCACATGCAGAAGGTGCGGAAGCTATTAAAGATATTGGAAACAGAAATTTGGCTTGGTTACTTGACCTTTTTTTACACTCAAGAAGAAATGGCAACACCCATATTAATTCATACCTGATATAGTGTTGCTTCCACACTCAAATTGGTCAGCAAGCCATAGTTAGACTCATCATTCCTATATTAAGGGATTTCAACATATCAATTAATTGGTGTACCCTGCCATTGACTTGCGAATGCGCAGCAAAGATAATGTGAAATTCCCGATTGCATTTGTGCATTGCCTGAGTAATGGTGATCCTCATTGTCCAATTAATAAATGAATGAATAGGAAATTGGATTGTCACCAAAAGAAGATGAAAAATGTCATTATGTGTCAAAACTGTGCCACGAACACAGGATGTTATCCATTAGTCTACAGAAGTTTGATTGGGAGATGCACATTTTTATTTATGAATGTATGATCAATAGGTTTTGTTTCAAACTTTGTAAAGTTCATCTGTTCATCAAATTGGGAAATTTCCTTAGCGAGTGAAATGAATGTATTCTAACGAGTTAGTGAAATAGATGTAATAATTCAGCAGTCAGCCTCAGCTGAATCAAAGTGGGTCATCTTTAACAAGATAACGGGAATTTTCAAGTTTTGCTTAATATTTAGAATGCGGTGTAAAATGTTTAGCAACCAATAATTTGCAAATAATTTTCTAGTTTTGTTCAATATTTAGAATGCTGTGAAAATTATTTAGCAGTCAATAATTTGCAAATTATTACACTGGAGAAATGCGTAAAATCACAGACATTACACGTGAAAAATCCCACAAAAGTGCACTACTTCC
Organism: Alitta virens; assembly: GCA_932294295.1. Lineage (NCBI taxonomy): Eukaryota > Metazoa > Annelida > Polychaeta > Phyllodocida > Nereididae > Alitta > Alitta virens. The sequence continues at coordinate 24,061,411 of OW028573.1, read as the reverse complement.
TCAAATAGGAAATGAACACTTCCAATAGTTCCTAATTCAATCTTGCGGTCGCTTCTTAACCAAAGGTTGTTGTTTTTTTGGGAGAATTTAGCCTCAAGCAACCCAAGTAGCAATAAAACCTACCAAATCAGTTGTTTCTGTAGTTTCTTTACAAGTATTAACGTAAATCGACCCTAGGGGCTAGACAGTTCCTATCCCTAAATCGACCCTAGGGGCTAGACAGTTCCTATCCAAGCAGCGCTCTAATGACCTTTTCCTTCGTTGTTGCTATTGTACTTATTCCTGTGCTTTTTTTTGGGGGGCCCATTGTGCTGACTCTTTTACAAAATAGCCAACTGCTCTATATGCATAGGACAGTGAAAGGTAGTGCAACGAAAAGCTGCTATGCTCTATAGGAAATGAGATTTTCTGGGTTGATAGTCCACTTCATTTATCTTCTAATAAGTCTGAGTTGTACCAAAACTGTGTTTGCATGCAACTGGGTTCTAGCAGCATCTCCTCAGATGTTTTATGCAGCAAAGCCCGCGATGCACTATGGGCTCATCCAGTACATCATGCGCTCCAAATAGATCAATAAGTGAGAGTAAACAGTAAGAATGACAGCGCAAATCGAGTTAATTGATACAATAAATAAGAATTATTGCAAACAATGATGGGAATATTTGGTCAATACATAAGCTTACCAGGACAACACATTCATCAGGACACCCAATATTCATTTGTAGCTGCTGCATGGAGGACACTAGGAAGAACATCCAAGTACAGTACACAGAAGAAGATTTACTGATCAACGATAAACCGAAAATCTTGTGTTGTAACAGTGATTATTCAGTGTGTAAGTGTTTCGCAATTGATTGTGCTCAATATGCAACATATTATTAAGTGCCCAAATATATTCACAAGGACTCCGATTAAAAGTAGTGCCAGGGGTTGATTTGAGCGCCACGCTAGTCTAGCTAACTGGAGAACAAGAAACCTTAATTATTTATTCATTTATTTTAATTCTTTAGAAAATATTTTTTTATGAATAAACCACTTCGGTATATAAAACCCCTTTTTCAGCCGGCCCATTAAAAACAAAGATTAAAAAAAATAATAACTTAAAATCATGAAAAATACAACTTTGCTCTAGTTTTGAAACTATCAATAGTCAAAGCAATTGATGCTCTCTATACAGTTAGTTTTGTTAAAAACTGCCTGTAAAATTGAATCTAGACAAAGCTAGACAACTTCTGCTATACGTTGCTACCTTCCACTAAACGGAACTTTCTGACAAAAGCTGGCTACTCAAAGCCGGATCTAAAGGAACATGCAGCACCATTCGAGAGTTACATATTTGTAATTTCTTTGAAAAGATGCATGCCTATTGCAAATACATATTCATGATATATTAGATAAATTTCTTACATTTGCCAAGGTTTTTATGTTTTCAGTGTTGGTAAGTGTTCGCCGACTATAAGCTAGGAGTAGACAGAAGTGGCCAGTTATGGTTACAGCCAGGTTGCTACAGCTGTCTGGAGCCGACGGTATTTTATGAAACTAACTGTATGAAAGACCTTTTGTACATTTGAGTTTGATATTCTGGAAATCCACCACTTAATGAATTTGCCAGACGTGTATTAGTTTCATGAATATCACATGCAATAACTACAGAATTGACTAGACGTTGAGAAGCATTTCAATGAATACATATTTGTATGCTCTACAATTTAAACTGTGAATAGTATTAACATTTGAATTTGAATAACCCCATATAGTACAAGCGTAGTCCAAAAGTGGTACTATATAAGTCTTATAAGCGAGGTCAAGTTTACTCCTAGGTGCAATATGCCTCACACAGCCTGACCATGAACATTTTTTTGTAATAACAACTACATGGACATGTTTATCAAATTTGAGACTAGCATCAACATGTACTCCAAGATATTTAGATACAGATACACTCTGAACAGATTCATCATTGAGTTCTAAACAATATTCACTTGGATCATAATTTGCTATAGTTGAACCTATTAACATACCAACTGTTTCGTTTACAAGACAATTTGCTGAATACCACGAGGCAGCATCTTTAAGACCTTCGTTTAAGTTGCTTGAGGTTTTAAATGCATTTTTACCATCACAGAATATAATAGTGTCATCTACGTACATAGTGACTCGTCTATTTCTGATAAACTGGGAATATCATTCACTAATAATGTAAATAGCGGGGGACCTAAGTTAATTTCTTAAGAGGTCTGACTGCAAGGCTTGTATGAACCTTGATTGTGTACACCAATTCCATGTTCAATCAGGGAATGCACAGTTTAACAGGCTAATGGCAACAAATTGGAGGGGATGTTGGTCAATGGGGATATTAGGCTGGATAACGAGCACTGTGATTGGACAAGGGGCTGACCACTGGTCTTCTGTGTACTGCCCATCTATGCTGCAAATAACCCCTGGTTGGCAGCAATGTATCATACTTTATGTCCTGCATCTGGGGTAATGCAAGGTGCTAAATCTTTCGAGTTATGTCCACTTTTTGTTCCCCTTTTCGTTCACCTTAATGATATGTATGTGTCTGTAATTCATGAGTTTGGGATTGGACGTGTATTTGGCCTTTTCATTTTTTCACACAGCTTCAGAGTCTGTGCCAGGATTGCTGCTTATGCATTGTGTATTCCCATGCTTGCTGCTGGGTTATGAAATCTGTCATGATATTTTTGTATCTGGCACCTGCCAGACAACTTATCGCGATGAGGGCTATACATAAGGATTTAGACTTAAATAATGTAGCCTCAAGAGCCTACAAATTGCATCGTACAGTTCAATGTCCTTCCTAACAATAGCACTTTAATTTTAAGCCCGAGTCTCATCTTCTACTAAATCGATTGCCTCCGAAGCTGACCGTGGTTGGACTCCATTAACTGCACTGAAGTGACGCTAAGTGATCTAATGGCTGTAAAACACGAGGCAAGAAAATGAAAAAGAGCGACTTACTATCGGGGTCGACCCCTCGAAGTGGAGGGCAGGGTTGACTGATGGTCGTGTTGGCCTTTGCAACTGGCCAACATAGCACCCTGTCCCAGGTGGCACTGCAATATCGCTCACCTGCAATAAAAACAACAACAAGAATGATCAAAGGCTGTCTAATACATCTAAAAACACCGACCAAAGAAACAACATCAACACACAAACACTTCAGACATCAACCACCATTTTGGCTTGCAAAACAATACACTTAAATCTCTCTAACAAGGCTTACTGTTGAGCTGTACAAAACGTTTTTGTGTTGTTTGTTTAAGCAGCTGGGTGGCCCGTTGGTTATGGCATTCCCATATTCCACAGTGGCAACATTCCTGCTGGATGCTGATCGCCTCTGGTGTCTATGCTGAGTCGAGTAAAGACCCCACCCATGAGATATATGTGTAATAACACGGTGTAGACCCAAAGCCCTATCATCTCATTATTACGTCGACATTTGGCTTTGACAGTTAATGGCGTTCATTGTCAGGAGTTTTTAATTATTTTGTGTAAGGTGAGGTAAGGTAAAGTAAGGTAAGATAAGGTATAGAAAAGATAAGATAAGATAAGGTTAGATAAGGTAAGATAAGGTTAAGGAAAGGTAAGGTAAGGTAAGATAAAACTTTATTTATAGTCGGAGATGTAAAACTTTTAGCCGACTGGTAATTCAAATGTCGCCTTATTTGTGAAAGGACAATAGAGCGACGTTTAACTGAAAGTAACGGCATTCCAAACACTCAGGTCAAATAGCTTGAAAAGGGCCACAGACTATAGTAAAACATGTCATGTCATTGCCCCAGGTCAAATTCAGATTGCCAAACTAGTGATCAATGAACATAAATTGCTTTTGATATAACTCCATCTATTATCATTCCTGTCACGAGTGCAAACAAGCGATTGGGGTCCATGCCCTCTATCCAGATCAAGCGTTTCTGAACGATGTGAGCTCGACAATATTATGATTATAGCCTATTTTATGCATTCTGAATAAACATTTATAACCAATTTTATATCATGAAAAATAATAAGTGCGAAAGAACAAATGGAGTATGATAGTATAGTCGTTTTTTGTTGTTGTTGTTGTTTTGTCAGTTGAGTCAGTGGAAGTTCAGCCTTATTGTTTCCTTAGCTGATCATGTTTCTCTTTGTAAAGTACTCGCAGTTTTTGAAGATATTGAAGTCAGGAACTATATGGGATCTCTGAAGGACTTACAACTTTAACAGATGAAAAATTCTGATCTTTTTCAAACTTTAGTCTGCCACTGTAATTCGTACACTGACCGAATGCAAGGCCACGATATGTGTTAGTTATAAGACGATTTGAGCATTTATAGATCTACCTTTACAATGTCATGCTGGTGCTAGCAGATTAGACTGGCCACAAACTGCATTGACACAAACTGCGTTTTGTATTTAGAGAAAATGTAAAGCATGCTACTTCCACATCGTATGCCCTGACTATAACACTGTAAGAATATGATGCTGCATCAAATTCATCTCCCTTGGCTACAGAAGCTGACAATGTGAGCGCAAAAGTAGATTCTAGGAAGAGAGACAATTTGAAGTAACGTAGGATGCCTAATTGGTCCTTACCACCAGGATGAATACAGCACCTCGCCCTGCATTTTTAAAATATCCCGCATTTACATGTCTTCCTAACAATTTTTCAGGCTTTCTATGGAACCTGGAAATATGAGAAGTATATGCTCTCCAGCGCAGTAAATTACACTTCCGATAATAGACATAGTAGACCTGCAAGTTAGGCCAGGCATAGGTAGTGAGTCAGGGAGTGTTATGAGATGGAATAAATGCATAAAGATATTAGTGCGTTCCAAATATTGTCTCCTTTTATTATCAATAGTGTGTATAACATAAAACCACTTATAGTAAGACGATCGTCCAATTAAAACCTCCTCACTATGGTGGACCATTTACTATCCAAACCTATTTATGACGTGTCTCATAGAAAGCTGTGCAAAATTGGGGCAATGGTTTGGATGACCAACTCAGATTTATTTGAAACTAACAACAATATTATTAAGATGGACAACAACAAAATTTCTAAAGGATTTTTTTTTTGCTAAGTTTTCGCATTTTTAGCAAAGCTACAGCTGTTTGAAAATGCGCATTCATCTGTCATATTTAGATATTTAAAGTCACTGGGAAAATAGGATAAGTTGGGGCTCAAATATCTCCTTTGGTATCACTTTATTATCATATTTTATAATATTTATATAAATATACACCAGGACGTCTCTGTTTTTGTAACTTGTATTCAAACACTTGGGAATTTGTAGTATACATATATGTAGGAATAAAAAACAAAAATCCCTATGGGAATGAGATCTGCATTGTGGATGGACAATTGAACGAGAAAACAATGCAATATGTTTGACAGGACATCTTCGCTCTCGTTGGTGCTATAATTATGAAATTGGAGTATGTTGCAGTACAGATTGTATACTTTATCTAGTTTTAATATCTACTTCTAAAACAAGTTTTATAAAAATCAAAATAATTGTCGCCGCGTTTACTAATGTAAACAATTTACTCGTGGGGTCACAGATGATTTAGCGCGACCAGCAGCGTCCTACGGAGCAGCAAGAGTATCCCGACATCATCCGTGCTCACTTGCAATGCCCATCTGTGACAGTGTGAACGCCTCTTTACAGAAAAAGATACGTAATTGAAAGAGCATGTACGTTTTTCTGAGTCAGCTTCACTTGAGAGGTCTTATCAGGCCAGAAAGATTAACTTAAGTGCCAGTTGAAGCGGAACATTTGCTTTACCAATGATGAATCATTGATGATGATAAGCTTATTATCTCATACCTATTTTAACTTTCAGGAAACAGTCAGAGATAAAGATTTAAACAAGATCATTAGCCATACCCCCATGCTATGTGGTATTTATTGTAAGTAGAATGGTTTCTCACTATTTGTGCACTGTAACATTAATATGGAATTGGAAGGCACTATACTAGTGGCCATTGAATGCAGTCTGGTCTCTAAACAGCGGCGGATCCAGAAAATTACAGATTGGGGAAGGGGGGAGGGGCGCCATCATAGAAACACCTGTGACTCCCTCTGACTGATGGGTAGGGTGGTCAATATTTACATGAGAAATTTTCATTTTTCTAATCCTCTCATTTAGAGGTTTGGTGCGAAAATAACACAGTGGATAAATGTTAAGGAGTATCTGGCAGCCATTTTCTGACAAACAGGAAGTAACACTGGAATTCACAACTGCTCTTCCGTATGCTGCTGGTGTGTTTGAGGCATTCTCCTCTTCGAAGGGCCCAAAAATAAAGCTTAAGCTTTGTAGTCCCAGTGTCATCCTAATGACAAAAGCTTTGGCAAGTTCAAGGTTGATTCTCTTGACAGTGGGGAGGCTAGTGTTGGTTTGCCAACTTCATCATACTCTTGTTGTTCAAAACCTTTAACAACACTGAATAATTCCAATCTTGTGGAAATTCCATAAATTTCTGGACTCAAACTTCAAAAAAAGATACAAACATTGATTTGTATGCAGCACCTCTGGTGGCAGTTGCTCCTCCAAATGACTTACTAATGTTGCAAATGATTGAAGATTTCAAACAAGATGTCAGCAAAAATGCCAGAAAAGTAAAACTTGATGCATTATACAGATCCACTGCCTTCATCAATGTAGAGATCCATTCTGAAAGATCTTCTAAGTGCTGTTCCTGGTAAGATTCCTGAGTTCCAGAACCTTCCTATATCATAGTTGGTCATGCAGTACTCAGCGAGTCACCAATCACTCAACCTCTTGGAGCCTCTTTGTTCGTCACTTAGGTTCCTGACTACTCCAGTGGACAAATGGTGTAACCGAAATTACGACATTGCAGCATGCAAGACTTTTTGTCATGTTCAAGCTTAAAAGGTGGTGAATGAATATGCAAATTGTTTAGTCAATTCAATTCTGAATTCTAGAAAGTCCTCGCTAAAAATGCGGAAATTACTACCAGCTACTATCCCATGCTGTTGAGCATCCCTTCGAACTTCTGCCAACCAATGTCACTAAAAACCAGTTGGTCATGAGTGCCAATTAAGACCAACAGCCTGTGCTTGAATATTCAGAATTTGTAGAAACAGAACGTATTTTCACATTCATAGTACTGTAATAAAGTCCGTGCTGAAGTCAGATGACACTTATTTTTTTATTGATACAATAAGTATGTTCCCAAGCCAGATGCTCATTACAACTCAAATAAGAGGGATTCCAGGCTTTTATATGACCTAAATTTAAGGTCACATGATACCACTAATTGTTACACACAACGATGATGTGACGTCATCAAACAATGGATGATGAAATCACAAGCTACCAAATCTCATTTTGAGTAGACTTCAGAGGACTTGGCAAAAAGTTATTATTTCGGGGTCATTTAGTTCATTTGTATATTTATTAGTATTTTTATGCATTATCTTTATCGTAGATCTTAAACGTAGGCCAAATGCGTTCATGTTACACAATTACATAACAAAACTTCCTGTCACCTGATGTTTAAATTGAAATCAATGTTGCTTATTGGGCCCGTTGTGTGTCAATGAGCATTATTTTATTTCAAATAAGGAATGACTAACTATAAGTCCACATTGAAGCTAGTGCAGTTATAAAAATAATTAGGCCCAGAGCAAATGAATTGTGGTCATAAGAATGCAACTATACAATTTCATCATTAACTAATTTTCTGATGATCTGGGAGACCACTTGCACTTGTCCTGAAATTTTAATTGTGTTATTTTTTCATCCAACTTCCTCGAATGGGAGGGTGTGTGTTATGAAATTCAAACGTTTTAATTTTTGGGCCACACTAGTCATCAACATCGACGATGTGCCGAAAAAGTTCATTGCACGGAAGGAATGGTCCTGAGGATGTGTAAACCTCATCCAAACCACTCTGAATGGTTTTCTCCATTAAGACCATTAAGATAATGAAATAAGTGTGGCATAAAATGTTAAGGTTTCGCTGTAATACCTGAGTAGCATGAGAACAAGACTGAAAGACCAGTCCTGAATGACCATGTCAAATGATACAAGGTTGTCCACAGGGTTTGACACTGGTCTGTTAATGTATAAGATCACCAATTTCCTGCAGAGTTAGAATACCCTGCGTGAGGGTCAAGCAGCAGACACAGGTCAATGTTGACCACTACAAATCAACTGCCAATCTCGAGGGTGGCCCCCACCCCCTCTAAACCACCCCATCAACTGGCCCCCACCCTCATCTCATTCTCTCATTGAAAACAAACATTATTCTGAGGGGGAACCCGCTACTGTGACAGCTTGTTGAAAGGTCATCTCACTGTAGACCTCACCCTGTTATCTGTCCGTATACTGGTCCTGCTGCAGTTGCTATCTGTACGTAAAGTTGTCCTTTCATAGACAGCAGAGCTACAGACACAGCCTCAACAACGATCTAAAATACAATTGACATCCCTTTAGAATTGGCCCGGAAGCCAAATTGCTGAGTAGCTTTTGAGCTGCAACCAATCGAGACTTTGAAGTATCTTTTTCCACCTCTCTTTGTTTTCAATGAATAAAAGTTGAATTTTTAAAATGACATCTCTCGACGATGATAGAAATGCATGCCTATAAACACGCTCCAGCCTACTGTACCTCTTGCTATCATCTAAACATTATTTCTATATTTGACAAAAAATGTTTAAGGCATTTAAACTCTTGCTATTATTTCACCGTTTTTTTAATATCCTGGCTGTAAACCTTTTTAGCTTTTACTCTGCAGTAGGAATGTGCCGCCACTTGAGTGACCACTGTCATTTTATATATCTCGAGACAAGTATTAACCTCAGATGTACATGTGGCCCACCAGACAGCTTGCTCGGGCCAGAAATCGAACCCAACCCGGTTCCTTCAAAGGATCAAGCCCCTAAAACATTAGGCCACCCAGTTTCATTGCTACTTCTAATGAGGATTGGAGCCGGAGAGCATGCGGCTTCAGCGCTGGAAGTCTAGAGCATTCCAGAGTGGTAATTGACTTAAAATGAAATTAGAAAAGAGATGGAGAGGCCAGAAAATAAAACAATTAACCTGAAAGGAAGGGTGTTATCCCATTAACAAATAAATAACCATTATGATGAAATGGTGTTGGAAAAACCAAGGGAAACTAATTCAATTTGTGCTGAAGTCGCGTGCTTTTAAAATCTGTCTGTGCAAGTTCATTAATAAAAGGCGAATGGAACAGCTTGCACTAAGACACTTGCACACTTTCCAGAGAGAAGGAAGAGGTGGCTCCAATATTTTCATAACTACTGTTGAGAAGAATTACAAGGCTTTAAATCATGCTATATTTTTTTATACCATCTAATATAATTGCAAGGTATCAACAAAATGTAATGATCATTCACGGTCAAATTGCCACATGCGTTTTCCATGAAAAGGATAAACGCATGGAAATCGGTGATTAGCTAATTATAATGAGGCAGAAACCATGCTTTTTCCATGCGTTTATCCAAACGCATGGAATACGCACGTGGCACTTTTGGCCATGTATATTATTTCTAAATGGAATGTTGATAAAAGTCTAAAGATTATATTATAAAGTGTATTAACAACCAAATGTCTGTGGACCTGCCCATGTCATGGACTGAGACAGGAAATATCTGATATAGCAGTACATTACTGCACATTACTTTCTATTAAAATTCTCATTATTTTTGAGTACATATAGCTCTAGTGATGCTCAACGTGACGATTTGCTAATGGCTGACACTAATCTTGGTTGTAAGCAAATCAAACCATCTACGGGTTCTAAATTTATTCCTGCATGTCACTAACAAGTGTGAGACTTAGCAGAGAATCGCAAAAGATGTCTGGATTTCTCAAAGCCTGTCAAATTTTACCCCTTGGCCGTCTTGGGCACATGATGTTAAGTTCTGGTTAATATTATCTCTTCAGAAAATCCTATGAGCTTTATGCCTGGAGTGGCATAATAAGCCTTCTTGGAGCAAAGCTGCCTTTTGGGAATTCACTATAATTAGCAATTAACCGGTTCGTAACAGGCAGAAAAGGCCTAAAGGAACACGCTCATTACCCACTCACTGTTGTCTCAGATTTAGCCAAAAATATTCACATAATCCCATTATGATGGGATTTAAAGAGAGCAATTTCTACAGTAACAAAATACCACTGTTAATAGTGATTGTTATCATCACCGTAACTCCCTTGCTGAATAAAGTCCAAATGTTAGGGTAAAGAAATCACTGCTGTAACACTGAAATTTCTACTCTGATTACAACGTTCCTTCTTTCATTTGCTCATTATTCCTACAACATGTTTAGTCTCCACAATTGTAGTCTTCAGAAATTGGCCCTACCTTCCTGATTTCCATGTTTGAACCTTTCATGTAAAAAGTAATCATTTGGAGTCATCTTATATCCAGAACATAGCACTAAAAGGTCTGTAATCTCAATGAATGGGAGCTCTAAAAGGGCTTGGGGGGAATTCAAGTAGACTAGGTTGGCTCACTGCTAACGAGATGTGTTGTATTTATTACCTGTTGAAATCTTTAATTCCAGTCACTTTAGTTCCATTAAGCCAATCTTTGTGCAACGACCTGCATTTGGGTGCCAGAATGTTTATTAACACCTGATACTTCTGAAACCAAATCCTCAATGCTGTTGTGCCATTGGCGAAAAAAGGAAGGCAGATCAGTGGAGATGTTAATAGCTGCTGTTTGGTCCTCTGAATAACATTGGCAGGATATTGCAGGCAGCTGTTACCAGAAGGATCACATCTGTCCTGATAAGAATAACTAATGCTTAAAACGGTGCTATCATCTGATCAGAAGAGCACGAGGGTCAGTGTAATTTGGGATTAAAAACACATAAATGCAAGCCAGCGATTAAGGTTGATTGCACTGCAGACTATAAAGAAGCCTTTACTGGAAAACGATTGTACTCGGCAATCCAGCAATGATCAGGCATCTCATAAATTCATAAGGGCATTGGCTTTGATATTGGAACTGGTTTTACCGCAGTCAACCTCCAGGGTCTCCACGAAACCAGCACATAAACGTATATAGAGTTCAAGAAGTGGGAGTGAAGTTAAAAAACTTGGAGGCACTGCCAAAAACAAGCTGGAATGCCAACTCAAGTGGCTGCTCTTTATTTCAAACTAAATTCCGCAGGCTAAATCATTTCGTGACAAAAAACAATGCAAAATACTATAAAAGAGTTGCGTGCTTGCTAATCGTTTCAAGAATTAAAATTGCCAATTCACCATGCCTAGAGGGAAGCTTTCTCTAACGTCTAATTTGAAGACCATAATCCTTTGGTTTCTTTAATTTAATGAGAAACAAAAACGAAAAACAAAAAAATTGCCAGTGCAAAGAGTTTTTTGCACCAGCGGTTTCCTCTCTCAACGACACTGGACGATCTCGCGCAGTGCAAATTTGTATTGATATGAAAACCCACTGCAGCAATGGGAGAATTGAGATTACATTACTATGATTACCCAGACACTGTTATGTTTTGACATTCAGAGAGTTGTTGTAAACAAATTATGCTATGATCACCCCAATTACAAAGTGGCCAGTTAACCAATAGCCAGTGGAAGTTGGTCAGTGTGGCTGAGTACTTCAGGGTACGTCCAATATGTCGTATTGAGCCATACATATCCAGGGATAAGCGATTTTGCTAACCCAATGCTACAAATACAGCAATATGTAATTCCGAGACAGTAAACTTTCGCACACAGAGTACCCTTCGTTACATAATGTGTTTTCGGAAAAATCTAAATAAATTAGTAAAATAAAGTTTGAGATATTATTGGGTAACTACCTGAGCGCTGCTTGCTTGTGACTGTCAGAAACAGCCGTACTAATGAGGCAATTTTTTTGTGGAGTTTACAACAGCTATATAGATGGAAGTTGAAAATGTGAACCGACGCTTAGAAGTACTCAAATTAGTCCCTACAGGAATCAAACCCACGACCCTCGAATGAGCAGAGATGTGTCTTAACCACTAGGTATAACCAATTGGCATTTTACAACGTGCTTCTAAACAAAACTCTACAAACCCTTTGATATTAGAAGGTTTACAATTAACCCACATTGAACTACCAAGCATGTGAAGATGCTTAGGATCAGTCACCCTTCTTACACATCAGCCAGCAATTCCACATTCACTGGATTCCTAATAAGCCTATCCTGCCACAATTTGGAAGGCCACACCATGCAAAGCCAACAAGATGCAGTCTCAGCAACAATAGCATATCGGAGATGAATTGCATCCGGAGCAGTGACACACTGCCCTCTCCGCATCCCCATCCTCGTCTCCTTTTAAACTCAGTATCACTTTGGCATCGTCTTGACGTTTTAATAGAAAAAGATCAAGTGTCAAGCAGGTGAGTGAACAAGTGAAAGGTCAATCAAGGAGGACCTCAAGGAGTAATGACTTACCCATCAATATAGCGGTAGTTCCTTTGGTGTATAAATAGCATATTAATTGGTCATCTATTAAAACTGAGCTGCAGCATAGTTGTGGTTTAAGCTTTGTTATACGCTGTAATGACACGGTACACTATGAAATTATCAAATTAGTGCCATCACAAGATAGTTACTTGTCATATGAGTGATTGATGGCATTAAAATCACAGTTGTGCCAAGTGGCCAATACAATGGCAAGGTCCAGCGAGGTCCCGGATTTAATTCCAGGACTCGGCATTCTTCAAGGCAAAGCTCAAAGAGTTCAAGTGACAGCTCATTTTGCTCATTGTCCATGACGGTTTTATTCTGTCTCACTGATATTGATCACAGAATAACACGTGCATGTAATATACCCTCCCAGTCTTTTAAGGTCATCATTCGTCTGTTATGGTTCTTACACTGGCCTCATGAGATGACCATACTACTTGGATTTTAAGCGTTCGTGTGTAGTTCCCTTTAACAACTAAGCTCACATCACACAATAAAAGTCACGATGATTTGGGTCAGTAACAACTGTCCTTGTGCAGGTCAACCGTGTTGGTGAGAGCATACCAATTTGGCCTGCTGCATCTAACTTACTATAACACAAATTGTGTAAGGCAGTAGGTGCACATCATCTTTGCCTGACGGTCACAATAAGACATTCATTTCCTTAGGCAAATCTCTCAGGAAAACTAAGAAAACAATCTTTGCATGGAGGAAATCAAGTTACATATTGACCAGCAGCAAATGGTCCTTGGTCTTATTGACCTTACAGCTCTTGATCATCCACCTGATATGGTAATATGCCCTGCAGGATCCAAAGGGAATGGTCCTTATCTACCCTATGATCACGTGGTAGGCTGAAATCATGTGATCACTAGCTTGCAAGCAAATCGGTCTTTGGAGCTAAAATATGCATATTCATGAGCAATGCCAGGGTATCTGAGGTAGTCTAGTAGAATCCCAATGTAGATTGACATGTTTGTTCACAGCCTTGATTTCCTGTGCCACCCAAGGGCCGAAAAAGGACACCCATATGAATAGGTGGCTTCTATGTGTGAATGATGTGGCCACTGCAGCGGCTGGTTTAAGCAGCCTAATCTCCTGTGTGATGCCTGTCATAGATCACCACGGCCGGCTTGCAAAAAAATAAAGGAAAATACACTTGGAACCTTGTGCCACTGAATGCATTAAGTCAGATAATTGTGACTATATAATACAGTGTGCATTGATTTACAAATCTTACTTTTACATGCTTAGATTAATGATAAATTATTTTCGTGGTTAGTTTCTAAGGCATTTTTTTTTTATTGGTTAGTTTCCAATGAGGCAATTTGTTTGATGGTTAGTTTTTAAAGGCAATTTTTGTGATTTTGAAAGGAGACAGTTTTGTTTTGTATATTCTCTATCCCACAAGTCTGGAGCTTGGTCAACTTTCACTATACAGCTATATGTGTGGATATGTGTATACGACCATCTCCACACACCCTGTTACACCTTAACCCCATGGGTATTGTATTTTAACTTGCTCGTACTATGAATGGGCCGGAACGAAGGAAATTTGTATCTGCATGTGTGTACAGCAATACATTGTTCCTGGGTAGGGCAATTGTATATTATACCTCAAACATTCTAATGACCTGACAAATCAATCTGGTCTGCAGTCAGGGACACTAAGCCATAAATGGTGGATTGATGTTAGAGCCAGGTTTGAGATGAGACTGACTTGCATTTGCAGAATCATTTGGCTGACTGAACCCGATCAAGCAGTGGGGCAAAGTCCGTTAAATGGAAGTGGATGATCTCTTCATGGCGAGTTGATTTCACTCTCCTAATGACTGTGGGAGAGAGCCGGGGGAATAATGATCTTGAGGGCAGGAAGGAAATAGCTGTCAGGAATTACGAGGCTCTTGTTTACCGTAAAAACGACGGAAGAAGCAATTGAGATTACATCGAAATAAAAACTATGTGAAACAATTTCACCCAATTGTAAAGCAACAGTGACTTTGGTAAGAGAAACAGTTATTGCCAATATTGGTGAGTCAATGAGCACACAAAATGTATATAGGGTTATAAGTCGCATAATGATACAACAAAATAATACTAAAGTTTTATAGCGCCTGTTGATTTCTGCGCACTAGCGCTTGGAAACGTACAGTTAGTTTAATAAAATATGGTCGACTCTAGACAGCTGTAGTGACCTATTCCTGGCTGTAGTTACAACTGTCTAAAGCCAGCTGCTTCTGTCTACTTCTAGCTAATAGTCAGCTTACATCTATTACCACAGAAAAAAATATAAACCTTGGTAAATGTAAGAAATTTATCTAATATATCAAAAATATGTATGTACAATAGAAATGCATATTATCAACAAAAAAATTACAAATATGCGTAACTCTCAACTTAGGTGCACTCAATGGAGCTGCATGTACTTGTAGATCCGACTTTGAGTAGCCAGCTATAGCCAGACAGTTCTGTTTAAGGACAGGTAGCATCGTATAGGAGAAGTTGTCTAGCTTTGTCTAGGTTCAATTTGACGGGCCGTTTTTAATGAAACTAATAGCAGTTCTTTAAACTTTTTATCATTGTTTCTGAGATTAATGGTCATACTCATGCATGCACAATGTTGTTCACACACACTGAAAAATAAACTCCCTCAGTAATCATTGTAATACATGTAAGTAGATTGGACGGCATTACACGAACTTCAAATACTGGCCTCAAATACAGGCCTCGAAGCTTGGTATACTTTGTATTGACCTTGATGTACAAAGCTCAGAACAACTAACTACATCAAGGGGTGGCTTAGGTCAGTGATGTAGTTAACAATATTCATGGGAGGGGCTGATGGAGTTATTGATGAAGATATGATGCAATTAGCTTAGCTCACCAAATGGTCAATTTGTATGCAATTCTGTGCACTTCAATAAATATATAAACAGATGGCACCTATGTTCTTAGGTGGATTAGGACGTGAAAACCTCCAAAAAATGCAAACGACCAGAAACCATGGCAACCAGTGTTAAGAATATTGGAAGGTCTGAATGTTTGCATATGCTGGGACATCACTTGGTGTTTTGTCAAGGTCTCCCAGCTGCTCGTCCTTTGCTTTTCCTAGGCCCTAGTGCAACTCATCTGCATTGGAACTAACTCGAAGTCCATCAAAACAAGCCAGCAAGGTCGCTAGCAATGTAGGTGTGGCAATCCTCCCTTCCGGCTGGTTCAGTTTCTCTTTATTTTTCACCCCCTGTTTCTTCCTTTAACAAATTTGCTTAGAGTGAAGTAGTTCTTAGTCTGTGTGCTCTATGGTAACAAAAACCAAAAACATCACAAGATAAAAGCCCAAAGTTTGTCTGCAAGCTGCAGTTTAACATTGCAATGCACGCACTGATTTGTTTAAAACTTCTCGATTTTCAGGTTGCTCCTTCTAAATACAGATTAGGGTATTGCGACGTTCATATTATGATTGTATTCGTCACACAGTTAGTTTAATCAAAAACGGCAAAGCTGTCATAGCTGGCTACTCAAAACCGGATCTAAAAGTACATATTTATGATATATGAGATTAATTTCTTATATTTACCAATGTTAATATTTATCAGGTGTTAGATGTAAGCCGATTATTAGCTGTAGAAGTGGACAGAAGCAGCTTGCTTTAGCATGTTTAGACCACAGCCAGGTACAGGTCGCTATATTATGCATTCATCTGTGAATGTAGGCTGACTGAAGGCGACGCCAAAGGAGTTTTACTATTTCATTTCACACGTATTGTCTTTGGGTTTTTCTTGCTATTTCAGGATAGTCTTAATCATGTATCTATATGCCTAATGGAAAGACGGAAATACAGCCTGCAGTTTATCACTTGTTATCACAGCATTTAGTGTCGATCTCTTACATAAGGTTTCCACAGGAACAAGGCATTGAAATTGAAAATCCTTTGTCAACACATATGGCTTCCCGTCCAAATCTGTGTGGAGATCAATTTAAATCCATGTCGATGGGAAATGGAGAATCGTGTTGACACCATCTCATAACAATATTCCATTCTGCAAATTTATAGCCCTGGATATTGTTCTTCATGCCATATTTCAAAATCTTACGCATA
The DNA here is from genome assembly GCA_932294295.1 of Alitta virens. Classification (NCBI taxonomy): domain Eukaryota; kingdom Metazoa; phylum Annelida; class Polychaeta; order Phyllodocida; family Nereididae; genus Alitta; species Alitta virens. The sequence goes on along the minus strand of OW028573.1, from coordinate 24,044,849 downwards.
AAATTGCCTCATATGTTGCCCAGGAGATGAGCCTTAAAAGCAGAGTATGACTTTGCAAGAGAGATAAATGCTTTACTCTTGATTATGTGACAGGTTAATTCAGAAGCTAGCTCCAACATCATTACTCTGCCCTCAACTATGATTCATGTTTCATACTTTCGACCCCAGACTGTCCCTGTTTCAATCTCTTTGCTTTATGCTTGGGGAACCAGGTGATCATACCAGCATAAATTCCTGTAAATATCTATATGCTATAAATGGTGATGTGGTCTTAAATATGTGGGAAAAATAAATGTCTTTAAAATGTAGCTCTATAAGGCTGCCCCATTTCCTTTTATCATATAATGATTGCATTCGCACAGAGATACAATTGCTGTTGTATACTTTTCAAGGTGCACCCAATTACCCTGTAAAATGCCACGTAGCATTAATATTGTGAAGTGTAAGTTAGGATTAGGAAGCAGCACCAAGGCTTTGGGTCTGGCCAAAGGCCTGATCTGCCTTTTTTTTCATCTGAATACAGAATAGGTTTGCAGGGCACAAAGGCAACCAATTAAAAACTAGGAAATATCCTCAGGCAAAAAACCGTGGAAATTGGGAGGTAACTTCTGGTATAATTGGATAAAAACGCTTCATTAGGCTTCCATTGCCGTTCAGAATTACAGAATAGAGGTCTCGAGGACAGAAGTAATTAAACACCACAATTTGAAGAACTTGAAGCAACTGGGTGGCCTAGTTGTTAAGGTCGTTTCCGATTAAGAATATTCTGGGTTCAATCTGCAGCCCATCTCAGTTATATTTAAGCTAGAGAGACGTCAGATTGGTGGTCCCTTGTGCTCGGCAGCCTTATCATCTCATCATAACGTCTGCCTCTGGCAGCTGGTCAAATAAGCTAACTTACCTTCGACCAATAGCATTGAGAATTCAAAGCAATACAAACCTAACTTAACTATAACATTTAAAGTAGTCAGTGACTTTACCAAACAGCTTTCAGGTTACTCTGATAACGTCAAATTTAAGAGGGTTTATTGAACCACAAAGTTTACATTAGCACTCCATGCCTGACTTGGTAAAAAATTCCCAGTAACCTGACCCAATGTCTAAAGAGAATGTCTATTGATTGAGCCAACTTAGCAGTAATTTAGGTGACGTTCAAGTGTTTGTATGGTTTGCATATACAATGTATCCTTAAAGTCTACTTCTGCCCCTTAACGTAAATAGGGCTCTCTTAAGTGGACTCACATATTAAATGTTGCAACTGTGTCATATTCATTGAAAGTGTATGGCAGGTTTTTAAGAGCATGTTTTAAACATTCAGCTGACAAACTTTACTCAAGTATACGGTATGCCACAGATACTACACACACACACACACACACAATAACATTTTCATAAATAATGAAAGTAAAGAATCAAAAATACAGCAATTGGCTCCATTTTAAATCTCAACAAGTGCATCAAAGATCAGAGGGAGGCTGAGCATGCAACGCATCCCACTTGCATTGTTCTGCAGCAGCTCTAGGTTATTCTTTCATTTCTTTTATTCAATTTTTCTCTTTTTAGCTCAACAAACTGGGTGTACTTACCATCATCTGGGATGATAGCAGCTTTTCCCAGAGACTTGATGCAGTCCTCCAGGTTGGCGAACAGCCGGAATCCACCAGGGCTTTTCTGAGTTGTGTTCAATGTCTGCAAAAGTGATTAAATATCAAAATCAGCCAAAAGCTCCAAGATAAACACAGATCAGAAGTTGTCAGTTGTCACATCCATTGGGTGTTTAACCCAATGCCCAGACGCTAAAGCAGAAAATGAAAAAGCAAGAAAACAGAAAAAGGGCAAAGAATGAAAATGGAAAAGCTGATTTCCTTCATGGCCTTAGAGAGTTGTTCTTTAAGGATTTTCCTTCACCAATCTTGCTGAGTAATCACTCGTATATTGTACAAAACCTCCCTGACCATGACATCGAATCAATGATAGGATTCTTCTCTACTAGTCTTCCCTGCTTTGGACTGTGGATTACCAGGTATATAAATATAAGTGTAGCTTTTTAATTAAATCCACAAATATATTATCGAACATACAGGTTTTTTGTGACCTCTACATAAGATTCATTCATTCATTAAAATTCATTTATGACAATATATATAGGCCTGTAATCCAATAATCCAACACACTGCTATGCACAAAATGGTAATATGGTCTGATAAGAACCTGAACTCTCATTAATTCGTCACATAAAAATTGCATTAATATAGTTATCTGATGTGGAAGTTATTAATATGATGACCCTATGGTAATTATTCTTTTAGAGATAAGAATTATCAGTAATGCCCAGAGTCAGCGGAACCATGCTTATGTATTGCTATACAGACAAAAACCTGACAGCTCCTGTAAAGTTGCTTGCTGTTCAATTATTTGACAGTAACCCCTAGGTGCCTGTGCTAAAGCAGGATAAGGAACATGTTAATTAAGCAGTTTACAAATGCCTATAACCAGAAGCAAGGAGACAAATCATATTTTAGCGTCACAGCTTTGTTTGAGCTTTCAATCAGGTCTCACTTAACCCAATGGCATCTGATAGAAATTCCTGCTTTGACAATACATATTGTGTCATTCCTAACCTATAACATCCTCTGCAACTTCTACAATATAACATCCCCTGCGATTAAAGAGTGGCTGAGGGGCTGAGGGGCTGAGGGGCTGAGGGGCTGGACTCGTACGGGACTATCATAGAGCAGTGATGTGATCTGGAAGAATCGATGGAAGGCACTTGCTATAATCAAATTGTGCGGATGGAAATAAATGGACGGATGAGTGGATGAATGGACCAAGATCAATAACGCACGTGTGATGCTCAATTGCCTCCTTTGTCCAGTGATAACTTGACCTTAACACTCCTAGTTGCTGTTGACCCTCCCATCATTATTCTCGTCAAGAATGCCTTAGTTTTACTCATATTTATAATATATATATATACTCTATTGTGAACTTTTATGCACTAACTATCTTTATATGAAAACCTTCATATATGTGTATAAGGGTGATTCCCTAACCCCTCATGTAGAGGCTTAACATTCACATGCAATTATTTTCCATGTTTATATGAGTGTATGGCAGGAAATACATGTCCATCTATGTTACTGTTACTGATAGGCTTGTTTTTCTGCAATTGTTATTTTCCAAATCCATTCTAAGTTAACAATTAGTAATACCAGACTATCCAGACACAGTCATTTGCATTTGCTAATGAAAAGCTGAACGATTCTACCTAACTCAAATTTGTATCGTAATTATTGTTATTGTCCATGAATTATATGCTATATATTTCTATCATTGTCGGTGCATTCATCAAAATGTCACATTACTAAGTTATATAAAGTCATACCAGTTAGATATCACGTTTGGAAATAACACTCCCAGTTTTAACTCGAAAATGTAACAATATTAACGTTGCTAGGGCCTATAGTATGTTGTAGAGTTGTGGCAGTTCAGAAACGGTGGGCCGATCGAGTCTGATATTGGGGATGAGTTTAATATTTCGCTAAGTAATTCTGATCACAAGGAACTTTAAATTTTGAAAATCGGACGAAAAATGACAAAATCACGGTCAAAAGAAAAACGAAGTGAGGATGTGGTGCTTGTCCGATTTTGAAAATTTAAATTTTATAATACAGATAAATTCATTTTACGTCCGGATGTTTGTTATTAATCCAACAAAACCCAATGTTGGACTCCCCACCATTATAAGCTACATCAATTATCTATACAAACAGCAAAATATGAATATGATATATATTATTCACAATAGACATTCGTTGATGTCTAGACTCTTGATGCGTTCATAATTGAATAAATAGCCAATGTATACATATTATAATCATTAAGTTCTAAGAAAGTCAAATCCAAATGTGAAATTAAACAAACGTCTATGATACTCATACCTATATAATTATAAAAAATGTGTATTTCTATTTAACCAAATAACAAAACAGCGATTGAAACCTTTAAGAAATTTTTTTTTTCGTAATCTGTAATTATAATGGTATGCAAAAGTAATTTACGTGCACAATTTTTGTCTGATCTGCTTTAATGATTAGTTTCTTTGTTTTTGTTAATTTTAATAAGGAAATAAAAAAAAATTTCCCCTGCATGAGTGGCATTGAATGCAAACCCTTTGAAATTGAATGAATAATCATGAATTGAAAAGTCATTGAGCGAAAAGGGCACTGAGCCTTAACTTCAGCAACTGAAATCAATATTGCCAATAAGCTTAAGGATGGTTTATTTATAGAGGATGGTTTATTTATAGAGCTCGTTAAAACAAACAAGCTTAAAGATAGAGCGTTCGACTACCCTACCAGAGACAGGAGACAAAAAAACTCACTCTCGAAACTAATTCGAGCTAGAAATGATAAGTGACACTTCTTACTGCAGACGGATGCAATCTGTCACTTCTGAGACAAATAAGCTTTACATGGTTGGTGGAAGCAATCAGTTATGTGTCATGAGACTTGTCTGAAGAAGTCCGTGATAATTACAATAATTTGGAAACAGACATCATAACAATTTATCCACTTTTAAGTTATTTTTCATTACCAGGTGCTCACGTCCGTATTTCCATAGAGTGTTGTGTAAAACATTTAACAATAAATATGGAGTGTTTTTTTTTTTCAGGAATGAGAAAAAAAAATTCCGCTCTGCGCATTATGAAATCTTTCACAATTGTCATTACTACGAAATTAATGTTTATTTTTCTTTGAAACAGTTGTAAAGTGTAAAATTGTATTTCAAGGCAGCAAAAGTTGATTTGCGCAGACAGCTTAATACTGTGTAAGCTTGATGATAAAGTTTCATCTTATCTTATCTTATCTTATCTTATCTTATCTTATCTTATCTTACTATTGAAGCACACAACCTAATTATGAGAGCTCTTCCCACACGTCCGGTTTGAACTAAAAGCTACATCAGAAAATGCAATTGTGACAACATGGACAGCTACGTTTTGCTTGACTTCATGACAACTATTAAAGAATTCACAAATTTTCTCCTATTCCTTGTCGAAAAACCTTTCCTTTATTTTATTATACCGAGGAAAGACAGAGAGGGAAATTTAGTGTTCAAATTTGAAATCTGGAATATTATATTTTCACAGTTATTAACAGTGAGATGGTGGAGCATAACTGGCTACAGTGGCCAGCCTGGGCAGATTGTGGGCTGATATATGTGCCCATGGAGATCTATGACTTAATTCCTCACTTAGAAGAAATGTCAGGGCCTTAGCCGGATCGTGAGGTGGAAATTATATGGTCTCATGCAATAGAGGGATGGCTAGCAAATGATATGACCCCTTTGGAGAATAAAGGGTAGAAAAGGGCATTGTAAGAATGACAAAAACTGGCCCTCTTTCTTATTTCATAGGATACCCAAATGAGCTTGCACGTATTGTATAATATTGTATAATATTGTATAATATTGTATTGTTTCGTCATGTATTATCATGTATTGTATTGTATTAATTCAGCTACATGGGAATCATCAGAGGCAGACAATCACATATTGGTGAGCTAATAAGCACGTATTTATATAGGCGTACAAAAACTTTCTTCTGTCTGTAGCAGGTAATCTATCAAACTTTCTTGTCCATTGGGGCTATACTTCTATGATCTGTCCCTTGTCAATTAACCATTGTTGTGTTTTTCAGGACTGCTGAGGAGACTATCAGTAAAGCAACGGAAATCAAACCTTACCCTCTACTACGGTCTGATAGATTTCTCCAAACTACTCCTTTCTCACGACTCCCGTGTTTTTCTGGTGTTGGGTTTCTTCACTTGGACTGTTATTGATTGTATTCTGCGTTTACTGATTGGGGGTTTGCCAGTCTATAGCACTAAATCACCAACCCAAAGAGTTGGCGTCACTGCCACCAAATTCCCATACATCGCTCTTATCTCATATATCTCGGTTAGGAAGCCAATGCATATTGGAGACGTCTCCCGGCCGAATTGGTGAGTCTGCTAACGGCAGTGAAATACAACATACAGTGTGGATATGAGTTAAATTGTCCCTTAGGGATCAGTCTTGACGCAAGAACCTCGATCAGGCAGGCCTCTACGCAGGAGTGGTGTGGTCGAGGGACTGATGTTCAGTTTCAGCATGGTCAGTCACTGCCATGACCAGCAGTATTGATTTAAGTTAATATCTACTATACCCTGTCACTTGTGTCAGACAGAGACAAACCCATTATAATTCATAGTACTGTAAGTAAGTAATCTATTAATTTTGAATGGCAATAAACAGATTACTTATAGGAGTTCTATAATGAGTTTGTCTTCGTACAGTACTTCGGGATTATGTCCGGAATATTTCACCACAGGGGTCTGCCATTCTCGACACAAAATGTCTAGGGTAATGGAAAAAAATCGAAAATCTTAAGTTGTTGGACTACTTTCTTAATGCTTAATCATAAAATCTTATGAAATTCCCAACTTATTTTGCGATGTTGAAACATACATCGGTGTGTTTTATCTTGCCATTTTTGTGTTTTAACAGATATAACTATGTTATTTGATACGAATTATTATAATAATGCTACGGCTTAACGGGTTAAAAATAATACATCCCTAGTACAAAACAGACGACGCCTTTTATGGAGCTACAGTTTCGTTTGACAGACTTCACTTTCTCTCTTTTGAGTTTCCATTAACACAGGCATGCCTGAATACCTATCTGTTATATTGGAGACAGCAACCTTGATTTTTCATTGACAATCCATATTCAAGGAATTGGTCTAAGACTGAGCTAAGAGATATTGAAGCGAATAATTGACTCAAAGGAGAGACCTTGCACTAATGAAATGAAGAAGAGGAAAATAAAACACGTTTCAGGATGAAAACAATCAAATTAAAATGCAAGGATAATTCAAAAATATTCATTACATATCATTCGCAGGATGTAAGAAAGTCTCTCAAAGTCTTACATGACATTATATTGACTACATTAGCTTTTTGTAACGCCAATAAAATCAAGATAACTTCTATAAAAAAGACAGAAATCATTTGTTCATGTTGATAGTGACTTTACTGTATTCGAACTTTGTTTTGAGTCTTTTGACATTGCTTGTTCTATAACATGGCTTTGCAGATTGGTTATTATTAACTGAACGACATGCAGCCAATGAGTGGATGAAGCAATTAATTTCCCTGGCTAACTGCAAGATTCAGTTACAAAGAGCTGCACAAGCCAAATAACAACGCATATGTTTTCTTACGAAATTATGTGACAATCACGCTAATTTATTTTCTCAATTTCAGGTAGGCCACCTCACCTGTCATACCAAGAATTTATAATCAATCCTGCTATAATTTTTCAATAATCATGTATTACCTGAGATGGTTTGGTCGCATCAATATTTAACAGAAGTCGTTAATCGCATTTTTACGTATTTAGCTAATAATTAGTAAGGTCAGGTAAAAGCAATATTACTCCTTACCATTAAAAAAAATGTATAGGATGATCTTTCTATAATATAGCTCAACGGGTTTCAGTTTATTTGTGATGAATATCACACAATGTATACACATGATCCAGGGCAACTTATCTCCAGATCCATCTGCAATGTGCTTTAGGAATGATAATCACCCATGATGTGATGTATCATCCATGACATAATTTTTGGCTTAGGGCTATATGTCATAGGCAATAAGCAAGTCTGCAAATAAAATAGACGTAAATTGCCTACAACAGGCTTAGCAACTAACACCAGAATGGCATTTATGGCCAAGGGAATGCCAAGGTCACTCGAGGTCATTTAAAGGTCATTTATACCCAAAAAACAGAAGTCATTTACCAGCTGAAGCCTTGACAAAAGCACACGACACAACGAAGCCTGCAGTGACAGATTCCTATGAAATTGTGAGCAGCAAGGAGATGACCATGATGGCATTCTGACCAGTGACATCTCAGCATATAGTTATTGGCTGCTGCTGCTGCTGCTGCTGCTGCTGCTACTGCCGCCATGGCCTTGTTTAGAGATTTTTAGCAAACTACTATTGCACTTCAGCTAATGGAACACTGAGGAGTGTATCTAGTAACACACCCCCCATTATCAATATTGCAAATCAGAGACAGTATCATTGATCAATTAAACAAGGACTGCTGGTATCTTTAGTCACAGTTTATATTCCTAAACATCTGATAATTACCAAAAGTAACCAAGGCTCTATTAAAACACAAACGCCTGTGCCAAATGATAAGACTAAAGTGGCCACAATAAATACTGAAGGCAAACCAGTTTCTTCAGAATTTTAACATATTTCAGCCAAACAGATTTTATTCAGATTTTGTGAGTACATCACATTGAGTATGATCTTTAATTAATAACGTGTCTTTTTTTGTAATTCAGGGACGTCACCATGGTACAAACCAAACTTGAAGACGTAGCTTTCAAGGAAAACTTTTTGCAGCAGTAAATTCTCTCGTTTATTAATTGTTCTTTGCACGTGGACCACACTTTCAAGGCCTCCTTGTTCCAAGATATCGCGGCCTTAATGGCGAGTTTGTCTTAATGATGAGGTTCTTTTTGGCAAATATCAGGACAACTGGTCCAAGACCTTTTCAGTTGACAAGGGCATAGTACTACCCACGAAAACCATTCAAATACATATGTACCTGAAGCTACAAGGAGCAGAACAGAGCCGTAATTAGTGTGGAGTCCAGTAAAATGCAGAATTATTCCCTAATTGCTGCCATATCACGTGAAATGGTGGATGATACGGACCGGGTGATCTGCATTTCATACCACACAGAATTACGTTCATGCATGCCCAAATTTGGAAGCTCAAAACGTTGTTATTTCCAAATAAGGGCAAACCGTATGACAGTTGATGTGACAGGTTAATAACCTGACCAAATTTGGTCGAGATCGGAACAACGCTAGCGGACAACGAGCCATATTATTCTTTCAAAACAGTCGACTTAACTGAAAGTCTACATTCGCACAAAAATGTATCTTAAATGTGATTTGTGACATATTCATAATGTGGCCTCGGTATTCAGTGGGATTTAAGTAAATCAGGGAGTAAATACAGCTATAGACAGTTACTTCCTGACTCGTTCCCGTCTCAAGTAAAGAGTGCTTAATTAAAGAGACAGGTCGGACCTGTGAATCGGAAAGTGACGTCACAATTTGTGGATGCTAGGTATCAACCAATCAGATCACAGAATTCGCCAGACCCAACCTGAGTGTTTCTTCACTCAGGGAACCAGAGAGGCCCCATCTACATCACATGGTTTAGTGGTAGATAGCTCAAGTGTTGTGGCCTAGCTCAGGCTAGCTGCTTGTAAAATATTGAACATCAAATATGAGTTGTATTTTTTTTACTTATGAGATGATACTGAACCCAAGGTTTGGGAGATACACATTACCTGTTGTAACAAGCATTCGGTATGTCTAATCTACTACTTGGAAATTTTCCAAGCAAAGTAGGCAGTGCAGTATGCCTATTCTTATCACAAACACCACAGCTGTTTATAAACATCATTTTGTTCAGTTTACAGTTGCTGCAACATGATGACCAGCATATCCAATATTTCACTTCCTAGCACCCCATAGCACCGTCTCGTCTACCTTAAGCAAATCATGTCACGTGTTGTTAAGGTATTTAAGGAGCTGCATTAATCTTAAGGCGATCCGTGGGACCTTAAAGTCAAGACATTAGGCACGCATTAGGCACGCAGCTGTCTTTAAGTTTGTCATGTGTCAATACCAGACGCAGGGTCCCCAGCAGCTGACTTTCAAAGCAGAGTTAAGGATCATCTAAGATAAATATTTTATCATGACTAGGGTCTGTGAGGAATCTTAAAACTGCCTTAAAAGCCAAGCTTGGTTGTTGAGAAAAAACATTTAGAACTTGAATGATTTCCTGAAGGTCATCCATCACTCACTCGAATTCCATCAAGGGGAAATGGGGGAGTCACTCCAGAAGCAAGAACTCTTTACACCAGTCAATAAATACATGAATCATACTCTGCAGGGCATAAGGCACATATTGCAACGTACTTGTTCTGTCATCATGGCATGATCATGCATAGATATAAAGCCTTCCTTTACATTTCCTGCCTCAGTGTCACACTATGGACAAAAATGTAACTCAAAAGCCATCAATTTAAGGTTCAAAAGTTTTCCTTATGATTGATCACATTGTTTAAGAAAAATGAAACACAAACAAACTGTGACTCATAATGAAGGCATTTAGTCTTCTTTTGTTTCTTCATTTGCGCTATGTAATACAATATTTTCCATCAATTTTTGGTAAGTTGACTAATGACAGCTTTCTGATTGCTGGCTTGCTTAAATATTTGTTTGAGGACTTGAGCCTGACAAGTGTATATATGCATGTGGCTGTATCCGCCATAATTTGTCATAGCTGACCTGAAAATGTTTTCTCTACAACTCGTGGCTTCTCATAATCTTGAATCAGGGTCTTCACTGATAAGCTTAAGTCAGGTATTGTTTGTTTTGTTGGAACTTTTTTTTTTATTTGGTCGATAGAAAAATTATGAAATAGATGTCAAGATTTTTTTAATATAATCAAATCTACCGAGGATCAACTAGATTTCCCGATAACGCTGATTCCTAAAGAGCTAATCTATTCTGCTACAGAGTTTTATAATCGCGATAAAATAGTCCCTATGACGCATATAAAATATGGTGTTTTCTGAGAGTCTTGAGTTCCATACCCAGGTACTCTTTATGATCTAATCCCATAAGATGTTAAAATTGCACTCAGAGTCTATGCTGGGACAAGTACAAGACCCCACCCATGGTGCATACAGTACATATCGTGTTTAACAAAGTCAAGTTAGCTTCATTAAAAACGGCCCGCCAATTTGAAACTATAGACAAAGCTGTAATGGCTGGCTACTCAAACCATATCTAAAAGTACATATTTATGATATATTAGATTAATTGGCTTCAGCATGTTTATACCACAGCCAGGTACAGGTCGCTACAGACAGCTAGAGTCGACCGTATTTTATGAAACTAACTGTATCCTCTGCTTCTGGTATGAATCCACAGTCTATACCTTGGTTTTATTAACAGAGGACATCTAGTTGTGGACAAGTCCGAAAATAGTTATGGCTTCAGTGAAGATCTACTAGCCACACATGTACACTGTAGCTAAATTTAGCCACTTTCTGAACAATGGTACTGTACACATAGCGGGAACTTGTTACCATGTCATCTCATCTTATATTTGCCTCTGGTATTGATTGTAATCATTGCACATGAGGTGCAGCCACTACCATTAGTACCAGATCACCCTGTGTGTTAACCAGCACAAAACTGATATTACAGCAGTCCAGACTATGCACTGGATATAGGCCATAAGTATCAATCTAGTATTTTCCTTCACTAAATTTGACAAGCTTCTTAGACGTGAGAAATTTATGTCCCAGGTCACTTTCTCCCCAATCGATCAATGAATATTTATAACGACATATTCTGGTGGACATTCAATTTGTAACATCTTGGTCTACTGACCAGTGTCTTAAGGCGAAGATCTAATTCGGTATTTAACAAAGACACTGTTCGTAATAGACGAAATAATGGTATTTTGTAAATCTTTTTATTGGTGTTGACAACATTCTATTCTGGTCAAAAACACCCACATCTGCTAGGTGCAACAGACAAGATCTGCTAGGATGGAGAATCGACCATGCTATTCTTTCTGCATATACACTTTTGATTCAATTTACGGAACACCTTCTCATATACAAAAGTATGGGTTTACTGAAGCGGCTTATTAGGACGGAGGTTGCGTATTTTTATGTATTCATTTTCCATTGCAAACTCTTATGTCGCTCATATATGTAATAATGACCCTTTCATAACTAACACTATTTGTAGCCCCAGACAGTTTGTTCTGCTGATTATCAACGCAATGAGATAGTACCTCTTATCAACAAAAATAGTCAAGATAATGAGAACACTGGAATCATTTTCGACCCAATTACTGGGCTTATACTTCAGTTAATAATAACCAATTTTCTGTATAATCAATACTGGTTACATGATTCGCTAAAACGAATAATAGCTGTGTCTCATGTATTCTATGCTCGTGTCAAGAGAAACTACACGCCAAAGAACACATGCCTAAGCAGAAACCTGGCATGAACACAAGCGCCGTATATGGCAGGCTGTGCATACAAACCCCATAGCATTCTCTCAGACATGACCAGAACCCAGCGAGCTCAACAAAATGTAATTGGTGTCACAGCAGAAGCGGACCTACCTTTGGTGAGAGGGTTGACCCCAGCAGCATTGTGGTATTATCCATTATGTTCGTTGAGTTGGCATTGTGAGCGGGTAAAAACAAAGTTAAGACAAGTATGACAGTGTATATAATCCCCATAGAACAGTTGTACGAGCCATGAGACATAAAGTTCCTAGATTGAGCTAACATCATGACGTTACGCTGTCTACGCTCCCAGCGACGTTGTCATTATCGTCAGGGCGAACGTCGGGGCCAGCGTAGTGGGAGACTGAGGGACAGAGAGGCGTTTTGGCGCCGCCCAAGCAGAGTCTAGCAATCGAGATTTAGTGAGGGCTGAAGTGGATCGCCCTGCCTAATCTGGAGGAAGCTGTAGAAAGTGACCACTGGCTATTCACTCCTCTAGAGTGGTCACTGGCCAATCAGTGGGTGCCTCTGTGTGACGTCACAACTGAGTTCCTCCGACGTCATCCAATCGTGTTATCACGTTCCAAATCATGTACATTAACGCGCAACAAGACACACCACACACAGTTATGCACACCAATGTGCAGAAGTCCGCAGCAGTCTACAGTAGTACTTCGACTGGCAGAAGTGGGTAAAAGCCATGTACCAACATCCCAATGAGCAAAATGAGTATTATCAACTCATGCGCTCGTTTGAGTGCGCTCTTTGGCACCTTTGCGATTGCTCACCCTTATCTTTGGAGCAAGCGAGCTAGCGCGGTCACAAGTTGCGCCGCCTCTTCACTTTTGAGGCCATAGCATCATATGCATCTGTAGCAGTGTAGCAACATCCCGCATCTTTCTGTGCTCCATTGATTCCATGTATATAGCAGCTCTTACTCAGACCCTCACTTCGCTTACTCCAGCATAATTGCACTCGGAGATGCACTAACCAGACCTCCCTTTGATGTCCACTGAATCATTTTCCGTCTTTTTCTCAATTATTTCTACGTCTATTTCTCAGGTCCCTCACCCCTGACGTAGTGAATACAATACTTGATTATACCTCATGTAATTCCTTCACTTTCAGACTGGGCTTTTTGCATTCACATAATCAGGCCTCTTGAATGATTATAAAAAGGCACATAAGAGCAAAAGAAACAACCAGTACATTTGGGATAAGCGTGACCAGACAGAATGTGAGGCATCAAAGAAGAAGCTATCAATATAAAAGTTGTATTAAAGATTATATTAATACCGATACGACAAAAATAGGCCATCTCTTCGAGTATGGAATGTACAAGTAAAATTGACGACACATAAAAAATCACATCACAAAGAAATAAGTGTAACACAAAACTAGTCTAACTTCATGCTGCATCATTGTGCCCAGGCATCCTATTCCAAAGTTGCTTGTCAGTTAGATATCATTGGCCTGCATGCATTGTACATATGACACAAGATGTGAAAAACTTTGCTGCATCATGCACTAGTTGCTCAATGCTCGCACTTCCTTGTGAAGAAAGTCTCTTGCTGCTGTAGCAACAGAGGACAGGTTCTTAGCCAGGTGCTGAGCATCACCCACTTTCAGTTGCTGAAACAAGACGTGGGCGATGCTAAATCCTGCTTCTCTTTGCTCCATGCGATTGTTTTGTGAATCTTTGTGAGAGAAACCATATCTGTTCTCTTTCCACTTGAAATAGATACCTCTCTTCTCCGGTTTGCTCTGAGAGATATTTGAATGACAGCAGATTGTATATCCCTCGCAAGAGTTTTGAAATAATGCACCAGTGGAGCGCAGGGTTAATGCACAGCAACAAAATGTTTCTACGCATGCAGTTGTAAACAATTGATGCCAACTCTATCATTGTTCAAGATCCTGCACACCAATATATTCGCACTGTTTCTCATCTATTATATGATATAAAATACTCCAAAATGTGATTGAAAAACCAGAAAGTTCACATCAATTTTTAAATAAATCTAGGTTAGAGAGAACGCTGACTGCATTCATTGTAGTCAAAATTATCTGTTTGACATATAGTCTCGTGCAGATTCTGACTGAGTCATTGTGGCTGGCATTATAATTGGTGCAATTTTAACATCGATAAGGCAGATATAAGTAACAAAGGGTTGATTTAAATGCATAAGCTTTGTGACTGGCACTGCATACAGTGTGTATAGATGTGTATAGATGTGTATAGATGTGTATATATGTGTATAGATATGCATAACATAGCTATGCCATGTCCTATTTCTCCATGCTATGCATAGTAGAAACAGCGCAGCACTTTTATGAGATACAGACCATCCCAATGGGAGTTATTCATTTTCCTCCTAGGAAAAAAAAACATTTTTCTAGCAGTGATATGGGGGTACTTGCTTTCTTCAATTTCAAAGAACTTGCTTTTCATATTGACAAGCACGGTTACCTACTTGGACGTGTTTACACTGCAGACGGGCCTCTGTCCAAAATGTATACTTGGCCCACTTCAACCTGTCAATGCAGACCTGTGTTGCATCCGATGCTCTTCAAACGAGCAGTTGAAAATAATTAGTTTCCAGAAAACCAAAAAGATTTACGACGATGGGGCATAAAAAACTGAACTCTTAAACAGCCTGAAAGATCACCTGTGAGTCTTGTTTTCTGTAAATATTTCATTCATACATTTTGTTATGTGACAATATTTTCCCAAACAGTGGCATTTTGGAGATAATGGATAACTATTACATTATAATATGAAGAACATCTTTTTGGAGCACATCTCATGCAGAATATCAGATTCTTGTTTATGCAACACGTTCGATACAATCTGCAAATCTGCAGTTCCGACTTGGAATGCCTGCTTATGTGAATTGCCAAGCGCAGTTCTGCATACTTGATGCAGCAGGTAACGGCGTAGAATGGTGTGAAACTTTTCTGCAGTTGCAAACAAATACAAACAGTGTACATATCTCAGTCCCTATTTAATCCAAAACATCCTTTTTAAGAAGTCATGGTGCTATAATGATGAAATTGGATGAAATTAAATACCAACTACACCAGTGTACAAATAGTATATATTTCTTGAACTAGTTTCACTCACCTAGCTTCTACAGGGTACATTCTTTATTTGTTTTGTATCATATCCTTGCAATCTTGACCATAAAGCTTTGTAATACCACCCCATAAAGTTGGATATATGCTTAATAATTAATAGGGCATTTCTTCCAGCCATAACACTAAATGCATAATCACCAGAACAGTTTGTGAGTGCGAGGTGCAGCTGCCACATCGTGCTGTTTTGTAGCCTCGACCTGGTCCATATCTGGCCAACATCTTGCTTATTCATTGCACGATGATCCGTTGACAGTCAGCTGAATTATGCTGCATCAGTCTGCTGACTCCCCAATACTGCCCACCAGTGTGTCACTAAAAACCTAATGGACACATAGGTCACCTCGTTATCCTCCAAAATAAAGAGCATTTCATGGCCATAACTAATTGTTGTTTTGGTCAATGCATGCCAAGTACAAGACTACAATACATTTTGGAGTATATTTATCATAAATCTTGATGTATCTCGGAGGGGGTTACAACACCAATTTTGTATGTAACCAGATGATGAGAGAATTATTTGAGGCCACCTCGCCAATCTTGGATTGGATTCCCATGTTGTTTATTTGACGAATGTGTATGTTCTCAAATATAAACTTCTCAGCGAAAAACTGGAGAAGTGTATGAAATATAATTAACATCTGTAAGTGATTTTGTGATTCTGCTACAAGCTCTGCTGTGAACAAAACAAAGCCAGGAATCTTCAATGAAATCAACACGATCAATCAATCAGCAGACATTAAGGGAGCTTCAAGACGCAGGAAATTGAAATGAACCTCACTGATTATCTCCAAAGCTTTATCTTAATATATTTTTCATAACTCAAGGTAACAAATGTTGAATTAACTGTTTCTTTCTGGTGCACCTGGATCTCAGTAGCCAACTACAAGAGCGTCTAGTCTACAATATTCGGGTGACCCTAATCACCCTACTTAATACTTATGAGGCAAAACGCCATAATATTGTGAAATCTAGGTTAAGTGCGAAACTTTGGTCTAAGTTAAAATGTGGCCTTGATAATGAGTGGCATTAAGGCGAGTTGCAGTGTATGTTTCTACGCTAGACAACTGCCTAAAGGTGAAATTGCGTGACAGGCACACCTAGCTGCGTGTGAGAAGGGTAATTGAACTCGTGTATGCTGTGAATTACTTGCATTTCCCGCAAGTTCAGGGGTAAGGTTTAATTTAGTAGAGCAAATGATGTAACACCATGAAAGAAGCAAAACTCAGTGAATACTAAGATCAAAAGAAGCCTAAATGAGCAAAAAACTGCTTAAATAAGCAAAGAAAACAGTTGCTGATTTGTTGATAATGGAGTTCCTCAAGGAGCAGATTGTGCCGTAGTTTGCTCTCTGTGACACGAGCTACAAAAGACAAGTTCTTAGAAATCCTTCTATTGTAAAGACACCTATGAACTCGTGTATTAAATTATCTTGAGTTGCTCTATTGTTGTTTCTGGGCTTCTACACAGAATCTTTTGCTTTCATGTCAGCTCGAATTCTTTTGGAGTTTCAGAAGAATTCTTGCTGCAAATGTCAACTGCCTATTTTTGAACACAATCCATTTCACTTGGTCAATGCGGAGTTTTATCTTCAAGTTGTTGCAGCATATTAAAGTGGGTTCTGTGTGGTCTGTCTGATATCTTTCTGTTGTCTTTATGGTGTATTACTGTCATCTTTCTGTGGTCTTTCTGACAAGCTTGTGTTCCACATTTGGGGGGTAAAAATTTCTGGCAGTGATGTGACAATCTGATTTGAGGGCAGTGCCCCCTGGGTCATGTCTCTCTGAGGCAAATGGGAAAATATTATCAAATCATTGAAATGGTCCCTTAATCATAGATATAGAAAAATACATATCAAAACAAGGGGCTCTACAAACCCTGGCATCACACCCTCTAGATGTTTCTCTCTAGTTGATGTGGTTATAGTTCTTTCTATCCACCCTTCAAAGTAGATGCTATGCCCTAATGGAAATCACAGTGCCTACAAATATCTCTTATCTTCAGACACTGTTAGCACACAATACAATTGTTCTACAGCACACAATTTCCCTTTATCCATATTCTGTACCAGAAGGAACCCAGGCAAAATAGATCACAAAATAGGGCAACCATTAATGTCAGTTCTATTTATATTAAGACAGTATCTTAGCTGTAATGTTTCATTTAATGGGTGATAAACAAACAATTCACTCCATAAAGAATGTCTTTCACATTTCAAGATATGACACTTGAGGTAATTGAACAAAAGAAACACAGAAAACACCCATTTGCAGCATACAAATGAAGTTTTATTGTCATTTTCATCAAGTGTTCTGGAGACAGTAATGAGAAGTTATGAGGGTGTATAAAACTGAAATAAAGTGGGCAGATAAAACAAGGGTGTGCGGTTGTACACTGTATGTTTTTTCCCACATTTAAGGATGCAAGACAGACTCGTCATCCCAGACAAATCATGTACATGGTGTAACAAACACACACACTTCTTCAAATAAATCAAACAATGCCTGTTTGTTATGGCCCTTTCCCAGCATATGGTGCAGGGTGAGTAGCAAAATTGCAGGGGCACCATGGCCTCTGAAGACCAAGCAGGGATTTACTGTGTAATCCAGTTAAGAATACTTATTCGGGTGACCCTAATCACCATACTTAATACTTATGAGGCAAAACGCTATAATATTATGAAATCTAGGTTATTTGGTCTAAGTTAAAATGTGGCCTTTATAATGAGTGGCGTTAAGGCGAGTTGCAGTGTATGTTTCTATGCTGGACAACTGCCTAAAGGTGAAATTGCGTGACAGGCACACCTAACTGCAGTACCAAAATGTTGCCTTATTTTGCTGAGGTGTGAGAAGGGTAATTGAACTCGTGTATGCTGTGAATTACTTGTATTTCCCGCACGTTCAGGGGTAAGGTTTAATTTAGTAGAGCAAAGGATGTAACACCATGAAAGAAGCAAAACTCAGTGAATACTAAGATCAAAAGAAGACTAAATGAGCAAAAAACTGCTTAAATAAGCAAAGAAAACAGTTGCTGATTTGTTGATAATGGAGTTCCTCAAGGAGCAGATTGTGCCAAAGCAATTTGTCATAGTTTGCTGTCTGTGTCACGAGCTACAAAAGACAAGTTCTTAGAAATCCTTCTATTGTAAAGACACCTATGAACTCGTGTATTAAATTATCTTGAGTTGCTCTATTGTTGTTTCTGGTAATTGAACAAAAGAAAGACAGAAAACACCCATTTGCAGCAATACGAATGAAGTTTTATTGTCATTTTCATCAAGTGTTCTGGAGACAGTAATGAGAAGTTATGAGGGTGTTTAAAACTGAAATAAAGTGGGCAGATAAAACGAGGGTGTGCGGTTGTACACTGTATGTGTTTTCCCACATTTAAGGATGCAAGACAGACTCGTCATCCCAGACAAATCATGTACATGGTGTAACAAACACACACACTTCTTCAAATAAATCAAACAACGCCTGTTGGTTATGGCCCTTTCTCAGCATATGGTGCAGGGTGAGTAGCAAAATTGCAGGGGCACCATGGCCTCTGAAGACCAAGCAGGGATTTACTGCGTAATCCAGTTAAGAACCTCAACACCTGACTCAAGACCTGCATCACGTGCTGCAGTTAAGTGCAGTTAACTGGATGCTACAGGGACTAATTACTCTACTTCATCATTAACACAGAAGGACAATTTTTAAATGCGACAAGACAGAAACACAAAGGGAATGGTAAACAAGCTTAATGAAGCAAAGCTTTGCATTTCTGTGTTTCTTTCTGCACTATTATGTAGCTTTTTTAGTTGCATTGTGTTCATTATTTTACCAAAAAAACATGCATTTCATTGTTTTCTTTATATTTGTTTGCCAAGGCATCATTTGGTTCAAGTTAATTAAACTTTCATACAAAGTTGCTGTACAAAGAGCAATATTTTTCTGAAACATTGAAGATAAATGACAAAAGAGAACAACGTGTTTTTTTGTCTCCACGTTGCTGCATAAGAGGAAATTTCCAAGCTTACATTTATTTGGTTTGCAAATCACTTAGTCCACAGTATAACGTACTGACATTTACTCTGGGTCAGTAAAACTGTTGAATACAATGAATTGTAAATGCATCAAAAGAGGGAATAGTTCACAACTGAAAATAGCATTGTCTTTTTTTTTTATTTGGGGGGGGGGGGAGGAGCACTCAGTACCCCTGACCGAAAAACAGGGGGAGCTCTACAATGCTACAGCACCTCCAGTGACAATGATACATAATTCCTTGCAACCTTGCCTATAAAGCTTTTTTATAACACCCCGAGAAGTTTGATATACGGCTGCAGACAATTTCAGCCATTGACACTGGCACCGAAACGTCCGATTCCCGAAACGTCCGAAATATGTTACGAATCCGTAACATCCGAAAAATATTCCGAAACGTCCGAAAACCGAAACGCCCGAATATGTGGTGTTCATTAATTGTTATAATACCTTTATGTATTATTAATGTATTTATTAGAAATTATGTTATAATTATTTATCAGGTGTTTATTAGTGAAATGAACACCAAATTTACATAACTAGGTATTCAACTACTCAGGACAAATTCCTCAGATTCTGAGCATTCAGAATCTGTCTCAAATGTCAAGAAATGTTAAGAAGTGAAGTTATCAATATTTTAATTTCATTGACAGGGGTATGGTGGACGGACGGCGGGGGGCACTGGCCGGTCAGCAGGTTCAATTATTTTCGGACGTTTCGGACACTTTTTGTATGGTTAGGGAATCGGACGTTTAGGGAATCGGACTTTACGGGTTTGGACGTTTCGGTTTTCGGACGTTTCGACCTGATACCGTGAATGGGGCCATCATTTGGTGAAATTATTTTTTCACTTTGTTGACCACTAACAATGACCAGGGCCAGCAGGTACCACTTTTGCAGGTACCGCTTTAGCCTTGTGCTATTTTCCTGGGCAATCTCGGTGGTGAAGGGGCCAACTTCCTTACTTAGGCCAAGCTTCAGGTGAAGGTGCCAATCTCATGTAGGTGGGTGCTTCATGGAAAGGGGCCAGCCTTCCTGGTTTGGTTTAGGGCCAAACTTATCCATAAAAGGGCCAGGTTTGGGGCTGAATGTCCAGTTGAATGGACTGCCAACCAATGGCCCTGCTATCAAATGATGCCAACCTTCAAAATTGTATGTTTGAGTTTCAGAATGCCCTAATCCAACTGATGGGTGCAATGTTTATTAAATGCCATTTAAGGGGCGTTCACACTATCACGTATAAGACCTACATATGACCACGAACGTCAAAAATTGGCATCCATGAGTTATCCCCGAGACATCCTTGAAGCACTCGTAGGCACCCATGCGAGTGGTTCAAGGAAGGGCAAGGATGGGCACGGAAGACCACAGGCGTGCGAGGGACGTCCGCCGAGCATTTTACGAGCGTTCTACAGAGAGAGAGAGAGAGAGAGAGAGAGAGAGAGAGAGAGAGAGAGAGAGAGAGAGAGAGAGAGAGAGAGAGAGAGAGAGAGAGAGAGAGAGAGAGAGAGAGAGAGAGATGCATTTATTCCAACCATAATCATAATCATTTTTACAATAAGAATATTTGTATACAATACATTTAAATATGGTGTTGGAGACACATTTTGGCATACAGCCGCTAGCATGTCTGCCACCAGGGGATTTCATTGAAAGTACATTTTAACATTAGTAAATACATCGCTATGAAGGGATTAGATAAAAGACAAATAAAATTGAATTAACATAAAAAAGTGGTTAGAGGGAAATTTCATAATTAATGAAAATTATCATTTTAGTTATATAAGTATACAGTGGAGGGCTTGTGAGAGACTGTGAGTGGAAGATGGCAAAGTTCCGGGCTCATTTACAAGTGGACGTGAGTCAAGTTACTAATATAAAAAAATTTACTCGTAGAACGTCCGCCAAAGTTTTAAACATGATTAAAAACTTTTACCCCCTCCACGTTTTGGTCGTGAGTGGTCAATATATATACAATTCTGGACTTGAGGGTGGTTCCTCATCCATCTATCTAACATCTTGAGAGTGGTTAGTCCAATCTATCATTCATTCACAGCACCAGCTCGAGGGTGGTTTAGCCAATCCCTCATTAGATGTTTCACCATTATATTTTAACTGAGGGTGGCTTAGTCCATTCCCTCATTTGATTTAATTCAAGTTTAACCATATGTTGACTCGAGGGTGGTTTCAGCCATGCCCTCACTCTAAAATTTATTTCTTGTGCATGGATCATATTAAAATCATTAAGGTGTGAGCAATGCACTAAATCACTCCACATATATGTATATATATATATGTCTGTCCGGTGTGTTAAGTTAGTTTATATTATTGCTAGTTAGTCTATGTTCGTATCCTCATTTCATTTATTCATGCTGTTTTGTACAAATTTGGACAAGGCAATGTCTATTGTCTTGTCTTTTGAACTCACAATCTTTATTAAACAAGTTTTCTTTATTTGCATCATCTACTCCGTGATGGTGTCTTAAATTGTTCTTGTATGATGGCCCTTTCATCGTTGTAAGAGGGACAGTCAAGCGAAAAATGCTGTTCGGTTTCTACTGGTGCAAGGATACTATGGATACAAAGTCTCTCATCTGAAGGGCTATCATTTGATAGGTCTTGTGTACCTACTCGTTTTTATGACTAGGTTGTGGGAGCTAATTCTGAACCTTATTCCACAGGACAGCGTTACAAAGGCTTACACACAAAAGTCTGGAAGTTCGACCTCGTCTTTGACAAAATACACCTGCTCTAGATCTAGACATACCTTTTGTCTATCGGATCGCGCTCTGATACGGATGATTCGTTCAAGTTTTGATATTTCTCTGATTATACGTCATGGCCATTGTCGCCTATAGTTCCACAAACACTCGCTAGGTCTGGACGGTGTCTATAGAGTCTTTTCACTGAGCAGCCCTGAATTCACAAGGACATACGTTTTCCATATCTTCGTATTACTTGTTTAAAATTTGCTTTTCACTCATAGTAGATCATAACTAACTGATTCCATAAATATATTTTTCTCAGTGAAAAAGGGGAAATCAATTGAATTGCAGTATTCTGTCATAGCCACCTGGTGGAAATATAGCGAACCTTCCGTGAAAATCCACAATTAAACTTGGGTTCATGACCTAATTTGCGCGGTGATATTGCTGTTGCCCTCTAGTGACCGTTGGCAGAATTAGGTGGCAATGGTGATCGTGGAGTCTCAGAAATCGGTTAACTCTGGAATATTTTAACCAAACCTGTGTGCGGTCTGACAGTATTGAGAAAAATGTCCTATGCATGTGTGTAGGTCGTTTCTGGCTAAAACTTCAGTAACGCAAGGATGTACTTTTACTCTGCATGAGCATCAAAGAGCTTAATTGCTAGGTTTGGTTGTAGGTATCCTACTGTATCCTTAATATATCAGCAGAGGGCATAGGTGCTTTCTTGATTTGTTATTAGGTTCACCTTATTTTTCTTGAAAATATCTTTATCACTGGTTAGTACAGTGTCTTGGTACTGGTATTCATTTGTCGTATTGATAGTAACAAATCCAAAGTTCAATGTTTGATTTATTTGTCTTTTCCCAAATGCCATGAAATTTGTCATCGTCAAACTTTACAATTGTCTGCCACTTTTTGCAAAAGACACACAACCCATCATTCAGTTTCTGTGAGCCATTTGCACTGGTTGATCATAGTTTCATATCATCTGCATACAGCAGGTATGTAATTAAGTCTAGGCATTAATAATTTGGGTTGATCATCCCACCCTGTAAGACTTCAAATTCGCTGTCTATTTAATTTCCAATATTTCCTTTCTATTTAACGTGACATCTCGCTTTGGTAAACATACTTATTAAGACCTGCCTTACGACTTACCCTATACACCTGGGATCTGGTCAGTTTCTCTATGCCATTCATGGTGGGCTCAAACTTGCAACCTTGTGGCTTGCAGTCGAGCATCTTTACCACTATGATTAGGTCATTGTAACCCACTATTAATGTGCATTTGCATAGAAATCAAATCCCATATACCACAATAAAATTACTTTCTTTGATTACAGACGACATCTGACTGAGCCTATACAGTGCCATGCCCTGGCTGGGGATTCGTGTCAAGACGGAAAAGCAGACAATTTTCTCTCTTCATAACCATAGTTACGTCTTATTTAATTTACACCAATACAAATTTGCAAATTGCATATAGGCGTCCTCCTGCCAACTTGGTCCTGTAGATGCATATATAAGGCAGAACAGGCAGGAAGCAGGCATCTTGGCTATGTGGGAGGAGGGTACAATGTGACCAATGCAATATGCTGCATTCCATTGGATCGCCCAGACAACCCACCCTTGCACAAGGAGGAGACAACCACGCAATTCTGCGTCTGGCTACCTTCTGTTTACACCGAGACAGGAGTTCATAAATGGGCTATTTTATTGTTATAATGTGAAATATATGTATGTCGAGACTGTTTGGAATTGCATGACAATATTCCAATCACCTCTAACTGCTTTCCATCGGCTAAATAATTCAATAGTTATTAGACGTCTATGACATTAATTGAGAGGTGATCTATCTTGGGTGTATTTAGCATTGCAAAACACTGTATATGGCATTGTGATATATTAAGGAAATGTTAAAAACAAGCAAACTTGAAATGCTAAAAAGGGGCCAACTCAACTAACACATTCTAACAACTTTTTAACATGCATGCAGCAAAGTAAACAACATTTCACCACTCTATAGGACAACTGATATTTCAGTGCCAGTGAACTACTTCCAGACACCTCTATTAGCCTCAGCAATTTAACACTATTAGCCATCTTGTTTACCCGTTTTTGATCGTGCGATCGTGACTGATACAATGTAATCCGCAAATGACCTTTACGAGCTCTTAATTCTGAAACGTATCCAGGATGATCGATGATGCCATGTTTGTCTTTTCAAGACCAACGCGAATGAAAAGGAGACCCGTGACAAGGATATAAAAAGAATTGCCATTAGTATTCTTTCTGCTTTTATCCATCCCAGCTCCCAAGGTTGTGCTCCCCAAATCATTGGATTTCTGCCTGGAGTTTATGGAGTCCCTCTAGTCCTAGAAAAGATTACTAGGAAACCCTGAGCTCATGAAAAGTCAAATACAACACGCTCTTTGATGCTGTAACTCCACATGCAAGAAATCAATTTACAAGAGTATTTCTGCCAGAATCTGCACACATAAGTACATTAGAGTGGGCCTGCTGCATGAGATGAGATGAGATGCTTATCATTCCCTTTACTTTTATCTTATCTTATCTTATCTTAAGTCTTGACGTTTATCTTATCTTATCTTATCTTGATAATAGGCACAGCCATTTTCGATTTGTCACAATTTTGCTAAAACCTCGCCTTCCAACCTGATTGCAAATAAATCCCCCTCGTTCATTCTCAACTGAGACCAAGATAACATGGCTGGAACTGCAGTATATTTGCCGCCATTAAATCTGCATATGTAGGACGGTACCCAGCAATTAGCACCCAATATAGCTCACATGAGACGGTTGTGGGCAAGAAGTTATTTTGTAAAAAAAAAAGAAATATATAAAAAAATTAATTTCTTATTAGTGTTACATAAATTCGCTGTATTTCCAAACTGCACATTATATCGCATTCCTTTTTTTCTCGAAGCTGCAGATGTGAAAGACACCTGGAAATCAAATGAGAATTGGGACCTTGATTTGTGCATCAGTAATTTGAGCAAAGACAAATTACGTCTGGTAATTACACGCCAAGAATTCCAACTTTCAGATAACCCTGCAACATATACTATTCCTCCAAAAAATCATTCCGGAATTGAGAAAGTCCATGATGAAAGTGTCATGGAAATGAAATTTGATCTCTTAAATTTGATTGACATTAATCATATACATGAATTAAAGGATGACTAAAGTGATATTGAATAGTAAATTATCATCCTTTTAGGTAATAGTATCATAATGACCTATAATCAATACAATTAATTTAGAAAACAATTGAAATTTTTAAGCCCTGAAAACTTAATTAAATAAAGATATCAATGAAATCAGATCAGCTGCCAATATGGTTGTAGTTGAGGAGAGTGACACGAGAGGTCGCTGACAACCGTAAACCTGTGTTTCCCGCTAGGCGATCGATGGATGAGAACTGGAGATGGTGACAGGCATGCCAGTGCTACTTGATCAGTGTGATTTTCTAGGGAACATCAGTATCAAAAGAGATAAATATCAGAAAAGTATGCATTGTTAAAAAGCACGGAGTATACACCAAACATGAAAGAATCTGGTTCTAAAGATATAACTGCAAGTTCAATAATCTTAAGCTGTAGAAAAGTCTCACATTCCAAGAAGCACCAATTGCCTTTAAAGGAGAATCAGATTTGGAGGAGCACCTACAGCCTGAGCCGAATTCTCCACCAAATCGTCTTGAGGATGAATTAAGAATGCTTCAGCGCCTCAATTGCAGGAATAAGGGCGAGTAAAAAATGAATCATGAGAGCAACAACAAATCTGCTGTTGCACCACAGCTTGTCATCTTGTAGATTTCGAAATACATTTTTTTGTAAATAAACTCAAGCATATTGTATCCGCTTGCTAATTTTTGAAGATATCAATTGTAGAGATAGGTTTACATAACCTCATTCCAAATTCAATTTCATTTCGGAATAGAAGAGATAGCCTAATGTTGTTCCTGGGCTTAAAGCACTTGTAGGTGAGATCCGAATATAAAATAAGGACACAAAAGAACAAAGAAGCGCCCTCTCTTGAGTCGATAGCTCATTCTTCAACTGCAGCGCCATCTACAATGGAAACGTTCAAGATGCACCTAAAGGGAAGTGAGGTACAGTTTTGCCCCCTTCGAGTTAAAAATGAAACAGAAAACCTGCAATTCTTGCCACAATTTTGTTGCAACTTTGCACATCTACATTTTTCTTTTCTCATGTATTGAGATTATTTAGATTATTTCCTCGTCTTATTCCTGAGCAAAATAAACTTTCGCCAAAGAGTGTGTCGTTGTGACGTTAAGAAATGTTGAATCCGGTATAACTGATCAGCAAGAAATTGAAGCGCTTTTTTCTACACGTGTTTCTATTTCGAATACTAGGTCATGTATAGGAGGGGAAAAGGTTTAAAACATCCAATATTTCAGGACCTGTTCATCTGACTAGGTACAGTAAAACTTACAGAGATTGCTATTCATGTATTTCGCTGCCACTTGAAGGGTAAAAATCATTGACAGCCACACTCCAGTTAAGCAAAGGATGCTTGGTAAGAAAAATTGCCAAAATATGGTGGTACTGGAAAACTGATTTCCCACTCACAAAAAGCATTTAAACATTGTGCATAAGACTTCATTTTCCAGGCATTCAGTTTGCATGGATCAAGTGTAGTAAATGAGGTGAACCTCCAAACTGTATTACCCATTTGGCATCGGGCTCCTTTCTGTGGAAAAATAAGCATGATATGGGCAAAAAAAACAATTACTATTCTCTAAAATAGGCTACATTTGTTCCACAGCTTTTTCGTTTTTGGGCATCAACTGTTTATCAAAGGCTGAATTGACATCCGTAGTGATCATTTTGTAATTGCAAAATTGTGATTTTTAAAAATGTATGAAATTTTGCCCTATGGTGTTGTGTTCCTTTTTTTTTCACAAAATGGGCCCTGTATGAAAAACTTAATACCGCTAGTAAGTTCACTACATTACTGGCTATCGAGGGAACTAAAGCCTACAGCACTTTACCTCTCAGAAGTTAGCTTTGATCCATTGAAACACATCCACGCTATTCACAACTTGTATATATGCACTGGAAATGAAATATCCTTCATTTATTAGCTCCGTGTTGTGAACTACGGAGGCCATCATTTTCTATTTTCCCTGGTGTTTTGCACTCGTCAGAAATACGTCACTGTTGTCCTATGTCTCAGCCAATCAGAGGCAAGGGGCAATCAAACTGCTTGACTGACCACTGGTGAGAACTGACTAGTCAGAAACAGGTGTTAATTGCGCTTGAACCTTTGTTAAGAACAAGTCACACTCAGGTGTCAAGATTGCCATTGAACAATTTGAGATATACTCATAAATGAATGAATGCATTATACTGACATGTAGGTCTAGAGGTCGCCGACGACCTATATGGGTCTTTATTAAAAAAAAGGGGGGACATTAACGAAATCATATAATCACATTTAATATTGTAAAAACAATTTATAAAAAAAAACGCAACATAGGCTATATGATAGGAAAAAAGAAGCAGTCTATTTAAAAATGTATATAATGTAACACAGAGAAACAATTTAAGGTGGATTGGCCAGCTATGCCTAAGAAATAAATGTATAGATCCTATAGAGTATTTTGCGTATTTTATCAGTGGCAGCTAAATTTAGGCTATGACACAATAAAATAGGCTGACAACCAATCCACTTAAACGTGTTCATTTATTAGTGAAGGTGTAAGTCCATTAAAAAAGGGCGTATTGAATACAGTTCTGTTGAAAATAAGTCTTTGATATTTTCGTATACACTGGTATAGAGGTGATATTTATTTAAAACTATTTGAATTTTAGTTGGCCTATATCTGGCAATGCAAGCGTGATTCAATTGAATAAATTTAGGAAACTAATCCATGTTGTTAATCTTGGTGAAGACCACTTGTCAATGCCAATGGTATATGAGTTAGTAATGGCACTTATACATTCCGATTCAGAATTGCAATTATCTTCAGGGGCATTCTATAGTGGAATTGGAATTCAGTATATATATAGAGGCAATCATGCCTTATTTCAAAGAAGTACAATTAACATCACCTACATATGTGTAGTCAGCTGTAGGTTCATAGAACATAAGTGACGTCACCAGCCTGCACTTTTAATTGGCTTAAAATCATACTAAAATTGACTTTTAGACACTTGTTTTCAAGACAATATATTCTTTAACATCTATTTGAACTTTTAAAATCAACATACAATGAAATCTTGAGCGGCCTTGCTAGATTTCGTGGCGAAGTCATGGTTTTTTTCGCCGTAGCCCTCAAGCTGCAAATAGACGCGGGACTTTTAGTAGGGCAAGCAATGGACTCAGGTTCAAAACCCTCAACCGTTGAACCGGGCCACGTTGCTGTGCTAAATATCGATACATTTTGAAACATAACTGCTGATTTGGAGCTTCACAGATCTTCGCGGCCAATCAAACTGGATATGCATTAACCAGGTAATTCAGCCCTTTCTAGCAAGGTGCCTAGCGTAGCTACGCGGAGGAGGGCGGGCTTGCTTTAGGAAGATGATAGCTATTACGAAACTTTCTGAAATATTTGCCATGATTTCGTCTCTTTGCAATTATGTGTAGGCGTTTTGTTGTTCTTGAAATAGATGGTGGCTTATAGCTCGAAAATCAAAGAATAGTTAAGAGTATTTGTCTTGTAATCAAAGCAGTAAAAAAAAAGTAACAGCTGTGATCAAAATGTTAGATTTCGAAAGAATAAGATTAAAGGCAGTTGCTCTGAAACCTGTAGTTACCCACAAGAATAAGATAAAAGTGGTGTTTGCTTAAGAACTACTGCTAGCATCTTTTGACGTTAAGTAAAACACTGTTTGATCATGAGTCACAGGTAATGATTATGTTACTAATGCAAATGAACTAAGGGTAAATAAGTACCAGTAATTAAATGAGAGACCTAAGCAATATCAAATCATCTTGTAGGTTGAGGTATTCACGTCAGGAGTGTCAAGAGGACAGAGTGATTAAACAAAATTGAATATAGCATAGAAGTTAGGAAATTAGCAATGGGAGCATAAACCAAGAAATGTAAAGAACCTGACATGCAAGTCGGATCTTGTGAAAAATATTTACAGCTTTCTGATTGAATGTATACCAAACAACACAGTTCTGTTAAAACCACAGTTGCCTACAATTGGAGGTTTGTGTTGATTTTCTGTGCTTTTCGACCAGTTTTGCCTGGAAGTGACAACTGTAACACAGATGCAAGCCTTTAGTAGCAGAGGGTCACAAATGTTAAATATGGAGAGTCACAAAAGGCTGGCAGACAACTCAGGTGGTCCGGACACGAGTAGTGCTAGAACTGCCGAGAGTAAGACCTGTCGTCTGTAGATGCAGGATATAGTGCGCTTTGTTGTCTATCGGTGTCAGTGACCTTTATGGGCAAACACAGGAAACAGAACTGGATGCAGAGCCAAAAAGACCAGTAACCTAAAACATCAGTCGAACGAAGCGACCTCCTCACAAAGAGAGCGCGTCGCAGAGCGAGCGGCTGGGTTACCGTGATCATCCTTCCGCTAAGGACCACCATCGATCCATCTCCCAGCCCGCTTGTGGTGTCATCCTCTACTCGGCTTTCGGTGTTATCCTCTTGATGGCAGTCACAGCACACGCTTCAATGCTTGATTCTGCACCCTTTGCCCTCAGCTTCCCTCCTCTACCTCCAATAGAACTCTTGTTTCTAAAGGCAACTCACTGAAACTTCCAGCTTAATCTTTGTTTAAAAAAGACTATGATGAGATTACACTGGTTTTCCTATTTGCGGTGATCACAGTAGTGAGAACCTATCAACATTGCATAGTTAATTATCAAAAATTGCAACAATCAAGAGAGAATTCCGGCCAAATTTCTTACATAATGATCCGCACAAGTGCTGCAAGGCTTCTGCTGACCTTCATAAGTGGAGCCATAGCTTCATCAGAATTGCTATTTCAACCATGCCACACATCCCGCATCATAAGCATTTTTTATGAGGTCAATTTGCCAGGAACTGCAACATACACTTCCAAATTGATGGCAAAATGCGTAGTAATTACAGACTGTGCCTAATTGTCAAAATTGGCCGGATTTCAGGAAAGTCATTCAGCATTGTGTGTGTCAAATGCCAAATGATGTCGTGCTCTCCATTGTACGCTTCCAGTTCCCAATTCCTGCCTGTCTGGAATTACCTGAGAATATTGAAAGCAAATGGAAATGAATTCTCTTCCGAACAAAATATGCTACTTTTGGAAAGTCAAATGAACATCTTTTTTCAATATGCAGCTACATTATATTGTATGGTCCTACTTCGCCCTGTATGGTGACCCCAAAAACATACAAAATTCTGACATTTCTAATGATAAATGTTCATGACTACTCCCTCACATAATAGTGCAACAAACAAATCAACAGAATGAACGATGTAGAACTTGCACGATTGTGAGCACAGCCCATTTACTTCACTTTCTCGCGTTAAGTACACCACAAACCGGAAGTGAAGGCGGAAGTGCTACTGGAAGGACCTCTGTTGAGCAATAGAGGCCACTTCCGTTTCCTAGTTTTAATGTGGCGACGCCTGTCGCTACAGCAGGTAATCAACGTCTGGTATTCTGGTAACAGCACGTGTCTTAAGGGCCTCGAGACAACGATGACATGACGCTGATGGCAGTGACACCTATTTGACTGTCATTGAGAGACGCCATAAAAGGTTACATTGTCACCCACACACTGCTACTGTGCTGGTTGTTAACTTGAGGGCAGACGTTTCTTGAGACTCCTAATTTAGATTTTTCAACTAAGGGGACCTGTATGTTTAGTTATTCTTTGTTTGGAAAATGTTAAAAACTTGCATTAATAGTTGCAGACCAATCAATCTGAAGCTAGATGCAGACTTCTAATGCCTAACGGAAAAGTGGTTTAATACACTGGATAACAATGTTCAATTTTCCAGTCTTTCAAAGTGCCTCTACCACGTGATATGGTAAAGTATATTGAATAACCCCACCTAACCCCGAGTGTTTGTAAAACGCAGTAATCAGCATCCTAGCATAATATCTCTGTTGATCATCACTTTGATGGTTGAACAATTTCTATAGGTTTTGGAAAGGTGTTTCATGCCCAGCTCACAGCATTAACCATTAATATGCTAGGCATGAATAGACGATGTGGCTTTGAGCCCATACTATAGTAAGTAATAACATCTGATATACTCCACCACGTGACCTTTTCTATTGTTCTCATTTAACTCCCACCTCAGCGCAAACTGTACTTTTATTGTTTAATAACAGCAGTTAAACAAAACAAACGATAGAACAAATTAGCAAATATGTCTAGTGGATTATAACTCATTCGGCGTCGGGATATAACCAACAAAAATGTTAGTTAACTCCCTCCTATTCGGGATATAACTATTACTTATGTACATTACAATCTAGATTCTGCCCAACAAGCCAGCAAACAAGAATTCAACAACAAACACTAATCAGTCTGCTTTATCTATTTTTGATATCACTTAATCTAATTTCACGTTACATGGCAGCTGAGATTTAATGGACATGGCGGTCCTAACTAGACAAACATTTCATCAACTTGAAGCTTCTCTGTCTTATAATTAGGTGTTGACATCTGAATGATGTTACATGGCTGCAAAAGCCAGAATTAGTTCGACCAGTCTGATTAATCCAACATTCCAACATTTCAGGAGTCTGTAAAGTTGCATATGTTAGGTATCTTGATATATTTTTACAACAACAGAGACATATATTTGAATAAGTAGCTAAAGCACAGATCATTGGCAAATATCCTTGAAAGGAAATGAAAGCCTTGCAGAGCACTTTTAAGTCAGAAGGACTTTTCCCGGCTCGAATAATCTTGTCAGTGTATTAAATATGGAGAAATTTTGATGTTATGGTGACAGCAGACTTGGATTTTAAGAGGTATTTTGTTCAACATTCCAGCTATTAGGATCTCCTAGGATGGGCAATGGGATTCAAGATATATAATCAAATTATACTATTGACTTTAAGTTTATTACAACTTATATGTGCGTATTGTCTCTTTAGACAAGACAAGACAAGACAAGACAAGACAAGACAAAACAAGACAAGACAAGACAAGACAAGATAAGATAAGACTTCATTTATAGTCGGTGATGATTGACAACAAACAAATAAGCTATAAAGCGTTTTACCGACAGTAAATATCAGAAAACAAAATGAATTATATACAAATGATAATAATGGAAGTATGATCATATGCTCATTTGGTTTACATATCTTTTTGTTGTTGAAAAATTATACAAGAGCCAAATTCACAACTTTCAAGGTACTTACAGTTTTTGAACAATCTTTTGAATACAATAAAGTCTTTAATCTCTTTTATTTCGATGGGTTGTTCACTCCATATATTAGCACCTTGGTTTAAAATACATCTAAAACCATACTGCATTGTGTTGTATGTCGGCTTTACAAGCTTATTATGGTCTCTCATATCATATCTTGTAGTCTGTCTTGTGAACAATGAACTTTCATACTGACTTTTATACTGACTTTATATTGAATGACTTTATATTGAATGACTTTATATTGAATGACTCTATATTGACATTCTTGTGATGTCTTTTCACGCATGGGCCTTTCCCAAACCTGACGGTAAATGGCCAACATCAAATAAGGACTGAATAAACAGACCTTTTAGTACAGCAGATGAATGAGCTTGAAGCAAAGAAACTTTCTCATTGTACAATTGCTGTGAGGTAGAAATGTTTTGTGCTGCTGCATGACTTGTCCTGCAGGTGTTTTATTCGTCCTGGAGACGTGCAAGGACAAGTAGCCGGACAAATAGCAAAGGGAGAAAGGTGAGCAGTCAAGTAAGAGCGGACAGGGGTCAGAGATGTGACTGACAAGCTGTTACATACGAAGCGAGTTTGACCAGTGGCCAGCTAATGGTATTTGGCAGGGACAGACTTTCTTCTTAAAGGCCCAAGCTTCTCTAGCTGCCTAACGCTGCCTCTAATCAACTCCTAGTTATTCCCTAACCATGCATCCCAAAATCTTCTCAACATGTAAACACATCATCCCGAAAGAAACCTGCATCATCATCCATCATTTGCACACTATTAAGAATGACATAAAGCTTTGAAAAGAAGATATGGATTAAAAAAAACCGTCTAGCCGGCGTATTTTTCTCATAAATCCAATGAACATGCCAGAAAAATGTGGTCTATGCATGAAGCTTCTAATACACAAATATACTGATGATGACAATTACACGTATATTATTTTCAGATACCTTGAGAAATACACCTGTATGAGGTGATATAAAAGAACTAACTGGACATGAATTGTGGTTTTGTTAGTCCGTCCAAATGTTTCTGTAATCTTGCCAAAATAACGTTGACAGCATCCGTTGATAATTGTAATGATATTTTTGTTAAAAAAGCGGATTATAATTAACAAATTCAAGTCCAAAGGCAAATTCCCTGGACTGCAGAAGGTCATGGCAACAAATAAAAAAGATGGTCCATGATATCTGTAGATGTTAATTTTCGTAATTTCAGTTACTAGCTACACAGCAACTCCATTGGAGCCCATCGCCAAGACCACAAGAACTACTGATAGCCTTCTATCATTTCTCAATAACATTGAAGTTAAAACATACATATATATTTCCTTTTCATCTCTGTCTTGTCCATTTGCCCCTTTCGCTGTTCGGATGTTAAAGGATCGATCTGTCTGTAATTTGATTATAGTCAAGTTCCACCCTACTTTCTGTACTTAATACCTGTACAAGGTCAAGGCCACTTAAACATTCCAGCAGAGCCTTCAGTCTCTTTCTTGCAAACTTTACAAATCGATTCCCTCCTTTTCATCATTTAAGTAGGGACACACTCTTTCAGATTCAATAAAGATTCAATAATGAGAGTGAATCATTTGATGATTCACTCTTTTGTCAATCCCTCTGTCCTGAATTCAATAGACCCGCCAGGTCTTGCTTGAGAAATAACCTTTTTACGTGTCAGCCTCATGACCTCAGAATCATTGATGACAGCCAAGCAAAAACATGTCAGAACCGACCAAAGACGATGGTAAAGGCCTTGTGCAGACCAAAGCAAGGCAGATGTGCAAGGGAGTCAAAGCATAAAAAAAGTGGCATAACAGAATAAAGAATGAAAAGTATCATTGGCAACGCACTGGCAGGTCATTAGCAATCGTGATTATTTCAGCGTCATCTGATTCCCGGCATCACAAAAGTTTCATTTTATGTAGAAATTAAAGTGACAACGACGGAGTTATGTTAAGCCACTGGGGTTTACTTCGAATGTCAGGAAATAATTTAGGCATGAAAAAAATGCGCTCATTTTTGGCAGAATGTTTTTGTAGCACCATGTCTGTGTGAATATGTACCATTGACATTACATCAGATGCAAATATAATGGAACATGTAGGAACATATACAAGGTACAAATGGAACATATAGTGCAGAGATATGACATCAAAAGCAAGCAGCACCTCCCGAAGAGGCCTCTCCATGAGACAAAGAGGCGGGTGTGTGTGTATGTGCCTTCTTCTTAGGTGTGCAATTACTGCAATCGAGTGGGCAGGGAGTTGCTATGCCTCCTCACCTATCTCCATTCGAAGCAGCACCATGGTGAAAACATACTGCCATACTACCATCAGTCATTCTGACTTCAGTATTTGATCACCAATAAGCAGCAGCAACATCAAAAGCTAAAATTGCACATGTCAAACAAACAGAAAATGACATCTCCATCTTGGAGGGCCAAATGATTACCTGTGATGATGTCTTAATTAAGTCACGTCAGAGCTGACAGGCTTCCTCGGCATCACTGCCACATATGCCATCTCATTGGAACCTTATCAACTCGTTCCACGCAATGTTTTTAAATTGCCACCTGTCAGTATTTAATAAACCGTCATGCAATTCCATTACGTATTATATGTAAATATACGAAATTGTGCTGGATCAGTTGTAGCCTGGTCCATATTCAGAACTGTTGGTTCAATGCTATGTCAGCGTGGACAGCTCTTTAAAATCTATTTTAGTTATTAACAGGAAAAATATTTCAACTATTGATTCTTCTTCTCTTAATTGGTTCGTTGTTTTGATTAAGTGATCAGATTAAATGTGGTGCAGGCTAAACCATAATTTTTCACATTATACTTATTCTAGTTTTGATACATTTTAATACCACTTGAGTTATCTTCAGACGAATTAAAAGAAACAGCGTGCTCCATAGCCATGTTATCTTACACCTATGTCTGTGCTGACCCTGCAAGTCTGTCTGAGACAGACTGACAGACGTCCAGACAAGCACACCAGCCACAAGTGTCCGCACCTGCAGACCAGTGGACACAGATGTTGCCATGCCAACAGTGTCATGTCAAAGACTAAGACCCCACCTGCCCCTGGAAATCTCTCTCCAGAAACTGACAGAACGAGACTGATGTACACTGGTGCATCTTCAACTTGTTGCAGTGTACTGTCAAAAGTGGACAACGACTTTTCTATTTGCTACAGTGTCCAGTGAAAAATTAATAACAATATACAGTCCGATCACAATTTATCTTTTAAGAAGCCCATATAGTCAATTCCAAATTTAGTAGCATAATATATATATGTCATAATATATATATATTTATATATATATATATATATATATATATATATATATTATTAATAACTTTTTATTTGAATCCCACGCAACACTATTATTTACACCGAAGAGTAAGCCTTAAGCCCCTGTCACACGGGCCGGTTGTGCCGTAGTGAACCCGTAGTATTACGTAATAGTTATGTAACAGCTCTTTCCGCCGGTTTGGCGACCGGTTCTGGCAGCAAAAAGGGGCGGGGCAGCACCCGCCGGGTTACCCGCCGGGTGCTACGGATAACCCGCCGGGATACCCGCCGGCTTCCACGGGTGCCTCGGCGGGTTCTACGGGTGCCTCGGCGGGTTCTACGGGTGCCTCGGCGGGTTCTACGGGTTACTCGGCGGGTTCTACGGGTTACTCGGCGGGTTCTACGGGTTACTCGGCGGGTTCTACGTGTTACTCGCCGAGTTGTAGGAGTAAGCAGGCGAGTAGTAGGAGTAACTCGTAGCTTCCAGGAGTATACTTTAAAAGGCTGCTGCTCCCCTAATATTAGTCCGATTTTCGTTAAATAAGAACTAAAATTGTAGTATAGTTTATAATGATTCCATACCTGTTTTCGGATCGAAAATATACCAAATATTAAGCGAGTTATTCGTCTGAGAAGGTAGCTAGGTTTGCGGAGGCAAACAGTGGTGCTCTCGCAGACGTCCGCGCCGGGACTGTATCAATGCTGCTGCTCCCCTAATATTAGTCTGATTTTCGTCAAATAAAGACTGATCAGGATTGAATTGTAGTATAATTCATATTGACTCCATAGGTGTTTTCGGATTGAAAATAGACCAAATATTAAGCGAGATATTCGTCTGAGAAGGCAGCAAGGTGCTCTGTGTATTCCTAAAGGGGACAAAAATGATCTATCTGTAATGGGAAATTATCGGGGAATAACACTGTTATCTGCATTAGGAAAAATATTTGAAAAAGTAGTAAAACAAAAAGTTGAAGAGTATTTTAAGATCAAATGTATAGAAATCCCATGTTACATACAAGGAGCTGGGAAAAAGCATATATCTAGCCTACATACAAACTTTTTAGTGAGAGAAACAATCAATAGTGCAAAAAATCAAAATAAATTGGTACACTTAGCCTGCTTAGATATAGAAAAGGCTTTCGATAAAGTTTGGCAAAATGGATTATTGTTCAAGATGTCAAAGAAAGGATTACATCCAGTGTTATTAAAAATTCTCAAAGAATCTTTTATAAATTTTAAATTGTCAGTTCAAATAAGCCAATATAATTCAAGAAAATTTGATGTTCAACAGGGTGTCCATCAAGGAGGGCCCTTGTCAGGGATGTTGTTTCAATTTTTCCTCGATGAGCTATTAATGGAGCTACAGTGTTGTAAATTTGGTATTCAAATGTTCAATGAAATAATAGCATGTCCAACATTTGCAGATGACGTTGCAATATTATCAGAAACAAGAAATGGTTTACAACAAATGGTTGATATGGCTTATGAGTATAGTTGTAAATGGAAGTTTAAGTTCAATCCCAAGAAATGTATCACTATGACCTTCGGTAAATATGATAATATACAGCAGATTAAAATGGGAAATGATTCATTAGATCAAGTAGAACGCACCAACTATCTTGGTACCCCACTATATTTAAATGTTAAACATGAAAGGTTGGAAATTGAAAAGAAAATTGAAAAGGCCTATCAGAAGGTGTGGTTAATAAAGGCTATTGGTACAGCAAGAATAAATATCAACCCATTAACATTCAGTAAAGCTTACTGGGCATGTGTCGTTACAAAATTATGCTATGGTCTGTTTATGTTAAATTTGAGCAAAAGTAACTTACAAAAACTTGATGACTTTCATGCGAATGTAGCTAAAAATATTCAAGGATTGAATTCTAATACACCAGCAGTGGCAGCATTGGCCGGCTTAAAGTGGCCAAGATTATCCTCATATATCACAAAAGAATTATTATTATTTATAGGTCACACAGTAAAGTATAATTATATTTACAAGAACATTATATTGAGTATGTATTTTGATCAGAAAAACAAGAGAAATAAGAGGACTTCAATTGTACATACCTTTATTGAATATGGATTGAAATTAAATGTACTTGATAAATTTGATAAATATTTGTATGAATGTTGTTTTGAGTTATCTGAATGGAAAAAACTGGTGAAAGAGCAGATAAAGAAAAAAGAAAATGCAGAATGGCAGGCTACAATTGTAATGTATAAAAGTTTGAAAACATTCACTATAGTTGGAATAAATTTTGATTCAGGTTTTATATACTGGAAAATTGCAAGAAAGAAACCAATGTATTTATACAAAATTAAAGTAATGTTAAAAGCCTTGATTACAAATAATGAAAAATGTGGGTTTTTATGTAAATGTGGAGATGAAAATATCGGGTCCTTAGAACATATCCTTTTTAAATGTGTAAATATGCAAAATAGTAGAACTTTGAAATTGAATGATGTTTTAAGAGAAATGCCTTCAGCTATGAAAAATGAATTTGTCAATATGAATGATGTACAGAAACTTGGTTTTATTTATTCATGTTGTAATGGTGGAAACGTAGATGAATGGATGAGTATCATTGTTAAGATAATAGATTTTACATATTTAATTATTAAATCATACTACGAGTCTATATAAAACTACTGCCTATTACAGTAAAGCAGAAAGTGTCATATATGTGTTCATATAAATATAAATCATACATTTTTATCATTATTTAATTAATTTTAACAATGTGTAATCCTGTAACTGTCTAATTCTGACATCTAACTGTTGTATTATTGTATGTCTTCAAATTGGAGGTTAATAAAGATATATATATATATATGTGTATGTTCATGACTTAAATCGTGTGGTCAATATTTTTTACCATTATATATACATTGTCTGGATGAGCTTTATTGCAATTAATTTCTACTCATTCTGCCAACTGGCCAATGGGAAGGACTTTTCCTTTGGTTTTGTAAAGTCAATTAACCTATATATGTAATAGCAATCTGCCTTGACCGTTATGTCAAATGCTATTAGCATTTTGAATAATACAAAGAATGGGGTAAGTCATGCTTTTTCATCATTGATCACAAGCATGAATTGAAATCATTGATCACAAGCATGAATTGAAATTCTGAATTGACCGTTATGTCAATTGCTATTAACATTTTGAATAATACAAAGAATGGGGTAAGTCATGCTTTTTCATCATTGATCACAAGCATTAATTGAAGTTCTGAATTTCAACTGATTCCTGTTTAATATGCATATTAAAGAGGGAGATTGTTTTGATCATGGATGGAACATGCAATATCAATATTAATTTCAGTTGGATTATTTTCAGAAACAACAACGAAATATTGATAATTTATATAAACTAGAGTATATCTATCTATAGATAGTTGTTATAGCTCCATGGACATCTTTATCAAGTCGGAATTTTATTGGCAACAAGCAAACAAACATTGTTTTATTTTCGTTTTTTATTGATTACGAATTAATGAATTATTGATAGTAACATATTAGGTGAAGATCTTATAACTATCTGTCTATCTACATATCTATATTCTATGAGGTATTACTAACTTTATTAATAAGAATATTCTTGTTTGTGCCTAGTTTACTCCATTAATTTTCCCCACCTTAACTATTATATAAATTCTACACATTTCCCTGAATAATTCAGTCTTTATTTGACGAAAATCGAATATGTGATAGACAGATAGTTTAGATAGACAGATAGATTCATATGCTTATTATATAATATAGAATATCTAGCTTAATATTTGGTCCATATAAGTACATAAAAAATAGCAAATAAAATCACAGATCAAATCACAAATACTAATTACAATATCAATATTACATTTAAATTTTACAAAAATATACACAAAAATATAAGAATGTTCACATGTATAAAAAAAATACCAATATACAAATATAATCATTGCCTGGTAATTACAATACAATATATTGTTTTTAATTAATGAAAGCAATTACATCTTTTTGTAATTGTGAATGACAATCAAGCCAATGTCATATTACTGTGTCATCTTTGAACAAACTATGAAATGACAGGTCAAAGAACCCCAATTTAGGCAATTAGGCAATTGACACATGTATTGAGCATTTGCTGTATTCTCTACACCCATTCTTTATATCATTCAAAATGCTATTAGCAATTGACATAACGGTCATGGCAGTTGGCAGAATGAGTAGAAATGAATTGCAATAAAGCTCATCCAAACAATGTATATATATCATGGTCAAAAATATTGACCACACCATTCAAGTCATGACCATACACAGAGCACCTGGCCGCCGCCAGAGAACTGCATTCTCAGATGAATATCTCGCTTAATATTTGGTCTATTTTCAATCCGAAAACATGATGGAATCAGTATGAACTATGCTACAATACAGTTTTAATTTGACGAAAATCGGACTTATATTAGGGGAGCAGCAGCCTTTTAAAGAAGGGCTCAGCCCTTCTGCATTGATAGAGTCAGGGCGCGGACGTCTGCGAGAGCACCACTGTTTGCCTCCGCCAACCTAGCTACCTTCTCAGACGAATATCTCGCTTAATATTTGGTCTATTTTCAATCCGAAAACACGTATGGAATCAGTATGATTTATACTACAATTCAATCCTGATTTGACGTAAATCGGATTAATATAAATGGAGCAGCAGCCGCCGCAAGACAACTGCCTTCTCAGACAAATATCTCGCTTAATATTCGGGTTTTTTTTAAATCCGAAAATACGTATGGAATCAGTATGAGCTATACTGCCATTCAGTCTTTATTTGAGGAAAATCGGACTAATATTAGAGGAGCAGCAGCTTTTTAAAGTATATACCTCCCTGCCTACGCTGACGCTGGTACCAAAAAGCCGGCGGGTTACACGTGAAAGCCGGCGGGTTACACGTGAAAGCCGGCGGGTTGCCCGTGAAAGCCGGCGGGTTACCCGTAGAACCCCTCAACAAGCTGCCGGGGTGAAATTAGGGACGAATAATTCGCCGGGTTCTACGGGCCACCCGCCGGGTTCTACGGGCCACCCGCCGGGTTCTACGGGCCACCCGCCGGGTTCCACGGGCCACCCGCCGGCTTCCACGGTTTTTTTTTTTTTTTTTTACACCCGTGAGATTTCTACGGTTGTGCCATAACCGGCTACCGGGGCCGGGTTTCGCGGCTTGGCCAAGGGTCCCACGGGTGCTTGACGGGTATCCACGGGTATCCACGGGTGGCCGTATTGGGGCCGCCGGCTTCGAGCCGGGTAGCGATTTCCCCAACTATTACGTAATACTACGGGTTCACTACGGCACAACCGGCCCGTGTGACAGGGGCTTTAGGGACAAAAATGCTTAATCTCTCACATAAATATTATCAGCTATTCCATTTTCAGCTTCTTTCTATTTGTCTTGTTTTGCAAATTTACCCATACGTCTACTACCAGTACATTTGGGGATATTTCCACTGAACCAATGTTGATCACCTCAGAGCCACACACCACAAGAGTGTCCAACACTTCTACAACTACAGCATTAGAGGGGCTTATGGTATTTACCCTCAGGCTAATTCACCCCATTTAACAGTGGTAGTCATGCCACTACGTGCAGGGAATAAGTGACCAGAGTTCCCACATGTTAAGATATTTGCTCAAGTAATAGAGGTCTCTGCCATTCACTGATTTGCATGTTAAAATATGTCTCCCCACGAATTATGCACAGGCAATTCTGTTAGAATAATTATATAGAATGGAAAAGCCTCCATGGAGAAGCTATTGCATAAAGTTGAAATTCTATGTATTGGGACCATATCATAATATAGCACACACAAAATAATACTTCCATGATAATGTATGAAAATACCATCCATCCATAGTTTCTCTTTCTGTAATACATAGTATGACACTTTTTTAATAGATAATGCATATTCATTCTTTGCTCTAACTTCTGTTGATTTAATTCACTATTAAGACCACTGTCACGACCAATGAACTTGGAACACATCGGTTCATCTTCTGTGAAGTGTCTACCTTTGAAGGCAGTATACACTTCCCCCAGAAATGGTCCTATTTGCGAAGTTCTATTGAACCATACATAATATTTAAATTAAAGTACACACAACATAATGGTGACAACAATCATATGCTAACTTTGCTTATGCTGTAGATATTCTAATACATTGTATGAAATGAAATTTATTTCTCTCTGATGACCTTGATATGTTTTAGCCAATATTTCCATATTGAATATGAGAAGAGCGTTTAGATTTTCATTATTTTTAATGATATTCCAACAATATGGGAA
The DNA here is from genome assembly GCA_932294295.1 of Alitta virens. Lineage (NCBI taxonomy): Eukaryota > Metazoa > Annelida > Polychaeta > Phyllodocida > Nereididae > Alitta > Alitta virens. The sequence continues at coordinate 24,002,802 of OW028573.1, read as the reverse complement.
ATGCATGATTCATTTTCATACTTATTCAAATAAATCTCAACATGTACTCACCAAAAAGAGGAAAAATCTGCACTATCATCAAGTCTATCAGTACAACTGGGTAGCAGGTGCAAAGAAATTCTAGTTATCTACATGCATAAAATAAACCATGTTTGCATGCAGACTCTACCATTCAACATTTGATATTAACGATGTGACATATCTTGCATGTAAGTCATGTGTATGACACATATGCATTGCGCACCATCACATGCATCGGAGCTGAAGGAAAAGCTTCCAAGAAAGGAAGAAGAACAGGAGTCTCAGACATGAGTGTTTCAAGTCAGAAAACACCTTCATCTTACTATAATTATTGAAAATTACAAGTCACACACAGCCTTACCTGGGATAGGTCTATAATCATTGACAAATATGATACGTAATCAGCTCTCTTACTCACTTAAGAGGACTTATTAGAACGGCCCTTAAAATAGCCTGGCTCTTTGAACACACTAAAGATAGCCTAATTTAATGCAATGCCAACGAAATGTTGATTCAGTATTGCAAAGAACAAACAATTAAACTTAATGAAGTTTCTTTGTTGGAATTCGCGTGATGCAGACCCGTCAGAAATAAATTGCAGAATTTTGATGAGCGCAGCACGTGCAACATGGCAGACGTTTCCCAGGGTATAAGACGTTGCGTCACCAAGCACGTGATACTTGAAATTTGCATATCGTAGTGTGACCAATGAGAGAGGCACAATTCAGGATTTTTCATATGACAGTGACCAAATAAAGCAGTTATACAGCCGCCATTCATGCGAATCAAAACTACAGGCTGCATATGACATTTTAAATATGTAAAGAACAAGACAATCTCGCTATTACTACATGTAAGCCGATCACATGTGTAGAAACATCCTGAATTCTGAAGTTTATCACAATTATCCACATATAGACATGGCACCTACTGATATACTAGATTAGGGCAAGAACAAAAACCCTGTAACCCATCACTTGGGGAGGCAAGGCTGACCGTGCAAAATTAATTGGCGCAATGTGTCTTCAGCACTCCAATGCGACAACAACAGGAAGACCTAATGCCTGACACTTCCGGTTTGCGGCATGCCACCTCCAGCAGAGAAGAGTGGCGTCTTGGAACGTGCGACATGCCAAAAGGTGGGGGAAACTGGAGCGATGTGTCCCCAGGTAAAAAATTATTCATCTCCATCAGTTTCTAAAGTCAAGGAAGACTTGGGTTATTGACTAGGGATGTTTCTGAATTTGCCAAACGGAAATTATCAAAAAAGGATGAAAAGGCCAAGTACAGACAGATGGCCTGATAAATGATGCCTCACATTTTACTTCAGACATGCATGTCAGCTGTGACATTACATTAGAATATGATAGGTTCTTTTGTTTAATCGGATAACAGATAACTCTCCTGTATGTCCTCGGTTTGATGTCAAAAGCAGGTAATGAATAAGCACTGCAGTACTTCTGAAAGTATGTTCAGTCTTTTACAATCTCGACTGAGCTAATGTATATGGGTTACAGTTGATCTTGAGCTGTTGTAATTGGAGTAACACAGGGAGGTCCGCTTTTTCCCTAATCTATTCCACCTCGCGAATTGTAAGAACTTGATCTAGAATTTAGAGTGCTGCACCCCCCCCCCCCCCCCCACATGATGTGGTGAATTTCTGACATGATAGGTAATATCGTAAAAAATATTTGCTCTGATATTTGACTGTTTCAAATGATAGCTATATTCCTACAGTGCCTTGTACAAGTAATTGAACCCGAGTCTAAGAACACTATTTTTGTAATCAATTTATACTTTTTTAATGTATACAAACATTCTTGCACATTTTTGTTGATACATTGTACATTCCTTAAAGGTGTTGGTCGTAATATGATATGATTTTCCAGATGATCTTTGTCACTCTGATTGTCATTAAACTAAATAAATTTGCCTTTTTGTAGGGATTATGTTACTTATGCAAGACACTGTATACTATTTGTACTGTAAGAGAATGCACATTTAACCACTGAATTATCAAATAATACATTCAACTTCTGCTTCATACACAAGGCATAGCAGTCAAGTCATAAAGTACCAAACCATGCGCTCATGTTCCACATTTGCAGCCTCAGTGTAAGTCCTGTCAATTTACCCCTGTCGCTCCTAATCATGTCACCTGCGACATTGACAATGACAGCCATTCATTTCCCCTCCAAAGAAATTACTACAAAGTCCTCCTCCTCAAGACCTTGTGACGGGAAAAGCTGATAGGTGACACACAAATAACAACTAGCAATGGATTTGGTGAAATATCAGCTTCTCTCATCGGATATAATGCACTTGGTAATTACCTAGGTGAGGCAGTTTAATTCTGTTGAGATGTGATCGTCTCAAACCTTTACGACGACATAGTGGGTAGGTAGGTAATCATTTATTTTAGTGACCGGTTACATTACAAAATAAACAACAAGTAAACAGAAACTGCAAGATTACCCAGCTTATTAGTCACTCCCGAGATCATTGAAGAGAAAAATTAAAGTAGATAGGTGGGTAAACAAAATTCAAGTATAAAGAGATATTTTCCTTATTAGGTATGCCTCAGTAAAGTTATCAATTTGGCAGCCTGTATTCAATAACAAAAATTTGTCTATTTCCTCCAGATTACTAAAATTACTAAAATTGATTAGACTTTACTATCTTGGAATATTTATCACAAATACATAGGAAATGAAATTCATCTTCAATACTATCACTATAACATAATAAACATATATTAAGATATATTTTTAGAATAGAGTACCTTTTAAATAAGAAAAAACAAAACTGAAGTTACGATGAATGTTTCATTGTTGAACAAGTCACAAAAAATAATAAATTACAACACGTATAGTTGTAAAGACATTCCTTTTGATTTGTATGAACTGTTTGCAAAAACGAAAAGTAATTCTTATGCACAAATATCAAAATTAACATACCATAGCATAGAAAATCAGCTGGAATTCAGCTGTGCTAAAAAAATTTTGGTACATCTTGTTGATTGGATTCGATTGCCGCTTCATTTGGTAGATCTTAAATTCAAATCAATCTATTTAATCATGCAATACGTTTTGCTATGTTGGCCCATTCATGTTTCACGGAGTCTTCTAAATTCGATGAAAAGATTAATAAAGTAAAATAAATCTGTAGAAGATCAGATGACACGCTATAGTATTTTGGTCATGGCACCTAACTTTTCGAATGCATTCGGCCAGCATATAGAAGTAAGTAGTAAAATCATGTCGTAACATCAAGTAATACCTGCATGCTTCATAATATCAACACCCTCATATTTTCATCACAAAATGTTGCATTTGTAATTGCATGGACAGTTAAGGCGCGTTGCATAATCATGATTATGGTGCATGTCAATAGCAAGCATGAAAGCAAACCATCTTCTGTGAGCTGAGTATCGAACCATCTCCTAACACCTCTGAGAAGGAGGCTTCAAAAGAACGTTGTGCGAGTTACCAAGGTGACTTTTTTGTTGCATCAACGATTGTTGACATTTTTGTAAATCTATATGATGCTTACGTCACAATACAAGCATTTCTTTTGCGATGTCATTAAAGTGAATATGTGAAGTACCTTTTGTAGTGTGAGGCACAGGGTAATGTATGGAGAAAAACCAATTAAAAGAAAGCTTACCTTTTTCAGGGTGACTGCTAAGGTGTGATAAACCCGTTGCAGGTCGGTTGTAGAAGTTTATCGCCCTTAAGCAATTGAAAAGAATTGAAGCACTCGGATGAAACCGAATAAGCGTCGAATCGTCTGAGGTTGTCCTTTGGCTTCTGAATTTCGCAGAAGAATAACTGAGAGACGTTCGGCCCTCCTGATGCTGTCTGTGACGCTGCAGCGCTGCGCTCCAAGCCACGTCGCGACGTTTTTCACGAACTCATCCTGCAAGCATCTTATCACCGATCCACTTCTGTGAGGACCAATTCCCAATTAAAACCACTAGTATATGTGCATGTACCTCACTATGAAAGCTACGTGACAACTGGGCTCTCAGTATAGTTCAGAACAATGTTATTCTACTGCACTTTAACAATGCTACAGCCTTATTTCTGAAATAGGATACTCATAATATATATAGGATGTGTTGATTTCTGACGTTTTAAAAATGTCATTACAGGTACAGCCAAAAAATACTGGAAACACAAACAACTATGTGTAAGTTAACTTGAACATCAAGTTAAAACTATCTCATTTCACGTGGCCAACCCACAATTACTAACAGTGATAAATATGTCAGAAGATACACAGGGGTTAATTTATCAATAGCTGCATCGACAGAAAATTGTATCATGGACAAGTGGGAAGCTCATACTGTTCTGTTGTGTAATCACTGTGCCATGTCATCATCACATCTGCCTTTGGCTGAGCTCAAGCTACCATGGATGTAAATATAGAGTCTCTGAGTTGATCAGTTCATTTGAACACACTTCACCACTCATAAACAAAACATAAATGGAAAAAATGACATCAACGTAATTAGAAAAACACTCAGAGATTTTATTTGATACACAAACATGAAGTAATGACAGAAATTTAATTTTCCTTAGGCATCTGATTAGTTTGTGTAAACTTTCGATTTTTCTATCGAGCAGGATTGAATAACTTGCCATATTTCTATAAAATGTGTCTAGCCTAATTAAAGAACCAAAATTTCATTAAATTCATGATAAAATATGATATGACATAAAAATGTCCATGTAGTTTCACTTTTTCATATGAGATAGGTCTATGGTTAAGGACATACGCAGCACACGAAAAAGTATTTAAACATTGTTTTAGGCATAATAATTAAACAAATTCAGCAAATTTATGCCTGTGGTTACAGTTATCACTGCAGCTTCTGATGCTTCATCACCAAAGCCTCTTACATATTCATCACTGCAGCTATTGGTAGACTACAACCCCACACAACCAAACTGACATTTCTTAAAGTGTTCAGATCAGGCATCGAACCTGCTACTTCAAGGCAGCGGACCAGCAGTTACTTCACTGTGTTAGATATGAATCATAAATTTAGAGAAGATCTCATCACAACAAGCTAACATAGCTAAATATATTGAGTGAGATGGTTGCTCAAATTAAATTGAGTTTTGGTAGCTGTAAACTTTCCTGATAACTTGGCTTAATAATTGAAGTTATGTTAATTTCACAATATTAAGCTCATGTAACCTGTGTTTGCAGGTTGAACCTGTTAACCGTCTCACAACAGAAGGATTATACATTTTGAGTAAAATACTTCATATGCGGTAATCAATAAATCAGTACATATGCATTTCAAATATCCTATTACAAAATAATACAAATATTACTGCAAACTTGTCTGAGACTTTCTCTCATTCAAGTGTGATGCATGGCCCCTGTGGGTTTTGAACCAACAACCGACCTACCTGCCTAACAACCTACGCTGAAGTCCTACACCCTAAACTACTATGCCACCTAGCCACATTGCTTTTCTGATGACCTGTCTTGGTATGATGGTGGAAACAGATAATACAGATAATAATGGCTAAGCAGCCGCCTACCTTACTTAAACAATTTGTAACAAGCAAGCCCGAATTTCATTTGGCGTTTACAAATAAAGTCCCTTAAGGTCACTCCCCATGATATAACAGCGACCTCATAGTAACTCGTTCTCGCAGACAGACAATTCATTGGGAGCTACTTCAACAAGAAAGGGCATGTTAAATCAAACGTGTCATCAAGCAAAGACTGCATACTTCAAAAACAAAATAGCAGATAACAAGAGAAATAAGAAAGCTTTATACCAAGTTGTGAATGAGATGAAGAGGACACCTACAACTGCTGCGACGCCCTCTAATCCTAATGCACAGAAGCTCGCTGATGATTTTCCAGATCATTTTGAAAAGAAAATATCAAACATCAGTCAGATATTTCATCCAATCAATGAAATCCACACCTTCAGTCTCTCCGGGTATCATACCATTGATAGTCTTAATCTTACCACAGAAGAGGAGCTGAAAAAAAGTTTGGATGTCAATTCAAAATCATGTGATCCACTTCCAACTAATCTCCTGAAAAGCGCACTTGACTGTCTTCTCCAAAACTCACAGAAGTTGGTAATGCTGCCATCTTCTGCTCACATGTAGCACAAGATCTAAAAATGGCATCTATTACACCAGGGATAAAAACTACCAACTGTAACATTAAAGATATGAAAAATTACCATCCAATCAGCAAATTGCCCTTCGTTTCTAAACTGCTGAAGAAAGTTGTGGTGAATAAAATGCATCGACATTTGCTAAGTAATAACTTGTACGATATCCATCAGTCTGATTATCGCAACCATCACAGCTGCGAAACAGCGTTAGTGAAAATATGCAATGACATCCTGTGTTCATTGGATTCCCAATAAATATGTTCTGCTGGTTTTACTTGAACAAGACTTACTCATATATGTACATCGATTACAAGTCAGGTATGGTATCACTCACTATTGATGCATTAACATGGTTTACATAATACCTGAAAAGGAGGACACTGATAGTGATTATCAATGGAGCCCAGTCATCAGCAAAACCTCTTCTTAGGGTATTTCCTCAAGGATCTGTAATGGTCCATACATGTACCCCCTTTACTCATCTCCGTTGTTTGAAATAGCTGAGTAACACAAGGTGAACATGCATATGATACAGATGATACTCAGCTATGTTTGGCTTGTGATAAAGATAACAGTGAAACAGCAGTAACCAGTTGCAACTTGCCCTTACAGAAATTACAGTGGATGACTGATAATCACTTGAAATTGAATGACAGCAAAACAGTGTTTTTAGTCATTGGAAAGAAATTTTCCCTGAAGAACCTCTAGAATGTCAACATTACAATTGGTAAAACCAACATCCCCAGTGTCATGTCAGCGAAGACTATAGGTGCAATTTTGGACAAAGAATTGAGCATGGAAGATCACATAGCCAAAGTTGATCGTTTTTGTTATTCTTATCTATGAGAAATTGCACATTTGAAACCATTTCCACATGGCCAAATATGCCACGTGCTTTTTCCATGAGAAGGATAAACACATGGAAAACGCATGGTTTTTAGCTAATTATAAGGAAGCAAAAACCATGCATTTTCCATGCGTTTATCCAAATGCATGGAAAACGGACGTGGCACAATTGGCCATTTAAATAAAGAAACAACATAAATTCGAGTGAACTCATCCATAACATCACGATTAGATTATGTCAACAGAGTTCCATGTAGTCTCCTGAAGAAATTGCAAAATATCCGAAAAATTCCGCTCGACTTATATTACAAAGTAGAGATCAGATCACATCAGACCTCTCCTCAAGCAACTTCATTGGCTGCCCGCAGAATACAGAATTAATTTAAAATCAACCTGTTGACTCCTAAAGTATTGCATTGAATTGCACCACGTTATCTGGAAATGCTGGTTACTCCGTACCACCCAAGTAGATCACTACGATCATCCTCGCATGCTTTATTGACTGAGAGACGATGTGCTAGCAAGAACTTTGGCGATCGAGCATTCCCTGTGTTTGCACCAAAGTTTTGAAATGCCTTACCAAATAAACTGAGAACATGTGACTGCATCTCTGGTTTCAAGGCAGCTTTAAAGACTTTTTATTTCGGAATATATTTTAATTAGTTATTGCATAGCCTAAGTCCCACAATATCCATAGTGAACCAGGGGCTGTACCTGTTTTTAAGTTGAAAGATGTATGGACATCACATAATTTTAAAAAAGAGTTCTTGAAATTAATCCACAACAGCTCAATATCAGCATCATGCGTGGCTCTGTTATTCAACTCGTTCTGGAGATCTATGAAAAAATTACGGTCATCAAATTTTTTATAGTTTCTGAGACATACAGTTTTTGTGGACTTTCGTCAATTTGCTGGAACTTTCGAGACGGATAAACACGAGATAATGGTCACTAGGAGTAATTGGTATATGCTCAGATGACACCTGGCTGTCTGGCACATTCGATAACATGACATCAAGTAAAGATGAAGAAGTCTGAGTCACTCTCGTTGCCGTCTCAACAAGCTGTTAAACATCAAACACAGACTCGAAGTAGTGAACAGGGTTAGTTCCCAGTGTTACATCAAATTTTTAATCATAGTTAAGATGACCAACAATTATCAGAGAGTCAAAATTTAGTGATGCAATCTCTATTGTATTCGACACAGCATTGAAATAATCTTCTGTACAACTTGGTGGTCTATACATATTGCCAAGTACACACGGGTTTTTGTCAATCTCAACTTTAATCCAACACACATTCAACATCATTTGCAATATCAAATTCATAGTCTTAAAAAAGAGGGAGTTACTAATGTAGATTAGAACTCCTACTCATATCTGTTCCGGTATTTCCTTACAATTGTATATCCAGCAATGCAAATTTCACCATTAAAAGACAGTTTGGTCTATCCATGTCTCATCAAGACCTAGGATATTTATATCACATATTTATAATGTGCATAATTTGGTCAATCTTAGTAAGTAAAGTTATCACATTGATATATGCAATGTTTATATTTTGCTTTGTTGTGGTATCAGGATCGTCTAGTAGTATTTGTACCTCTCATCCCGGCCAGCCCTCTACGCTGTAGTGCAGAATTTGAACTAGTGTCCTCTTTTTCCACAGGCAATGCATGTAACTGATCTATCATGCCTGCAGCTCTTGACTACATTATTCGGTTCACTGCAGTAGTAACATCTGTTTCGGGATTTCAGGTCAGGGACATACCTTATTGTTGGTGCATCAGGCTAATTTTGAATGACTGACCTTGAGATGTATTTTAGGCTTGTTACTTGAGTGGGCTGCCTTATGCTGCCATCTTGTAGTCTGAAAGTATCATCCTGTTTGACATATGTGTAGCCAGATTCTTGGACAATCTGTGATAGTTTTAGGTTAACTTCTTCTATCTTGGCTTGCTTGGTTTTACGAGCATCTCTTGGAGGTATACTACTTATCAACACTTCACTTATTAGTCTGGAGACCTTTCTTGTGCAATATTTATTATACTATTTATATCAAATTTAATATATATTTTTTTTAACTGTAACAATTTTATATTTATTATTTATTTATTCATGTTTTATTATATCTAATTTGTTAAAATTTAAAGATTTATGTGAAGCGCTTAGAGCTATTCAATGTTAGATATTAGTGCTATTTAAATCAACTTATTAATATTATTAATATAGGATCAATATGCCATATTTTAGTGAATAAATGCTTAGAAAATTCATAATTATCTTATAAAACTCACCTTCCCCATACTGGGACTAAGGATGACAAAACTTTGCCAGAAGGACTTGTACCCACTACCTCTGCATTGAAAGGCAGGTGTTGAACTCACTGAGCTATCCAGTCCTTGCTCGTTAAACTGTACATGACCTATCAACACCTGCTTATCAGTATTTAACTACTACAAGTGATTACTCCAAGCTGTCATAATTAATCTGAATCAAACATAACACTTCAACTGCATTATGCAGAAATGACGTGGAGAATTGATCTAACATAGGAAGCGAGCATGCTCACTCAGTGGGATTATCCCTACTACTACTCACGCTACTCTGACTCAAAAATGCAACACTTGTTTCAAGTTAATAGATAAATTAAAAAATTAAATAAGTTATGTAGTTAAGCTTTAAAGTCAGGATATAATAATGGAGCATTTGAAGCTATCACAACAAAAGCTGTATATTAACCAAAGGTATTTAGTTTGAGCTACAACAGAACAATATTTTTTATATCAAAACTGAAGAGATGTCTGTTCTGTCTAAAAAAATTATCTTTCATAACTCAAATCTACATTAGTCACTGGTTCAGCTCAATATATTTAGTTACCTCGCTCACACTTTTTTACAGTGCTTGGCCTGGTGGCAAATATGGCCATTATATCTGACAAATTTACTGGAAAATCATTTCCTGGAACTATGGACAAAGGTCTCGATGAGGAATATTCCGGGTTATTCATGCAGTACCAATTAAATGATAATATTAACCATGTCAGCTTAGATACAGCGTACCAAGCCTTTCACCACTGTTCTATCTCTGTGCTATCGGTTAGCCAGTCTATCTTTAAGTCTGTCTGTATGTGTTTATTTAATTTATTTTATTATTTTCTTGTATGGTTTTTCTTACACGATGTGTGCAATATTAGCGGAGAGAGACACTTCACTAATTCAAACAGGCCGGTAAAGATAAATTAATTCTATCTTATAATTCTAGAAGGAAATAAAATTCGAGATAAGGTAAGTATTGGTAAGAACACTGGGTGCATATCTGGTATTTTAAACATCATGTATAATACCTAACCTGTATGAATGAATACGTATAGACTAATCATAATATGATTACCGAACAATGCAGTGGTTTGCGTAACTGGTTGTAAAAGGCAAGCTTCACTTAAAAAAAAACAAGACGAAAGCCGGCTGACCGCCACTAAGACGCTCTCAAAGCTAACTGCTTTCCTTTTCACGACGTACGTTACCTATAGTGCTGGGAAAAGCCAGGTGTTCGCTTTATCCAGGGAAAAAGAACCTGTCCTCACAATCTCCTGAATCCTCCTCGCATTTATGCAACAATAAACCCATTCCACATTCCTTTTTCTGTGCGTGTTCTGTATAGGCCTTATATTGCTCTTCGGCTGTCTCTTTCATTGTCAATGAACGTTCTTTGTAAAAACTGTGCGTTTTTAATTTTTTGTTTTCCTATTTGTTCTTTCTTTTTTTGTCCTCCTGAATTTTCTATACTTGTCTGTCAGTTCAGTTGTTTGTCTGTCTATATACACAGTTGTCTTAGTTCTTCTCTTGCTGTCTGTCTTACATTTTATTTCCCTGCAATTATGTCCTCTTTCTTCGAGTCGAGTTTTGCGGATATATTTAGCTCATAAAAGACAATACTTTGACCTCAGCAGTCAAAACAAGAACATTTGCTGTTGCATTGTATAATGGGCCTTAATAACTTTATTTTGTACTTAACTCCGAAGAAGAAGGTAATAATGATGAAACTTAAAATAATTCTTAAGTGGTTCTAAACTGGCATATTCTATTCAAAACGACTTCTATCATTTCATTTACTGTTTTGTCTATTTATTTTTTATTTATTGTATTTGTTAAGTCCACCATACTTTACGTTTAAGGAAAAAAAACCGCCGCATCATAATGTGTAATATAAAAGCTCATGTTCTGTGTTTAGCAGATGTAACAAATCAAAGAACACTGAAATAGCATTCCCTTCATTCTTGTTAATGTTTTATTCTTTTATCCGAACAGAAGGAGACTAATTAAGTCAATAGGATTTTCAACATGAGAAAATTACAGATCAATTGAACAAGAAAGACAATCTTATTTTACTATTAAGCTGATGAAGCTCCAGTTTCAAAAAGTGAGGAAATTCAGTAGCTCAGTCAAAGGTATTCAGCAATTACACGGGGAAGCCTGAAGAATGCTCAGGCATTATGACAAGGGAAAAACCCTCTCTATGTGGCAGTTTCTGATTGATTTAATTTCGACTGAAAATCTTGCCAATTCCAATGTCTACTATTGTCTAGAGTGGAAATGTGCCCAACAAAGTAGACATGAAAACATTCCTGGGAATATTACTACAAATGACAGCATTTTTTTTAGAGATAGTGACAGGCACTACATCCTTGCCTTGCGGACACTTTCAAATGAATCATTTTAATTCTATACTACCGTAACGGAGGGTATTATCGCCAGGGCGGGTATTATCGACACTCACATTAGAATGTTAACAATTTTGCTAACAAACTAATTTAAGTGTCGATAATACCCGCCCTGGCGATAATACCTTCCGTTACGGTACGGTACTATACTACGTGATAAATTAAAGTGTTTTTGTTTCTTTTCTTTTTTTTTCTTTTCTTTTTTTTAAATAAGTAAAACACTCTGCCCCACTATGTCTTTCCTGCACTCAATCTTCTGTCCCTTTTAAATCTGTCTTATTAATCAGCTGGCGTTTGAAGTTGACAGACTGAACTTAAATAGCAGTTCCGATTTTAGGAAAATGTAAGATTGGAAAGTCGATCAACAAGGCGAGTGCTGCCAGCACATATACAGGTCTTTTGCAACAGGAATGTTTTCTAAATTCGCTTGCATAACCCACATCAAAAAAAGTTATTAGGGTTGACGTTCTATATACTTCTTAAGATAAATGAGTATTTTTTTATGTCCTATTTTTAGTATTCAGTTCATAACAGATTTCCTATTAGGTGTAATTTTCTATATTTTCAGTAATGCGTAATTTTTAGGTCCATGAAAAATAATGTATTTTCTGCTGTCTATAATAAGCAAAGGCTGATAGAGTTGCAAGAAAAGTGTGGCTCTCTTGTAGCTGATGCATTGGTTTTGGTATTGACAAGGCGGTGTTATGGTGAGTGCTATCTTTTCCATTATGATATGAAGGGTTCCATAACTCTCCTTGCCTTACACCTGGTTGACTCTGTTTTCCGCACGTGGGCGAGCTTCATCAGATTGACACCAGAGGTCGCATGGGTCTGCACTGAGCATGCGCCTTGGCACACAAGGCCTCTGATTGGCCTAGACTAAGCCAATCAGCAAAGGAACTGCAGGCCATGTGACCAGTTCACATAATGTCCAACTGCGGTCAGTGGTCAGTTTGACCACGTTTAACCTGGCCTAGATGTCATAGAAGAAACCATAGATCACCCGAAAAGTAAACAATAGGACAAAAGCATCGGGTTAAAGAATAAGGTTCTAGACAAAAAATCCACAGGAGAACCATTTGCTAAATCCATTTATTCTCATCACAAGGGAACTAAAATTTAATTACTGACTCAAACTCAATTTGGTCTGTGCCCAAAACATGCATGCAGACATGATCAGGTTTTAACACAGAAAATGTACATGTGCATGGCTAAATTATTATTTTTTTAATTTTATAAAAAGCTACGGAATGTGAGAAATTTTCCTTACCAGTGGTTTCAGTTAAAGTAGGTATGGAAGCATATGGGTAGGATTGAATAATTTTTAACACTGAATATACCTCTAAGCAATGCTAAGTGTTGCAATAGAGTGTATTGTAACCATCCAGAATGAGGTTAAGTCATGCACTAAAATGTCTTGCAACTCAATTGCAAAGTAAAACTTTAAATTGGCTTGGAATTACATGTAGATTTTGTAGGCCTATTTCATAATGTTGTGAATCATGTCAGCAAAATAGAGTAGGTCCTATTGTATAAACATTTTGAGTTGCATAAATAGAACACTGCAGAATGACTAAGTATTTATAAGACGAGGTACCAACAGGAGGGGAGCCTGCATATTTGACACGGTTTTCTGTCTGTGCTTCTTGCCAGCTCCTCAAGGCGGCGCCACTTGAAAGGCGGTATGGATTTTGTCTTTCTTTACGTAGCGCACATAGGGAGCAGACGACAGGCTACCTGGTGCTCGATTCTTTATGCGAACCTTTTCACAAGAAACATTTTGATCGCGCTATTTTGAGAGAAAGAGAGAGAGAGAGAGGCTCATTTCTGGGTGCAAAAAAGTGGATTCCGCAAGTGGCTGAAGCAGGCAGCTTGAGGATGTCAATTGATTCTTGACAATAATAAAGCTGCCCAGGGCGCGCCACTGTAGCTTGCAACGGCCAGAAACAGGTGCTCAACAGGGTCTGATCAGAGCCGGACATGCACCCCTAGGAAAAATATTAATAATTTATTGCAAAAAGAAGCATTCTCGGCGTCCAAGAAGTATCTTTCTTTCCATAATTCAACAGACATTCTACATAAACTTGTGTCCAACAGTGATCTATACTGGTCAGAAAATGTATATCACCAAAAAGAGTCTTTCCTTGCAGGGCTTGACATTAGTGCCTGTCCAAATGTCCAGGACAGGTAAACTGTCAGCTGCCAAGGCCAGACAGAACAATTTATCAACAGTCCTACACCTGTAATAAACTTAGAACATTTTTGAATTGCAACTGGGGGACCAGTTCAATTAAGGTGGAGTTAACTGAAATCACCATGCACTCTGTAAACCAAGGGGTCTGATGGGACTTGCAATTAGTAATATTTGACTCCAAACGAGACGATTGGCATATCTATATTTAGGTGGACTCAATTCAAATAGGAAGTGGCTCCGCATACAAAATTAAATGACAGGAACAGTAGACACTGTACACTGCTGTGGTGCAGAAAACTAACTTTCCATGATACCCCTCATTGTTAACATAAAGACCATCCTTTTTTTATTCATAATAGTCTGACAGTAATTAAAATCGATATTGGAATCATGGCTGGTGCCTGGTAGGACAGGTAAAATTCAATTCACTGAATTGCTACCTGTCCCATGAACAGACGGGTCACAATCTTCAAACTGGAGTTCTGTATTCTGTGGCTACCGAAAACATTTTATAACTGAACAGCTCTGCACTGAATCCAAGGAATAAGCTTCCAGAAGAGTACATACAATGTTGCACTGTCACATTTCTCACACGAAACTCCATATGGATAACCTGGCCAGTGATTTTCTAGTTTTTTGCTTTGCGTAAATGACCAGTTGTAGGCTACTTGGCCAGAAAGAGCTAGATTGTGATAAACCATTAAATATACAGTTTAAAGAAGCTTCACCTCATTTAACAGGCATTATGCCCAACATTTTTTTTTTCAGGGAAGAGGGTAGCACCAAAATAGTATATCCAGGAGAGGAGAGCCTCTTCCTACAGACCCCTTGCTTTAGGAAGATGGGAGAAGGACAGATTCATGTCGTGATACAAAGGGTTTTTGTTAATTTCCATTTTACAGGGGAAGTGTACTTTTTAATGACAGGCAACAATGGGCAGGTACTGCCCCATGTGCCTGCATATGTGCTAACATATAACATATTGGTCTTTTGTGCCCTCAATATGTTGGTAAAAATTCATTCATTCTAACTAGTAAATAGCATGTAGCGCACTATCGTCTGAGCTGTGCGAGCCTTAATTTTCTCTTGATTTTTTTTTGGGCTCAGTCTAGGAGGGGGGGGGGGCATGAACTAATGTCCCCTCCTAAATACGCCACTGTACAAAACCAACAATAGAGCCAATACGAAAACGACTATGATTGGCCTACCTTCCATGCAACAGATGTTCATCCACATCCAAAGATTTTCTTTACCAAATGAAGCCACGTAATTAATTCGCATTGTTGATTTCATTATTCAGTCAGACCTCAAACCTAGATGCCATGGAAGCCATAGACTTTTTTTTGTCAGTTAAACACAAAGTATATTTAGCAAAACTGAATTATTTCATGTTCATATTTTTGCAGGATGTTTGGTAATTGAGGCCTTCTTGACGTTCCAAGTGCAATGACATTATATACGGCTGCGGGTGAGCTATTTTCAGCTGTTGCTATAATTAGCAATCTGTCCATCGCCCTCCAACGATGCTATGCTCTTAGATAACAACAAAGGAATTTCTCAAAATAGAATTCATGGTTTCAAATGCGCATTAACTTACAACCGGAAACAGGACAATATGGCCACCGGAAGTCAGTTTACGGATGACTGCCTGAGAACATCTGATATGTCAGCAGCCAGTTGTTTTTGGAGTTTTCGTTTATTTTATGGCAAACTGTGCTAAGTGTAGAATCGCGCAATTAAATTTGGACCTTTAAATTAGTTTGCAATGACTATAAAAGAGCTGTCAAATACGTGCTTAATGACTCGTGCCTCTACATCTACAGCATACACAGACCGACATCCTGTAAGTAATAGTTGATTTTGGTAACCGCAACAGAAAAGTGTACATGATTGATTAAAATACTGCAACAATTACCATAACAAAACTAACGTTTAAAATTGCCAACATTTCCCCAGAAACTAAATTTTCAACGCCAGATGTCGCCATGGCATATCATCTTTACACCAACCGCCACCAAGCGAGAACGAGCTGAAGCTTACCAGCCCATCAACTTATACAATCGCTGGCACTGAGCCAATAAATGGATTACGTAACTGACATTGAAATGTTTGTACAATTCTCCTGGCACAATTTATTAATCCATGCATTAGTACTACATCCGGGCTACACGGAAGATCAGCCATTGATAACAAATTCTGATCCAGTTGTTATTTGTTCTTTCAGGAAGACTGTCAATATTTGTGAATAAATAATTAATGAATAATAAGGTGTAATACGATGTAGATGTTTCAGATACTTTTATTACAAAATTATGTTACAATATTTCACAACGTGTCATAATCGTAGTAATAAAAATTCAAGCCTGTGTTCAAGATGTGTTGTACAATTGTAACTGTCATGAACGCCTATATCGTGATAACTATTTGAATAATTTATAAATTCCCTTATATATCATTAACATTCCTATAGCATAAACGTTTCTTACTTCGCATTTCTCATAATTTGTACAAATGAGCAAAAATACTGGAATAAATTTACAGATGTTAGACTCCCATTTAACTGTATAAACTGCCATTAAATTGCAATAAATTGCATAAAAATACACTTTTCTTCTAAGAAACATTCCATCGCAAAATTTAAGCAAAACTAATATTCAGTACGGGTATTGTCACCAAAAAAAAATTGAACAGTTTTTTTTGTCATTGTTTATTGAATATTATGGATACTGAATCGATTTATGCGAGCTTTATTACCCACATTATCCTTTGTAATTCTTGTACACTACTTTGTGTTTTTATTGATGAACACTAATCATCGGATCCACTTTGATCAAGTTTTGATGGGAATAAAACATCTGTGCAAGAAAAGGATAATTTTTCACCCACAAAGACATTAGATAAAGTTCCAAAAAGCATTGAGTAGGAAGATGATGCTGACAGCATTGATCCCTCCCAAATGTACAGGTAAAATTGCAAGTATAAAATAGAGTGGTGTGTGTGTATCACAGCATAGGAATTGTGATATGCAGTTAAACAATCAGTGGTTAGACAATGTGATAAGAATTACACAGTTCGTTGCCACCAAAGTCAAGCGAAGAAACATCAAAATATCGTTGTTGAAATAGTTCCATACATATACCCAGTACTGCACAAGTATACATGTCGACCCCATGGATAGCAAACTTCCACTAGTCACCAGAAGTCTAAATAGAAACAAGTGGTCAATTCTTTAGGAATATATCATTTGTTTCTTTTTTCAGTATTTTTCATGGATAGAAAGCCCAACTACACTGTATTACCCAAATATATCCTATACGAAACAATTCTTAGTTAGCGATTGCATTTCTTCTATCATATATTTCTAGAACAAATTGGGAAAATTTCGGATTAATAATTAATGTCACTCCAATTTAGTTAATCACAGATTTAGTACACACTTGGTCCCATAGTTATAATGAATCCCTAAAAGTGTGTGAATTGTTCTTTGAATACATTAATCTATTAATATCAAGAATAATTCAGACCATTTGTCTGTGATTTTCCATATTTCCGACAATAAAATCTAAATTCGTCGATTAATTATAGATGTTGACAGGTGACAGTGTAATTGCTTCATCATGCCTCATATTGAATCATTTAATGAATCATTTAATTGACAACCCATGCTAACAATATCTTCGTTCAGTTTTATCACTGGGATTTGTCAATTAGATTACGGCCCAGATGGAATGACATAGTAGAATGGATAATAATTAGCTAATGAAGCCTATTTGTTATTGGTTTAGTTGAAAACACGAAAACCCACGTAAATTCCAAACAGTAATACAATTTAATTGGAAAAAGGTCATCGACCCTTCAAACAATTATTTCTCTCCTCATATTTAGCATATTCCTGCACTTTGACTACTTTCGTCATTTCCTCTGAAACGTTTACAAATTGAAACACTCTACTAAGAATTCATGTAATGAAATGTTGGCAAGTATTTAAGCAAATCACAGCGTCTTAACGAGATTTTCTTGGAAGTGCGAACTTAAAATAGACCAAATTACGTGGATTTCAACAATTTGTATAAAATTATCAAATCACCAGTCTAGTTGACATCCATAGTTAAGCAAAAATGCGTTGAAAATGGCACAAAATATGAAATATTTGACTTTGTGTGGATTTGGCATTTTTCATGCTTATAGTAAAACATTCTCGGTCGATCCTGACCTTGCGGCCTACATCTACATGTAGGGACTGATGAATCGGTCTACTTGCGACCCACATATATCATGTATATATGTATCTATAATCCATCCTATTTTCATATTTCTGAGCGCTGCGTTTCATTAAGAACATTGCATCACAGAGCGAAGAGCATCCAAGGTTCTGCTATCAGCACACATGTGCATCATCGTCGACAAATAATGAGAACTCGTCCTTGAGCAAATTAGAGTAAGATGTCTGGCTGTTATTAGGATGACCTCCTAGGGCATGTTGGAGACCAGTGTTATTAGTCGTGCCTAAACTCACGTCAATAGTGTGAGCTCCAGCTTTCATAAACAATCCAAAAAGCACAAAGAGTACAGCCATGAGTACGGCAATACTGAGCAACACAATGAGAAAACTGTAGCTCCTAATGTTGCTGACCTCTACATTCCAATCCAAGGAGAAGACAGGTTGGATCACAGTCGCATTGACGCCCTCTACCCTCCCTTGCAACGTCGTTGAGGACGTCAGAAATGACGTCACGTTATTCGCTAATCCCCACGAGGAGGCGTTGCCGTGCAAAGCCCATGTGGCTTCGGTATAGTTCCAATCCATGACGTAGTTTCGAGTAGTATCCAATTAAAACCTGCAAGAAAACAATGAAAAGTTAACAAATGAAAATTAAACCTATTACTGTACAAACGAAAACGTGTCGACAAAATCATGTGCACCAGATATAATGGATACACAGTATCTGTTTTTATAATAATTCCAAATGATTGTAGAAGTTTTTCCTTGATTTCTACCATTGCAGGGCAGAATCAGGAACACTGAGAAACAGAGGGATGGTTTCTGATTGGAGCAGTGAGCTTCTCAAGTTCTGTTGGCATAGTAACTCGTCATTTATCTGGTTGCTAGGTAATGGGGAACAGTGGGACATTTTTCTCACGTAAACAAAACAAATAGCATGAAGCATTTCGAATGCTACTGCAACACTGCCTCTGAGTTTGCCTTTGTCTGTCTGATGCCAAGCCTCAAGAATGATGAGAGAGACTTGATGGCTAAACAAACACAGGAATATTTCTCTCTCAGCGAAGCCTTGCAGCTCACTGGGCGACTCGATGAATGATCAGCAATTTATACCATTTGTCTGGCGATTGTAAATGTTCCACTACTGGTTTTCACCGACTACAGACAACAACAAGGCATTACCGACAACTAATAGTAATAGTAGTAGTAGTAGTAGTAGTAGTAGTAGTGGTAGTAGTAGTAGTATAGTAGTAGTAGTAGTAGTAGTACTATTAGTAGTGGTAGTAGTAGTAGTAGTAGTAGTAGTAGTAGTAGTAGTAGTAGTAGTAGTAGTATAGTAGTAGTAGTAAGTCAATACAGTCCATTGAGGATTCTTACAAATATAAATTACAATAGTCACACAAATGGAGGTTTAAGTCTCTGAAATTACTTAAATTCCATGACATTTGTGCACTGCATCACCTTAAATAACATTTTCCCACAATATTTTATTGATCGTTGCCATTATCACCATATGAGCATCATAATTATGAAAAATTGCAAGTAGCCAGCATAGATTTAGATTGCCATTATATTTACAAGTTTGCCTTACTTCTCAAATCAAAGGTAATTTCTGTCCATATCTGATTATATTACCCTAATATATTCCAAAAAGAGGTCTAAACATTGAAAAGCATCACAAATATGGGTTTGGTCACCATGGAAACCAAGTTAATTACCATATATGCACCTTTTTCTCAGTGTCAACACTGCTTATGGCATTCTTGGCTGTTATCAAGATAATAATACATTATGTATACCAAAAAAAAAAAAAAAAAAATTAAAAAATGCCATGAAGCTCCTTTTTATGTATAATTCAAGCTGTCTGCAGTAAGAGGGCATTCAGAACAACATTAGGTTTCTATGGCAATTCTAACCATTTCCTGTTGATTTATAGGAACAGATGAGGCATCAATTTAAGACTTATGTTAATACCATTTGTTTTAGTAAATATGCTCACATTGGGGACAAGCC
Organism: Alitta virens; assembly: GCA_932294295.1. Classification (NCBI taxonomy): domain Eukaryota; kingdom Metazoa; phylum Annelida; class Polychaeta; order Phyllodocida; family Nereididae; genus Alitta; species Alitta virens. The sequence continues at coordinate 23,982,629 of OW028573.1, read as the reverse complement.
ATGGCAAACTATTTAAAGTCATATTGGAAAATAACAACCAAATTTGTCTAAAAATGTTCCATATGCAAATGAAGTTTACCCCTGATCTAAAAATAGGCTATTTATTCGAAAAGACCATGCAAGGTAACATATAAATCGATGCTTATTTTATTCCGATATGATAAGTAGTTCAGATTATATTGCCATGGAAACAGAACTAGAAAATTTTTCCCAAGGTGGTAATATGAAATATATTGATTTTCAGAAACTACAAAATCTGGGCTATGATTTTTTAGAATAAAATGCCTGTTATGAGCTAGTCCAGGGTTTTGTCAATTTTTACCGGTTAATCATGAATTTGCCAAGCAAAGTATTAAGAGTAGAAACATAAATAATTTAAGTAACATGTCTGTCAACTATAAAGAAAAACTATATACCCATAGTCAGGATGGTTATAAGAGGTATATCAAATTTAATACAATTGAAACATATAATGAACGTTGTGAGATTCCTAATTGTTATATATACATACCTTTCATATTTGTCATCATTGATGAAGTATATTTGTTTTTGTTAATTTGAAATAGTATAGAAAAGATTTTGTGAATCTTGAATCCCTGTAGGTGGCCCAACGATAGCGAATAGATACCTTCTTAGTGGGGTCTCCTTACATTATGCAAAACATGTGAGTTTTGTAATTTAAAGTGTATAATATATGTATGAATGTGAAATAAAATGAATGAATCTTAATCTTAATCTCATCATATTACCTGCCTGAATTTTTCCGTATTGTGTATGATTAAATAATATGCACTGTATATTGGGTTTTGGTCTGGTGGACTTCACCCTTAGAACACATGAGCGTTTGTTCAAAACTGCAAGACAAACTGTGCGGAGTTTGCACAAGGACCTAATAACCAAAAGATGCAATAGTATTGCTCAGTGGTTCGGAAAAAAATAGTTACAAGATGGTTAGGATCAATAGACCTTCAGCATCCACACCTTTCCAATTCACCTGGATGCAGAGATCCAACAGCAGCAGCAGCAGCAGCAGCAGCTAGTTTAGGCATGCTTTCATAATATCGACCGAATTGACAGTTAATAAGTCATGTTCTAGTTTGATCTCAAAATGTCAGCAAAGTCAAATCACCTGAGTCAGATCAGCACCAGACCAAAGCAATGCCATTTGACGTAAGTTGATGATACAGAAAAACATCTGGTTATCATCAAAGAGTTCAAACGGATGCTGCACCTGCAGGAAATAATGGTCAATATGATAGAGTTGATCACGTAGACAAATGCATAAATCAAAGATCATCTCACATCCATGTATCTACTATCGATGCCTTTCATATTTCTGCACTTAATGACCAAGAAAGCCTTGGTAACAGAAGTGCAAACTATAAAACTCAATTTGTTCATCCTGAATATTCACAGCTGAATAAAGCCATCGTGCTATAATGTAAAAAAAAAACCTACTCCGCAAACACAGAATACCATTTTGATGTAAATAAAAAATGTATAGTATATGATGTGTTCTTTTTTCATGACATACGGTCAGCATATTTAGTTTCTGTACAAATATGGATTAAAAAAATAAAAAATTTCAGTATGTATATTTAGACACAGATAATCTAGGAAATGTGATTGCTTTGCAATAACATGTCTATCCACCCTCAACAAACATACATACATACAATCTGTTGGGCAATGCAGCAATTGCAATATGTTTATACATGAGATAATCTCTTTAAATGAGCCCATTAACATCCTGGTTATTGTCCATCACAATGAGATAATGGACGCACCAAATGCAGCAGAGAGGTAATGATCCAATCAGTGCATTGTATGGATGCAACATACAAATGAAGCCACTGCTCCTGGTTGAATTATGCCAACATTACAACCATGCTTTTGTTGTGCACTGTAAAAAGAATGACAAGCTCACATAGCTCAATTAATTGAGTGAGATGGTACATTAAATTGAGTTTTGGTAGCTGTAAACTTTCATGATAACTTGGCTTAATAATTGAAGTTATGTTAATTTCACAATATTAGGCTCATGTAACCTGTGTCTGCAGGTTGAACCTGTTAACCGTCTCACAAAAGAAGGATTATATATTTTGAGTAAAATACTTAAGATATGGTAATCAATTAATCAGTGCATATGCATTTCAAATATCCTATTACAAAATAATAATAAAAATTATTGCAAACTTGTCCGAGACTTTCTCTCATTCAAGTGTGATGCAGGGCCCTGGTTTTGAACCAACAACCGACCTACCTGCCTAACAACCTACGCTGAAATCCAATACCCTAACCTACTATGCCACCTAGCCACATTATGCCAAAATGCAGTGTCCCTTCTGGGAACAGAACCTAGGACCTCTAACATAGAAGCCAGCAAGCTCACCTTTTTACACCACGAAGCACTGGTCAGTGAGAATATTTCTAAAAGTTAATAGATGAATGAAAAAATTCAAATAGATATAAGTTATGTAGTTAAGCTTTAAAGTCAAGACACAATAATGGAGCATTTAAAGCTATCACAACAACAAAAATATATCGAGCTGTCAAAAAATATCTGAGATAAAACAACCATTTGAGTTACTTCAACACAAAACTGAAGAGATGTCTGTTCTCAATTTTCAAGCTTTCATAACTCAATCTACATTAGCCACTGGTTCAGCTCAATTTGTTCAGTTATCTCGCTCACAATTTTTAAGTGTCATTGGTTGTGATCTCTGATAAAAGCAAACTAAACATGCAATGACTAATGGAACAAAACAGTTAATCAATCAAACAAAATCAAACAACCCATGCATGTATAACAAGTTTATTACAAAAAATAAACCTAAGTAGGCTAGAGGCTAAGATGGGAGGCGTCTCTGAGGGTCGTGGGTTCAACCTGGAATTCTGACTCATCCACTCCTTAATCATGAGATAAACATGTTCCTTTATTCATTTATTTTCACTCGACATATGAACTGAAGCAACTGCCTGGCCGTGCCTTGTCATCTCAGCATTACGTATGCCTCTGGCAACAGATGTTTCAGACCGACTGTGCCTCAGACTAATAACAGTGAGACAATGCATAACTGATTAGTTTACATGTATCACTTGACTATATTGGGTATGTTCATATCGCCATTAACCATTCCACAACGGATTTTGAAAACACATTAACCAATCCACTATTGATTTTGAAAACATAAGTACTATTTAAATAGGAACCAGGAGCATTAAGAAACATCACAGGTCCCATGACAGCCATAAGTTAACATGGTATGGTCATTGGTCAAGTCAACATCCTGTTATTGATTTCTCAAGTCACGAAATCCTCCGATTTGTCCCTTTTGTAGTAACTTTGTTGCATACAAACTCGTAATCCCACACTAGAGACAAAAATATGTAATACTATATGGTAGTGGCAGAGAATGGAAACATTTCCATTAAGGTGACTGCACACTGCACATTCCTATATCAAAAACGTGCACACACGTATTATATACATTGTGTACATAAAAATTATGGGAATTTGTAGTATAAACGAATATACACACAAAATGTCGGAGCAAACATAATATTCCATTCGATGGTAAACAGGCTCAAAGACTTCTGCATTGTGGACGGACAGTTGTGCGAGAAAACAATGCAGAACATTTAATAGCATATCTTCGCTCTCTTTAGTTCTAAGATCATGAAATTGGAATATGTTGTAGCAAATATAGTATACTTTAAGTGGTTTCAATTTCAAATACCTTTTATGCAAATCAAAATTTGAAGTGGGAGTGGTAAATGCCGGTTTCAGGTGTAAAAATAACCTTCGATGTTTTGTTTTTTGTTGTTGTTGTTTTTCAACCAATAATCACCAAAACCCGGAATTGTGCTTTAAATAATTTTATCTAAATTCTGTCCAAACTGCGCAAGTTTTATATGAAACAGTTTTACCACAATTCAGCCTCAAACATGGGGTACCAGTGGAGGTAATATTCTGAAATCCAGGATTGTATAACAGGAAGATAAGATATATTAAAAACGGAACGTGCTCATTTGCTGGAAGACCTTGAATTGTGCCATATATACCAAGAGAAAGCCCAATTTCTTTACCACTGTATTCGTGTTTAGATTTCCATACCAATATCTTCATGAAACAGGACAGCGTTTTGTGAGGAAAGGTAGCTCTAAATTGCATGGTGAAATTATGCGAGTACACTAGACAAAAAGAAGCAAAGTTTGTAAGAATAAAAGACAAAAAACCCTTGTTTACTTGTAACTTGACAGAAGGGTATATATTGCAACTACAGTTTGAGTAGTATGTGTCTGTTATCAGTATATTACCCTCCCAAGCCTTTTTATATTTGACTTCACCCTATTTCATTTATTTATTGATATCGACAAATATTATTAGTTATGAATTATATTACTATTTCCAACAGAATATGGCCAAATATAATCTTTTTTTTTAATTTTACGGAAATTATGAAAATTGTGATATATTTTATATTTGCTGTATTTTTCTAAAATCTAACATCCGACGGATTTCTCACCTGATTGTAATCAGAAACGGTGCAGATAAAAGTGATACTAAATGATATCTCAACATGGTATTAATTTCAGTAATAATGAAAATGGTAAAATTAGCCATTTCTTAAATGCCTACAAAAAATTAAATATTTGATAAAATCAAAATATGGGAGTGTTTTCTTGTACAGCATAAGTTTTGTCATCATTTCAAACCATTTTTGTACATTGCTGTGAGTTTTATCTATATTAAATGAAACCTCATAAATAGTTATTTTTGCTGTTGCAACAGAGCAAATTTATGTGAAAAATGGCTCCGTAAAATAAATACTTATTACAATTTAAAAATTCTGACTTCATTTTTCATGGTTTGAGAGGTCAACCAGTGGGTGTGTAACATTTCAGGAAATTCTAAAAACCTCATCCTAACCACTCTGCATGGTTTTCTTTGAGACATGTCATTTTAAAAATCAGTCTGCCTGTCATAAGCATGACGTCATGGACACTTTTTCTTCTAATTGTCCGCCAATTTACTTTTCAAAATTGCAGCTCTAGGTAGCTATTGAACAATGACGTTCAAGGCGGTTAACCAAAGCTAAAATTCTAAAATCAGTTATTGGATGATCGACAGCAGGTAGTGCGATCACAGTTAGACTGTTTCACAAATCCTGGGTTTGATTCCTAGGCAGACTTAAACTTATTGCCTGTGTTTTTTTTTTGTTTGTTTTTTGTCATACAAAGCACAGAAAAGCACAAACATTGACATAAATATTAGCAATAAACTACTTGATTTCTTATCAAAATGTCTGTCATGTTTTGCTTTGCTATATGTTTATAATTGTTTGGTCTACAAAATCACCAAAAAGGATATACAATAATTACATATTAATTTTTCAATCACACTATTGGTGAAAACCAATACCTAGTCAAAATATTTGTGCAAATCACATAAATTTACATTTAAATCTCACATAGGGAGATACATAAAAAAAACCTTAATTTATAGCTGGGTTCAGCTTCAAAGGTCCAGCTTTCACTTCAGAATCATTTGGGATGTTCTACATTATATAATATTATTATATAGTGAGGTGGGCGTAATATGAGGTTCTACTACCATCAAGAGATGATTACATGAAACATTTGGTTTTGTGGCGAAGCTTTGAATCTGAATCAACAAAACACTCATACATATACAGTCCAAAATCATAAATACTGCTTCATCATGATAATCAATCACAGGCTGCTGGTGTTTTGACAAATACTTCTCCAAAAAGTCAATGATTTTAAAGGTAAACTTGGACATGACCGAGCTTGTGGCAATCCAGCAAACAAATATGGTGCACTTATATCGTAGCTTTATAAATATGGTGACGTGGGCGCCACAGTCCCACAGTTCAAAGAATCCACTCACCAATCCATACAAATGAATATATACATATTTGCTGTCATGACGCACTCGGGATGCTGAATTGATGACTGCATCACCCACTAATAGGACCCACTAATTAGCTTATTACAGAATATGTCAGCATAAAAAATACAGTTAGTATCATAAATACACTATCAGATTTACTGATAGTGTATTTATGATACTAACTGTATTGTTTCTTAATGCTCCTGGTTCCTATGTAGATAATTTAACTACTGAGCCTAAAAGATAGGTCAACTCTAGACCGCTTTAGCCACCTGTTCCTGCGGGCTGTAAATAACTGACTAAAGCCAGCTGCTTCTGTCTACTTCTATCTAATATTCAGCTTACGCCTACCACCAATGAAAGAACAAAAACAAAATAAAAAACATGGTAAATGTAGGAAATTTATATAATATATCATAAATATGTACTTTTAGATCTGGCTTTGAGTAGTTTAGTGACAGGTAGCATCGTAAGATATGTGTGTTCGGGTCACGCCTAATTGTTTTTGTGGACCATCCATACGACTATTGTGTGGCGAAATTCTAAGTGTACAAATGTTGGAGTCCAAACTAAGTTTTTCAAGTGTTAAACCCAGTCCAAGAGATTCATGATATAAATCACATTATACAGGCCCATCCATTGCCTACGCTCAGGTAAGAAACATCCCCCTCCCACGTACATGTATTATGAAAGTGGACTTTAATCATCTCATCATTACGTCAGCCTGGAATTAAGTCATTTAATACTGAGACAATAAAATAGAATACGATGCAGAACCTTAAGTGCTAGTTAGGGTGTTTTGCCAACATAGGCCTATAAAAATCGATTTTAGGTCTATCAATATTACCAATATACGGTTACACAATGCGTCACCATTCAGTGACGTCACACATTGATCCATACAAAGTATGGTTATTTAATTATCGATAAGCCAATGGAATAAGGATGCCCAGCAGAACAATTGCTACCACAGAGACACCTTCCCTAGGGACATGCTGGTCCAGCGATATATGATACATTCATAAGAGCAATACATTGTAGGGGCCATATGCCCAGTGACGTCATTGCCATATATGGAGCCTCATACAATATGCGGGGGCTATCTTAGAACAAATATTTGGCAGATAAATAAGGGGCTCCTTGCTTCCTTTGATTTAGGATTATACAAGATTTCGACAGCAAACCTCATCACCCCAGCCTCCATATCATCTTATGGCGTGACTACTAAAAAAAGCATCACCTTCGTGACCATGAACATACAAAACGTCAATGGGATTAAGAGGGGATCCTTGTCTGACAAAGGGCGAAGGTCAATCGCTCATGAAGAATGTGTCAATGTGATGCAACTAGCCTTGGTACCATCCAACATGAGCCAATGATCTGAAATGTTATTGGTCCTTATATTGAGGCCACCTCTTGCCTAGGACCACCTCACTAAGACCATCATGTGTTTTGTAATAAGTTACATTTTTGTTATACATAATAAGGCATAAACGATGCGTTTTCCATGCGTTTATCTTTCTCATGGAAAACGCAGGTGGCACATTTGGCCAAGTAGTAGTTATAATTAACTCATATTAAGAACAAATAATATTGTTTCTTAGACAAGTCTAAATATAACTTCTACTGCACCTGTACATTACATTGTCATTCAGTCATAGTCTTCCACTAATTATATAATTTTACCTAATGTTGCTGTCATAACAAATCGCAATTAAGACCCCCGTAGAAATAAGCTTCTTGTAGGCCATCCATTCATAATATTTCTATTTATTTTACAAAATGTATAAATCGCAAAATTCATAGTTTAAAATGCTCTAAGGCACTGTACATAATGGAATATTAAAAAATGTATATTAATATATATTAAAAAGATGAAATAGTAAAAACAAAAAACATATATATATGAATATTAAAAAAATATATAAAAAGCACAAAATGTAGAAATATATAATAAAATCAGTTATTGTATGCTTCCTTGAATAAATAGGTCTTTAAATGGGTTTTAAATGCGACTAGAGTCACTGCCTGTTTTAAAATATGATGTACTTGATTCCATAGTTGAGCAGCTGATACTATGTAATATACATAAAATGTTCATCACTGTATAAAATGTACCATTATAAAAGTATAATATCTACTAATATTATGCGGCTAGCAGAAATCCTGACTTCTGATTGGCTGAGAGCTGTGCAATATTTTCCTATATTGCATGGCTAAATTTCACGGTAAATTTTAGGTGACGGAATTGGTATTTTCTAAGTATAAACAAATTATTATTCCTTCCCCTGAATGAATGAAGGTCAATTGCACTGTAACAATAACAAATTTATTTTATTTGCCGCATTTTGCGTAACAGGTAATTGCGTTTGTATCTAAAATGTAAACAACCTCTTTCACTAAAACAATGTAATTTTTTTTTTTGTCAATTTAAATTAATAACATAGTAAAAAAAAATGAATGGAAAAAAATGATCAAGTAAAATAGGCCCCTCAATTTTTCTGCCAAATTAATATCTAACGTACCAAACACACTCCCTCTTATTTGTGTAAATAGAAAGACCGTATAATATAACAATTACTGCACACTGTCTCGTGCAATTTCTGTTTTTATAGAACCTCGACAACTGATATTGCACTAGACACTGTGCAATAATTGTATATTATTTGTTCACATTCTAAACCTTCACCATTTGCTTGATGGATATTTGTTTTATATCTATTTGCTATTCTTATTTCTGTTATTTGTCTCTTATACTTCTTTTTATGTTAACTCCTATTTTTGCGTTCATACAACTCAATATTTTGGTTTTGTCAATTTGCTATTTTCTTTATTGATTTTTCTCTACTCTACTCTGTGTTTGTGAATATCAAATTTTTATCATCGTTTGTCTAATCCTTCCATGTGCACGAGTTTGTCATGCTCTGGTCTTTCGGGTCAAATGCACAGGAAGTGATTATAATTGGTTAATTCATAGTCATTCTTCATGTAATTTAGATGTATTTCGTACTCCGTTTCTGTGGTTTAATTAATTTTTATTTATTTATTTGACATACGTGCCTATATGTTTTAAGTAATGAAAGTTTATCAACAACAACACGTGTACCGCATCCAACATCATGCACTGCCTTCTATTCCTGTGGCACCTGGTTTTTTCTATAAACATAATATACTGTTGAAGTAATTAATCGATCACTGCATGCCTCTCATTGCCACTCAGCCTGCTACTTACGCAGAAAGAGTTGTCAAGTCTAATAACATCATCCCTTGGAAGATAATTAGAAGATGACTTAGGATCCATAATAAATGTCTATCAAATAACCAGAATTTTGCAATATTCTCAAAAATGGAAGTTAGTTTGTACAGAGAGGGGTTTTTATGGATTAGAAAGTTGGGCTTTGACCTAGTGGACATTTAGTTTTTAATGGTACAATTCATGGAAATTTTGGTGGTAAATTGTTTAACCAGTTGCTTCATTGGAATTTTAAGACATAATTCTAGAAAAGGAAACACGGATTAAAATGTTTACAGAGCACTGGTAACTGCCATGCGATTGTTCAAGAATAAATTAAAAGATTTTAAAATACTGTAGAACCTGCAACTAAGATCATCCTTAAATGGTGTGCCTGTTTAACGTCTGTACTTATACTTGCTAGACCTTTTAGTAAATGTCTGTCAAAGTTCCAATAATTATTTATTTTAGTAATTTCTTTGTAAAACAATTACAAGATGTAAGTAATTGATTTCCACTTAGCAATTACAACAGTAGTTAGCAACTTGGGCTAAAACTTTGCGGTTAATTTTTTTTTTTTAACACCTCATTATTTACGCACTCTTCATTCAATCGTTGCCACTACAGAAAACAAGAAAAATCCGCCAACCTGAAAATACGAGTAATTATGAACCTACGTGTTGTGTAGTAGAGCGATTACTCACAATTACTCTTCACAATTACTCTTCACATTTCTTCTCCATTCATGCTGTCCTCCATACAGACCTTAAGTACCCAGGACACACTTGGATTTGATAAGGTCTGACAATTTGATCACAACCTTGCAGCCGGCCATTCACATAGCTTATCTTAACGATTCCAATAAAAATGCATTAAATGCAAATCCACTGCCAGCCCGTCTCCTTGGCATGGCCTTGCATAGGGCTAAATATAGAGAGGGCTTCTAAAAAAAGCAATCGCTTTAAGGTAATTGCAATAAATGGAAATGAAGTCGTACCTGATTTTGTCAAGTGTCCGTCAAACAGGATATTGTCACCGGACAGTTAGTGTTAAAGATGCAGAGCAATCCATGGCCCAAACCAGTCTGAGCAAGTGGGACAGGCGACCACCAGGGGACGCTGCCACCTCCACACACCTACCGGCAGCCGAAGTAACTAGTCTTTTGATGTCTTCCCAAGCAACTTTACATCAAAGCTTCAGTTACCTGCTGCCGTCCAGAATCCATGTTTTACTTGCATACCCCTTTGGCACCGAATTGGTACAGGAATGAGTGGACGTCATAAAGGCCCATTACGAAATCGGCTACAGTCGATACGTGCCACTTTGCACCTGGTGCAGGAAGGACATATATCGTCCTTGCCATGTCACATGACAGTCATCGTGGACTACGGCATCAATATTTCATTAAGAGCTTCTATGGCTTCTGGCCAGCATATATCCATCAGTATCCAGGATGTCTACCTATTTATTGTTTGCATGCTATCTCTATTGTTATTTTCTCTATGACAATATTTTCTTGGCAACTGGATTTCTTTCAATCGATAGAATACATCGCTTTTTAGCCAAGGGGTTAGGGTAATGTACTGATTGCAATTTAAAAATTGGACGTGGAGTGGACTGACCTGCAAAGACAGAGGTCACTCTCCTGTATGTTTTTGCCAAAAAGTCTAACATATATTAACGTGATCCGATGAAATCTGGAGTTTATGTTACTCACAGAAAGCCTTGAGATGTGGCTGTCCTCTTCAACACCTTCTAAATACTTTAGTGCACACTTCCCAGTGTGTGTATATATATGTGATCTTCCTGGCAATTGCCTTTAACTAGGGTTCATTAAATAACCTTTGAACCTGTCATTTTAAATAGACCTTTTTTTAACAGAAAGCGTAGGCCCTATTTAATCCGCCAGTGACGTCATGAATGGGTTCATTTCTCAGTCAGGTTGAATTCGTCAGTTTGGAAAGTAAATTGGAGGTGATTTACTATGTGTCCATGCTGGGGCAGATGAAAAACCTCACACATGGAGTAAATGCATCATAATGTGTACTTTTTTTCTCTCACTAATTTCACGTAGATACAGGCAAAAAAAAAGGATAATCTGTCAGTAATATGTATCTTAGTCATATGGGCTGACTAACATTCAGACGTACAGCAATTTTTAAACACAACACACAAAAAGATATAAACCTAAACATGAAACACAAAATTATGTTATTTCAGGTGAGCCAACAAACGGTAACAGCTGAACATTGAGCAGTTTGTGCTCGGTATCAACTTTCATTGATTTCAATTTTATTTGTAGCAATGCTAATCATGACATCCCAATAGAAACAAAGTATAGAACAGGTAGATTGCAATACATCGCTCGGCTGTTGCTGCTATTCATTTCAAATCAGTTTTTCACTTAAATTAAAAAGCTGATGGGTTGCAGCATTACATTTTGCTATATTTAAGTATTCTTGTAAAGACTTATTATTGAATAAAGTTTGTATTCAATGCCTTTTTTTTCATAGTGGCAGAAAAAATTATAACTAAGTTTCGGCTGCCATGTTGGTGGCCATCTTGATTTTCTCAAAACGCTCTTGGCTGCCAACTGGGTGCTAGTCCGATTCATGAAATCATATAGTTTCTCCGTTTAACTACCGGACTACCACGTCACAACCACGTCATTTCAATTCAGAAAAAAAAAATTAAAATTAATAACTTAATTTAATTATAGCCATGTCTACGATGTAGACTATTTTGCCCCCGTTTTTTCTACTTCAATACTTATTAAGATTAATATATTCAGTTACATTTGCCCACTATTGTTATATTCATGAATACAAACATGAAAATGCCATTGCGTTTCTCAGAAATAATCTAATTTTTCATTTTTATTGAGGGGTAATCAGTGCCAATTCAAGAAAAACAAAATCTCATATTTTAGTCCAATATACCAATGTACTGAAAATGTTGCAGATAAAAGCTTGATGCATTCTTGGAGTCAGTTGATTTAAAGCATTATATATTGGGATACCTAAGAACTAGTTGGGTGTGGTCTACCACCTGAATTCTGCCTGTTGTCATAGAGGGGGGGGGGGATGAAACCTCTTAGAGCCACTAAGTTATAAACATTTACATTAAAAATATGAACAAATATAAATTTGTAGGGGGGATGTATCCACTCCACCCAACGTTTTATAATAGGTAATAATACAGTGATTATAATCATCATCTAAACCAGCAGCAATAAGGAAACAAAATAAAACAAAAAACCTTGATTCTTTGACAATGAAAGAAACTAAGAAACTGTCGAGATAGACCAGTTGGATGGGAAGACCAACTAAACAAATAGCAACCACTCCGATGGAAGAAAGAATATATATAATAAAACAAAACTGTCACCATATATTTACAACAAAATAGGAAGATATACAAACTGTCATACATTGTTACATCGGTCCCCATTAAGGTATATTCATATCATACATCAGTATATTTCTGAGCTGGTTTTACCTGATTTCTACCTGAATGTTGATACCAAAATCCTGCAGCTTGCCGTCAACAGAACTGGGATAAACAATAATTACAGGAAACACACAAATAAACATGCAAAACGGCAGTACAATGCACTGCAGAATGTTACAATCAAATGACTATCACTTTACACACTTTTTTCTTCTCTGAAACTAGCTACAGAGAGCTTATTGTATCCATGCACGTGGTTAAAGCTTTGGTTAGTTGTGATGGAACTGCATGTGTCACGAAAGACTGCTAAAATAGTTCCGAAGTTCTTGAGCACCAAGAGTTCAGCAAAGAAGTTTTGAGTTTAAACTTCTATGGCAAGAATAAGTCAACTCTTGCTCCCCAGAGTTTTTCCCATTCCACTTATTTTATGAACTTTGTGAAAAGAAATAGGTCAATATGTCCCATTCTAAGTCTTGCCACCAGGCTGTTGAAATATAAGGTATGATAGCCATTGAATATTTATGGGCCCAGACACCATCATAGAGTGGTTTTGTTTCAGTTGAGTTAAGAGTTTATGTTTACTTTATTGTACACCAGTGCAGAGCTCTAACTAGGTATATTGTGAAGCAATATCATAATTAGCACAGTCTCAACAAACCTTTGACTTATCAATTCTTACTAAAATAAAATGTGAAAATCTGGAATAGCACATCAACAATTTGTGCAGCATGAACTGAGAGTTTATTCTTATCATGTAATGCAACAATGCACTGATATCAACTTGTGAAATATTGCTCTTACATGCATAATATCTTCATTGTATATATTTCAAATAGTCTAGGCTAAGTGAGTAATGCAAACAACATGAAAGAAAACATTTTTTCTTGACTTTAGAAATTTATCTAGAATGAGTTGTAGTCCTACAGGTATAATATTCTCACTGCATACATTTCAGTTAGTCTGAGCTGAGCTTGGTTTTCATATAATATCACAGGTTTACGACATGAATATTTATTTGTAATTTGACGTTATGTGAAAATTAATGTGTAATAGTACTTTCAGGCAAATTTGAATTCGTTGAAATATCATTTTTGATTTATCTGTTTATATTATATAATTAGTGCACTTATTTGTGATTTCACACTACATGAGAATTCCTTTTATTGCACTTTTCCTCAAGTGTCCTACAAACGTTTATGCAAGCCTAGTTTTATTCTGTTTGTAAGTTTTATAGCATTACTGATTGACCAGTGATTTGCATTTTGGCTGAGTGCATGAAATTTGACAGGAAAGCTTATGGACATTCTCACCATCCATTACTGTTTCCGTACATTTGCTGAGCAAAACAGGCATGAGGGTTTGCTGCATATGCAGTGCTATGTTTCAAAATACAAGAAATGTTTGTTTGCATGTAAACTTCAAGTGGGTGGTGGCAAGTCTTAAACTCAAACTTTAGCATGGTAGCTGATCTTTATCATAGCAATGGGAAAAGCTCCAAAGAGGAATCTTTTGAATTTTTTTTAAAAGCCACCAAATTTAGATTCCCCTTATATAGCATATATACCTTTAACCGTTTTATTATTCATCTGACATACTTGACATTCAAAAGCACCATGTTATTATTACATCATAATATTATTTGCAATCCACGTTCATGAGATATAGCAGCAGGCATTTCACGATATAAAACCGTCCACAAAATCAGACATTTTCTCTCATTAATGTTGGTTGGTATTTTAGACTCGCATAGATATATGATATTGCTGTTCTAGAAACAGATTATTACATTTATTTGGTTTAGTGCAGTATAGCGGACCCAAATTTATGCCTATATTTGGCATCCATTAAATATGAAAATAATCACTATTTTTGACCAAATTTCGTGCTAGTACACAATAAGAATAACATTTTTATTGAGTAGCAGGGGTTTGGGGGCAGTAGCCCCCGAGAAAAATTTTAACGGCTGCGTTCTTGCCTGAAGCCGCCATTTGTTTGTGACGTCACATATTGAATTCAAGCATTTGACGTCATTGGCCTGGCAATGGGACTCGCTAAATATGGTCTTAAATTTGGGTCCGCTAAACTGCACTTTTTCCCTTTTTTTTACTTTTTTATACAGGAATATAAAAGTGACATATATCTATGTTTTATTGTTATATAGCGAGGACCAAGAATGATGTGGCTTACAGCAGATTTCATAGACTTGGAAACTGAACTCAGAAAACGTCATGTGGATCTAATATTCCCATTGGTTAAGATAGTCCCTTAAAGCCAAAAGGAGACCTGGATTCACATTTTCCAAGTAGGTGAGTTAGAGAGGTTGCCACATAAGCCAAGCATTGGGTCGACTGTCTGATGTAAAGCTGTAGATGACATTACACTGTATATCGCAATACTATCTTTATGACTTATTTTACTATCTTTATGACTTATTTTACTTTACCTCGCAACGTATGATATGGGGTAAAGTTGGGTAATATGGGCATACTTTTGTCTCGCCAATGCTGCCATGAAAGTTATTATGGAAAATGCATAATTCCATTTGCTCAATTTTCTTTAGGTAATGAGCTATAATCCAGAGCATAAAATAGTCATATCCATAATAGTTTTAAAATAGCATGGCTTTGAAAAAAAAAATTGCTCATATTAAACCACAGTGGGATTTCATGGGCACCTCATTCTGAAAATATGAGCACTACAATGCCCATATTAAACTCTTAATAATTTCCATTTTAGGCTGCTCTAAGAATTGCTGACATCAAGTGGCCATTGCAAATGAGTGAGAATCAATGAAATAGTATTCATTATGAAAAAATCATTAGGTTGACATGCATACACCCAATTACCATATTCTACTGGCTTTCCCCCTCAACAAGAACAACGAAAGAAATGACAGGTATATATTTAAGTTAACATATCATCAAAACAATTGCAGCCTCATATATTCTGTATGCTCTCCGCGTGATGACCTTGAATGTACTTGAAAATTCCACCACGGGTCAGCATGTGCCTCTTATGGCTTTCAGTTACGGCGAGGTGCCCATATTATACTGCTGCCCATATTACCCAACTTTACCCTACCATCATCCCAAGTCATACCTTAATGAAACAACCGCTGCTCGATGCTATTTCATAAATAATTATTTCAAAGCAACCAATTAGAGAAGACGGCAAAAATATTAGGTCAGTGAAACTGATTTGGCAGGGCTAGTCTCAGAAACCAAGCTGTGCAGCTGGTATACGCCTAACACAAGACAGATCTATAAGCTGTGGTAAGTAAGGACTCGTGTATGGCTCAACTAATGTCTTAACAGTTCGACGGAAGAGATAACCACAAATGTTTCTTCGCTATCTTGACAGACCACAGCAGTGTAAGTGAAGACATAAAGTATATAAATTGGCCGAAAGAACAACAGTTTACAGACTAATAAGACTAAGACTGAATTTATTGGCCATAGTACATATAATACAATGGCATTATTTTTGCAGAATGACTTCGGCGTCGGGAAATCACCAACAAAAATGTTAATTAACTCCCTCCTATTCGAGATATTACTAATAAATATGCTAGGCACTAGGAATACTTAAGAGGCATTTGCAGAGAAAATCGACCCAAGGGTGGAATGTTACATAATAGCAAACCCATTGATATTTTGTGGAATTAATTTACTTGGTAAAATAACCTTACTCGTAACATTTTGGTTCGCTATTCCTGATGGTTGCCATGGAAACGGGTTTTTTCATATTTGCCCTCTCGAGTTCCTAAAATACAAAAGAAAATTGAGAAAAATGGAACAATTTGTCGACTATCTAAATAGCCTAATACATAATAACATGCCAGTTAAAAAATAACCAGCCCCGGTTTTCATGTCACCTGGGCACAGTGTGTGAAAGTCCGAAAATTTTCAAAGCTGAATTTTTCTAATGGAAATGCTTACCTGACCAACCACTACGTTTACTGTTGTTCTGTACATTGAACAATACATTTCCTTGACAAAATCATTGTGCTCTTGTAAAATTTGATTGCTATCATTATTTATGATAGAGGATTTTAGTCACTTGACATCAGTGTGTAAGAATTTGAACATGATTAAATCATTAATATCATAGAATAATTATATTCACCTAAAATAAATTTTTATTAGCTTTGATGTGGTATCTGTATAAATGCTCTATCTTTATTCAATAAAAATTTATGTTTTGTACAATGCCAAAATGTGAAATGAATAACTCCACGAAAAAAGGCGTCGATGTGTAACTCCTAAAAACAACTAAGTATACTAAAATAGAGCCCCATTCTGGGATTTATTTCTTAGTAAATATATAATGGTGTCTTTAAAAATGATTGAAGTACAGTATTTTCTGAGCAAAAGTGGCGAAAATAATTAATTTAGCATATATCGCCGTAATCATCACGCTATGGCTTAAATTCTTCATTCCAATCTAAATCAGTCATAGACTTGAACAAAGAACCTCTTATCTAGAAAAAATGACAAGTTAAATTAAATGTACAATAAAGTCGTGACAGGCTAGGCCCATCTCCTGCAAAATGCTCAATACAGAGTTGCAATTACCTATACTTTCAATGTTCAAATCAAAATATTTATGGCTCTAGAGGCTTCGTTACATGAGAGCACCATGATTTTATTAGAAATTGAAAGTAGCAATGTTATGCCACCTGGTGATATAAACATAAGGTCTGGGAGAGCATCTCGATGAGAAATATTAAACTGTGAAGTTAACCATTTTTAGCCTAAAACAATGATAAAATACAGGACTTCGTAGAAAAGCCCAAAATATATTGAAACACTGGTACCATGGCAACCGCGTGCCCCTGACTCAGCCACAATAATTTAGGAATTGTGTTTGGTATCATAAAACTACATATGCTGATAATTTGATCAAAATTCATGATCAACCACATTCCAAATATTTTCATAATGGGTCGATTTTCTCAGCAAATGCCTCGTAAGTTGGAAATACAATATCTAGAATTAAATCATACATTGGAAATATACATTCTATCTAAGTTGTGTTTTTTTTAATACCATGAACTTAAATTTTTTTTTAATCGGATGAAAATTGAAGAAATTATTAACTAAAATGTATGACTAAATATCGGGCCATAAAGAGTTAACATTTAATAATGACTTTAGCATGACTTACAACTTGTGATCTATCATTAAGGTAATTACAAAAACATCCTACTTCTATCTTGTATAGCATAACATGATAACAATCTATGACCAATATTTAGAGTCAAAGCACTTGCACTTTATACATTTCGTACCAATTCTATCTAAGCTCCCAGATGGCATTCCAAATCGAGCCAGCGTCGTTTCTATATCGATTTGGAATGTTATCTGGGCTCGTCAATCAATATCATCCTTTTTGGGAAGCAGACGTAATGATAACAAGACAAAGCAATGAAATCATACCAAACACTTGAGAGCTTTTAATTGTCTCAGCATAGTATTACAATTCTAAATTATAATTGATCGAACGGTAATTGAACTGCAATATGCAATATATGTAGATTAATTTCAAGGACTATAGTTACAAACTCGAGACCCTTCAGAGAATATCATCATACTTTAACACCTAGACCATCATACTTTAACACCTAGACCATGTCCGGTAATAAGTACTGTTTAAAAATATATATAAAACAATCTTAACCGATTCATTAAATAGGGACACGTGGCTTCATATTCCTAAAATTAATTTAAGTGCAGAATTCTTCTGGCATAAATATTTTCTTATTAATTGTTCTTTAGTTCTAAACAGCCAAATAATTAGGATATTGACGTGTGCTCTACCGGTCTAATTGACATGCTGCTTGCGTCATACCTTTTCGTGGTCGCCTGCTAAAAATAGTAGAAGATCTAAATCGGTTATAATGATGCCACCAGATCCAGCGTGTTAAATCACCATTGTCATCAGCTTGACATAAACCTACATAATCATAAGTTAGTAATAAGTAATGATATTACAATGACGCACAACTGTATGCTTGACGTATAGCCCTACTTTCACGGCATGCAATAAAAATGCTTCTGACCCCAGAATGGCTTGCAAACTTATCTATATATAGCATTGAACACAACTGTTTTTTTTTCCGTACCATATGTACAAGAAGCTTCTCCAGTCCCTGCCAGGAGGGTGCTGGATCAGACACTTGACTTTGGCCCAACAAGATTTAACTTGCTATTAGTATCCATGTTCCATATTTTTTATCCGTGTGGGCTATTTAATTGTAAAGGATCTTAAAACAGCCTTCCATAAGTTCCAATTTACTGGGCCCACCAAGTCTCGGGTCTAAAACCAGCGGTTATAAACACAGTTCCCACTGCATTGAGCTGAACATTTGCTGTCCATCTAGTATGGTCTGAGAGGGCTTTACTAATGGTTTTCTATGAAATAATTAATCTTAGCAACTGCTGCTCCAATTTCGGAAACGCTTTTATCCCAGATCATTTTTTTCTTTTACAAGGTTCAGGGAAAGTGATTCACACCTCAATCACAGCAATACACGCCTGTGACGCGTCAATGGCGTCACCATCACCTCACCTGTGCCACGTCACTAAATCTACGTCACAAAGGCGCCAATCTCAGCAGCAGCAGCCAGCAGCCATGACACTTTCCTCCCATCAACTTCAATCAAACGACCGACCTTGCATCAGGCCCGGCTTATTTCAGGAGCTATTTTAGGAAGCAATCTATTCCGAGGCTCATCCATAACACTGTCGCCATCTTGCTTCTAATTTTACCCACTCAGTCCTCAAAGTCGAGAGGGAAATCTCTTGATCTTCTGCAGTAAACGGCTCAATCTGTTAGCCAATGCAGACATTCCTCAGTTAATTAAATAATAAAACTACTCTTGACCTATTGCCATGTCTCTTTGGAACTCTTGACCACTCATTAATAGTCCAATCTAAGCCCATCACAGGAAAGTAATCAGTTACCATTTATTTCAATTTCATAAGTTGAGGTTTGTACGTTTGTATGTAATTTAGTTGTTCTAAATGGCAATATTGTTATAATGTATTTTACATGTGTACGTCCCACCATCGAATTAAAAAAAAAAATTACTAGTTGCAATGAAAGGGGTTGATGTAATAGTGAGACGAGGCTGTCAGTCCACATCAATCTTGTCCACTTTCGACAGCAAGATCACATGCTTGGCTCATTAAGGGTGCAAGGACACAAGAATCGAACCCAGGACCCTCTGAACAGCTGATCACAACCGAAAAGAGTCGACTCCCAATGCTACTTCTATTCAGTACAATTATCCAAAACTGAATCGAAGGTCAGCTGGCTGATGGTAACTTGAATAACGACCTAGTGAAGGTTAAATGAAGGGGTGTTATAAAATAATAACTTTTTCTGAAAAAGAAAAAATACAAAAGACTATCAGCTGTCAGTTCTGAAGAACTTTAAAAGTCAGCATCCGGTGTTCCTTGTTGTTCAACTGTTGTTCAGGTCTGAATGATCTGAGTTCGATTCTTATCGTAGGTAACCGAAATACACCAGCACGCTGCCAGAAATAAGTCTACTGCCAGATTTTATGTGTACATTGGGGCAAAACCAAAAGGTAAATATTATATTTCGATTATATAGAAAAACAGAATACACTGAATCCTTCAGTTTCGCATTAGCTGTGCCAATATTCAGTTTCAAACGTAAACAAACAAAAAAAGTAAATTAAAAAGGAGTTTACACAATGAGTAGCCATAACAGTTTCAAGGAACTGTTAGACCATGAACTTTGTACCACTCACCAATGAAATTTAGCATTATGTTCGCCATTGTACAAATCATCATGTACAACAGTTAGCCAGCCATAATGATCTCGGATTGGCAGGCAGCCAGAAAGTGTGTGCGGCCTGAAGCAGTGTTGCACAATTTACATCATATAATCATAAAGTTAACTGCCTGCTGAGGATGCATCTAGTGAGCAGCAACTACAGCACTCCTTTGGTCAAGAACCATCACTGCCTATAACCATGTACCCATATGCACCTGTGTGAAGTGGTACGTGGTCTAGGGAAGAGCTGCCCATTTTCCGTGCCGTGGCTGGGTTTGAACCCAGTAGCACGCGCGTACTAGTCCAACACTTATCCAATGGACCGCGGCACCCAATAGTTAATCAATATCTAATAATTAACCCTAATTAACCAATATCTTAGTAGTTATAAGGCTACGATAAAACGGTAGCTTCTGGTGGCCTACGACAGGCGGTGCTAGTGGTACCGGTGATGGGTGCCCGAAGGCCTGACTGACGTGCTTAGCGTGACGGATGAGCCTGTGGAAGACCAGGGGCTATAGATTTATTATTGGGGAGTACGCGAGGTGGGTACTATGAGGCTTAAGATTAGCATGTTACATAGTGGACATGATGTGCATATCAGTGTGTTGAATAATGATCTGTAGGGTACTTATTGCACTAATGTTAAACGCCACCCAAAACAGAGGATAGACGGGGCTAGTGACCTGATGCTGTATAACAATGTGTAGATTGTTGTTGGGGTTTGTGTATGGAGCTGAAGATGATAAAGAATAATATGGTAAGAGCAATATATCAATAGATATGTCTCTCTTAACATACAAGTAAAGGATATAAGTCTTGCAAACCTAGGTGTAGGATGACAGAGAGCCATTCTTGTCACATCTGCATGACTGATGATCTCCCAAACACTTAAGGTCATAACACAATGTGTTGTAGTAATGCGTGAATATCGGTATTGATGACAGTTTGATTACTATAGAGGATGTGAGATGTGTACCAAGGCTTGGGATTATCGTTTTGATTAATGATCTATCGGGCACTTATTGTACTAGTTTTAACTTCCCAAAGCCGACAACAGGCGATGCTAGTGGTCTGATGTTATATAGTACGTGCCCTCCCTAAAGCAGAGGATGGACAGGGTTAGTGACCTGATGTTGTATAACAATATGTTAATATTGTTAGGGCTTGTGTATGGAGCTGGTATCTCCCCAACACTTAAGGTCATAACACAAGGTGTTATAGTTATGTACGAAGACCAGTATTGATGAAACATTTATCCAACAGGACAATGCATTAAACTGACAACAGACTGTACAAGTATGCACACATACTGTGGTAACAATAAGTACGGATAACGGATGTGTACCAAAGTTTGATAAATGATCTAACAGGATCCCCTTAAGCAAGTTGGCAACAGGTTGCCCTAGAGGGTGCAGTATAGTATGCGGTAGGTATGATAATGTGTAGACCATTGTTGTTGTCTGTACATAAAGGTTGATGAATGAACTATCACGCATTATGTAAGAATAATACTGCAAAGAGTGATATGTAGATGGATATTGCTCCTAATAGCTGCATATTACACCAAAGTAATGGCTGACATACCAGCAAAAAAGAATAAGACAGAGGTGGATGGTATTAATACGAAACCATACATTATTCACCCTGTGAGGGAACGGATATCAAGAAAATTCGGTATTGAGGAGGTAACATACAAAGCTAAATTCAACAACGACTTACAAGGAGAGCAGCTGATCAATATGCAAGATGATCTACACAATATGTTCACAGATATCATGGAACTAGTTAAAGATAAACATCCAAACAAGAATGATAAAGCACGCGTCACAATTAATCACTCAGGATTAGAGAGAGAAGTGTTTATACACTGCCAACCGCAGCATAATATCACAGCCGAGGTGATAATGGATAGGTAAGATATATCAAAGTTTCACATATATAATACATCATTAACACTATCATTACATAATATGGGAAGTATAACATATTATAACCTGGCATACACGATATTCACATTAGTAATAGTTATGTTTATTATTATTTACAGAATAAACACAGTTCTCCAATCGAACAAGTCCTTGAATATCGATGATACGTTTGAAGTTAACATAGGCATAATGAATGCTGATGACCAGGGGGGTGGATGCAGTAGAGCCATTGTAGATACAGACCCGCTATCTGCTAATTGTACAATTAGGAAAAAACGCTCAATGGTATTCATTCCTGTTGTACGCAATGAACATTTGTGCGCTGCTAGAGCTATTATCACATGCAAAGCTAAGTTAGATAACATACCGGCAGCCAAGTTTGCAAAACTTATTAGAAAAGACAGAGTTTCAAGTAAAGACTATGAATCACAACGTAGCTACGCTATCAGACTACATAGACAGGCTGATGTACCCACAACTAGTCCAGTTAAAGTTAAGGAGCTACATAAATTCGAGACAGCATTAGATATCCAAATCATAGTTATATCTGGCGATACAGGCAATGATGTGATATATAAAGGTTTGTTTACAAGACCTCGCAAGATATTTCTATATCTCAAAGATGAGCATTATCACAGTATTACTAGAATCCAAGGTTTTTATGTGAATAGAAAGATATGTGTCCATTGTTTTGAAGTGTGCAATAAGAACAAAAAGCATGGCTGCGATGATGTGTGCAGTACATGCTGTTCAGAACATTGTATGTTTGACAATAATTCAATAGATTGTTCAGATTGTAACATGACATGTCGTAACACATCATGCTATGAACGGCATAAAGAGCAACGACAATATAGCGTAGGTGCACTTAGGGGGAAAGATCAACCATCACTCTGTAATCAGTACTACAGATGTAATACATGTTTCATAATACTGGATACTTTAAAAAGAGCCAAACATCTGCATACATGTGGAGAGTGGCTTTGTACATGCTGTCATGAGTATGTCCTAGGCAATCATCTATGCTATTACAGAATAAAGAAACCTAAAAAGTCATCAGGCAAGTTTCTTTACTATGATTTTGAAACATGTCAAAACACCATCATTAATTGTGATCGTGGCTACAAGAATAAACCACGAGATGGTTGTGATAAGTGTACCACAACATATCCGTGCACGCTATGTCGTAAATGTGTAAACTGTAAGAGATCATACTGTGGATTACAAAGACATATTCCTAATTTTCTGGTTTGTCAAACAGTGTGCGATGTATGTAAAGATCATGAGTTCACACCACAATCCAAGTGTGTTAACTGCGGCGATAGATGTAATGTCTGTTCCGTTAAGGACAAACTAGCAAAAACCTTTGCACGAGAGTTGTGTTCTCTTGACACATGTGGTAAGAGGGAAAACATATTCAGAGGTCCTAATACAACAGAGGACTTTTGTAAATGGCTGTTAACGCCCCAACATAAAGATGTAACAGCAATAGCTCATAATGCGAAAGCTTTTGATGCTCATTTTATACTGGGATATTGTGTTGACAATGGCATCTTCCCAGAAATTATATTTGCTGGTACTAAGATCATGTTGATGAGTATAAACCAAGGTGTGAACATTAGGTTTATAGATAGCTTGAATTTTCTGCCCATGCGATTAAAGAACTTACCTAAGGCGTTAGGTTTACATGGTGAACTTAAGAAAGGTGACTTCCCGCACTTAGCAAACACTCTAGAAAATCAAACATATATTGGTCCGATGTTTGCTCCTTGCTATTACGGTGCTGATTTTATGTCGGCAGCCGATAGAACTGATTTCTTCATATGGTATAATGAACAGAGTGGTAAGACATTTAATTTTCAGCAGGAAATGTTAGATTACACACGCTCAGATGTTACAATCCTTAGAGAAGCATGCACTAATTTTAGGGCTCTTATACAATCTGTCACAACTATAGCAGACTCCAGTGTCCCAGGTATCGATCCATTTGCCCATGCAACCCTGGCATCTTGCGCTATGCAGGTAATCCGGCAACTGATGTTGTATGAGGTTTATAATGTAACGTTAACTGATGGTAGGGTTGGGGAAGCAGTGTTAAGACGTGATATATGGTATTTTGATGGCAGCATCATAAATGCAGACATCATATCTACATCAAAGTTTATTAAATCACCTATACCTCAGATACCTGCACAAGGGTATGGTAAACATCATAATGCTAGCCAGAAGTCAGCCTTATGGCTAGAATGGTTAAGCTATTCTGAAAATAGACATATACAGCATGCTAGGAACGGTGGGGAGCATCGTATCCCTGGAACACGATACACCGTCGATGGTATACATATAGACAGTAATACAGTTTATGAATACCTAGGGTGTCGTTTTCACGGTCACACGTGTTTACAAGACAGGCACGTGCGAGATCCTCGCACACGCATGACATTGAAAGCTCTCTACGACAGAACATTGGAACGTCTCGCTGAAATCAGAAAACTAGGTTACAAAATTAAATCTATATGGGAGTGTCATTATGATGAGCTTTTACAGACTAATTCTCCCATGAGGGAATTCGTTAATGATTGCGATACTGTGAAACCGTTACAAATCCGTGATAGTTTTTCAGGAGGGAGGGTTGAACCCACAACACTATATTATGATACACAGGATGATGAGAGGATACGTTTTTACGACGTAACTTCATTATATCCTTATATCACGATGTCTGGAGTTTATCCTACGTCACATGCTACAGTACTCAAGGATCCAGCTACCTTTGACTACACGCTACAAACTTATTACGGTCTGGCCCAGGTGCGGATCCTACCACCACGAGGTTTATATATACCTGTTCTACCCGTTCGCTGTAGGGGTAAACTGAAGTTTCCTTTATGCAGTACATGTTCCTCACGTGAAACACAGGCTATGTGTACATGCAGTGATGCTAAGAGAGCTCTGTTTGGTACATGGACAACACCAGAGTTGAAAGAAGCTATTAAGCAAGGCTACATACTACTGAAGATATATGAAGTATATCATTTCCCTACTACGACACAAGATGATGTTTTTGGTAGTATTTTCACGGGCTATATTAAGATGTTTCTTAAACAGAAACAGCAAGCATCAGGTTATCCACAATGGGTAACTACAGATGCTGATAAGGATCGATACATTGCATATTACAATAAAGAACAAGGTATAATGCTCGATAAAGAATCCATTACCCACAATCCTTCTTTGAGGACAATCTGCAAGTTGTTTCTCAACAGTGTGTGGGGGAAATTTGTACAACGTCAGAACTTACCTAAATCTATATACATGAAGTCTGTTAAAGAATACACACAAATGAAGAATGACCCTACAAAATGTATAATGAATTTCCATTTAATCTCTGAGGATTATGTCGTGGTTGACGTTACAAATACTGAGACCTTTGAAGAGGAATCAACATTCACAAATGAAGTCATTGGTATATTTACCACATCATTAGCACGTCTACATTTACTACAGGTGTTAAATAAAACGGGGCGCAACACATTATATTATGATACAGACTCCGTCATATTTGTTGAACGTAATGGTGAATCAGTTGTTGAGACAGGAGATCTGTTAGGTGATTTAACTGATGAATTACAACCCGACACTTATATTAAAACATTTCTATCAACAGGTCCTAAGAGCTACTCTTACAAATTAAACACAGATGTCACTGTGCGGAAAATCAAAGGAATTTCGTTCAACTACTCGAATGACACGCTTATAGATTTTGAAAGTATGAAACAGATAGTTTTTGGACAGGTCACTTCTGTTAGGCTCCCTCAGAGCAATCAAATATCTCGTGTTAAACACAGAGGTATAGTGTACAATAGATCTGTAAGTAAAGTATTCAGAAAAGTTTTTGACAAGCGTGTTATAGGTAGGGATACATACAATACATTACCTTATGGTTATTGATGTATTGCTAAGCATCACAGCTAACAAGAATTTGCTAATAATGGTTGCGCTATGCTGAAAACTTTTTAGAACATGACCTTGCTAAACCATACGGTGTAATGTTCTATATGTTAACCTTAGACACGTGACACGCACAAGTGAGCGCTTGCCGAGGTTAATGTAAGCACTAGTTAAAGTTTACAACATTTAGAATGCTGTTCTATGCTGTAGCTCTCTACATACCACTTATCATTAACGGTAATATACTGTGCGGATCTTATAAACCTTTGGATCATTTTGGTGTATGTACATGCACAACATTTGAAGATGGACAGCTCATTCAAGCGGATTGTACCAAACATTCATGGCTTCAGCAACTCCCCTCATTCGCAATGGATATTCTACAGCTTATGACATCAATCGACATGTCTGGCACTGTGTTCTGTCGTAATGCAACAGTAAGGACAACTGTACACAACAAAACAATCCTATGCTTAGACAGAGCTTCAGGTGAGTAACGTAGATATATTGCACACATTATTATATTATTATATCCTATACATCCTTAATCAATACTATTATTATGTTTCAGAGGTATCTACAGGTGCTATGAGTACCATACAGGTTGTACACACAAGTGCCCAGAGCGTTTCAGAGATTACGATGTTTACGAGGAATGTTTACAACACCATAGTACACTCTACTAGCGCTGCACCTAGTCGACCCAGTGCCATATATTACTGGTCTAGTAAGACCATAAACGCGGTTAACGTCTTCCAGTTTAGTGTGTCATGCATTGTCTTGATATACATTATACTCAAGGTACGTATACATGCTATTAGTTCATACGATTACTGTGTAACCGTCTCTCATATTAACGCTTAAATCACTTCATTACAGGTTGGTATAATAATAGCTGCATTCGGACGACGTCTCAGGAGCGCAAGACTGCGGATCCAATTAGATACTGCTATGACGGTCTCACAAGAAGCGTTAGTGTAGCGTACACTACGTATACATATACAATATATATATATATATATAATCGTAATACTCGATAATGGCCGTAAAAACTGATTTGCACACTTTATATAATGTCATACATAACTTTTAACAGATATCTGAATACTATTATACATGATATATCTGCTCAATATATAGATGCTATACCTGTTATTCATACACTGATTGCACAATTATATAATGATTCGTACATAACTTTAACAGATATCCGAGTACTATTATTATTATTATACTGTACATTATACACGATATATCTGCTCTAAATATTACATGTTTATTAGGGAGGGTTATGTTATACTGTACACAATGTATAGATGCTATATACCTGTTATTCATAAACTCTCATGTCTACACGTGTAATGTCTCATTGCATATATTGCTATACTAAGTATATAAAGTTATTTGACCACAATGACACTTGTGTTGTACGTTTATTATACTATTATCATATATCTCAGACATGCGCATTAACAATCACTACTTCTACAGTGTATAGCACATTGTATTGGCCAGATTCAGTTATTATAATAACCCTGCAGTTAGAGTGTGTTATCCACTGCTCATCAGTATGACACCTCGATTCTAACACATAGAAGCAAGCCACACTCATATATTATCACAGTACATGTTAATGTATCATACATTAATATATATATATATATATATATATATATATATATATATATATATATATATATATATAGTATGTGTGAACGTATATCATACATTGTGCAACAGAACTCATAATAGTAACAACTTGGCAATATCTGAGATATATACTAATAACATATAAGCAGCATCATAGGTAATTGATAGCATAATCCTACACACTGTATTCTATGGAATATAGCTAGCTATTGTTCATGAACAATGGACCCCATAGGGTGGGGTACTGTTTAAACAGTTAGCATCTCAGTGTTTACAGCTCCTAGCGTTACCCCAAATAGTTGACACCACCCTGTTAATTACCTAATATTGTTGGCACCCCTGTTAAGGAGTCAAAGGGGTGGTTGCTAATTATATAATAAAATCGCAGAGGGGGGTAATTACATAATGACCCCCCTCACAGTCTAGAACTTCTGCTCAGTTTGTTCTAAACAGTTCAAGGAGTAAGACAGGAAATATGCAACGCTTTATGTTTTATCTGCTAAGCCTAGCCTTATTGACATGGTGTGATGGCTACAGGTACATATGTGCTAACAGGCTGTGCTTATGTAAAGTGGTAAACGATGGTACGAGTATCAGGGCAGACTGCACGAAATCACCATCTCTGGCTCAAGTACCAATTGAAGAATTCTCGGCGATGGAATACAGCATGCTATCTTTTGTCGATATGACGGGAACTCTTTATTGCCATTCGCGCACGCCACCTACACATGATGTTTCTGCACAGATTGTATGCAAACGGGCCGTCAACAAGGATATGCAGAACCTGGGTCTAGGTGCATTTAACCTTGGATCGCATGATGGCCAACACAATAGAGTGGTTAACCATCCTACCACAGCTGCAGTTGTTGTTTCTACAGTTGCTGCAGTGTTATTACTGCTTGTATCAACTGGTGTCGGTATTTGGATATATAAGGTACGTTATTATTACATATATCTGTATTGTACACCTCATGATTGAACCCTCGTAATCTATTATATCTATAAGTCCGTACTACTGTCATTCTACGCTATACTACTCGCTAAGCATGTTCCATCTGCAAGACTGTGTCATTTAGCTACGCCGTTGTACTCCTTCTGTTGCTACAGTACTTATAACGTTTTATCCGTCTTTTCAGAGGGATCCTGCGACTGGTACAGCTGTACTAAGGGGGGTGGTCAGCATGGCCCGCCATACCCTTGCAGGGGCGCACAACAGATTACGCCGTGGTAGTAGTACTACATCTGACAGCACAAGGTATACAATTATAGTACTATATCTATGGCTTATACCTTGTATACGGTACATTTGTACATTTGCACTACTGATGAGCTTATTGTTACTATCTATATATGCTGTACACTCTCTCTTGTAGCACATGCGACCACTTGACCCCCGTGGATGGAGCTGTTTGCCCCGTGAATATCGCCTGCACTGTTGTCCCCCTGAATTCCGCCCCTGCCAGCACGCCTCCAGCCGTTGACACTCTTCAAGGTGCAGTCGCCACTTGTGATGATTGTCTCTTAAGCGAAACCCCAAAAACAACGACCCATGGATCTATGACCGATGTGAAGGTGAGGTTGTCGTACCCCAACACCTCAGACGACGAATCACCCTCGCTGTACAGGTCAAAATTACGAAGTTACAGTGGCAAGTGTACACCTGTCTAGACATGTACCATCGCTGTTATGATCACTGTGGTCATTAACATGACCAATGTATTTGCTATCTAAACTTACGATTACGGGGAGACGTAACGATTAACATTATTACCCCAACTCTTGAACACTAGCGCATAGTTATAATATGTTTACTTTATATTAGTATGTAATAGCGATATATATGTATTGTTCAACTGTTCTATTACCGTCCACTGATATCTGTAGCTTAAATATTGTGAGAGCACGCAGCCTGCAACGATTAACATTATTACACCAACTCTTGAACACTGGCGCATAGTTATAAATATTGTTTACTTTATATTAGTATGTAATAGCGATATATATGTATTGTTCAACTGTTCTATTACCGTCCACTGATATCTGTAGCTTAAATATTGTGAGAGATCATCTACGAATGTATGTAAACACGTTACTATTGTGTGATCATAAGCTTAACTGCATCATGTTTACTATTAACTGTCTCTGACAGATACGTGTACTATTTGTATTGCAAATGTAGTAATGCTTTACCAACTGTTTCATTACATGATTATACTGTGTAGCATTATTGTGTAGACAGCTGCGTTACTTAAATGCTTATACTATGTAATATATTACTATTAGTAGTATGACATGACTGTAGTAATGTGTTATGCACTGTTACTGCATGATTATATTGTGTAGCATTATTGTAACGCCTCCGATATATATGTAATGTATACTGTTAACGCTATGTCATGACAGATAACGATTATTAAAACTGTAGTAATATTTCAAATTGTTTTATTACGGATTATGTATCTTTATTACAGTGTATAAATATATATATATGCACATATACATTGTTATACTATGTATTACTACATATTAAACGTTATAAAAGAGCAGACAATGATTCGCCTTATTCTTTATCACGTTATAAAAGAGCAGACAATGATTCGCCTTATTCTTTATCATGATATTAACTATATGTAGCAAAAATAAGGTGTTAGCAGGGACATCTCAGGAGCGGCGTGTTCAACATGTTCTAACAAAACATCAATAGTCTGTATGTCCTCGTTAGTTAAGGTCACTTTTTCATCCTTAATGGTATTCTTCGTGATCTTGCATACCTCTGTAGCACATCCTTTTTTAACCAGATAGAAAAAGCCCCCCAAATGTACAGTTGTATCGATTTCTCCGAACGCTAAAGTTGGTATATAGTACACCATGTTCACGAATTGTTGTAACGGTAATGTCACTGCCAACTCTTCCTTGAGGATGTCATCCTAAACAAATGAGAATACTGTTATATAACTAAGATGTATACAAATACTGCTCAGTTAATATAGTACATATATATGCGTGAATGTGTAAGGAGTGCGCATGTATAACATCAACTTACCTGATTATCTGTCAGCTGGATAGTTACATCGCCGTCTGTGCA
This sequence comes from Alitta virens, assembly GCA_932294295.1. NCBI lineage: Eukaryota > Metazoa > Annelida > Polychaeta > Phyllodocida > Nereididae > Alitta > Alitta virens. Next base: position 23,951,607 of record OW028573.1, on the reverse strand, counting down.
CATAACGCAGAGTGTTACCGCTGTATTGATGGCTAGACTTGTGCGGCTACCTCCTATTAGTTCAGGAATTGTGTTAGCAACAGCCTCATACTCTCGCTGTAGATACTTGAATAATAATGCTGTACCTTTGTAGCTCTTGCGTGCATACAAGGTGTTTAACAGCTTTTTCGTCTTATCGAATTGTGTTTGTTTAGATCTGATAACGATTAGATCAGAATCTTTAAGTAAACCTTCGCAACGTAGTATCATACATATCTCGTTTGTATTAATCTTGTTGATCAATATATCAGCGTAATCCCTCAATACTTCCATTGTGTGAAGTGCAGTAGTACTAAGATGATATCTGTATATAGGCATGGTTCACGCTCCTCTATATATATGTATACCGGTGAAAGTAATAAAATTAATTGCTCTCATAAAGTAGATACATATTTAACGAGAGACCCCTGAGGGGGTAATATATATATATATATATATGTATATATTCATATATTGATAGTAATGACTAGTATTACTATTATGTAGAGCATATTATGTATGATCATAACATACTGGCGAAAATGAAGGGGTATAACCCACAGAATGTACTGACGAGTTTATTTATTAAATATAGGAGTACATTGTAACATAACATAGGTAATATATAACGAATTGAACATTGTAACATAGTAGTAAAGGTGATATAATGTCACGAATATATGAATAGTCTAGCAAGATTGTATTGCAGTAGTACATGAAGAATATAAGCATAGCAATATATAATTAGTATTGGTTATATAGCTCAATGAGGTATAACAGTAGATTATAACACGTTAATATGTACTAGTAGTCTATATAACTAGGAGTTGTGTCTTAATAACCGATATATGTAAACCCCACTGTTGATACATTTTATTGAATCATGGGTTCCCTATCAGTCGTTGTTGCTGTTGAAGTTGAGGGCTGGGGGTCTTGCATTCCAGTGTTGATGTTAGAACGTGCATGTAGAGGTCTAGGCGGTAAGGGCTTAGGAGTGCAGTGGTGACAGGCCTGGAGGTTATCGTGCGTTGTGTGAGTAGTGTAGCAAGCTGCTAAGTCAGCTAACCCGCTCCATTTTGTCTCCAATTGTGGAAGAAACCCAAGAAGTTTTGTGAATTCATATTTAGTTAGTTTAATTCCTCTTTGCGTTGGGTGCTCAGAAGTTGTTGACATGTTGCGGAAGAAACTATGTCTTATGTCGATCGTATTGGATGCCTTCTTGGCTCTGCAGTGAACGTTCTTGCCAACGTGCACCTTAAAAATGTGCTGAGAGTACTCATCTACATCTGAATGATCAGCAAACGACTCACGACCATCCATGCACCACTCTACATCGTCAACCATGGCGTCAATTGCAAGGGATCCATCAGCAGTATCGTCGGGGGGAGATGTCTGACCGCCCGGTGTAACCTGCATAATAATGAGACATATATACTTACAAATCAATATTTACAGTCTCTTATTATAGATAGTATTAATACAATACATATACGTAGTCTCTTATTATATAGACAGTCTGGCGTATTATAGATGATATTATAAATTACTTACGACTCCTATAAATGTAGCCAAGTTATGCATTGAGGCCATCAGATCCCTTGATTGCTGCTTGTCTAGCATTACGCCTTTTTTTGTGGGAATAAGGCAATAATCCTGGTCGTCGATTGTGTAAACTCTGATGTGCAGAGACACCTTCCCTTTATATCTCTGGAGAGTCAAGAACTTCCTAGAGCTGATCTCCCTGTACCACAGAAACACGCCCTTCACCTGAGTGCCACCCAGGTTATAATATTTTCGAATTGGTGTGCAGGTTGCCATCGTGTTGAGTAGGGAAGCAGTCTGTGCGATAATCTCTGATAATAGGATGTAACGCTCTTAGAACAAGTGTGTAAATGTTTGCACTCGCTAAGTCTTTATATACTCCTTCAACTATCATTATTAAGCTGATATGTATGGAGTTCACATATATCTGTTGTAACTATCATCACACACTCCGTATATAACGGTATCCTAGGACTACTGATTATGTCCTTAAATAACCATCCATTGTTATGTCAAACCTAATGCATCACTATCATTTAGAAATACTGATCCAGTTTGCTTTAAGTTTGGACTTTCTGGTCTTATGCTTTGCATGTGTTGTCAACTTTGTATTCTTTCTAGATTTTTGTTTAGCAATTCTTTTCATAAATATATCTATATCGTTATGTTTAAGACCAGGAGGGTGGTGGCTCTCTTTAAGAACGATGTCATCCTTTGTTCTTACTGTATGTACAACTTTATCGTTATCAGGCGCTGGTGTTGCAAGGTCAACAGGTTTAATGTCGGTAGTGTTATCTACCTGTTGTGTTAGTTTATCATCTTTACTATTTTTTAACTGTTCCAACATTCTGTTGTACCTGTCTCTAGGTATAACAACATTTTCCTCAGCCATGACCAACAACTGTTACAAGTTTAGTCAGTATGCTCTTTATCAATAGAGATACAACTTCAGCTTTACTATATATTAAATATCTCTTAGTGTTAAGTGTTACCTCGTTGTTAGATAATTCTCTAATGACGCGCTTGTATAACTTTAGGGATCTTTTATACTTATGAGGAAGTGTTACAACACCTGTAAGTATATTTCTAGCTATTTCTGCTACTGCCAGGATCTGTTCTTTGTTTACATGTGACAACAGAGCTTTAACTTGGTCCTTGTTAAGCGATGCTACAGCCTTTAAGAATATCATGTTTTCTTTAATCAGTTTCATGACTGCGGTAGAAACACAACTGTTTCCTCACCTGGAAAGATATTAGAACGCAATTTATACCTGTCATCAGCATTAGATGATAAATCGATTATTAGATAACCATAGTTACGCTTAGTAGCACGTTCATAACTATCCATAAAATATTTTGTTTGACCCGGTAAAACCTGGCTTGCTAATGCTGACACCTGCCTGCCATTCCTATGGTTACGAAATAGACAGATACAGTGCGAGTTTCTACTGATTAATCGAGCAGCTTTACTTTCATAAAACATATCTTGTAGTGTTATAATGCATGACACATGACAATGATGGCTGAGAACACACACTATTTCAGCTACATGTGCACCCTGGCGACTGTCGCTTAAATTGCTCATTTGGTCGTCAAGAACAAGTAAACTGGGGGCTCTGGTTGCCTCCCACAGGCCTGTTAAATACTCTTTCGACGGTATATCTTTTCTAAACTCTATTATATCGTTAAAGGCGTGTTCCAAATGATCAAATTTGTCCTGCCATACCGTATATACATATATAATCTTATTAACTTGAGGCGTGAACATAGTCTTATAATTTAGGAGTAAACGTTTGACAAATTCCGTTTTTCCTGCTTGTGTGGATCCTTGCACTGATATATTTTGAGGGAGCTTAAAAGGTATTAAACATATATTCTCTTGTTCCGTCATGATGTTGTACATGTAACAACTTTGCATCAACTAACTATAAATCAGTTACACCGCGATATTTATCAATCATAACTGAGGCAGGGAACTTTGCAAACACAATTAGTGTTGTTGGTTCGGGCAGAGCATTAGAGAACCTTAAACTAATGCGTAAATTACCTGAGCGTTTCAAGGGGAGTATATCATCATTATTAGAATCGCATTGTGAGCCAGCAACAAATCTATAGAATGTGTAACCTTGCATGTACTCCTCACGACTGAGAGGATTAAAATGGTCACCATACTCTATACCGCAAAGAGTTTTGTATGCATCAATGTATGAACTTGCCTCAGGCTTGCTTTTATATACTGGCATGATAGGACCTTGACCTAAATCATGCCCATTCACAGTGACTTGAATAAAGTTGAGTGATGTGTGCTCAAACATGAAAGGATTGGTGAACAACGTACCATGGTTACCTACATCAGTAACAAGACCACAAACCAGCTCGCATGGTACACGGCCTGTGAATGGATCATTAATTGTACATGAAAATTGCCCCTTACCCAGTGTAAATTTTTTTACTTCTGTTTTAATGTAGGGGAAGATGGCAGGCTTATTCACCATTATTTCTGCATGTGAAACCAAAATTTCAGGAATTACTTCTATCATTGAAACACTCAGAGAAGCTCTAGTAATCTGTACTTTGTAACTACCTACTGTTACCTCTGGAGCCATTAAGCAAAACTCCGGTGTGCTAGGATATAATGTTATACCTAAACTCACGCCATTAGGAACAAACTTATATATGTCTAAAACATCACAATACAGATGTCCAGACATATCAACTTCACGTGAGTTAGCAAAGTAGCTGGATCGTTGTTTCAACCCTTTGTTATCACCCAACTGCCAATTAGGATCCCCTAACTTCCCTGGTGTATCTTTGTAAAACATCCCCATCTGTAATGTTGTTTCTTTCAGCTCACTGTTTGTATGTAGTAAAGCCTTGAAGTAAGCTAAGTAGGGGTATGATTCATCAGAGTGTGTTAACACTTTGTTCTGCAGGGATACGTCAACACGACTGAACATTGAATGCATAAAATTGTTAACAACGCCAACAGAAGCCTCGGCCTTAGTTGTTGTTGTTGTTGTTGTAGCTGTAGTGCTAGCTGCAGTGCTCGTGTCTTCGGTATCTTTAGAGCGTTTTGATCTATTACCCGCTACAGTGACAGGTTCGATCTTGCCCCCATTCTGCTGTACTATTTTGCATGTAATATTAAGCCTTGTTCTACGTAAATCTAAATAGTTACTACTGTTATTGTTCACTTGGAACTGAATAACGCCTTGTGTTGAAAAATCGTTCACAGGATAGAATGTTGTTACATGGGTATTCTTAATACCAACATTCTGGATAGGTTTCTGGAAAATAGCTAATTCTTCGGAATAACCTATATAGGCATCCTCTAACACTTCCTGACTCATGGTTAGTATATTAATCAAACACGTCCTTCGTACGTTGTATAACCTTATCAACGGTCTTCTTCACTCTTTTTCTCTTTTCTGCAGATATCCTATATACTATGTGCCTCTTATGGTATGTCTTACTATTAGCTCTACTCAAAACCGTGTGATTAGGATGAGTCTTCTGTTCAGTAGTTATATTAGTAGCTGCTACTTCTAATTCATTCAACGCCCTACGACGTTGCGCCTCTGTAGGGTCAATAACGTCGCCAGTACTTATATCTTTCTCGTTTGTAGTCTTAGTATTAGTTTTCGGCTTATTAACAATAATTATACGACGTGTGTGTGAATTAGCGTACGTTCTTTTGTTATGAAAACGTGAGCTAGTAAGATATGGTGCTACCGAACCATCTGCTTGACCTTTGAAATGTTTTAGTAGAATGTCGTAATCTACACCCGTATTAAACGAGTAATACTTCGCATTATCAGCCATAATATATCTACATGTAAGGAGATCTGTAGTCTCTATGTTATTAACCTGAAGTGTAGTGTCCCATTGACCTTCCCTTGCTTGAATGATGGGTATATGCCTGTGTTATCTGTTAAATATATGTCTATAATGTCTAAACCATCAACACCCAGAGGTACATAGCGCGGGTTATCAAAATACACTGGTGCCCCTCTGCTGATTTGGTTGAAGTACACTCTGTTTAAAATAGGTGACAATATAGCATTGACAGGACTAGGTTTACATATAGATGAGTTAATGGTGATATATATAGAGTTATACTTGTCAACAGGTCTAGGTAAATCTATGTCTAATAAGGCAACTTCCCAATTACCTTGGGGGCTGAATGTTACCCTGCCTGGTAGTTAAACCCTGAATGATGTTGGTGTATTACCAGGAAAGTAGTTCTCCTTATCAACATCGGATGATATGTACACGAACATTATTGTTTGCTTTTGTAATGCTGTATGGATGTTGTTGGTATGTAAGTGTTAAACTTGTCAGAATAACCATACCATTTAATAAGGCTTAGTTTGTGACCTTTAACCTTTTTAGTCTTTATAACTCTGTCGATTTTATATGTTATATCATCTAAGTTTTGAACAGATGCTAATAGCAGCTCTTCTGTGTAGAATGACCCTTTGATACTCTCTCCATTGAGATCCTGCACTTTATATCTAGGCGGATGTGATGGAATTCGATTACAAACTGTGAATAGTTCCTCAGTCCACTTTTCGTGATAACCTCGTGAAAAAGGGCCAGTGTATAAACTCAGTCTAACCAGACTTCCTAGAGTTATAGTGAACTTGACAGGTGTGTTAGCCCATCTGTTAAGTATGGGTATGTACACTTGTTCATATATAGTATGTGAATTTTCTGTGTTAACATCAGCAGGCGCCATGTTAATAGAGTGGTGGACTGTGTTATTATAGCTGAACATGACATCATCCAGAATGTCTATGTACATTGCTGTCTGTTGTTCATAAAAGTACTTAAACAGTTTATTTTCTAATGTTCTATTGAATCGTTCACTGTAAGAAGCTTTGTGACGGCCATATGCTATCATGTGATTTATACCTCTGCTGTGTACAAGTCTTTGAAATGAGGCTCCTGTATATTCTCCACCTTGATCAGTGCGTATAGTCTTACATTCCCTACCTGACGTTTTAACAATATCTGTAAATGCTATCGTAACATCTGTTGATTTTTTAAACTTAAGGGGCCGCGCCCATGCATAACGTGAGAAAAGATCTATACATATTAAGATATATTTGTATCCTCTATTATATTTGGCTAATTCGTCCATCTGTATGATATCACTATCCCATTGGTCATCAATATGTTCAACTATTATATGTTCAGTATTAAATATTTTTGTAGGCGTACTATGTATGTTATGAGTTGTCTGCTCTTTCAACCATTTGCCAACGACTGATAACGTGATACCTTTAGGCTTAATTTGTCTCTTCTTTACTTCGTTCCACAACTTTCGTACACCTGAATAACTACCAGGTTGACCTATTGTGTAATAGATGCCACTCAAAAACTGATCTATCTCAAACGATTTGTGAGCCATAATGATGGATAGTACGTTAACGATAACTACGAAGGCTATTATGAATAAAGACTGCTTGCTATCTGTTTAATACATAATATAACAATCGCTCTGTCAACTACATGCGATGTCTATGGTATACTCATTCTCAACTGATATATCAATATAATACAGCTATATACATAACAACGAGGTAGTGTGCGACTGGTGCTCATTTATTGAAATTAGCGTTGGTACATAATATAAGTGGCTGTGTTGTCCTGCTATACGATTTGTTGTATGTTCTGCGATTTGTTGTATGTACTGCAATAGCATCTTCTGAAACATGATGTCATACTATTTAGTAAATCAGTAGAATAAGAACATAATAATAGCATATTAATCCTATAACTATACTAACCTTACATGACGAGTCATATCCTAGCATCCTGTACGTTATCGATGATTGTGACGGGTAACTTCAACATTAACAATGGTTCTTTGTGCAGGATCATATTTATCAATATCAAGGTTATCATGATAGTTCTTCAAACATGTAATAAGATCTGTAAAGGAGTCGTCACTCCTTACCACTTCTATGTAATGTTCTTCAGCACACATTAAACAGGGCACAATGTTAAAGGCAACCCACGTTAGGCTGTATGTCTCTGATGGTACACGTTTGCAGTCTCCTAAGGCATAAAATTTAACAATCCATTCTGTGCATTGCTCCATACATTTAGATGGTACACCAGATAGATAATAATCGCTTATACATTCATTTAAAGATGAAAAAACATTCTCTGAGCTGTACAACAGTGTCAAACACTTAGGATCCTCACAATCAGGATATGAAAAAACGCACCAACTTATTGTGTATGCCATGCTAGCTCCAGCTGTGCATATATATATATATATATATAAATATAACACTAGTTATACAGTTCTCATACAATTAGAATGTAGCACAGTCTGTTGTTGATTGTGGGAATGTTACGTCTAGTACATAAATGGTTCCTTAATACTGAGCCTCAGCACATGTTCGAATGCATAAGTTAATGTATTTGTAGTAATCAAGCTATAGCCCCTGGGCTCACACACAACCACTAGCTCCGCCTGTCGTTGACTGCGCAAAGTGTAAATTAGTACAATAAGTGCCTGACAGCTCATTAATCAGCAGGATAATTCTACTCTTGGTAAACATATCATGTCGTCTAAATCCATAGCTTGTAGCTCCTGGCGTTCAACCTGCTCATCCCTCACGCGGAGCACGTCGTTTAGGCCTTCGGGCACCCTTTCGAGGTACGTCGTCCATACATATCGTCGCAGGTACCACTAGCACCGCCTGTCGTAGGCTGCCAGAAGCTACCGTTTTATCGTAGCCTTCTAACTACTTATCTTATTCAATCAATACAAACACACGGAGATAACTTGTAAACATAATTGCAACTTATCAAGTTTCATATATAACAACATATTTTCACAAAGGTACACCAGTTTTAATATCATACATTTGTACAATTTACTAATGAATGTCATACAAAGCCAATAAAAAAAAACACACGGAAGTATATCAATATGACAATACATGTTACATATCTAACGTCATAATAATATTGCCTGTGACATACACCAGTTAATTAGCAGCAATGAAGACATGGAGAGTAGCCTGGCTAATTAATGATCAATGGATTAACAGAATTACCAGAATTGCAAAGATTACGACTTAATCGGATATCAATGATCATACTAAAGTCATCAGTCTAATCCAAACTGTCATATTGCGGGTAAAACATTTCACGTGTTTCCATGACAATATATTAAATAAAAGTGAACCCTCGGGGACTACTGACCATGGGGCAAGCCCAACAATAGAACAATGGCTGTGTAGTTATTCTTAACCATTGGTTCTTTCACTATACTCTTGTATTGTACGTAATACTAATATATATATTTAGATATTAGTATAATATCCATAAACAAGCAATTATGATAGTCGAACTTACAGTTTCTGCAATACATGTTTAAACTTCTTTATAAAAAAAAAAAAAAAACAGCCCTGCAACAGATTTTGGAGACGCCACTGCCATTTTGATATTATAGTGAAAGATAATAAACATTTCTTGTTCGTTTTGGGATTTTCGTGGACCAACATCAAGGGCCATACCTGTACTTGAGCAAAACAGCAAAAGAAAACAATGAGAAGTCATTTGTCTCCATGTTGGACAGCATAGCAGTTGTCCTCATCGAATATACGTGGGCCTGCTCAGCATATTTTTTTTATTATCCGAGGCCAGACACAACTACTTGTGTGTTTCTGCTCATAAAACAATTATAGTTGTGAAGGGTGGCTGAATATCAGTGTTAGCAAATAAGTTGACTCAGAATGAACGTTTTAATCTTATTCTTAATACTATTACGACAGGTTCCTTTTGACGAATGTTATACAGTAAAGGCTTATGGCTTATTAACAATCAATAATCATTTCTCACCAGATGGCCCCCATGTGTTGCAAACTACGGCAGGCCCCTGGCGCCTGTCCATTTGAGAATATCTAAAATTAGATGCCTCGTACATGTTGTACTTTGTTTCTATGCTGATGCAAGTAAAAGACCCAACCATGGAGCAAATGTATAACATGTGTGGACCCCAAGCACAGAGTTAAAGATATATATATATATATATATATATATATATATATATATATATATATATATATATATATATATATATATTTCCATATGCGCCACCAAGTCTTATGATCTCATCATTACGTCTGCCTCCGACAGTTAGTTACGTGAGCTGTCTATAAGCTACAGACCAGTGGCATTGAGACATTGGAATATTGACACGTACTCACTCACTCAGTCAGTCACTCAGTCAGTCAATCAGTCAGTCACTCGGTCAGTCACTCGGTCAGTCACTCATCACGTCACTCGGTCACTCAGTCACTCAAGTCACTCAGTCACTCAGTCACATTTCCCTAAGCTAATGTAATAAAGCAACACATAACGAAGGAACACTTGCAAGTTATTAGACAACAATTAAATGTTTATGGAATGTACTGATTTGAATTTTATTATTTTAAATAAAGATTTATACACCATAACATTTTCATAATAACTAAACATAAGGGGTAAATGACATGCTCTAGTACGTAAAACAACCATCTACCTTATAAACAGTGCATGCACCCTTTGTGTCCATTTCCTGATTGAGCTAGAGCAACAACTGAATACTAGATCACGAGGGCTACTAAACATGAACTTACCTTTACTTCCGATGACTTCGTAGATAATATTTTCAGTCTAAAATAGATAAAATTAAATATGAATAATTATTAAGAGAATGCTATCTGTAAATGAGGGGCATAAGAGTATCCATGTGGTGCATGTCTGAGTGTTTCTGCAGAAGCAAAGCACCAATTCAAGTGAACTGATAAGTGCAAAGCAGCTAATCTGCCGCTGCTAGGGGGTTGATGATTCATCCCGCCATTCAGACAGCCCTGTCTGCTGCTGCTGCTCCTGCTGCTGCTGGATCGTATGCATTGCATAGCACTTGCAGCATCAGCATCACGCATTGCCATCCCAACCGGATTCAACCGGATCCTTAACAAACTTCTTTTTTTTTTTTGCCACGAAGTTGCCTCTCAATTCAAATTGTTATTTCCAGGAAAAATGTATATATGCAAATTACAAAATAGCAATGAAATGTGATTACGAAGTAATAAGAGGTGGCTCCATGGTAACACAGACTAGCCCGTGATGGTAATATAGGTTAAAGTTGTTCATAAGTAAGAAAAAAAGTATACAAAAATAATAATTGGTGAAAATAAAATATAATGAATTTATAATAGTAAAATGACTAAGTTCCCGAGATTGCTGATAAAATATATATTAAAAAATACTTTGATTTTCGTAATGAGTTGTCAAATAAAGCTAGAACCATAAGTACTCTTATCGCAGAGGTTACACCCAGATCCAGGCAATGCTCACAACAGAACGAACCATCTTGCCATAATTAAAAAGAATTTCTGCACCGAAGAAGTTGATCCATGTGCCCCTAGGAAACTTCCAGATAACATCTGCTATGAGATTAAAGTATTTTCAAGTTACAAGCAAAAATGGTTGAATGACGTAGTTGTTGCTAAAGCGTTTACTTTTAGCACTGAGCTAGTAATGCCTTCCATACAATCAACCAATTTTTACTTTCATTTCTGCCTACCATGGAACCATGGTATACTTTCACACGTACACTGATGCAGGTATTTGCCATAAGCATTTTATGCATTTACTATCTTGTGATTAGGGCTTTTCCATTGTATATGCTGCACATATGTTGATATTATTACATGTTCTGCCAATAAACCACTGTGGGTGTGTCTCTCCACTGGCTCAAAAATTTAGCATGGTAATATTATAAGACAACTGGGTGGCTTCTCAATAGCGATGTTTATGAACAATCTTAATCTAGAGAGGTCACCCAACTCCAATTAGTGATTATATAGTATTTAGGTATTAGTTATATCCCAAATAGCAGGGAGGTAACTAACATTTTTGTTGGTGCCCCATATAAGCAACAAAAATGTTAGTTAACTCTCGACTATGTGGGTTAATGCCTTTATTACACACAAAATTCAGTTTGCACTCAGGCGGGAGTTAACTAACAATTTCGTTGGTTATATCCCACAAAACAAATAATACAAAAGAACAATAAAAAAGGTCACATGCTGAAGTATAAATATCATTTGCTTACGTAAATTATGTTGATGACTGTCGCCATATTGGTATCTCTCTATTTCCTCAATAGTGGGCATCCGCTTCCTCATCCTGGCACTGGCCCTCTCTTGTCCTATCAGAGGTGGGCAGGCCAAGTGGATTAGGACGCCTATATAGCTCAATACGCAGGTCCTCTGCTTCAATTGTCTCACTTTTTCTCCACCCTGCCCAGGACCCTGCCTAGGACCCTGCCTTGCTATTGTTATTTCTATTCAAATTTAACCTTACACATATAATTAAACGCTATATTTTAGCGGCCGCTTGCTACCAGTTCTTATAAGGTCTCCGTGCTGCTACTACTGTGAGGGCTAACCTAATCATTCACTTTATTTTAATACTATGTAATGTGATTCCCATTCTGTCTCATAGGTTTCTAGTTCATTATACTGCGGGCAGAATCGACACATGTAGTGGCCTTATCTGCTCGTTATTACTGTACACGTACTGTTCATGCTATATTAATATGTATTGCATGTGGGGTATCCACATCAGCCTCTTGTTCTTACTATCTGTGTGTTGTCCTTTATCTTCTTTATTTGTACCATTAAAGGTGAATGATTCCAACCCTATATTGGCTTTGTGAGTTATTAATAAATATTATTCCATGAAAGACTTAAACTATGGTGGTCGAATAGTTGAAGGTGCTCATGTGTCGTGGTGCGAAGCTGTCGTGGTGCGAAGGTGTTTCCTGGTACGAAAGTACCCACCTTCGCGCCAGAAAATGTAATCCTCGGCCACCATATAAAAGGGCCTAATAAAATTATTTGAATTGAAAAAAATAAACATTAATTAGATGTTGTTCTTCATTCATTAAACGAGGAAAAAAACATGGGGAGAAGCAGCTGAACAACTGCACGACCAACTTGTTTGCAAAATATATAGCAAGCAAATGAAGAACCCCAAGATTATCAGTTAACAGCAACTTTATAATGATTGTCAGTTTTCAGACAAATAATTGGGTCGCTGGTATTCACTCAATAGTTTGATAAATTGAACCATTATAGTGTTTGTTCTTAATCAATAATTTTCTAAGCCAACCAACATAGCTGTTTAATTTATACCAATCAGTGTTTAAGTCCAACAATATATTGGCTGATTAAAAAAAAACTATTGAGTGGACACCAGCGACACAACTATTTACAATCATTTACATGTAGGCCTATTAATGGAGGCTCTCAGCATGAAAATCGTTACAGAGTGGAGTCCCCCTCAGTTTTTTGTGTTCTTTCACTTAGCCTATGCTCCAAAATATATTTTTGAGTTAAAGGGGTAAAATCCAATATGGCGGAAATATGCCCAAATCAAATTAATGAAACCTATGTCATTGGGACATGGTGGTCAATTTTTCGCCGCAGTGGCCCATTATGGCATTGTCTCAAAGTGAATTAATTAATAATGATATTTAATAACAAATACAACATTAACATCTGACAGTTCTGGAACATTGGTTTTTCAAGATGGCTAAAATACTGCAGGGTTTAGAATCTGCAACCTGACTTTGATACGAATCAGGCTGCGAGTTCTAAGTGCTGCTGTATGATGGTATGTGAAGTGGTTGCTTCGATAACACTCATTGATGCGTGTTTGGATGTTTTTTTTACGTAATTAATAGCAATGTTTTTGTCTGTGCCTCTTTGCCGATGTATTAAAGGGGAACTAAAGGGTAATTATGTTTTAATTTTACAAGATCAATTAGATACATAGAAACATATTGCAGTGAAAAAATTAGTTTAAAAGTTTAATTTAGTAATGTTTTAAGGCGGCGCTACCATCCGGTGCGATACACCGGCCTGTCTCATAACCGATTTGCCGCTCCCCCAGAATCGGGGAGGGAAATGCTTCCGCGCGTCGTCTGCACACAAAATAGTGCGATTACTACGCCTTATTTCTTTCTTCCAAGAAGCCACTCGCTGTGACACTGGTTCAGACGCTTTCTTTTGACTTAAACTCTGTGTGTGTGTGTGTGAGTTATTGTTTAACGCCTCATCAGCACCTGAGTGGGCTATGTAGAGGCTCTCTAGGTTAAGATTGATTAACTATATTTGGTAGTAGAAACCAGAGTGTGTGTGTGTGAGTTATTGTTTAACGCCTCATCAGCACCTGAGTGGGCTATGTAGAGGCTCTCTAGGTTAAGATTGATTATCTATATTTGGTAGTAGAAACCAGAAGCATATAAAAAATCAATAATTGTCTGGGTTGGATATCTGGTAAAGAGATGTTGTAAGGTATTAGCTTGAAACAAAGGTCTTCTAATGCGTTGTAAGTGGCTGCAATCTAATAAAATATGTTTGATTGTTAGGGGGCACCGACAACTCTGGCATACCGGTGCCGGTTCATTGACTAAAAGGTGTAAATGTGTAAGTCTTGAATGTCCTATGAGGCATCTGTGATATATTCCTTGATCTTTGCGAGTATTGAACCTACTAGGTATTTTATTTTGAATGCAAGGTAAGATTGAATGCAACTTGTTGTTATTACATTCATTCCATTGTCTTTGCCAGCAAGACATGATAAACGATTTTATAGTCATTTTAAAATCAGTGTATGGAATGGTAAAATCAGTTATCTCTTTTGTAAGAGCCCTTTTTGCTGCCAGGTCTGCTTTTTCATTCCCTTCAATGCCAGCGTGTCCAGGAATCCAGCAGAATACTATGTCTTTGTATTCGTGAAGATAGAAATACTTAATAAGAACATCTAAGATCCCAGGGTTATCAAGTTGTTTATTTTGGATTGCTTGAAGAGCAGATTTGGAATCAGAACAGATAACATAACGATCTGATTCTGAGTCCTCGATGTTCTTTAAGGCAAGGTAAATAGCTGTTAATTCTGCAGTGTATATTGAGCAGTGGTCTGGAAGACGACATTCAGCTATAACGGTTTTATAAGAAGTGACAGCACAGCCTACTCGTCTTTCCATTTTTGAGCCATCTGTGTTTAGAAATTTGTACGATTCGTATTTAAACCTTATACTATAAAATAGATTTTGATAGTCTACCGGATTGGTTTCGCTTTTCTTAAGCTCTGCCAAATCCAGTATAACTTTCGGGACTGGGAGAATCCATGGCGGAATGGGTGGTACTTCCGTCTCGGCAATGATTGTAGTATCAATTTTTGCAGCCTCAAGATAGAATTTCATGCGTAATCCCAGTGGTCGAATGGCGTTTGAACGAGATTCATAATGATGCATGTATTTTGGATGAAATATTACATCATATGTTGGATTTGTTGGAGTTGAAGCTACCTTTAGTATGTATTGCATGGATAACTTGATACGACGAAGGGAAAGTGGAGGTTCCCCTGCCAGTACATATAAGCTCTCTACAGGAGATGTACGAAAAGCTCTTAAGCTTAGTCGCAACCCTTGATGATGTACAGAATTCAGGCATTTTAGATAAGATGGTCTGGCGGAGCCATATACCACAGAACCATAATCAAGTCGAGAACGAGTAATTGCTCGATAGAGACGAAGGAGGACCGTTGTGTCCCCACCCCAATTATATTTGCTCACTACTTTAAGGAGGTTCATTGATTTCAGGCACTTTGCTTTCAGTGCTTTGATATGCGGAATGAAAGACAATTTGGAGTCAAAGAGTACACCCAAAAATTTTGTTTCATTCACCACTTTTATTTGACAGTTGTCAATTATTAGTGATGGATCTGGATGGTTTGATCGTAAGTAATAGAAAGGCAGACAAACTGTCTTCTGTTTAGAGAACTTGAAGCCATTTTCGAGTGACCATTTGTGAATCCTATTCAAATTTAATTGCAGTTGTCGTTCTATGGTTGGCATATATCTGGAACGATATGCAATGAGGAAATCGTCAACATATAGGGACGACATGAGATTTTCTGAGATGGAATTTACTATACTGTTGATTTTGACGTTAAAGAGGGTGGGCGAGAGAATACTACCCTGAGGGACTCCATTCTCCTGAGAGTAGGGGCTTGACATCGTTGATCCCACTCGGACCTTAAAGAAGCGATCCTGTAGGAAGGATCCGATGAAAACTGGAAGGCGACCTCGAAGCCCTAAGTCGTGGAGATCTTTCATTATTCCATATTTCCATGTAGTGTCATAAGCTTTTTCTAGGTCAAAGAATATGGCTACTACGTGTTCTCTGTTAATGAAAGCATCTCTAACATAAGTTTCCAGTCTGACTAAATGATCTAATGTGCTCCTGTGACGGCGAAATCCAGATTGGAACTCTGTAATAAGCTGGTTCGACTCCAGGAACCAAACCAGTCTATCAGTAACAATTCGCTCCATTGTCTTACATAGACAACTGGTTAAGGCTATTGGTCGATAATTCATAGGATCACTATGATCCTTCCCCGGCTTGGGAATTGGGATGACCGTGGCTTGTTTCCACAGGGATGGAAGACATCCCTTCTCCCAAATTTGATTAAAGATATACAGTAATGTTTTTAAAGAGGATTGAGGTAGGTGTTTTAAGATTTGATAATGTATATTATCGGGGCCTGTTGCAGAGTCAGTCGCTTTTAAGATGACCTTCTGAAGTTCTTCTAAGGTGATGTAGGAGTTATAATCTTCGCTGTTATCAGACTGTATATTTAGGGTTAATCTCTCAGCTTGAGCCTTATAACATTGAAATTCTCTCGTATAGTTCTCCGATGAGGAGTTGTATGCAAACTGTTCTCCTAACCCGTTTGATATTTGTTCTGGTGAGGAGAGATGTTCTCCATTCACTTCTAGAATGCTTACATGCGAAGCTAGGTTCTTTCCTTCAATCTTCTTAATCATTTTCCAGACTTTATTGCTAGGAGTTCTTTCAGTGAGTCTGGAGACATAGTCTCTCCAGCAACTACGTTTTTTTTGCCTGACAATTCTACGCGCTTTGGCTTTCAGGCACTTAAAATTATTCAGATTGTTGATGGTCGGCTGTGATTTAAAAATTCTGAGGGCTTTCTTACGGTTTTTAATAGCTTCTCTTACTTCGTCATCAAACCAAGGTCTTGCACTACGTTTAGAATTATTTTTTGTCATCGGTATTGTTTTATTGGCTATATCAGTAATATCATCAGTAAAATCTTCAACGAGATTATTACAATTCCTATAATGAGACATAGTTATTGTTTCTAAGCAGTGCTTTTCGAAGGAGGTCCAATCCGCTTTATGCAACTTCCATCGGAGTTGACCCACTTCTCTTGTACCTTCTACGTTTTGTAGGACAATAGGAAAGTGATCACTGCCGTGAGTGTCCTCTAATACTCTCCATTCAAATTCCAGAAATAACGCTGGATCACATATACTAAGGTCTATCGCTGAAAATGTTCCATGACCTGGGTGAAGATATGTAGGTGAACCATCATTGAACAAGCAAAGGGTGTGGTCATTGAGAAAATCTTCAATGGTTTTTCCTTTGTTGTTGTGGGAAGTGCTTCCCCACAATTGGTTATGGCTGTTAAAATCTCCTAGGATAAGACGCGGTTCAGGCAGTTGATTGTAAAGGTTATGCAAATCACTGGCTGTAAGGTGAAAGGGTGGAGGAATATATAAGGAACATATGGTGAATGTTTTATTCAGGTTCAGACGAACTGCTGTAGCCTGAAGGTTAGTGTTAAGAGCAATATGGGTATGAATGATGCCATTTTTAACTAAAATTGATGAGCCACCAGTGGCTCTATTGTGGGCAATATTGCCATATGTATTATACATATGATAGTTTCTCAGTTTAAAACTATTTGGAGGTTTCAGAAATGTTTCCTGTAGACAGAAAACACTAGGGTTTAAGTCTTGGACCATGCAACCTATTTCATCGAAGTTGGCTCTGAAACCTCGACAGTTCCACTGAATGATACTGTCCATGAATTAGTTAAAAGAGTTTAATATTATCATAGTAAAATCTGTAGTGCATGGTATGAATTTGTATGAATATTCACTTTTTCTTCAAAGTCGCTGCCTCTTTTGGTGTTAAGATCTTTTTGAGGGCCCCACCATGCTTAGATGGTGGTGTTATGAAGCTCAGTGCACTAGATTTTTCTAGTGTTTTTCTGATGAGGGGGGGTCTTTTGGGAACAATTGATCTTTTATCAATTGCCCCCTCCCGTTGAGGCCTAGGGATGGTGGTAGTCCCTGCCTCCTCTTCCATCGGCTGGTGTATCTCTTCCGACTCAACGCCGGAAGGTGCACCCTGTGAGGGTACACTAAGTTGTGATGCACTAACCGATGGAGCTACAAGATGTCCTTTTCCGACATCTATAGCATGCTGCTTTATTCTTGCGAGGTGATCGTCTGCCTGTGAAGTCTTAGATTCTGGTTTATGTTTCTGCAAGCTTTGCCCTGCCTTGGAATAATTATAATTAGGATCTAGGTCAATCCTTCGCCTGGGCGATGATCTGGGTGAAGGAGATCTAGGTCCAGCCATCTGAGACAGGACTGAGGCATAACTTGCCCCAGCAGCCTGTTCAGCTATACGGCGTGCTTGGGGAAAGGAGATATCCTTGGTGGTCTTTAACTTCAGGATCTCTTTCTCTAGCTGCCATTTGGGACAGCCACGGTGATAGGTTGGCCCATCACCTCCACAATTAACACAATATGACTGTTTCTGACATGGTGAGTCACGGGAATGAACGTGTTCCCGTGACCCACAATTGGCGCAGGTTGCTTTGGCGCGGCAGGAGCCGCTAAAATGGCCAAATCGCTGGCAATTATAACATCGTTTTGGGTTCGGGATGTAGGGACGTACCCTACACCACTCGAACCCTATGCTGACCCTATCAGGCAACACTGTGCCATCAAAGGTCAGAGTCAGTAGCTGTCGTGAATATCTGGGGGGCTGGCGGTGAATGTGGATGACATTATAGTCATCCAGCCAGTCCCTCAGTTCCTCATCAGAGCAGAGACTGCTCTCGTGCGATGTTATAACGCCCTTGCAGGAGTTGAAAAA
Organism: Alitta virens; assembly: GCA_932294295.1. NCBI lineage: Eukaryota > Metazoa > Annelida > Polychaeta > Phyllodocida > Nereididae > Alitta > Alitta virens. The sequence goes on along the minus strand of OW028573.1, from coordinate 23,932,990 downwards.
CCGATGGGGCTCCACCTTAATAGGGGCACCCGCAAAAGCCTTCCACTCCAGCAACTTCAAAGATTGGTCCTTGTGTGCAACCTGCACCAGCAAGGAAGAATTCTTTAATCTCCTTGTATTTTCAATATAGCCTACGTTTTCTTTCAAGGTCCTGCAAATTGTAATGGCTGAGAGACGGGAAAACCCATCATCACAGCCAGTAATTACAAGAAACTTGGGCCATGTCTGAGATAGAGAGGCAGATTGAGAGTTTTGATTTGCGTCATCTAATGATGGACGCAAACGTTTACCAAGTCTGGAACCAGTAGCCAATTTTTCGACCTCAGCCTGGTTTACCGCTGAGGGACGCGCACCTTGTTCACCCGGGGGACGTGCGAGCCGGTCTGAAATTGTCGATTCGGACATAATCATTTTTGTTTCCCCTGTATGGTAGGGGACACACCCTCCTGTAAAGCTGGAGCAGCTTGTGCAATGCGCACGGTCCTGTCTTAGCCACTGGGGATAGAGGACTTCACCCCAAGTGTTTCCACCCTCGCCGCGTGGAGGCCCAGGACCTTCGAGGGCGACTTAAACTCTACTAACGTCATAAAATTGAACAACTTTACCATGGAATTCCACCAATTGCAGAAGGTACTATTTTCGAAAATGGCACTGAACATGCGTTGAAACAGCGTAAATGGCACTGAACAAGCATTGTAACGGCGTTGCGACGCTTATTCAATGATCCATTTTTTACGTTATCCCTTGACGTTTTGCGTGAGTTCTCAGAAAGACCAGTGCTATGCACCGGACAAGCGCCGTCTTTCGGCAGAAATTGCCACCCGCTGAAACACTGGGGGCAGCCATTATTGCACACGGCACCAAGGCTTGTGAAGTCACTTATGTCCTAGTGTGTATTCTGTGATGTGAAGGTTCAATGTAAATTAACTTATGCACGGATTGCAATCCGATTGCAATCCGTTTCATGACTAGAACCTAAAATGTAGACAGTATATGTCATATAATTGTAATTGATACACAATAGGGTTATACCTAATTGCTATTTAAAGCAAACATGCAATGACAGGCGACCTATCCTGAGCATAACTGAATACCAAATGAACAAAGTTTATTTCTATAACTACAAATGTATAACTTTAATTATGTCCACTATCTGGTAGGCATACAATCTTAAGTAATTTCTTAGTAATAATTTTTGAAGTAGATAAATATAGTAGTAAAAGCATAAATAAAAAAATAAAATAAAAATGCTAAAATAAATGAATAAGAGCAAACAATTAACAGTCCAGTGAATTATCATGAAATGGTAGCTGTCTATCATTCCCATAAATATGGTAGCGGTAGGAGAGCTACCATCAAAGAGTAATGCTCTACTGTTACTAAATTCTGGTAGCGTTTGCAGTTCATTAATAATATGTTAGATGGCAGCAGTATCCACTTGAAAAGGGGTGATTTAGATCTTTATCAGGGATGATTGACACCAGCTGATGCTGAGTGTTCAACCCCCTCCCTTCACCTCTCTGTGATTCCACCCCCTACAGCTTGTCACCCCTCCAGTAGCAGCTGATAGCCACATCTTTATCATGTACAATATATTTGTATCATTTAAGGATGGGGTTTTAGAAATTCTGCATGGAAGTTTGAGAAATTTTCTATCACACAACCCATTCATTATTTGTATATACAGACACGAAACTATTTAAGCAGAAATCTAAAATGTTTGTTTAACATTGATAAATATTAAATATTAAAGGTTACAATTACATTTTTATCTACTTCTCTTTTTTGATTGCAAACAACCAATTAATCAATCAATGAATCAATCAATCTATCAATCAATCTATCAATTATAAATCTAACTATTAATCAGTCAGTCTAACTATCAATCAATCAATCAATCAAACTATCAATCTATCAATCAATCAAACTATCAATCAATCAATCTGTCTGTCTAACTATCAATCAATCTATATATCAATCAGTCAATCAATCGAACCATCAATCAATTGAACTATCATTCAATCAATCTAACTATCAATCAATCCATTAATCAAACTATCAATCAATCAAACTAGCAATCAATCTGTCTGTCTATCAAACCATCAATCAATCAATCTATCTATATATCAATCAATCAATCTATCTGTCTGTATATCTATACATCTATCAATCAATCAAACTATATATCAATTAATCTACCTATCAATCAATCTATTAATCAATCAATCAATCTAACTATCAATCTGTCTGTCTAACTATCAACAATCAATCAATCTATCTATCTATATATCAATCAAACAATCAATCAATCTTACTATCAATCAATCTATCTATCCATCCATACATCTATCAATCAATCAATCGAACTATCAATCAACCAATCAACCGAACTATATATCAATCAGTCTACCTATCAATCAATCAATCTAACTATCAATCAATCCATCTATCAATCAATTAATCAATCCAAATAGAAACCAATCAATCAAACTATCAATCAATCAATCTAAATATCAATCTATCTATCTATCTATCTATCTGTCTGTCTGTCTGTCAGTCTAGCTGTCATGCTAGCTGTCTGTCTGTCTGTCTGTGTATCAAGCTATTATGCAGTGTGTGAAATATCATTATATAAGTTACTGTCATTCTTTCTCTTTAATCAATTTAACAATCAATCATTCTATCTAACTATATATCTATTTATCATCCATCCTTCTATCTATCTATCTATAAAGCTATATATCTGCTATTTCATTTTGACTGACAGGTTATTTAAAAATCTTAAACCTTGAAGAAATTACATCATCCAGACAACCTTACCATTATGACTACCTTGCTATAAAGACCACTTCTTTATTAGGCCATCTGCAGACCAACTTACTATCAAGACCTCACTAATAAAGCCACCTCATTACTGACTACCTCACTGTTAAGACTACCTTGCCACTAAGATCAGCTTATTATTCAGACCACTTCACTATTGAGACCACCTCTGAAATAGGCCACCTTACCATAAAGACCACTTTTTCCAATTATTGACCTCCTAACTGTTAAGACCAACTTACTATTGAGGCCGCCTTACAGTATTATAGCACCTGGCATACTACCTTACAATTTAACAACCTCGCCATTAGGATCAGCAATGCAAGGTCGGCATGATGCTATTATGGAACCACAACATGATTTATAAATTAATTCAATCACTATGTTTGCTGGTCATTATCTAATCTATGCTTGCAAATGGATTTATCTCTTCATATGTAATCAAGATTGTAATAACTTGGTTATTAAATTTTAGTTCTAGTTTCAAAGTTGGCAAGAGTTGTTTTCTTGGTCATTGGATAACACAAGTGTATCAGGAAAATACATGCAAAATGACACCAAACATGATACATATTTCATAATCCAGACAGAGGAATAATGTGTATACAAAATGTAGTAAATATTGGTTGGCCTACACTGCCGTTTTACCTGGTAATGCCTGCAATTTCTAGTTCAAAGTTTTTGCCCGCTAAAGTGGTTCACTGACGCATCAGGAAGGAATTTCTGTTAGTCATGTGAAAAAAAAAAATTCTAAGATGTCAACAAATGGATTACCTTTAAACAGACATGGATACTTCACCACCATTTGGCTGGCTCTGGAGTTAAAACCCGACACAGATGGCTGGCCCTTTCAAAGAAAAGCTTGGCTTCAAAACAGAAATTAAGTCCCTTGTCAAGGCCCCCAGCTGCATATGCAGTGCCAATGTGTGTAATGCTAAAGCCATGTATGCCTCTTCTTCAGGTTTAGATATTTTATTAACACTTTTTCATGTATTTCGAAAAACAAAGACAAGTTCATAGGCAGGGTGCATACAAGGGTGAGTCAGTCAGTCAGTCAGTTACTTACATTTTGCTACATTATGACATTTATATTTCCATCTAAATCCTAACATAAACATTTGTGGTGACTCAAGACCATTTTGCATAAAACAAACCAATCTGGCATGAAGAATGGATTGAATCAGGTAGTGCTGGCATCCACTTTCTTGACCTATGTACGTAAGAATTTATTTATTTTGAATTCCCACACAAATGTTATCAGATTATTATAGGCATTATGATAATTTTTAGGCTATAGACATGGTAATTTGTTACAATGAATTAATCCAAGTATATTTCACCATTGAGCAAAGGTTATTACATACAATATGTTCGAGGCATTTTTATGCTTCATTTTTAGATGGCCCCTACTTCTATAGGTCAGAGCAAGGATCTCATCATGTGTCTTGGGCTAAATCATTAGGGACCATCTCAAAACGATAAACTGCTGAGAATTTGTATTTTTTAGAAACTTTCTACTTTTTATCAGAAGTTATATAAATCAGTTTATCTATATAATTATTAATATAACATGTTAAAGTACACTTACTTTATACCCAGATAGCATTCCAAATCAGGCAAGAGTCATTTCTACATTGTTTTGACAGATAAAATCAAAGTCTTAAAATCTATAAAATCTAATTAAAATGAAGTCAACTGATTTACATAGGCCATAAGTCTTGACAACGCTAGCTGGACAGCACCTGTGTTTAAAACTACAGTGTCTAGGAGGGGACATAGACATTATTTTCATATCTCTTTCCAACGAGAAAAAACATTTTTAAGGAGAAAGTAAATTGTTCTAATGAGAAAGTAAATTGTTCTGATGAGATATTATCTCCTTTTATCTCTTTAAAACTAGATACCATCTCGTTTGAACGAAATAATATCTCGTTCTAGCAAAATAACATCTGGTTGTAAAGATAAAGTATCTTGTCCTGACGAAAAAAAGTTGTTCTCGTTTGTAAAAGATAGTTTTTGGTTGGAACAAGATATTATTTTAGCATTAATTTGCTAGAATGAGATATTATCTCATTTGACCAGATAGTTTTTCATTGGAGCCATATAGTTTTGTATAGGGACAAGATAGTTTTTTCATTGGGAAAATATGTTAACTCCTTAGAACGAGATATTTAAAAAAAAGTCCATGTCCCCTCTAGAAAACTGACACTGACGTGTTTTTCCTTTAGTGGGGAGGTAAGCCTTTCCAAAGCAAGGTATTATTGAATGAGTCTAATTATGTTTAACAAGAACAATTTTTGATGGAGACAATTCAGAGAAGTACAGATAGATAGTTAGATAGACATACAGATGGACAGATAGATAGACAGACAGACACACAGATAGACAGCTAGACAGATAAATAGACAGATATTTAGGCTGATAAATAGATAGATAAAAATATAGATAGATAGATAGATAGACAGATGGACAGATAGACAGACAGAAACACAGATAGACAGCTAGACAGATCTAAATATATAGACAGATAGATAGACAGTAAATAAATAGATAGACAGATAGATAGATAATAAGATAGACAGATAAATAGACAGACAGATAGACAGAAATATTGATAATAAGATAGACAGATATAGATAGATAGACATAATTAGATAGATAGACATATAGATAGATAGACACATAGACATATAGATAGATAGATTAGAAGAATAATGTTATATTAACAGTGAGGTGGTCTTTTGTAACAGTGATAGTGAGGTGTTATAGTGAAGCGGTCTTAAAGTGGTCTTATTGGTATATGCCCGTGGAGGGGGGGGGGGGGGCACTTATGACTAGATTCCAGTTTTCGGTTTAGCTAATACAGTGTACATACTGAGGTTAAATATGATCAATCAATCAATCAGTAAATCAGTCCAGCAATCCATCCACCCATTTATCTATCTTTCTTTATATCTTTCTTTTTCTTTCTTTCTATCTTTCTTTCTATCCATCTTTCTTTCTTTCTTTCTAACTTTCTTTCTATCTTTGATCTTTCTTTCTTACCTTGTTTCTATCTTTCTTTCTTTCTTACCTTGTTTCCATCTTTCTTTCCATCTTTCTTTCTATCTTCCTCTCTTTCTTTCTTTCTTTCTTTCTTTTCCATCTTTCTTTCTTTCTAACTTTCTTTCTAACTTTCTTTCTAACTTTCTTTCTATCTTTCTATCTTTGATCTTTCTTTCTTACCGTGTTTCCATCTTTCTTTCGATCTTTCTTTCTATCTTCCTATCTTTCTTTCTTTCTTTCTTTCTATCTTTCTTTCTTTCTTTCTTTCTTTCTATCTTTTTTATTTTATTTTCCTGTTCTGTAATACGTTTTTACCCTTCACACTAACTTGTACATTATTAATATGCATTATAATTATTATTACTAATTTACATTTTATATAATTTTTTTCAGTGAACATTGTTTAAAATAAAATGAAGTTCCTTTAATTGTGACAGATATCTAGCAAACAAGCTTAAACAGCCATTTAATTGTGAACTTTATTATTAAGACAAGAAACTGAGTTGATGAGGCTAACTTATCAAAGGAGACAGATATCATCATAATGTACATTGCTATCTGAATATAGTAGACACCGGGTCAAGGGGTGTCCAGCTGATAGTTGAGAGGGCAGTCAAAGAAAGGGGGGGGGGGGTGTTAATTGGCTATCAGATAAGAGAGGAATGTCTCTGCCTGACCTCTGGGGTGAAATTGACAAACTATGACAGGCTATTAAGAGGGGTAAACTTCTATCATTACCATTCTGTCGGGAACGCTAGAAATTATGAAAACAAACTGTTACGAGCACTTTTTTCCCCTTACGATCACTTTTGATGAAAAAAATCATGAGTAAACTAGAGACACTGGGTCAACTTTAAGTGATGGTTTGGGGTCGATAGGGCAACTAGAACATATTCAGAATCACGTTTAAAGGTGAAAATGAGCCTCAGTGCGTTACCACAGAAGTGTAGCTGTTGCTGCAGACCTGCCTATCATTACCAATTAAATGGTAGCGCTGGAGCGCTACTATTTCGTGATAATTCACTCGACTGATTAAAGCATTAAATGCTAAATTTAAATTTAGAAAAGTGACATTTTAAATTTTATGATTAATACATCTCACAATTTCATATTTGACAAATGAATTTTCTAAAAAAAGATTATTTAACATAATAAATTTTGATACATTATTTAATGATTTTTTTGTGACTTGTACTGGAGAAAGTAAATTTGAGGCTCCAACGTTTTTTGCCACATTTGGAAGCCTCATATCCTAAGGTAAATGGGGAGAATTTCATAATTTTATTGTGCACTAACTAGTCCCTGCCCAATGTCCTATCTTATTGACATGTTTTTTCAAAAATTAGGTGTCGATACCTACTTCTTAGAACAAAATATTAACTAAACCATGCACAATTGCACATGAAGTAAACTTAAGAACAAGGGCAGCAGATTATAGAATTCATATTGTATATATTGAAATGGATACTTTTGATTCAGCTCATCTTTAGTTCTTGGGCAATTAGGCTTCATTCATGGCAATTTATCCTTGACACTTTGTGATGTGCTCTCAACAAAGCTGAAATGCAATTAGCACCATCTTACTAACAGAGCATATAATCACTGATTCTGAATATTTTTAATCGTTTCAAACTTCACTAACGTATGGACAAGGACTTTTAAAAGTTTAAAATTGTTCAGCAGTTATTCAGTGGACACATGAATCTCAAAACCTTTTTCACACACTGCAATGGTGTTAATTGTTATCTTATGCTATTGAGAGTATTGACACATTTGTTTCATTAATCACTCTGCCAAAAAAGTAATACTCAATAGGACTGTGCATTCAATAAGAATTTTCATAGCTGGGCAATAGGCCTACATATATATGGACTCAAATCATTGTTTCTAATCTGCATTGTCTGAAATTGTTCAATGGCAATTAACCAGGACCTGCTCTTAAACAAAGGCCCAATTGCAATTACATTTGATAGCCAGGCAGACCAGGTTAGCAGTTTGATTGCCTACTTGACTCTGATTGGCCTAGACCAAAAGGACAACAGTGACGTATATCCGGCGAGTGCAAAACTCCGGGAAAGTCGAAATGGCGGCCTCCGTAGTTCACAACCTGGGGCTAATAAATGCAGGATATTTCATTACCAGTGCACATATTCAAGCTAACTTCTAAGAGGTAAAGTGCAAAAGGGGTTAGTTCCCCCTTAAAGTTTTGACTGGAATTCTCTCACAGCATTCTCCTCTTCACTGGTTCCCGCACCTGTGTCAAGCATAAGGGACCAGTACATTCCAATCGTTCATGCTCCCCCTTTGGCTGGTTAAAATTAGATTTCTGGAAGACCCTTTGCTCTTAGCCCCGCCCTCCTGCGCACTGCAAGTGCTGAACGAAGAAAACAGCCAGTGCGCAGGTATGACATATTTCCAGTAAAGGTCAGGATTCCGACCTGTAGATTGGCGTGTGCCGGCCTAATACTTCAGTTAGGCCGGAGCCCAGCCAAATTCTCCTCCTGCAACGGAGACTGAAAATCAAAGTGCATTATGGGTGTTAACTACTGAATGTAATAAAGGTTGTATGACCTGTTTGAGAAAAGAAATTATAAACCACAAGTTATCATAAACTGCAATGCAATATTTCAATGACTTAATTGAATATTACAAGAGACAAAGATCTGCAAGCTGTTGGTTTAAAATTGACTGCTGAATCTTGTAAAAAGATAACGCGCCGAGGGCACTTAATACGAGTGTGCGCCGTACACTATGGTGTTGTTATGACCCCCCCCCCCCCCCCCGGGGCCCCTATGATGGCCCAAAAGGGACATCGTTTCGCTTCCCGCCCCTTCGTTCCGCGGGTCGAGCGTCGGGATGACGGGCCTGGCGAAGCTCGACCCGCGTCCCGCACCTTCGTTCCGCGGGTCGAGCATCGGGACGACGGTCCTAGCAAAGTAAGTCTTGTAAAAGGAGAAGCTCGTGACGAAGCTCATATGTTTGGATACGAAGCTCGTAAAGTGGCCTTTCGCGAAGTTCGTCTTTATGGACGAAGATCGTCACGAAGTTCGTGTTTTAGTTCTGTGCCTTCGTCCCGACACTCGACCCGAAGCTTGTCTTTTAATATTTGCTGCTTCGTTTTCAGGGCTATGTTTTTGGTCACTCCTGCGGGAGTGATTCGTTTGCGATGACTTGAGGGAACTGTGGGTAGTCCGGTGGCATAAAAACGCAGACCGTTAATGGGAAACATGCGAACCAACGCTAAACTACAACAAGCTGAATATTGAAACATTTTTCTACAAAACAACTGACAGACGCTTATGAACATTGCTTCAAACATTAAAGTCGTAACAACCAAAAGAAGTCACAATATTCAGCATTTTCACAATCCGGCTCGTTCCGCCTTCTAGGTCATCCCCGAAACGTTTTTCATGCTGACAGCTTCGCCTCAGACATCTTCAGACTAAGACAGTGGCGACATCTATCTTTATTCATTGCTTGGTGGCGGACGAAACGGCTACACGCGAAAACGTCAACAACCATAACGTCAAATTCGGCGGTGCCGAATTCTCTATTTCGGCGCGATTATAATTAAGAGAATTAGGCACAGTACTTGTATTGCTTGTATATATTTAGTTTAATTGTTTGTCTGTGATAGTTAAGCATAATTTGGTTCAAGTGCAATATATATATATATTTATTTCATACACTGCATTCAGGTATAGACACATATTACAAATTACTCAGATAAATTCAAATAGTACAAAGAAAATATAAAAAGTGGCATTTATCAAGTGGTGAAATGGATTGTAAAACAAAATGTCTCTCACAGCCTGAACTGTGCACTGTTCTTCAAGTGGTGAATAATAGAATTTTAACTCAGGCAAGCTACTAAAATCAGTCAGAGGTTTCTTGCAGACAGTCTCAATATAACTGATATTGTCTGATATGATAGTCCTGTGGTCCTTCACTGCTCTTTCAGAAATAAACTTAACAATCAAGTTGGACATCAAGACATTCAATGACAATCACATATTGCACACAGAGAATTGTAATCATGTGCCAATAAAATAAAAATTACAATTAAACATTTATTTATTATTAATGGCAAGGAACTTTAATCAACCACAGTAACCAACTACATAAAACAAAACAAATTTAATTAACCATTACATAATCAAGAAAAATTGTGCAATAAGCAAGACAGGTTAAATTTTAATAAAATCCCCTATAATTTATATTAATTCCTTTCCTTTAAAAGTTCATTACCTTGAAATATCAATCACATATTTTTAGCTGGCATGACATTATGTTGAAAACTTCATATAATTGAATCTTGTAGAAATGTTGTTTTTGTATAATAAATATTTACTGCATAAAATAGCCTAAATATTTTTTAACACATATTCAATTGTTTATCAGCGCTCATCACTGTGTCACTGTGTAGGCTATTGCACAAACAATTAAATTAACATCAAATTCTGAACAAGATGTGCACATCTTTGGCTGGATTGTGGTATTACATTTGGTTAGACTTGGCTAAACTTAGAGAATTATACAGGACGCCACATTTATTTTTTCGCCCCCAAATTCACTTCTTTCATGCGCCTAATCCACAAATTTAGTGAAATTTGCGCCAATCAAGTTTGGGGTGTCTAGTCAAAACTGAAAACTGAACCATTTAATTTACACATTGGTTAACCTGCCGGCCAAACAAAAACTAAATTTCTAGCAATTTCTAAATAGCAATGGTTATGGTTTCACAAATCAAAAATAAAGTAATTATTCTATTTAAGTCTTATTGGTGAAATTTTGATATATTATACTAATGTAAATATATAAAACAAACCTAAAAAACATAGCTTACTCAGAAAAATTAAACAATTAATTTAGTTTAGTCTAAACAAGGTAGAAAAATGCAAATATTAAGTCCTAATTAACATTGGATTTAATAGAAATATAGAAGAAATGAAGAGTTTGCATTAGACACACATTATATGGTAAACCTGTTGGTTTTAAGGTGTGCATGTGTTAAATTTTTGTTGTGAGCTCCTGTAAGCTAAAAAATGCTAAAAAAACTGTAATATACATATGTTCATGAAAGAGTTTTCTGATATGAATCTTATTCGATGGAAAATTTTGATTTATTTATGTGAAAAGAAAAACACGGCCTGTCACAAACACTCAGCTCTAAATTAAAAATATTTAAAAACTATGTACATCACTTTTCCAGTACTATGGAAGAAACAAGTGATAGGGTAAAGTTGAATGATATGGGCATACTAATGCTGTGATGAAAGTTAATATTGAAAATTCTCTTCGGTTTATTTTATTTAGGTAATGAGCAATAAATCCTGATCATATAATTTGCATATTCATAATAGTTTTGAAAAGCTTTTAATCATTCCTCAGGCCTCTTGCATATAGTCTATTGTAAGATTTATATTTCAAATGCACTTTTAATTTCCAAATTAATTATTACTCCTTTTATCATTCCTGAGTGACCTTCCCCTTTAGGGGAAATACTTGTTACTTTTACGCTTAGCCTTACTAGACTAGGCAGTTTCCAGCCGTATTTAGATTGTCACCAAGGTAAGGCATAATAATTTGTTGTTGGACTACTGTATAGTACATTTGCATTATTTAACGGATGGGCCAGGGCATACTAGCTATAGTAGCTTGGCCATTATCAATTATCAAGGATTACAGAACTGGTTTTCTATTTCTTGGTGTCCAACTTGTGATGCACTTGGAGTCTGACAAGATTAAACCATAGATACGTAAGTATCTATGATTTAACAGTCAGTTGCATTTGCAAGTGTCACAAAGAATGTGTGATTGATGACAGCAATTAACTATCAAAGACAAAGATGTAACTAAATTGCAATAAATATGCAAGCAAAAAAGTACGGCACTGAGTTCACTTAATTATAATTCACAAGTCACCATTGAAATTGCTTGGGTAAATTAATTGATCCACGTGACTGTAAGGGGCATTTTACTAATTTTTAGATGAAGCCTGCAGAGCTGCATCAATTAAAAGCCTTAAATTTGTGTGTTACATTTATGAAAGTAATAATGACGTTCTTTAAATTTTAAATTGTCCACATTTTTTTTGTTATGCGTCATATTTTTAATGCCTATAAGCCGGCCTATTAGGCCCATGGAGTATAATAGACCAATAAGCATTATCAGGTAGTGTTATCTATTTACTAAATAGTGGCATGTCTGCTGTAATATTTCCCTTCAATGCTTCACTGTCATAAATGTTTGCAGATGGAGAACAGGCCAAATGATGATAGAGAGGAGGATAGGAGACAGGAACTGGTGAGGATCCTCAGTGAACTTGGAATTCTTGAATATTTGGACAACTTCTTGGAAAATGGGGTATTAAATACTTCTTTTTTTTTATTTATAGAAGTGATAAATTAAAAAGAGTTGTGTTTGTATCATTTTGCAAGTACCCTATTTCCGCCCATTATTTATGCGGATTAGCATCTTATTTGGTGAAGTCATATCAGTTTAATATCAAAGAAAATTTCAAAAACTATTCATACTTAATAACTTAAAGCATTTCCTCCTTGCAAATATACTATAAAATATTTACAATCCTTTAATACTTCCCTATTTAAATTATGGTGCATTACTCTGGCATAAATGTGCAGGTAGGCTACTTGTCTTTCAGAAGAAAGGTATACGAGCAGTATCTAATTGTAAATATAATGCCTACACAGAATTTTATTTCAAAAAGTTAGGCCTTTTTATGTGTACTGATAGTCCGACGGGTCACTAGTCCGACAGCTCAGTAGTCCACGATTTACTGGTCCGATGTTACAAATGGCAGGAATATTATCATACATGATGTCATAATAATCAATAACAGATCGAATAAGTATCTTGTACAAAGATTGCAAAGTTTTATGTGGCACTATATCCTTAATTATTTTAAATTGATTTATGGTTGTTGCTGTTTTACCAAAAAGGCTATAAATATTACCGTTCCAAGTAATTTATTTTATTGTTTAATTTCTTGTTTTGCAGATGGGCATTGCAGAAATTAGCCAGCTGTCAAACACTGACCTTCTACGGTATAGAATGGAAAGGGAGGGTGACAGGATACGTCTAATTAAGAGGGCAAAGGAAGCTATGGAAAGCAAAAGTAAGTAGATTTGTAAATGTTACAAGAAGGGTTAAATGTGCATAGACGTGTGGGCTATTGTCAAACTACTAATGTCCAATCAAAATGTATAATTCCTAAAATGTACTGCATTTCCAAATGGCGCCAGATTTTACCCCATGTAAAAATGTTATCTTTCAGACAGAAGCTTAAGGAGTTCAGAAAGAAAAGGTCATCCAAGACCGAAGGCAACCTCCAAATGGTAAATAATTAACAATTCTGAAAGTATTTTATCCATAGGCCTTATTTACAGCCAGGGTTATAATATAATTGGGGAAATTACTGTGTAGCTATAAATGCCGAAACAGCAGTATTAATATGGTTTAATTTCAAAAATTTCTCTTGATCACATTAAACAAAGTATAATAACAATTATAAATATTGAGGTAAAATATGGGAGTAAAGTGAAGAACAAAAATTATTTTTCAATAAGAAAAATGTGTGAATGTTCACCTAACTTAGGATATGAAAGTTTGTATATCATGTTGGTTATTTAGAAAAAGTTTACTATCTATACAGTCACAGACAAGTTTATGATACAGCACCAAAGCAAATAAAACGGTAACATTTAATGATTCTTCTTATGTTTTGCAGTAGATAAAGTTTGTATTCATTGAACTTTATTAACCTACAGGTTGTTTTCAAGTTAAAAGGAATGTTTTATCTGGACTTAATAAATCCCCACTTTACTTTAAGAACAACAAATCGACATTAAGAGCCTGTGTTGGTTGGAAGCATGAATCAACACAAGTTGATGCGGCCCTCAAGGGGGGGGGGGGGGAATTCACAAGATTGACTTCGGTAAAGAAGATCAATATAAGGATGTTTAACAAAGGCAAGTTTCAAATTTATTAGGTTAATTATGCTAAGCCATAGCCAATAATTTAAATTATGATTAAGAAAATAAAAAATGAAGGAAGATAGCATTATGTTTGTAGTCGGTTAAGATATGGTTGATGCATTTTGCTCATGCCGCCTGGAAAAATTGAATTTGTGCCTTTTATTTTTTGTAAATCAAGCATAATAATGATTTGTCTAATGTGCATTAAGGTGCTCAGCTGCAAATAATTAATACGTGTACGTGTAATAACGAGCAGATAAGGCCACTACATGTGTCGATTCTGCCCACAGTATAATGAACTAGAAACCTATGAGACAGAATGGGAATCACATTACATAGTATTAACAAATAAGAATTACATTTATAATTCCAGGTAACAGACAAGTTTTTTCCAAATGGGAAGAGTCTCAGTGGTCTGCGTTCAGCTGAGCTCGACATCTCCCTAGGGCTTTTCAATGGGGAGCGTATTTATTTCCAAAAATGGAGAGATTTCTGCTTGGGTCGCAGCTCCCCTATAAGGATATACTTGTATAGTGAGGTGAATAGAAATTACGAATTGATAACTTCGAGGGCTAAAATTGACGTAGCTACATAATATGTTACGAGTGTGCAAAAATCATCAACTAATAATTTAACACACAAGAATGTATCAAACTTCAATTGAAAATCTTAAAGCCACTGTCACACGGGCCGGTTGTGCCGTAGTGAACCCGTAGTATTACGTAATAGTTGCCGAAATCGCTACCCGGCTCGAAGCCGGCGGCCCCAATACGGCCACCCGTGCATACCCGTGGATACCCGTCAAGCACCCGTGGGACCCTTGGCCAAGCCGCGAAACCCGGCCCCGGTAGCCGGTTGTGCCATGCTTGCATGGCACAACCGTAGAAATCTCACGGGTGTAAAAAAAAAAAAAAAAACCCGTGGAAGCCGGCGGGTGGCCCGTAGAAGCCGGCAGGTGGCCCGTAGAAGCCGGCGGGTGGCCCGTAGAAGCCGGCGGGTGGCCCGTAGAACCCGGCGAATTATTCGTCCCTAATTTCACCCCGGCGGCTTGTTGAGGGGTTCTACGGGTAACCCGCCGGCTTTCACGTGTAACCCGCCGGCTTTCACGTGTAACCCGCCGGCTTTCACGTGTAACCCGCCGGCTTTTTGCTACCAGCGTCAGCGTAGGCAGGGAGGTATATACTTTAAAAAGGCTGCTGCTCCTCTAATATTAGTCCGATTTTCCTCAAATAAAGACTGAATGGCAGTATAGCTCATACTGATTCCATACGTATTTTCGGATTTAAAAAAACCCGAATATTAGGCGAGATATTTGTCTGAGAAGGCAGTTGTCTTGCGGCGGCTGCTGCTCCATTTATATTAATCCGATTTACGTCAAATCAGGACTGAATTGTAGTATAAATCATACTGATTCCATATGTGTTTTCGGATTGAAAATAGACCAAATATTAAGCCAGATATTCGTCTGAGAATGTAGCTAGGTTGGCGGAGGCAAACAGTGGTGCTCTCGCAGACGTCCGCGCCCTGACTGTATCAATGCAGGAAGGGCTGATCCCTTCTATAAAAGGCTGCTGCTCCCCTAATATTAGTCCGATTTTCGTCAAATTAAAACTGTATTGTAGCATAGTTCATACTGATTCCATCATGTTTTCGGATTGAAAATAGACCAAATATTAAGCGAGATATTCATCTGAGAATGCAGTTCTCTGGCGGCGGCCAGGTTGCCTTGTGTATGGTCATGACTTGAATGGTGTGGTCAATATTTTTGACCATGATATATATACATTGTTTGGATGGGCTTTATTGCAATTCATTTCTACTCATTCTGCCAACTGCCATGACCGTTATGTCAATTGTTGAATGATACAAAGAATACAGCAAATGCTCAATACATGTGTCAATTGCCTAAATTGGGGTTATTTGACCTGTCATTTCATGGATTGTTCAAAGATGACACAGTAATTGCTATTAGCATTTTGAATGATATAAAGAATGGGTGTAGAGAATACAGCAAATGCTCAATACATGTGTCAATTGCCTAATTGCCTAAATTGGGGTTCTTTGACCTGTCATTTCATAGTTTGTTCAAAGATGACACAGTAATATGACATTGTCTTGATTGTCATTCACAATTACAAATAGATGTAATTGCTTTCATTAATTAAAAACAATATATTGTATTGTAATTACCAGGCAATGATTATATTTGTATATTGGTATTTTTTTTATACATGTGAACATTCTTATCTTTTTGTAAAATTTAAATCTAATATTGATATTGTAATTAGTATTTGTGATTTGATCTGTGATTTTATTTGCTATTTTTTATGTACTTATATGGACCAAATATTAAGCTAGATATTCTATATTATATAATAAGCATATAAATCTATCTGTCTCTCTAAACTATCTGTCTATCACATATTCGATTTTCGTCAAATAAAGACTGAATTATTCAGGGAAATGTGTAGAATTTATATAATAGTTAAGGTGGGGAAAATTAATGGAGTATACTAGGCACAAACAAGAATATTCTTGTTAATAAAGTTAGTAATACCTCATAGAATATAGATATGTAGATAGACAGATAGTTATAAGATCTTCACCTAATAATATGTTACTATCAATAATTCATTAATTCGTAATCAATAAAAAACGAAAATAAAACAATGTTTGTTTGCTTGTTGCCAATAAAATTCCGACTTGATAAAGATGTCTATGGAGCTATAACAACTATCTATAGATAGATATACTCTAGTTTATATAAATTATCAATATTTCGTTGTTGTTTCTGAAAATAATCCAACTGAAATTAATATTGATATTGCATGTTCCATCCATGATCAAAAAAATCTCCCTCTTTAATATGCATATTAAACAGGAATCAGTTGAAATTCAGAACTTCAATTCATGCTTGTGATCAATGATGAAAAAGCATGACTTACCCCATTCTTTGTATTATTCAAAATGCTAATAGCAATTGACATAACGGTCAAGGCAGATTGCTATTACATATAGGTTAATTGACTTTACAAAACCAAAGGAAAAGTCCTTCCCATTGGCCAGTTGGCAGAATGAGTAGAAATTAATTGCAATAAAGCTCATCCAGACAATGTATATATAATGGTAAAAAATATTGACCACACCATTCAAGTCATGAACATACACAGAGCACCTTGCAGCCTTCTCAGACGAATATCTTGCTTAATATTTGGTCTATTTTCAATCCGAAAACACCTATGGAGTCAATATGAATTATACTACAATCCAGTCTTTATTTGACGAAAATCGGACTATTAGGGGAGCAGCAGCCTTTTAAAGAAGCGCTCAGCATTGATACAGTCCCGGCGCGGACGTCTGCGAGAGCACCACCACGCAAACCTAGCTACCTTCTCAGACAAATAACTCGCTTAATATTTGGTATATTTTCGATCCGAAAACAGATATGGAATCAGTATAAACTATACTACAATTTTAGTTCTTATTAAACGAAAATCGGACTAATATTAGGGGAGCAGCAGCCTTTTAAAGTATACTCCTGGAAGCTGCGAGCTACTCCTACTACTCGCCGGCTTACTCCTACAACTCGGCGAGTAACCCGTAGAACCCGCCGAGTAACCCGTAGAACCCGCCGAGTAACCCGTAGAACCCGCCGAGTAACCCGTAGAACCCTCCGAGGCACCCGTAGAACCCGCCGAGGCACCCGTGGAAGCCGGCGGGTATTCCGGCGGGTATTCCGGCGGGTTACCCGTAGCACCCGGCGGGTAACCCGGCGGGTGCTGCCCCGCCCCTTTTTGCTGCCAGAACCGGTCGCCAAACCGGCGGAAAGAGCTGTTACATAACTATTACGTAATACTACGGGTTCACTACGGCAAAACCGGCCCGTGTGACAGTGGCTTAAATGCTCCAGAAGTAAATGTCTGTTGTCATTTGTGCCATGATCATTGTCAGGCATGACCACTACCATAAGTGTAATTTTATGTTTAATAATCAGGCAACTGAAGATGCAGAGGATGTGGGTTTGCCCAAAGGTAATACACTGCTTATTATCTGGACAGATTAAACTTTTATGTTAGATTCCAGCTGATTCCAATGTTATTACCACGAAAATTATTTATGTTAGCAACCTTCAAAAGCAAACTATAGCTAGAGATATTTGTTCTATTGATATACATTTAACATGCATTACAAAAGCAGCCGATTCATTTTTACAAAATGAACTTGTTATGGTGCACCTGCTTATTTTTGCAATAATTTAAAGAGGAATGGGATCTTCAGATTACCTCTGAAATTCTAACACACAATTCAAAATTATTACAGCAAAGAGAATGACATTGGAGTCTGGAAAGAAGCCTGTGCCTAGTACTTCGTCTGTTTTAGATGTAGATATGGAAGATGAAGAATGGGTAAGGATTTGGAAAGCTAGTTAAAGGGGGGCTGTTATTAAAGTGAGAGTAATTCCAACCAGGTAGACCTCAGATTAGATACGGTTGGATTATGGATTTGATGCTCTTGGAATTTCATGGTTTATCATTTATCCAAGTAATCATATGAAAGAGGCAGATTTGTTATCAAGGTTTTATTACATATCATTATCAAGGTATGGTCTGTGAATGTGCAATGGATAATATCTTTGTACTCATCCTATATTGCGTTTCAGGTGAATAAAATGCAGATATATTCTTTTTTATTTTTACAGTATAGCACAGGTACGCCGACTATTAAATTTATGAAGGGTAAGTTTTTAGATCACTAAATTTATTTCAATTAAATTTAATGACATGTTTAACCAGCAGTTACTTATGTAATCTTCATGATTTCCTTGTCATAATTGTAAAATTTAATACTAGTATATCACTGTTCTATAAAATATTAATAATGCACAATATATACATGTCTGTTTATGAAAACAATTTTACAGTTCTATTTCACCATGAAACCTAGACTTTTAAAATTCCTGAAATGGTACAAATCCTATGAATATGGAAATGGTGTTCACAGTATAAGTTAACAGGTATATATATTTTTTTGTTTGAAATTTCAGAGGCTTAACTTGAAAGGTAAGAAATGAGACAATTTTGAACGTTAATTTTTTTGTAAGAATAGGACTAGTTAATTTGGTGGTGCAGTTAGGGCAATACCTGACAGGTGGTAGTGCGAGCCTAGATTTAACAATGTACCCAAATCACAACCACAAAAAACAGGAAATTTACAAATGCTTCAATAAGCATATTACATTAGTTATTGGTGTGGCATGGATGATAATGTCTGCATGTCTTGAACAGAGTCCACAGATGGTAGCAAGCTTGATGTCTTATTTTTTTAAGTGTCACTATTTGTTCACATTTGAGTTCATGGTATTGTAATGTCTCAAGGAGGTGCCCCTGCCCAGGATCGAACCCGGGTCCGTGCACAGGAGGCAAGGATGTTTACCATAAGACCGAAGAGTTATTCGTTGGTCCGAGGGCCAACACTGCTACAGTATATTTATTTAAATGGTGCAGCTGCTATGCACGAAGGAGAAATCAAAGATAAAATATTTGTAATATCAGAAGGGATTTTTAAGTATGAAGGAGTCATAACTTGTAATTAAAGTGTAAAAGTTTGACAAGCTGGTGCTAGACACCAATTTGCTATTTTCAGAGCTAAATGTAAACTTCACAGTCATATTTCTCCTTGACTTTACAACTTGATGAAAGTGCCAACAAAAAAAAATCATTATTTTGCATGATTGAACGAGCCTGTCATTAAGCCAATTTTATGTGGTTTCTGTTTGAATTGTTGAAATTGAAGTCAAGACATTATAAGTTTGTGTTTCAAGGAAATATTCCATTCTTTACATTATATTTGTGTTATTGCATTCAGTTTTGTTTATTTTATATGTAAACAATTTGCCTTGGCTTATTTGTTGTTTAATCGTTCCAGTTTTTTTATTTGAGTCACTATGTGGCTAAAAATCTGGTAAGAACTGATAAAGCAGGTCATTATAGTAGAGAATCTCATTGAGAAACTGTTGACACTGATAATTAAAAATTTCTCACCAGCTGGTCTGGCAGCACTACCATTGGGGGTGTGGGTGTCATAATAATAATAACTTACCTGTGGCATTTGTAATGATCTAGTTCTTAGGGATATGTCTATTTATTCAGGGAGAAACCAACGATATCCCTGATTTGCCACCCCTGGCCATTGCAGCAAGTGAAACAGCCTGCAAGTCTAGGTGTCCTGAGGAATCTGACAATGGACCTGCGAAAGGCAATAGCAGCTATGCATGTGTCTCTGGTATCTATAACTTTACTTACTGTTATACCAATTTGGAAATTGCTCCAAGCCGACGGCAAACCGGCAATTCTCGGCGATCCTCGTCGAGTCATTCGTGGGACTTGGGCCCAAACCAGGATTCTTGGGCCCGGTAGCCGTAAATTCAATGCGTGCATTGAATTCCCGTGGCAAAATCGCGGGTGTCCAAAAGTAAAGTTACTCCTACAACTCGGCGGATTACCCCTTGTGTGTGTGTGTGTGTGATTAGGGCTTTACGTCCTGTATTTCTGCACCAGTTGGGCTACTTAGGACAGGCAGAGACCATGGCAATGAGACGAAGGATGAAACAGCCATCCAACTTAGGCTCGACCAGGAATCGAATCCGGGACCCAGCGGTTGGAAGCCCAGAGCACTACCTCTGAGCTAGGCCCCCGCCCTGCTGCTCCTCTAATATTAGTCCGATTATCGTCAAATAAATACTGAATTGTAGTATAGTTCATACTGATTCCATAAATAAACCAAATAATAAGCGAGATATTCTATTTTATATAATAAGCATATAAATCTATCTGTCTCTCTAAACTATCTACATATCTACATATCTACATATCTAACTATCTACATTAAAGAACAGCGATTAATGTTGGGGGCGTTTTTGACAAAAATATTCTTGTTTTTGCCCAGTATACCGTATTAATTTTCCTCACCTTATCTATTATATACTGCCATGCTGCAGGATGTACAAAGGGTGCTGGACTGAGTCTTTTCTCTTTGGCATTTTCGAAGTGTACAATCAAATGGTTTTGACCATCATATATACAATGTTTGGATGAGCTTTATTGCAAATATTTCAACTCATTCTGCCAAGTGGCCAATGGGAAGGACTTTTCCTTGGGTTTTGTAAAAGTCAATTAACCTATATATTTAATAGCAATCTGCCGTGACCGTTATGTCAATTGCTATTAGCATTTTGAATGATACAAAGAATGGGGTTAATCATGCTTTTTCATCATTGATCACAAGTATTAATTGAAATTCTGAATTTCAACTGATTCCTGTTTATTATGCATATTAAAGAGGGAGATTGTCTACAATTTGTTTTGATCATGGATGGAACATGCAATATCAATTTTAATTCCAGTTGGATTATTTTCAGAAACAACAACAAGAACAAATATTAATAAATTTATTTAAATGAAATAAATATCTAAAATGATTGCTCTAACTAGATTATATCTATCTATAGATAGTTTCTATCATTATTTTATTTTCATTTTTTATTGATAACGATTCAATGAATTATTGATAGTAACGTATTATTAGGTGAAGATCTTATAACTATCTGTCTATCTACATATCTACATATCTATACTCCATGAGGTATTACTAACTTTATTAACAAGAATATTCTTGTTTGTGCCTGGTATACTCCATTAATTTTCCCCACCTAACTATTATATAAATTCTAAACATTTCCCTAAACAATTCAGTCTTTATTTGACGAAAATCGGACTAGTATTAGGGGAGCAGCAGCCTTTTAAAGTATATAAAAAATCTATAAAAAATGAAAATAAAAAAATGATAACATTGTGAGACATGAGCTATCATAACTGAGTAATTCAATTTAATTACCCAAATGTAAAGAAGTCCTTCACAAAGGTTAATTGTCATTAGTCAATTGCAATTAACCTGGATTACAGGTTTAATGTTAGGGGAGCAGCATTTTTAGATTTGTTTGTTATAAGTATGGTATAAAGCCACGTGATGTGATTAATTGTAGTCCAAGCTGTATTAGTAAACTTGTAAAAGAGAATTACTACAAAACTGTTTTAGAGAGTGACCAATTAATTGGTGTTCAAATCATGCAGTTAACTCATATCAGGGATGAGTTGTGTGAAGACTTTAGTCTGAGTAAAAAAGATATCTGTGATATAATAGAACATTTAGCCACAAATTGATTATCTGGGGTTTTTGCTACCCTCTTTTTTTTTGGTGCGAATCATTGTTTTTAAATATTTTGTTTTTGTTATTAATCTTGAATTTATACTGTATATTTTATATGAATAAAGCTTATAATGTCATGTCCTTTTCATTTCACAATTAAAAAGAAGCCACTTTGAACATCACACATATCTGAGTGTCAATGGTCATGTAGTATAACGGTCATAATGAATTGTATATAGTCTGATTTTCGTCAAATAAAATTTATATAATAGATAAGTTGAGGAAAATTAATGGAGTATACTAGGCAAAAACAAGAATATTCTTGTAAAAAACATTAATCGCTGTTCTTTAATGTAGATAGTTAGATAGTTAGATATGTAGATAGATAGATAGATATGTAGATATGTAAATAGATAGTTTAGAGAGACAGATAGATTTATATGCTTATTATATAATATAGAATATCTCGCCTAATATTTGGTTTATTTTCGATCCGAAAACACTTATGGAACTATACTACAATTCAGTCTTTATTCGACGAGAATCGGACTTATATAAGGGGAGCAGCAGCCTTTTCAAGTATATACAACGCTGATGCAGACGCTGGTAGGAGTCGGCGAGTCACCCGTGGAAGTCGGCGGATTACTCCTGGAAGCCGTCGAGTTACTCATACTACCCGTCGGCTTACTTCTAGTGACCCGTAGAACCCTCCGAGTGACCCGTAGAACCCGCCGAGTCATCTGTAGAACCCTTTTTTGCCGCCAGAATCCGTCGCCAACCCGGTGTAAAAAGCTGTTGCATAACCGTTATGTCATACTACGGCTTCACTACGGCAAAACCGGCTATGTGAGAGGGGGGCTTTAGACTGTTAAAACTGCTCTTTCCGCTAGGGGTCTCGGCTCAGCTTGGAATGTATAATGGTCTAAAAGCCTCTAGAGGGTGATTTCCGTGACGTCATGGGAATCCCGAAAATAATCCTCGGGGCAAACATCGCGACGAGGCTCACCCCGACGATCGCCTTCATTAACTTAATGATCGTCATCCTAAACATCACGAGTGTGTATGTGATTAGGGCTTTACGTCCTGTATTTCTGCACCAGTTGGGCTAATTAGGACAGGCAGAGACCATGGCAATGAGACGAAGGCTGAAACAGCCATCCAACTTAGGCTTGACCGTAAACATCACGAGTGTCGTCACGACCTTCGCTACGAGCTTCGTCGCGAACGTCGTCATGAACGGCATCACGAGCGTCGGGTCAAAGAAGAGCATCGCCCCGACCTTCGACCCCGAACGGGCGGCCACTTTTAGGCCTGTTGGAGTTGAATTTTTACACTTAAAAAGTTAATTACTTGCTGAACTAAAAATTGTCATATCTCTCTAACCAAATTTCATAGATACCTATTATTTCACAGACCAGTATAGTTTGAAAATTCGTTTATTTTGGTTGCTATTCCATCTTTCTAGGTCTATGTCTCATTGAGTTATTTTGCTAGGAAGGCAGAAGTCAATTTCTTTATTTTTGCAGTTAATGATGTAAAGTAGTAATTTGTATGCTATCATACTATAGATGTAATTTATTGTATCTTAGCCATCGCTACCAAAAAAAATCGGGTTTCTACCACACCAATAAATTGGAGATGCTGGCGAAATCAGCGAGGGCAACGTTAGCAACGAACGTTTTCAATTTCAATGATGGCCCTAAAACAACCTGGAATTGCATTGGTGCAAATCCTGATTGGAGGAAGGGGCATGAAGGGGAAAATATTGTTTGGATTTTGAGTTCCTGGAAGCTTTCATTCACCCCCTCCTAGAAAAATTAAAGATTTTGCCACTATATTCCAAGCTTATTTCTCAAGGTTTTTATACTGTTAATAGTCAAATTATAGAGCAGGTTTCACTAGAAGATGCATTAATTTAAAAATATTAATATTAATAAGAAGAAACACAATTCCGGGATGCTGAATTGCATATGAACAGAGCTGTCATGATCAGGTTATTTTCCTTTTTTTTTTTTTAAACTGTAGAATCCATAAAAATATGTTACCTGATCTGCTTTTCAACTTTTCTGCAGTTTTCCTTACACAAAGACAACTGTTGCAATAGCTTCGGAATTAAATGGGTTTATCAATAGGAAATAATGGAGGTAGAAACATTCTCAAAATTAATCTGGAAAGAAATACACCGAACCAAACATGGTCAGTCATGTTGTGATAGGGTTACCCACTGACCTGTATATCTGGACAGTGCACCCCACTCTGGCCATATGGCTGGGGGTGAAGCCACACAAGGGTAATTAGCGGCCATCTTAGCACTCCCTACTCACCCCATGTTCACCCCTTGTGTCCTAGTTTTTCTCACCTTTTTTTGTTTATTGCACCAATTTCACGCGAATTTTCAATGATATGCCTCGTTGTGCAGCCTGGGGATGCAACAATGTTCAAAGTAAAGACAGTGGGAAGTCATTTCATCAGTGAGTATCTTGTTAATGTCTGTTTTATAAAACTAAATGTGTGTATTTAAGATATAACACGTGCAGTTACCCCAAATCTAAGGCCATGACAAGTTGTTGCATGAGTGAATCATGGTCTTGTAAATAAGAGTGAAAGTAAAACATCTACTAGAAGCTGCACAGAATATTTTCTTCATATTAATATTATGTCACATGTTTTCAGAACTAACCTAAATCAGCTTTGTGTATTAAGCCACTGTCACACGGGCCGGTTGTGCCGTAGTGAACCCGTAGTATTACGTAATAGTTGCGAAAATCGCTACCCGGCTCGAAGCCGGCGGCCCCAATACGGCCACCCGTGCATACCCGTGGATACCCGTCAAGCACCTGTGGGACCCTTGGCCAAGCCGCGAAACCCGGCCCCGGTAGCCGGTTGTGCCATGCTTGCATGGCACAACCGTAGAAATCTCACGGTTGAAAAAAAAACAAAAAATACCCGTGGAAGCCGGCGGGTGACCCGTGAAAGCCGGCGGGTGACCCGTAGAAGCCGGCGGGTGACCCGTAGAAGCCGGCGGGCGACCCGTAGAACCCGGCGAATTATTCGTCCCTAATTTCACCCCGGCGGCTTGTTGAGGGGTTCTACGGGTAACCCGGCGGCTTTCACGGGTAACCCGGCGGCTTTCACGGGTAACCCGCCGGCTTTCACGGGTAACCCGCCGGCTTTCACGGGAAACCCGCCGACTTTTTGCTACCAGCGTCAGCGTAGGCAGGGAGGTATATACTTTAAAAGGCTGCTGCTCCTCTAATATTAGTCCGATTTTCCTCAAATAAAGACTGCATGGCAGTATAGCTTATACTGATTCCATACGTATTTTCGGATTTAAAAAAACCCGAATATTAAGCGAGATATTTGTCTGAGAAGGCAGTTGTCTTGCGGTGGCTGCTGCTCCATTTATATTAATCTGATTTTCGTCAAATCAGGACTGAATTGTAGTATAAATCATACTGATTCCATACGCGTTTTCGGATTGAAAATAGACCAAATATTAAGCGAGATATTCGTCTGAGAAGGTAGCTGGGTTGGCGGAGGCAAACAGTGGTGCTCTCGCAGACGTCCGCGCCCTGACTGTATCAATGCAGGGCTGAGCCCTTCTTTAAAAGGCTGCTGCTCCCCTAATATTAGTCCGATTTTCGTCAAATTAAAACTGTATTGTAGCATAGTTCATACTGATTCCATCATGTTTTCGGATTGAAAATAGACCAAATATTAAGCAAAATATTCATCTGAGAATGCAGTTCTCTGGCGGCGGCCAGGTGCTCTGTGTATGGTCATGACTTGAATGGTGTGGTCAATATTTTTGACCATGATATATATACATTGTTTGGATGGGCTTTATTGCAATTCATTTCTACTCATTCTGCCAACTGCCATGACCGTTATGTCAATTGCTATTAGCATGTTGAATGATACAAAGAATACAGCAAATGCTCAATACATGTGTCAATTGCCTAAATTGGGGTTATTTGACCTGTCATTTCATGGATTGTTCAAAGATGACACAGTAATTGCTATTAGCATTTTGAATGATATAAAGAATGGGTGTAGAGAATACAGCAAATGCTCAATACATGTGTCAATTGCCTAATTGCCTAAATTGGGGTTCTTTGACCTGTCATTTCATAGTTTGTTCAAAGATGACACAGTAATATGACATTGTCTTGATTGTCATTCACAATTACAAAAAGATGTAATTGCTTTCATTAATTAAAAACATTGTATTCTATTGTAATTACCAGGCAATGATTATATTTGTATATTGGTTTTTTTTTTATACATGTGAACATTCTTATCTTTTTGTGTTAATTTGAATCTTATTGTGATAATAAATTATTATTTTGATCAGTATTTGTGTATATTTTTGTAAAATTTAAATCTAATATTAATATTGTAATTAGTATTTGTGATTTGATCTGTGATTTTATTTGCTATCTTTTATGTACTTATATGTACCAAATATTAAGCTAGATATTCTATATTATATAATAAGCATATAAATCTATCTGTCTCTCTAAACTATCTGTCTATCTACATATCCGATTTTCGTGAAATAAAGACTGAATTATTCAGGGAAATGTGTAGAATTTATATAATAGTTAAAGGTGGGGAAAATTAATGGAGTATACTAGGCACAAACAAGAATATTCTTGTTAATAAAGTTAGCAATACCTTATAGAGTATAGATATGTAGATAGACAGATAGTTATAAGCTCTTAACCTAATAATATGTTACTATCAATAATTCATTGATTAGTATCAATACAAAACGATAATAAAACAATGTTTGTTTGCTTGTTGCCAATAAAATTCCGACTTGATAAAGATGTCTATGGAGCTATAACAACTATCTATAGATAGATATACTCTAGTTTAGAGTAATCATTTTAGATATTTATTTCATTTTATATAAATTATCAATATTTCGTTGTTGTTTCTGAAAATAATCCAACTGGAATTAATATTGATATTGCATGTTCCATCCATGATCAAAACAATCTCCCTCTTTAATATGCATAATAAACAGGAATCAGTTGAAATTCAGAATTTCAATTAATGCTTGTGATCAATGATGAAAAAGCATGACTTACCCCATTCTTTGTATTATTCAAAATGCTAATAGCAATTGACATATATAGGTTAATTGACTTTACAAAACCAAAGGAAAAGTCCTTCCCATTGGCCAGTTGGCAGAATGAGTAGAAATTAATTGCAATAAAGCTCATCCAAACAATGTATATATAATGGTAAAAAATATTGACCATACCATTCAAGTCATGAACATACACAGAGCACCATGCTGCCTTCTCAGACGAATATCACGCTTAATATTTGGTATATTTTCAATCTGAAATTCTGTGTGGAATAAGTATGAACTCTTCTATAATTCAATTTTTATTTGACGCAAATCGGATTAATATTAAAGGAGCAGCAGCCGCCACCAGACAACCGCCTTCTCAGACGAATATCTCGCTTAATATTTGGTCTATTTTCGATCCGAAAACACGTATGGAGTCAGTATGAATTATACTACAATCCAGTCTTATTTGACAAAAATCGGACTAATATTAGGGGAGCAGCAGCATTTTAAAGAAGCGCTCAGCCCTACCTGCATTGATACAGTCAGGGCGCGGACGTCTGCGAGAGCACCACTGTTTGCCTCCGCCAACCTAGCTACCTTCTCAGACGAATATCTCGCTTAATATTTGGTATATTTTCGATCCGAAAACCGGTATGGAATCAGTATAAATTATCCTACAATTTAGTTCTTATTTAACGAAAATCGGCCTAATATTAGGGGAGCAGCAGTCTTTTAAAGTATACTCCTGGAAGCTGTGAGTTACTCCTACTACTCGCCGGCTTACTCCTACAACCCGCCGAGTAACCCGTAGAACCCGCCGAGTCACCCGTAGAACCCGCCGAGGCACCCGTGGAACCCGCCGAGGCACCCGTGGAAGCCGGCGGGTAAGCCGGCGGGTGACCCGGCGGGTAACCCGTAGCGCCCGGCGGGTGCTGCCCCGCCCCTTTTTGCTGCCGCCAAACCGGCGGAAAGAGTTGTTACATAACTATTACGTAATACTACGGGTTCACTACGGCAAAACCGGCCCGTGTGACAGTGGCTTTACAACTGTCAATAAGTATCTGTGTTAGCAGGTCCTTGATTCCCATTTACAAATTTAGTTATGATAAAACTAAAAAAAAAAAAACACCATTGTTCATCATAATGAGTTGCAAAAGTATTGAAGAATCCTTGCTCATGTGTATTGTTATAGATTTCCAAAGGCTGAGGCAAGAAGGAAAGAATGGGTAGTTCAGCTAAGGAGGAAAGATTATTGGCCATCAAACAAGGCTGTCATTTGCTGTGATCACTTCACTGATGATTGTTTTGACAGAACTGGACAAACAGTGCGTCTTAAACCCAATGTCAAACCTACAATCTTCACTTTTCCAGGGCATCTGCAGAAAGTGAGTTATAATAAGCAGAAAGATGGGAAGCATAATTACAAAAATATTATATTAAAGTCAGTTTGTAACTGTCTGTTTTTGTTTGATGCATTTAATAGCCCATAAAACCACGTAAGCCACCACCAGTGAGAAGCCAAGTGAAGGAAGGTCCTCCAAATGAAGAAATAAGGGACATAAGTATTGGAGATCCAGATCAGGTTGATCAACAACCATCAACATCATCTTAAAATGATCACCAGTACTGCATGTCAAGCCCCAAGTCCCTCAAAAGAAAACTCCACTCAACTCTGGACCTGGTGACATCATGCAAGAAGAAAATAAAGTTGGATCAGCAAAGAAATAGAAGACTCAAAAAGAAAGTGGAATCCCTCCAGTCTGTTGTCAATTCGGTGAAGGACAAATGCATGATTTCAGAATCCGGTATTGAGATGCTAGAGAGATCTTTTTCAGGTGTGCCATTAGAAGTAATGAAACGCATCCTGGGCAACTCTGAGAAAATTTCACATGCTAAGTACCACCCAGTGTTGAAAGCATTTGCACTAACACTTCAGTTCTACTCCACCAAGGCTTACAATTATGTAAGGGATACATTTAAATTGGCATTACCAGACTAATCAACATTACGACGATGGTATTGTAGCATCAATGGCAAACCAGGGTTTAGTGATGAGGTGATGTGTTGCCTCAAAAGTAAGGCTGATGAAGCCAAGGCAAACAACAAGCCACTACTTTGTTCACTTATGATTGATGAGATGGCCATAAGGAAACATGTTGAAGTTGATGGCAATGAAATGATTGGTTATGTAGATTTGGGTACAGGTATTGTTGATGACACAGCTCCATTAGCCACTGAGGCCCTTGTATTTATGGTTGTTTGCATGAATGGATCATGGAAGGTTGGTTTATCTGGGTCAGAAAGGGCTAATCTTGTTCATCAGTGTATTTCAAAACAGTGATGTTGGTGTTACAGTTGTTTCTTTAACTTGTGATGGTCCCTCCTGCCACTTTTCAATGGTAAAGGCATTAGGTGCTTCCATGGATCCTGAAACTCTGAGACCCAACTTTGATCATCCTTCAGTTTCAGGGAAGCGTGTCCATGTTTTGTTAGACGTTTGCCACATGCTGAAACTAGTCAGGAACACTCTTGGATCATGTGGCATTGTGAAAGATGGTGCAGGGGAGAAGGCAGAATGGAGCTTCATTCAAGAACTTTGCCAGTTGCAAGAGTCTGAGGGATTTCACTTAGGAAACAAATTAAGACCTGCCCATGTGGCATGGAAGTCACAAAAAATGAAAGTCAACCTTGCTGCACAAACTTTCAGTGCCAGTGTGGCAGATGCAATCGATTTTTCTCGAGATCAACTAAAATTAAAAGTATTTCAAAACAGCGAGGCTACTTGCAAATTCATTCGTACGTTTGACAAACTTTTTGATATTTTGAACTCTAGAAATCCCTTAGGCAAAGGTTACAAGGCACCCATAAAACAAGAAAATGAAACTATGATGTTGGGATTCTTGAATGAAGCTTACGATTACATTCTGAATCTGCAGGAGCCCACTGGAAAGCCAATGATCAAAAGTTCTAGGAAAACTGGTTTTGTTGGGTTTTTGGCTGCCATAAAAAGCGTGGAAGCTATGTATCATGAGTATGTGAAAACACCAGAATCACCATTGTCTTATTTGTTGTGCTACAAACTCAGCCAAGACCACCTTGAATTGTATTTTGCAGCAGTCAGGGCTTCAGGGGGATTCAATAATAATCCTACTGTTCGGCAATTTCAGGCCTCTTTCAAAAGAATGCTGTTGCATCATGAGATCAAATCAGTAAATGGAAATTGTCAGGCTCAGGATTTGACAACTTCACTTTTTGACAGAGCCCAATGTTAGACAAATCTGGTGATATTAATGTATCACGAAGACACAATATTTTTTTAACACCTGATGATACTGAAGATATTGATGACCTCCCTGACTGCATTCCTGAAATGCCATCCTTGTCTTTCTTCAAAGAAGCGGTCATTGGTTACATTGGTGGGTTTGTAGCACTTTCAGTCATGAAAAGGATCCACTGCCTGCAATGCCAGGAAGCATTGACCACTGCATCATTTTCCACACTGGAGTCCTACCACAGCCTCATTCAGATCAAAAATAGAGGTGCACTAACCAAGCCTTCTGATAGTGTTATCAAGATATGTATGGTGACAGAAAAGTTTCTTCAAAGGCTTTTTATCTCCTCAGAAAGTAATGTACCAAGGGGTAGTGGGATTACTGATGCAATATCAGTTGCTGTTCTAGGAGAAACTGCACTTTTAGTATTTGACAGTTTGTACAATCACATGTTTGATTCCGAGGGTCATAATAATCATGTGCTTGCTCTAATAAAATGTGTGTTATCTTGTTATGTAAAAGTGAGACTGAATCACATTGCCAAAAGTGCAGCTAATCAAGCCACTGGTAAACGTGTCCGAAAAACACTAGGCAAAATGATCTTATTCAAAAACCAGTAAGTGTTCAATTCAATACTGCGTTCATACTTTCATACTACAGTAATATGCAATGGACTTTATTGTTGTAAAATGTGTTTACTCATTGATTGATACAAGCTTATTGTTACTTTTAACTTACTTATATTAATGTTGATTTGTCGAACTTCCCAGTGCCATGACACTGTTTTCATGTCTTATTGTTATGTAGTGTACATTTTATTTTAAGACTCTTACATTATATATTTAGGATTACAGGATATTTATTTATCTACAATTGTATTGAGTGTGTTTTTTTAATAATGGTATTGTATTGCTGATTTATCAGAATATTCACAAAGAAAGGTTTATCTTGATAAGTGAATAAACACTTAGTTTATGCTAAATTTGCTTCTCATGTCTTCATTGTTACAAACTTGACAATCTATGTATTTTTTAATATTTAAACTTGTCATAACTGCATCTTTGACCCTAAAGCATATAAAATATCCAAATACTAAGTCCCAAAGTCACAACTTCTCAGACCTTAATGCTGGAATAGTGAGTGGAGTCACTGGGGTGCTGGTGTGTGTGTGTGAGTTATTGTTTAACGCCTCATCAGCACCTGAGTGGGCTATGTAGAGGCTCTCTAGGTTAAGATTGATTAACTATATTTGGTAGTAGAAACCAGAAGCATATAAAAAATCTATAATTGTCTGGGTTGGATATCTGGTAAAGAGATGTTGTAAGGTATTAGCTTGAAACAAAGGTCTTCTAAAGCGTTGTAAGTGGCTGCAATCTAATAAAATATGTTTGATTGTTAGGGGGCACCGACAACTCTGGCATACCGGTGCCGGTTCATTGACTAAAAGGTGTAAATGTGTAAGTCTTGAATGTCCTATGAGGCATCTGTGATATATTCCTTGATCTTTGCGAGTATTGAACCTACTAGGTATTTTATTTTGAATGCAAGGTAAGATTGAATGCAACTTGTTGTTATTACATTCATTCCATTGTCTTTGCCAGCAAGACATGATAAAAGATTTTATAGTCATTTTAAAATCAGTGTATGGAATGGTAAAATCAGTTATCTCTTTTGTAAGAGCCCTTTTTGCTGCCAGGTCTGCTTTTTCATTCCCTTCAATGCCAGCGTGTCCAGGAATCCAGCAGAATACTATGTCTTTGTATTTGTGAAGATAGAAGTACTTAATAAGAACATCTAAGATCCCAGGGTTATCAAGTTGTTTATTTTGGATTGCTTGAAGAGCAGATTTGGAATCAGAACAGATAACATAACGATCTGATTCTGAGTCCTCGTTGTTCTTTAAGGCAAGGTAAATAGCTGTTAATTCTGCAGTGTATATTGAGCAGTGGTCTGGAAGACGACATTCAGCTATAACGGTTTTATAAGAAGTGACTGCACAGCCTACTCGTCTTTCCATTTTTGAGCCATCTGTGTATAGAAATTTGTACGATTCGTATTTAAACCTTATACTATAAAATCGGTTTTGATAGTCTACCAAATTGGTTTCGCTTTTCCTAAGCTCTGCCAAATCCAGTATAACTTTCGGGACTGGGTGGTACATCCGTCTCGGCAATGATTGTAGTATCAATTTTTGCAGCCTCAAGATAGAGTGTGTGTGTGTGAGTTATTGTTTAACGCCTCATCAGCACCTGAGTGGGCTATGTAGAGGCTCTCTAGGTTAAGATTGATTAACTATATTTGGTAGTAGAAACCGGAAGCATATAAAAAATCTATAATTGTCTGGGTTGGATATCTGGTAAAGAGATGTTGTAAGGTATTAGCTTGAAACAAAGGTCTTCTAAAGCGTTGTAAGTGGCTGCAATCTAATAAAATATGTTTGATTGTTAGGGGGCACCGACAACTCTGGCAGACCGGTGCCGGTTCATTGACTAAAAGGTGTAAATGTGTAAGTCTTGAATGTCCTATGAGGCATCTGTGATATATTCCTTGATCTTTGCGAGTATTGAACCTACTCGGTATTTTATTTTGAATGCAAGGTAAGATTGAATGCAACTTGTTGTTATTACATTCATTCCATTGTCTTTGCCAGCAAGACATGATAAAAGATTTTATAGTCATTTTAAAATCAGTGTATGGAATGGTAAAATCAGTTATCTCTTTTGTAAGAGCCCTTTTTGCTGCCAGGTCTGCTTTTTCATTCCCTTCAATGCCAGCGTGTCCAGGAATCCAGCAGAATACTATGTCTTTGTATTCGTGAAGATAGAAATACTTAATAAGAACATCTAAGATCCCAGGGTTATCAAGTTGTTTATTTTGGATTGCTTGAAGAGCAGATTTGGAATCAGAACAGATAACATAACGATCTGATTCTGAGTCCTCGATGTTCTTTAAGGCAAGGTAAATAGCTGTTAATTCTGCAGTGTATATTGAGCAGTGGTCTGGAAGACGACATTCAGCTATAACGGTTTTATAAGAAGTGACTGCACAGCCTACTCGTCTTTCCATTTTTGAGCCATCTGTGTATAGAAATTTGTACGATTCGTATTTAAACCTTATACTATAAAATAGGTTTTGATAGTCTACCGGATTGGTTTCGCTTTTCTTAAGCTCTGCCAAATCCAGGATAACTTTCGGGACTGGGAGAATCCATGGCGGAATGGGTGGTACTTCCGTCTCGGCAATGATTGTAGTATCAATTTTTGCAGCCTCAAGATAGAATTTCATGCGTAATCCCAGTGGTCGAATGGCGTTTGAACGAGATTCATAATGATGCATGTATTTTGGATGAAATATTACATCATATGTTAGATTTGTTGGAGTTGAAGCTACTTTTAGTATGTATTGCATGGATAACTTGATACGACGAAGGGAAAGTGGAGGTTCCCCTGCCAGTACATATAAGCTCTCTACAGGAGATGTACGAAAAGCTCTTAAGCTTAGTCGCAACCCTTGATGATGTACAGAATTCAGGCATTTTAGATAAGATGGTCTGGCGGAGCCATATACCACAGAACCATAATCAAGTCGAGAACGAGTAATTGCTCGATAGAGACGAAGGAGGACCGTTGTGTCCCCACCCCAATTATATTTGCTCACTACTTTAAGGAGGTTCATTGATTTCAGGCACTTGGCTTTCAGTGCTTTGATATGCGGAATGAAAGACAATTTGGAGTCAAAGAGTACACCCAAAAATTTTGTTTCATTCACCACTTTTATTTGACAGTTGTCAATTATTAGTGATGGATCTGGATGGTTTGATCGTAAATAATAGAAAGGCAGACAAACTGTCTTCTGTTTAGAGAACTTGAAGCCATTTTCGAGTGACCATTTGTGAATCCTATTCAAATTTAATTGCAGTTGTCGTTCTATGGTTGGCATATATCTGGAACGATATGCAATGAGAAAATCGTCAACATATAGGGACGACATGAGATTTTCTGAGATGGAATTTACTATACTGTTGATTTTGACGTTAAAGAGGGTGGGCGAGAGAATACTACCCTGAGGGACTCCATTCTCCTGAGAGTAGGGGCTTGACATCGTTGATCCCACTCGGACCTTAAAGAAGCGATCCTGTAGGAAGGATCCGATGAAAACTGGAAGGCGACCTCGAAGCCCTAAGTCGTTGAGATCTTTCATTATTCCATATTTCCATGTAGTGTCATAAGCTTTTTCTAGGTCAAAGAATATGGCTACTACGTGTTCTCTGTTAATGAAAGCATCTCTAACATAAGTTTCCAGTCTGACTAAATGATCTAATGTGCTCACTGACCTGTATATAGGGACAGCTCATGCACCCCTTCCTAATGGGTTTTTGATGAAGTCACCGGAACCAGATAATCGGCCATCTTGGTACTCTGTTACACCCCTTATTTGTCACATTAGTTACACGTGTTTCTCACATCTTAACCAAAAGTTTTGACTTATTACGGCGTTTTTTCATAATCACAATGCCCTACTGTGCAGCATTTGGATGCCACAATGAACAAGGAAAAGTGACTGGCAAATCATTCCATGTGTAAGTAGTATTTTATTAAGTTAATATTGCTTCAAGCTGATGATACATTTGACCATGACACAAGCATGATAATCGTGTCTCATTGCTACTGAATCATTTGGGGTTATATATTTAACACCAACCTGAATGTCATCATTAGTTTCTAATGTATTAACAACCTGTGAAATTCGATGTGTATTAAGTAATTAGCCACAATAAAATGGTCCTACAAGGGTTCTATGACCTATGTAAACCCCTGTGTGCATTGCACAAATCCACCATGACAATCTAATCAAAACAACATGGTCATATAATATCATGCAATACTGTTATTGGTGTCCCATGAAAACTTTGATGATTTGTAACTGTTGTGAATAGGCCCTGAGGTTATGATAATGTTTCATTTTAGGTTTCCAAAGAATAAAGATCGCAGGCAAGATTGGGTGAACAGGCTAAGAAGAGAAAACTATCAGCCAAGTGCAAAAACTGTTCTGTGCTCAGATCACTTTGAAGAACAATGGTTTGACAGAACAGGTCAAACTGTCAGACTGAAACCTGGTGCCATCCCAACAATATTCAACTTTCCTGAACATTTACAAATGGTAAGAATTACATAACACCTCTTCTTTGTAAATCATAAACATGATCATCACACCATTTTCTTGTTGTATTTTGCAATCAATATGACATCACATCTCTAGCAATCATGACTGCTGTAATCTGATTTGTAAATTAAAAATCTGTTGCAGAAAGAAAAACCAAGGAAACCGCCAGCCCAAAGACACTATGCAGATCAGACTGACCAAAGTGAAGAAATGCAGGTTGATGATCCAAGTCTGCATGCGTCGTGCTCAGCACAGGTATCTGAGGCTGATCACTGCTATGCTGTACCAAGTCCGCGGAAGTTGAAACACAAGTTGAACAGTGCAATGGAAACCATAGATGCCTGCAAAAAGAAGCTAAAGACTGGTCAGCAAAAAGTGAGAAGACTTAAGAAGCGAGTAGACAGCTTGACATCAGTGGTGGATGAGATCCAAAAACAGAATATGATTTCTTCATCTTGTGCTGAGCTGCTTGAGAAAACCTTTTCTGGGATCCCACAGCAGATAATGAAACGCATTCTGGCCAATAAAGAGAGGAAGAATTCCAGGCAGGAGTATGATCCCCTCTTGAAGTCTTTTGCCCTTACTCTCAGCTTTTACTCGGCCAAAGCATACAATTATGTCCGTGACACATTTGATCTCAGTCTCCCACATCCATCAACTATCAGAAGATGGTATACAGGTGTGAATGGAAGTCCTGGATTCACTGAGGATGTATTTGTTGTTTTGAAGCAGAGAGTGTGCGCTGCTAAAGAAAGTGGAAAGGAGGTTGTGTGCTCATTAATGATGGATGAAATGGCTATCAAGAAGCACATTGCATGGGATGGCAAACGATTGACAGGATTTGTTGACCTTGGTACTGGCATTGATGATGACTCAGCAGCTATTGCTACAGAGTCTCTTGTCTTCATGGCTGTAGGCTTGAATGAGGGTTGGAAAGTACCAGTTGGATACTTCTTTGTGAATGGTCTCACAGGTGCAGAAAAGGCTAATCTTGTTATGCAGTGCCTAGAAAAAATGGCTGATGTTGGTTTGAAAGTTGTTTCTCTGACATGTGATGGTCCATCGTGTCACTTTGCCATGATGAAAGAGCTTGGTGTTTCAGCTAATGTTGATGATTTGAAGCCCAGTTTCCCAAATCCAGGTAATCCTTCAGAGCCCATTTACATCATCCTTGATGCTTGTCACATGCTGAAGTTAGTGAGAAATACACTGGCTTCATGTGGCATTATTGTGGATGGCGATGGGAATAAAGTGGAGTGGCAATATGTGGAGTCCCTTCACAAACTACAACAAGAGGAAGGACTGAGATTAGGAAACAAACTGAGAGCAGCCCATTTAGCCTGGAAAACACAGAAAATGAAAGTGAACCTGGCTGCTCAGACCCTCAGCTCTAGTGTGGCTGATGCTCTTCACTTCTGCAGAGATGATCTCCATTTGCCAGAATTTTCGGGAAGTGATGCTACATGTAGATTCATTGAATATTTTGACCATCTTTTTGATTTGTTAAATTCAAGAAACCCATTCGGAAAAAAATTCAAGGAACCACTAAGAGAACGAAATGAAGAGATCTTCTTGCCATTTTTGGAAAAAGTTGAGGCCTACATCAGATCACTCAGGGATCCAACTGGCAGACCAATCACATCAACCCCTAGGAAAACCACCTTCATTGGTTTCTTGATGACACTTACTAGTGTCAAACACATCTACTTTCTTCATGTGAAACCATCAGATTCCCCCTTGTCCTATCTTCTGACTTATAAATTAAGTCAAGATCACCTAGAGCTACTTTTTGCAGGGATCAGGTCTGCTGGTGGATTTAACAACAATCCAACTGTGCGGCAATTCACGGCTTGCTACAAACGGATGATTGTGCGACATGAGATTAAATGTTTCACAGGCAATTGTCTTCGGCAGGACAACACAACAATTCTTCACTGTGGATCCTCAGCTGGATCCTTGAAGTCTGCTGTGCCTGATGCCACTGGTGACATGTTAGTTGCAAGGCGTCATGACACGATCCTCGAGGAACAACCAAATGATGACCACACACAAGTGGAGGACCTCTTCTCACTGTCTGACTTCAAAGAAGCAGTGGTCGGCTATATTTCAGGCTATGTGGTATCAATGGTTAAATCAAGGATCCATTGTGAAAAATGCTGTGCTGTCCTGACCGCTGAGTTTTGTGAAGATAACATGGCACACAGCCTCATTGCCATCAAAGACAGAGGTGGTCTAACTAAACCATCTCAAAGTGTAGTAAAGGTGTGTCTAGAAACTGAGAGAGCTTTCCAGCGATTGTTAGCTGCAAAACAGGGACTACCTCGAGCCCCAGGTGTCATTCCAGCCATTACTCATGATGTTCTGTGCAAAGTCGCCTCAAAAACCTTTGACTCTCTCAAAGACCATATGTTTGACACAGAGCCTACTACTAATCATGTGTTTGCATTGATTAAATGCATTTCAGAGTGTTATTACAAGGTGAGACTTCATCACCTGGCTGCGAAGTACAATGAGCAAGTTACTGGTAAGATAGTTAGAAAAACTCTAGGAAAATTGATATTATTTAAACACCAGTAAATAGGTGTCATTTTAAGTACACACTAGTGAAGAAATAGTCAACAAAGGGATACATGCTCTTGTGCAGCACCTAGCAGCTAAAGAGCCCATGTAAACGTATTTAATTGAGCTGACATTGATTTGATATATAACTCTCATTGTACTTGTTTGTTTAGGTTGAGTCTTACTTATGATGTGATTAATGTTATGAAAGTAATAATGTAATCTAAGGAGTATTTGACTCGTTAACTTTGTGCCATGATGTATCGTTGTACTATCTGCTGATCAGTTTGTTTGGTTAATTATCACATGTATATATATGAAGTGCCATCATCCAGTGCTTAAACTATGATATTGTGCGAAGAGTTTTGACTGTTTTGATCATTAAATTGCAGCTTATACCTTATTTTCCTTTCTTTGCATTGTTGATTTATTATATTTATGTTGACAATAAATCATACTTGTATCTGAAGCAATGTTAGTGACATCATTGTAAAACACAGCTATTCCTAATGGGGGGTGGAGAGGGGTGAACAGGAGAACAGAGTACCAAGATGGCGGCATAATGGCTTCACCCATCTGGGGTTGATAAGCTGTCCATGTATACAGGTCAGTGAATGTGCTCCTGTGACGGCGAAATCCAGATTGGAACTCTGTAATAAGCTGGTTCGACTCCAGGAACCAAACCAGTCTATCAGTAACAATTCGCTCCATTGTCTTACATAGACAACTGGTTAAGGCTATTGGTCGATAATTCATAGGATCACTATGATCCTTCCCCGGCTTGGGAATTGGGATGACCGTGGCTTGTTTCCACAGGGATGGAAGACATCCCTTCTCCCAAATTTGATTAAAGATATACAGTAATGTTTTTAAAGAGGATTGAGGTAGGTGTTTTAAGATTTGATAATGTATATTATCAGGGCCTGTTGCAGAGTCAGTCGCTTTTAAGATGACCTTCTGAAGTTCTTCTAAGGTGATGTAGGAGTTATAATCTTCGCTGTTATCAGACTGTATATTTAGGGTTAATCTCTCAGCTTGAGCCTTATAACATTGAAATTCTCTTGTATAGTTCTCCGATGAGGAGTTGTATGCAAACTGTTCTCCTAACCCGTTTGATATTTGTTCTGGTGAGGAGAGATGTTCTCCATTCACTTCTAGAATGCTTACATGCGAAGCTAGGTTCTTTCCTTCAATCTTCTTAATCATTTTCCAGACTTTATTGCTAGGAGTTCTTTCAGTGAGTCTGGAGACATAGTCTCTCCAGCAACTACGTTTTTTTTGCCTGACAATTCTACGCGCTTTGGCTTTCAGGCACTTAAAATTATTCAGATTGTTGATGGTCGGCTGTGATTTAAAAATTCTGAGGGCTTTCTTACGGTTTTTAATAGCTTCTCTTACTTCGTCATCAAACCAAGGTCTTGCACTACGTTTAGAATTATTTTTTGTCATCGGTATTGTTTTATTGGCTATATCAGTAATATCATCAGTAAAATCTTCAACGAGATTATTACAATTCCTATAATGAGACATAGTAATTGTTTCTAAGCAGTGCTTTTCGAAGGAGGTCCAATCCGCTTTATGCAACTTCCATCGGAGTTGACCCACTTCTCTTGTACCTTCTACATTTTGTAGGACAATAGGAAAGTGATCACTGCCGTGAGTGTCCTCTAATACTCTCCATTCAAATTCCAGAAATAACGCTGGATCACATATACTAAGGTCTATCGCTGAAAATGTCCCATGACCTGGGTGAAGATATGTAGGTGAACCATCATTGAACAAGCAAAGGGTGTGGTCATTGAGAAAATCTTCAATGGTTTTTCCTTTGTTGTTGTGGGAAGTGCTTCCCCACAATTGGTTATGGCTGTTAAAATCTCCTAGGATAAGACGCGGTTCAGGAAGTTGATTGTAAAGGTTATGCAAATCACTGGCTGTAAGGTGAAAGGGTGGAGGAATATATAAGGAACATATGGTGAATGTTTTATTCAGGTTCAGACGAACTGCTGTAGCCTGAAGGTTAGTGTTAAGAGCAATATGGGTATGAATGATGCCATTTTTAACTAAAATTGATGAGCCACCAGTGGCTCTATCGTGGGCAATATTGCCATATGTATTATACATATGATAGTTTCTCAGTTTAAAACTATTTGGAGGTTTCAGAAATGTTTCCTGTAGACAGAAAACACTAGGGTTTAAGTCTTGGACCATGCAACCTATTTCATCGAAGTTGGCTCTGAAACCTCGACAGTTCCACTGAATGATACTGTCCATGAATTAGTTAAAAGAGTTTAATATTATCATAGTAAAATCTGTAGTGCATGGTATGAATTTGTATGAATATTCACTTTTTCTTCAAAGTCGCTGCCTCTTTTGGTGTTAAGATCTTTTTGGGGACCCCACCATGCTTAGATGGTGGTCTTATGAAGCTCAGTGCACTAGATTTTTCTAGTGTTTTTCTGATGAGGGGGGGTCTTTTGGGAGTGGGTGGGTGGGTGATTAGGGCTTTACGTCCTGTATTTCTGCACCAATTGGGCTAATTAGGACAGGCAGAGACCATGGCAATGAGACGAAGGATGAAACAGCCATCCAACTTAGGCATGACCGGGAATCGAACCCGGGACCCAGCGGTTGGAAGCCCAGAGCGCTACCTCTGAGCTAGGCCTCTGCCCAAGGGGGTCTTTTGGGAACAATTGATCTTTTATCAATTGCCCCATCCCGTTGAGGCCTAGGGATGGTGGTAGTCCCTGCCTCCTCTTCCATCGGCTGGTGTATCTCTTCCGACTCAACGCCGGAAGGTGCACCCTGTGAGGGTACACTAAGTTGTGACACACTAACTGATGGAGCTACAAGATGTCCTTTTCCGACATCTATAGCATGCTGCTTTATTCTTGCGAGGTGATCGTCTGCCTGTGAAGTCTTAGATTCTGGTTTATGTTTCTGCAAGCTTTGCCCTGCCTTGGAATAATTATAATTAGGATCTAGGTCAATCCTTCGCCTGGGCGATGATCTGGGTGAAGGAGATCTAGGTCCAGCCATCTGAGACAGGACTGAGGCATAGCTTGCCCCAGCAGCCTGTTCAGCTATACGGCGTGCTTGGGGAAAGGAGATATCCTTGGTGGTCTTTAACTTCAAGATTTCTTTCTCTAGCTGCCATTTGGGACAGCCACGGTGATAGGCTGGGCCATCACCTCCACAATTAACACAATACGATGTATTCGTACATGGTGAGTCACGGGAATGGGTGTGTTCCCGTGACCCACAATTGGCGCAGGTTGGTTTGGCGCGGCAGGAGCCGCTAAAATGGCCAAATCGCTGGCAATTATAACATCGTTTTGGGTTCGGGATGTAGGGACGTACCCTACACCACTCG
This sequence comes from Alitta virens, assembly GCA_932294295.1. Lineage (NCBI taxonomy): Eukaryota > Metazoa > Annelida > Polychaeta > Phyllodocida > Nereididae > Alitta > Alitta virens. Next base: position 23,891,470 of record OW028573.1, on the reverse strand, counting down.
AACCCAATGCTGACCTTGTCAGGCAACACTGTGCCATCAAAGGTCAGAGTTAGTAGCTGTCGTGAATATCTTGGGGGCTGGCGATGAATGTGGATGACATTGTAGTCATCCAGCCAGTCCCTCAGTTCGTCATCGGAGCAGAGACTGCTCTCATGCGATGTTACAACTCCCTTGCAGGAGTTGAAAAACCGATGGGGCTCCACCTTAACAGGGGCACCCGCAAAGGCCTCCAACCCCAGCAATCTCAGGGACTGGTCCCTGTGGGCAACCTGCACCAGCAAGGACGTATTGCTTAAACGTCTTGTATTTTCAACAAAACCAATGCTTTCCTTAATTGTTCTGCATATTGTTATGGCTGAAAGTCGGGAAAACCCAGCATCACTGCCAGTAACAACAAGAAACTTTGGCCAAGGCTTAGATGTATCTGAATTATTTGAACTTTGATTTGCGTCATCTAATGATGGACGCAAACGTTTACCAAATCTGGAACCAGTAGCCAATTTTTCGACCTCAGCCTGGTTTACCGCTGAGGGACGCGCACCTTGTTCACCCGGGGGACGTACGAGCCGGTCTGAAATTGTCGATTCGGACATATTCATTTTTGTTTCCCCTGTATGATAGGGGACACACCCTCCTGTAAAGCTGGAGCAGCTTGTGCAATGCGCACGGTCCTGTTTTAGCCACTGGGGATAGAGGACTTCACCCCAAGTGTTTCCACCCTCGCCGCGTGGAGGCCCAGGACCTTCGAGGGCCTGATTTTGGTTAGATCGACCCTCGATAAAAGAATTGTGGTCGCATCTTCTTTACAAATGCTGTACATACTTGATGGGTGGGTGGGTGGGTGATTAGGGCTTTACGTCCTATATTTCTGCACCTGCTGGGCTAATTAGGACAGGCAGAGACCATGGCAATTAGACAGAGGAAACAGCCATCTAACATAGCCTCGACCAGGAATCGAACCCGGGACCCAGCGGTTGGAAGCCCAGAGCGCTACCTCTGAGCTAGGCCCCCGCCCCTATACATGCTTGATGGCCGAAGAAACCGAACCTCTCACACTACCATCAGCCCACAACCAGATCATGAGGTACTTCCAAAGGATCCAAGAACCCCAGTTGCTGTACGAATTAGAGAGGATCATGAGCCAGCTCAGATATTTTGACACAGATAGACTCGGACATATAATTTGTGGAGTGACCAGGGATAGGTCCCAGGGAGGAGTCTGCTTGAACCTCCAGCATGTCAGCGACGAGGATGACATAATCAATGACCCCATATCCACTCTAGATTATAATGGACAGTTAAACGTCGATGTTGAAGTACTGGCTGAATCCGTTTTCTAGAGACTTATTGCGCCCGTACTATCCCTACTAGCTGTTTAATTCATCATGAAAGCCGTTTGTAACATTGTATTTTTTTTATAGAAACATCATTCAAAGAGAGAAAAAAAAATCCAAAAGGTAATACCATGTGTTGTTACATTTGTACTTTGTGGTGATAACTTTCTAGAACATTTTGTTTGACATCTCCTTAGCAATGAGCAAGACTCTCATTGGTAATGTCAACTGTCTATGTAAGAAAAGAAGCCCTTTGACAGCAACTATCCCTATGTCTCAGTGATAAAGGTTCTGTGTGTGTGTGTGTGTGATTTGGGCTTTACTTTCTGTATTTTTGCACCAGTTGGGCTAATTAGGACAGGCAGAGACCATGGCAATGAGACGAAGAATGAAACAGCCATCCAACTTAGGCTCGACCGGGAATTGAACCTGGGACCCAGCGGTTGGAAGCCCAGAGCGCTACCTCTGAGCTAGGCCCCCGCCCACTCTCCGGAAGGTAAGAGGCGTTATATCTAGTAAGGAACACCCCTTGTAAAGAAGTGAAAATCTTTCTGTCTCAGTCTCAAACGGTCATGATTTATTCTCTCCCCATATTAGAGAGTGGGACCAAGCTCTGGTTTACCATACAAAGAGGGTGTTGGAGTTGAGTCGACTCTCCAGAGCCTTCTCAGGCAAAAGGAAGAGGGAGCAGAGCTCACGATTGAAGTAGAGGTCAAACGTCTCCTTACAGAGTTGCGAGTAGAGCCATACCTTGCTTAACATGTACTAATTGACTGAACGTGGTCAGTGAGAGTATAGAGTACATTTTGACCGGTCCTGGAGTGTGTGTGTGTGTGATTTGGGCTTTACGTCCTGTATTTCTGCACTGGATGGGCTAATTAGGACAGGCAGGGACCATGGCAATGAGACGAAGGATGAAACAGCCATCCAACTTAGGCTCGACCGGGAATCGAACCCGGGACCAAGCGGTTGGAAGCCCAGAGCGCTACCTCTGAGCTATGCCTCCGCCCTTGACCGGTCTTGGAACAACACAACCCTAGCCAATATCTTTGCAGAAGTTACGGAGCTGGTCGAGGGTATAATAGATAGGCTTAACGATGCTTACAAACGAACGGATCTGGTCAGGTTCTTCATTTCTAATACGGCCTTCTTCAGTCCTCAGTCCATCGGTTTGATGCCACTGAGAGACCTGACAACAGGACATGTCATGACTCATTTAGAACAGATTTTGCAATCGGATCACGACATTTACCTTGATGAACCCCTGGAAATCTATGTCGCAGTGATAAGGAACCCCAGGGGTGCAGGCAGACCTCTTGATCCGAGGCAGTTTAACAGCAAAGACGATCCTATTAAGGCCAAGACAAGCTTTTCTTCTACCAACAAAGATAAGCTGTGCCAGGCCAGAGCTATCGTACTGTCCCTTGCCAAGTTAGAGGAGTTGCGATGGATAGAGGATAAAACCTCTCCCGATTACAAAAGAGCCAGAAAGAACCTGGATAAGCTGCAAAACAGCAAAAGAAAAGGTTCAAACGAGAGGCAGAGAGACTCCATCACAACACAGGCCTCGAGCTAGATTATATCCCGACCTTCGAGGACATTGCTGCTTTCGAGTGTGACGTGAACGCCCAGACAGTGGTGTTTTCTCAACACAAACCAGTATACGTTGGGTGCGAGGAGAGGCAGCGAAATTTGTACCTGTTTTACCAGAAATCTGTCTTGCGTCGTACGGATCCAGGTGTGTGTGTGTGTGTGTGTGTGTGTGTGATTAGGGCTTTACTTCCTGTATTTCTGCACCAGTTGGGCTAATTAGGACAGGCAGAGACCATGGCAATGAGTGTGTGTGTGTGTGAGTTATTGTTTAACGCCTCATCAGCACCTGAGTGGGCTATGTAGAGGCTCTCTAGGTTAAGATTGATTAACTATATTTGGTAGTAGAAACCAGAAGCATATAAAAAATCTATAATTGTCTGGGTTGGATATCTGGTAACGAGATGTTGTAAGGTATTAGATTGAAACAAAGGTCTTCTAAAGCGTTGTAAGTGGCTGCAATCTAATAAAATATGTTTGATTGTTAGGGGGCACCGACAACTCTGGCATACCGGTGCCGGTTCATTGACTAAAAGGTGTAAATGTGTAAGTCTTGAATGTCCTATGAGGCATCTGTGATATATTCCTTGATCTTTGCGAGTATTGAACCTACTAGGTATTTTATTTTGAATGCAAGGTAAGATTGAATGCAACTTGTTGTTATTACACTCATTCCATTGTCTTTGCCAGCAAGACATGATAAAAGATTTTATAGTCATTTTAAAATCAGTGTATGGAATGGTAAAATCAGTTATCTCTTTTGTAAGAGCCCTTTTTGCTGCCAGGTCTGCTTTTTCATTCCCTTCAATGCCAGCGTGTCCAGGAATCCAGCAGAATACTATGTCTTTGTATTCGTGAAGATAGAAATACTTAATAAGAACATCTAAGATCCCAGGGTTATCAAGTTGTTTATTTTGGATTGCTTGAAGAGCAGATTTGGAATCAGAACAGATAACATAACGATCTGATTCTGAGTCCTCGATATTCTTTAAGGCAAGGTAAATAGCTGTTAATTCTGCAGTGTATATTGAGCAGTGGTCTGGAAGACGACATTCAGCTATAACGGTTTTATAAGAAGTGACAGCACAGCCTACTCGTCTTTCCATTTTTGAGCCATCTGTGTATAGAAATTTGTACGATTCGTATTTAAACCTTATACTATAAAATAGGTTTTGATAGTCTACCGGATTGGTTTCGCTTTTCTTAAGCTCTGCCAAATCCAGTATAACTTTCGGGACTGGGAGAATCCATGGCGGAATGGGTGGTACTTCCGTCTCGGCAATGATTGTAGTATCAATTTTTGCAGCCTCAAGATAGAATTTCATGCGTAATCCCAGTGGTCGAATGGCGTTTGAACGAGATTCATAATGATGCATGTATTTTGGATGAAATATTACATCATATGTTGGATTTGTTGGAGTTGAAGCTACCTTTAGTATGTATTGCATGGATAACTTGATACGACGAAGGGAAAGTGGAGGTTCCCCTGCCAGTACATATAAGCTCTCTACAGGAGATGTACGAAAAGCTCTTAAGCTTAGTCGCAACCCTTGATGATGTACAGAATTCAGGCATTTTAGATAAGATGGTCTGGCGGAGCCATATACCACAGAACCATAATCAAGTCGAGAACGAGTAATTGCTCGATAGAGACGAAGGAGGACCGTTGTGTCCCCACCCCAATTATATTTGCTCACTACTTTAAGGAGGTTCATTGATTTCAGGCACTTCGCTTTCAGTGCTTTGATATGCGGAATGAAAGACAATTTGGAGTCAAAGAGTACACCCAAAAATTTTGTTTCATTCACCACTTTTATTTGACAGTTGTCAATTATTAGTGATGGATCTGGAAGGTTTGATCGTAAGTAATAGAAAGGCAGACAAACTGTCTTCTGTTTAGAGAACTTGAAGCCATTTTCGAGTGACCATTTGTGAATCCTATTCAAATTTAATTGCAGTTGTCGTTCTATGGTTGGCATATATCTGGAACGATATGCAATGAGGAAATCGTCAACATATAGGGACGCCATGAGATTTTCTGAGATGGAATTTACTATACTGTTGATTTTGACGTTAAAGAGGGTGGGCGAGAGAATACTACCCTGAGGGACTCCATTCTCCTGAGAGTAGGGGCTTGACATCGTTGATCCCACTCGGACCTTAAAGAAGCGATCCTGTAGGAAGGATCCGATGAAAACTGGAAGGCGACCTCGAAGCCCTAAGTCGTGGAGATCTTTCATTATTCCATATTTCCATGTAGTGTCATAAGCTTTTTCTAGGTCAAAGAATATGGCTACTACGTGTTCTCTGTTAATGAAAGCATCTCTAACATAAGTTTCCAGTCTGACTAAATGATCTAATGTGCTCCTGTGACGGCGAAATCCAGATTGGAACTCTGTAATAAGCTGGTTCGACTCCAGGAACCAAACCAGTCTATCAGTAACAATTCGCTCCATTGTCTTACATAGACAACTGGTTAAGGCTATTGGTCGATAATTCATAGGATCACTATGATCCTTCCCCGGCTTGGGAATTGGGATGACCGTGGCTTGTTTCCACAGGGATGGAAGACATCCCTTCTCCCAAATTTGATTAAAGATATACAGTAATGTTTTTAAAGAGGATTGAGGTAGGTGTTTTAAGATTTGATAATGTATATTATCAGGGCCTGTTGCAGAGTCAGTCGCTTTTAAGATGACCTTCTGAAGTTCTTCTAAGGTGATGTAGGAGTTATAATCTTCGCTGTTATCAGACTGTATATTTAGGGTTAATCTCTCAGCTTGAGCCTTATAACATTGAAATTCTCTCGTATAGTTCTCCGATGAGGAGTTGTATGCAAACTGTTCTCCTAACCCGTTTGATATTTGTTCTGGTGAGGAGAGATGTTCTCCATTCACTTCTAGAATGCTTACATGCGAAGCTAGGTTCTTTCCTTCAATCTTCTTAATCATTTTCCAGACTTTATTGCTAGGAGTTCTTTCAGTGAGTCTGGAGACATAGTCTCTCCAGCAACTACGTTTTTTTTGCCTGACAATTCTACGCGCTTTGGCTTTCAGGCACTTAAAATTATTCAGATTGTTGATGGTCGGCTGTGATTTAAAAATTCTGAGGGCTTTCTTACGGTTTTTAATAGCTTCTCTTACTTCGTCATCAAACCAAGGTCTTGCACTACGTTTAGAATTATTTTTTGTCATCGGTATTGTTTTATTGGCTATATCAGTAATATCATCAGTAAAATCTTCAACGAGATTATTACAATTCCTATAATGAGACATAGTAATTGTTTCTAAGCAGTGCTTTTCGAAGGAGGTCCAATCCGCTTTATGCAACTTCCATCGGAGTTGACCCACTTCTCTTGTACCTTCTACGTTTTGTAGGACAATAGGAAAGTGATCACTGCCGCGAGTGTCCTCTAATACTCTCCATTCAAATTCCAGAAATAACGCTGGATCACATATACTAAGGTCTATCGCTGAAAATGTTCCATGACCTGGGTGAAGATATGTAGGTGAACCATCATTGAACAAGCAAAGGGTGTGGTCATTGAGAAAATCTTCAATGGTTTTTCCTTTGTTGTTGTGGGAAGTGCTTCCCCACAATTGGCTATGGCTGTTAAAATCTCCTAGGATAAGACGCGGTTCAGGCAGTTGATTGTAAAGGTTATGCAAATCACTGGCTGTAAGGTGAAAGGGTGGAGGAATATATAGGGAACATATGGTGAATGTTTTATTCAGGTTCAGACGAACTGCTGTAGCCTGAAGGTTAGTGTTAAGAGCAATATGGGTATGAATGATGCCATTTTTAACTAAAATTGATGAGCCACCAGTGGCTCTATCGTGGGCAATATTGCCATATGTATTATACATATGATAGTTTCTCAGTTTAAAACTATTTGGAGGTTTCAGAAATGTTTCCTGTAGACAGAAAACACTAGGGTTTAAGTCTTGGACCATGCAACCTATTTCATCGAAGTTGGCTCTGAAACCTCGACAGTTCCACTGAATGATACTGTCCATGAATTAGTTAAAAGAGTTTAATATTATCATAGTAAAATCTGTAGTGCATGGTATGAATTTGTATGAATATTCACTTTTTCTTCAAAGTCGCTGCCTCTTTTGGTGTTAAGATCTTTTTGAGGGCCCCACCATGCTTAGATGGTGGTGTTATGAAGCTCAATGCACTAGATTTTTCTAGTGTTTTTCTGATGAGGGGGGGTCTTTTGGGAACAATTGATCTTTTATCAATTGCCCCCTCCCGTTGAGGCCTAGGGATGGTGGTAGTCCCTGCCTCCTCTTCCATCGGCTGGTGTATCTCTTCCGACTCAACGCCGGAAGGTGCACCCTGTGAGGGTACACTAAGTTGTGACGCACTAACCGATGGAGCTACAAGATGTCCTTTTCCGACATCTATAGCATGCTGCTTTATTCTTGCGAGGTGATCGTCTGCCTGTGAAGTCTTAGATTCTGGTTTATGTTTCTGCAAGCTTTGCCCTGCCTTGGAATAATTATAATTAGGATCTAGGTCAATCCTTCGCCTGGGCGATGATCTGGGTGAAGGAGATCTAGGTCCAGCCATCTGAGACAGGACTGAGGCATAACTTGCCCCAGCAGCCTGTTCAGCTATACGGCGTGCTTGGGGAAAGGAGATATCCTTGGTGGTCTTTAACTTCAGGATCTCTTTCTCTAGCTGCCATTTGGGACAGCCACGGTGATAGGCTGGCCCATCACCTCCACAATTAACACAATATGACTGTTTCTGACATGGTGAGTCACGGGAATGAACGTGTTCCCGTGACCCACAATTGGCGCAGGTTGCTTTGGCGCGGCAGGAGCCGCTAAAATGGCCAAATCGCTGGCAATTATAACATCGTTTTGGGTTCGGGATGTAGGGACGTACCCTACACCACTCGAACCCTATGCTGACCCTATCAGGCAACACTGTGCCATCAAAGGTCAGAGTCAGTAGCTGTCGTGAATATCTGGGGGGCTGGCGGTGAATGTGGATGACATTGTAGTCATTCAGCCAGTCCCTCAGTTCGTCATCGGAGCAGAGACTGCTCTCATGAGATGTCACAACCCCCTTGCAAGAGTTGAAGAACCGATGGGGCTCCACCTTTACAGGGGTACCCGCAAAGGCCCTCAGCTCCAGCAATTTTAACGATTGGTCCTTGTGGGCAACCTGCACCAGCAAGGATGAACTCCTGAGCCTTCTCGTATTTTCAACGAAACCAATACTTTCTTTCAACGTTCGACAAATTGTTATGGCTGAGAGACGGGAAAACCCATCGTCACTGCCAGTAACAACAAGAAACTTAGGCCATGGCGTAGATATAACATCATAAGTTGTACTTGGATTGGCATCATCTCTAGATGAGCGGAAACTTTTACTTTGTCTGGAACCAGTAGCCAATTTTTCGACCTCAGCCTGGTTTACCGCTGAGGGACGCGCACCTTGTTCACCCGGGGGACGTGCGAGCCGGTCTGAAATTGTCGATTCGGACATATTCATTTTTGTTTCCCCTGTTTGGTAGGGGACACACCCTCCTGTAAAGCTGGAGCAGCTTGTGCAATGCGCACGGTCCTGTTTTAGCCACTGGGGATAGAGGACTTCACCCCAAGTGTTTCCACCCTCGCCGCGTGGAGGCCCAGGACCTTCGAGGGCCCATGGCAATGAGACGAAGGATGAAACAGCCATCCAACTTAGGCCCGACCGGCACGGATCCAGGTCACTTCATTGCAATTTTCAACCTGAATACAGCGTTTGGTGGCACTGCTTTCTGTGGTAAATGCTACACAAGCTACGAAAAGAAGGTTGGACGCCAAGGTTGTGGCCAATGTTTCTGCTGCAGGAGAGATGATTGCACGGAGGTGTCTGGGGAGTCGATAGCTTGTCGTATTTGTAAAATGGAGTTCAAGTCGCTGGCCTGTTACGACCTCCATCGAGGCAATGGTGTGTGCAGAGAGACACACCGCTGCATAGAGTGCAGCATATACCATAGACGATGCGGACACCGCTGCGATTACAGGAAATGTGACGTTTGTCAGGAGTTGGTGTCAGGTGTTCAGTTTTGCTATATTCACCAAAGGAAACCTGCATCCATCTCTTCGAAATACATTCATGCAGATTTCGAAGCTGATCCAACTGGGGCTAGGCACTATCCTAATTTGGCTCATTGGCAATGCGAACACTGCGAGACTGTGAGTTACCATGACATGCCTCGATGCGTGCACTGTAGTTCACAGATCGGTCAGCACAAGCGTGGGGATGACCTCCGCATGGTGCGCAAGTCCGCTCCGGAGTGCGGGAGAAGGGGTGTTGACTTCTTCGGAGATGAAGCCTCAGCCGATTTCTGCTCCTTCATCTTCGGAAAATAATTCAAAGACTACACTCTCCTCTTCCACAACGGGCAGGCTTATGACTGCTACTTCATAGCATGCTACCTGTTTGACTTGTTAGGTAAGATGCCCAAGGTGATCTACAGAGGGAGTAAGATTGTCTGTATAGACACGGGGAAGTTCAGGGTAATAGACACTCTTAACTTCCTCACCTTCCCACAGGCACAAATACCCAAGGTTTTTCGGTATTAAGGACATCCGCAAGGGTTACTTCCCGATATTCTTCAACCAGAAGGGTGGGGTGGGTGATTAGGGCTTTACTTCCTGTATTTCTGCACCAGTTGGGCTAATTAGGACAGGCAGAGACCATGGCAATGAGATGAGGGATGAAACAGCCATCCAACTTAGGTTCGACCGGGAATTGAACCCGGGACCCAGCGGTTGGAAGCCCAGAGCGCTACCTCTGAGCTATGCCCCCGCCCTCAAACAGAAGGAGAATTGGGATTTTGTTGGAAAAATGCCTCATCCTTACTGCTACGGAGTCAACAAACACCATGAAGCCAAAGGCCAGAGAAGAGTTTCTTCGATGGTACAAAAAGCAGAAAGGAAAGACATTTGATTTAAGTAAACAGCCATCCAACTTAGGCTTGACCGGCTATCGAACCCGGGACCCAGCGGTTGGAAGCCCAGAGCGCTACCTCTGAGCTAGGCCCCCGCCCTTGAGCTACCGATCACGGGAGAGTCTGGATTCCCTGTACCACCGCACCATGAGTCGTTTGATGTACCTCAGGGATGAGCTGAAACTAGAAGTGAGAGGGATCTAGGAGTGTGACAAATTCAACAAAATACTCAGGGATGACCCACGTCTCCAGATGCTCTCAGAAGAGTTGGACTTGACCCTCGTCGTGGGTTTTATGACGCACCAATACCGTAAAACTTTACCAGGAGGCTAAAGACAGGAAAAAAATTGGGAACGTTGACATTTGCTCGCTGTACCCAATGGTCCTGAAGAACGTCTTCCCTGTGGGAAAACCCGAGGTGATCGATGATCCTGGTATGACGGATATCAGTCAGTTCTTTGGCCTGATCAAGGCCAGGGTACGGCCTCCGAGAGGGCTGTAGCATCCATGCCTGCCGCACAGGGTCATAACTAAACATTAACTAAGCTATACATTTGTATATAATTTTGTATTTTCCATGACAATTACAAGTGTGGAGCAGCTGAAGTTGATAGACAATGCAGGATGACCTGGCCTCATAGTGCACTTGTTATTCACTTGAAGAGGCAAGCTACTTTGTAACCTACTGAAGCTACAAATAAAGAATGTCTGTTTTTGTCATATTTCATGTCAAAATAATCTATTTTCTACACTTCGCATTTTAGGTATAGAAATGATGGAAGCAAGGTGACTGATCCTGTGCTACAGTAGGGGCATGCACGGCATTGGCAGCAACAGATGTTGAATCATCACAACAAATTCCAAACTCAGAGGAGAGAGAATCACACACAGAGGTAGAAGTAGAGTGTGTGTGTGTGTGTGATTAGGGCTTTACTTCCTGTATTTCTGCACCAGTTGGGCTAATTAGGACAGGCAGAGACCATGGCAATGAGACGAAGGATGAAACAGCCAAACAACATAGGCTTGACCGGGAATAGAACCCAGGACCCAGCGGTTAGAAGCCCAGAGCGCTACCTCTGAGCTAGGCCCCCGCCCAGGTAGAAGTAGAGAATGAAATTGTACTTTCAATGTCCTGTGCAAACAAGGAGAAGGAAACTTAAACCGGTGTGTACCACTATAGTTTTCCGGGTTTCACAAAATATGTTAAATACTGTATAATTAGCTCTTACTCTGCAATATGCACTGTTCCAAAATGCTATGCATGTTTGCAGGAAAATCTAACAAGAGAAGGAATTACCACTAATTTGGGTAAAGTAAATACCATAAAACCCTTGCTTTCACTCTCCTTTGCCCTGCCTTATGTTAATAAACTGATTTTTTTTTTTTTTTCATTACAGTATGTGTTTTTGTTTCTGTTTTGCCATGTATTCATTGTATAAATATATATGTTGTTATTTTTGTTGTAAATAAATTCTGAGTTCTGAATGCTGCCTCCAGCTCCAACAACAGAGCATACAGTGAGGATGTGCCTCTTTTCTGCACAACAAGCCTGTTCATTTTGTCAAACATGAAATGCAGCATTGACAAGAAGCTGAACACCTTACAGAGGGCATTGGGGCATCATCCAAAGATGGTACATTCTTAGTGAACAGTGCTACCTATCCTGGCAGACGCTATGAAGTTATATTTGATAACGGCAATGGATATCCGAATTGCCAATGCGTTGACTGGAAACGTCACCACTATCCGTGCAAACACATGCTAGCTGTGAACTTCCTTTGCACTATTGGGAAAGTCTGCTAGAGATGTTTTAGACACAATGTCTTTATAAACTTGCATAATTTGCAAACAGAAGCCCGACAAATACTTCATACATCAGACAGAAGAACAGACGAGGGCACAGATGCAGATCTTTTGCAAGAGCAGTCCAAAGAAGCAGTCAGTCATAGCAGCAGGCCCATTCCGCCCAACTCAAGTTCAGAAAAAGATAAAGCAAGTCACTGACAGATGTTTAAGAGGAAATTAGTTGTTTGATGAGTGGCTGTAAAATACTTATGTGGTTTTTATAGTAGATTTTTTTGTCATGTGTCATAACTGGAACTGTTATATGCTTTAATTAAACATTCCTCTTAAATAATTTATTTTAGCTTGTGCTGATGGCTAGGAGAGCGAGAAGCACTATAAAATCAATTTCAGACCTCTCTCATGTTTGTACAAATGTGGACATCATGTCAGATGTACAAAAACATTTGCAAGAACTGCAGAGACTTACGCATGATTGTTCTGACCATGAATGTACATTTCTAAAGGAGCCAAGACCATCAGTTTTTAACTATCTCTTTTACTTCAGACACTTGCAAGAAATGTAATTGGAAATTAAGGCCCACCCTCGAAGAATGCCACCAGGTTAACCTTTCTGTTGTATGTATGAATTCACAGATATATATAGCTTGTCACACTTTGCTATGAAATGTTGACAGAGACTCTTGTTTGAAATTTGAATTAGTTGTTGTGTTTTGCTAGGTCCCAATGCAAGTCTGTGTTAAATTCTTGAGGAGGAATTTCTGTGTTAGAACTCGCATGGCTTCAAGTGTCGTAATAGACAGTAAATATAGAAAATATTCCCTAACATAACAAAGGTAACATAAAAGTACTTACAGTGGATATCATACAGATATAAACTATTGAGATGGAACTCAGTATCTGAAGGGATATTACATCTCAATCACACTATATCTTTGGCTGGTAAAGTCCACCAGGTGCTGTAGTCCCTGCCACCAGGAGCACGCTGCATTGGCAGATGTCCACACTACATCACGCGCTGCATACTTTTGTAGCTGATGTGGCATAACTAAACATTAGCTAAGCTATTCATTTGTATATAATTTTGTATTTTCCATGACAATTACAGGTGTGGAGCAGCTGAAGTTGATAGACAATGCAGGATGACCTGGCCTCATAGTGCACTTGTTATTCACTTGAAGAGGCAAGCTACTTTGTAACCTACTGAAGCTATAAATAATGTCTGTTTTCGCATATTTCATGTTGAAATAATCTATGTTCTACACTTTGCATTTTAGGTATAAAAATGATGGAAGCAAGGTGACCGATCCTGTGCTACAGTAGGGGCATGCATGGCATTAGCAGCAGATGTTAAATAATCACAACAAATTCCAAACTCAAGAGGAGAGAGAAACACACACAGAGGTAGAAGTAGAGAAGGAAATGTACTTTCAATGTCCTGTGCAAACAAGAAGGAAACTTAAACCGGTGTGTACCACTATAGTTTTCCGGGTTTCTCAAAATATGTTAAATACTGTATAATTAGCTCTTACTCTGCAATATGCACTGTTCCAAAATGCTATGCATGTTTGCATGAAAATCTAACAAGAGAAGGAATTACCACCAATTTGGGTGTGTGTGTGTGTGTGTGTGTGTGTGTGTGTGTGATTAGGGCTTTACGTCCTGTATTTCTGCACCAGTTGGGCTAACTAGGACAGGCAGAGACCATGGCAATGAGATGAAGGATGAAACAGCCATCCAACTTAGGCTCGACTGGGAATCGAACCCGGGACCCAGCGGTTGGGAGCCCAGAGCGCTACCTCTGACCTAGGCCCCCGCCCTCCACCAATTTGGGTAAAGTAAATACCATAAAACCCTTGCTTTCACTCTCCTGTGCCCTGCCTTATTTTAATAAGTCAGATTTTTGTTTCATTACAGATGTGTTTTTGTTTCTGTTTTGCCATGTATTCATTGTATAAATATATATGTTGTTATTTTTGTTGTGTGTGTGTGTGATTAGGGCTTTACGTCCTGTATTTCTGCACCAGTTGGGCTAATTAGGACAGGCAGAGACCATGGCAATGAGACGAAGGATGAAACAGCCATCCAACTTAGGCTCGACCGGGAATCGAAACCCGGCACCCAGCGGTTGGAAGCCCAGAGCGCTACCACTGAGCTAGGCCCCCACCTCCGTTATTTTTGTTGTAAATAAATTCTGAGTTCTGAATGCTGCCTCCAGCTCCAACAAGAGAGCATACAGTGAGGATGTGCCTCTTTTCTGCACAACAAGCCTGTTCATTTTGTCAAACATGAAATACAGCATTGGCAAGAAGCTGAACTACTTACAGAGGGCATTGAGGCATCATCCAAAGATGGTACATTCTTAGTGAACAGTGCTACCCATCCTGGCAGACGCTATGAAGTTACATTTGATGACGGCAATGGATATCCGAATTGCCAATGCATAGACTGGAAACGTCACCACTATCCGTGCAAACACATGCTAGCTGTGAGCTTCCACTGCACAATAGGGAAAGTCTGCTAGAGATGTTTTAGACACAATGTCTTCATAAACTTGCATAATGTGAGTCCAGAAGCCGCCCGACAAATACTTCATACATCAGACAGAAGAACAGACGAGGGCACAGATGCAGATCCTTTGCAAGAGCAGTCCAAAGAAGCAGTCAGTGATAGTGGTGGACCCATTCCACCCAACTCAAGTTCAGAAAAGATAAAGCAATTCACTGATAGACGTTTCAGAGGAAATTAGTTGTTTGGTGAGTGACTGTAAAATACTTTTGTTGTTTTTATAGTAGATTTTTTATGTCATGCATCATGACTGGAACTGTTATATGCTTTAATTAAACAATCCTCTCAATTAATTTTTTTTAGCTTGCGCCGATGGCTAGGAGAGTGAGAAGCACTAAAAATCAATTTCAGACCTCTCTCATGTTGTCAGATGTACAAAAACGTTTGCAAGAACTGCAGAGACTTATGCATGACAGTTCTGACCATGAAGGTTCATTTCTAAAGGAGCCAAGACCATCAGTTTTGATTACTAACCATGGCTCTAAACTATGGCTAAGAAGAGGCAGCAGTATGTATACTTCAGAATCAATCCAACAATACATCTCTGGGTATGCCCAATTTATAGATTTGCTAGCATATTTAATGACAAAAGTAAGAAGAGGTCACAGTCAAAAGCAATGACTTCAGCAGTAAAGTGGATATAAACCATTTTATTCTAGCCATCACCGGTCAGTGATTATGATTTTAAACTTATATAATGTATCATGTACCCTTTACCCAGGTGCAAGTGCCATTCATCATACCAAGCTGAAAAAAGAATTCAGGAGTCCACATACCAGTGAGTTACTGTATTACTAGCTTTCTCATCTTGCCAAATATTTGACTGATGTGTATGTACCAATATCGAATCACCCAAAATTTGTCTTTTTCCTTTCACAGTGGGCAATTTACATGTGATGTCTGTAACTTGTCATTCCTTAACATGAGGGATTTGATTATGCACAACACCACATGCCAATCTGAAGGTACTTTAAACAATTATATACACACATTATTTCATTTTAAATTTATATAAATATAAAATATTTTTTGTCACAACATATTTCTACCTATATTTAATTGGGCATGTATCTATATATTTGTTTCGAAAATTGTATGACCATCATTATTTCATATAAGCAGCAAGGAATGATGATGCTTTACAAGAAGAGCAAAATATCTCACCTTTCAAGAAGATGAAAGCAGGAAATTTATATAATTTGCCCACATGGTTTGTTACTTAATTGCGTGCCATTTGGCTTCACTCATGCTAAGTATCTAACTTTCAGCTGCAGGGAATATCTGCAGAAGAAGACTGAGATCTGTGATTACACTAAACACGTGTATATAATTTAATTTCATGAAACTATCTCTTTTACTTTAGACACCTGCAGGAAATGCAATTGGAAATTAAGGCCTACCCTTGATGAATGCCACCAGGTTAACCTTTCTGTTGTATGTATGAATTCACAGATATAAAACCCAATGCAAGTCTGTGTTAAATTCTTGAGGAGGAATTTCTGTTAGAACTTGCATGGCTTCAAGTGTCGTAATAGCCAGTAAAAATAGAAAATATTCCCTAATAGAACAGAAGTAACATAAAAGTACTTACGGTGAAAATGATACAGATATAAACTATTGAGATGGAACTACGTATCTGAAGGGATATTATATCTCAATCACACTATATCTTTGGCTGGTAAGTGTGTGTGTGTGTCAGTTATTGTTTAACGCCTCATCATCTTTGGCTGGTAAAGTCCACCAGGTGCTGTATGTGTGTATGTTATTGTTTTACGCCTCATCAGCACCTGAGTGGGCTAATACCAGGTGCTGTAACTATATTAGGGTTTTTGTTAGTTTGTGATTAGGGCTTTACGTCCTGTATTTTTGCACCAGTTGGGCTAATTAGGACAGGTAGGGACCATGGCATAAGACGAAGGAGGAAACAGCCATCCAACTTAGGCTCGACCGACAATCGAACGTAGAGCGCTACGTCTGAGCTGGGCCCCCGCCTGAGGGCTGACCATGACATTACGTCTCGGGTATCTCGAGTACTCCGCTTTAAACTCACACCTTACAGCTGTCATGGTTTACCTAAGTAGGGCTCTCACACCTACCGAAGAACCAGATTACATAAACGGTTACTTAAGAGATTAAAAAACACCCAAGAACTGTTGCTCTCTCTCGTACTTCAGTGAGCTTGAGGCCCAGAACGCCTCAACTGAATTCATGGTCTGGAAGGATGTGGAGGACCCTCGCAATTGGGGCCCTCCTCGCAATTTCTCTGCAGGCGTCAGCTGATTCCGGTTGGATCGACCCTCGATGAAAGAATTGTGGTCGCATCTTCTTTACAAATGCTGTACATACTTGATGGCCGAAGAAACCGAACCTCTCACACTACCATCAGCCCACAACCAGATCATGAGGTACTTCCAAAGGATCCAAGAACCCCAGTTGCTGTATGAATTAGAGAGGATCATGAGCCAGCTCAGATATTTCGACACAGATAGACTCGGACATATAATTTGTGGAGTGACCAGGGATAGATCCCAGGGAGGAGTCTGCTTGAACCTCCAGTATGTCAGCGTCGAGGATGACATAATCGATGACCCTATATCCACTCTAGATTATAATGGACAGTTAAACGTCGATGTTGAAGTACTGGCTGAATCCGTTTTCTAGAGACTTATAGAGCCTATCTTATCCCTACTAGCTGTTTAATTCATCATGAAAGCCGTTTGTAACATTGTTTTTTTATAGAAAAATCATTCAAAGAGAGAAAAAAAAATCCAAAACGTAATACCATATGATGTTACATTTGTACTTTGTGGTGATAACTTTCTAGAACATTTTGTTTGACATCTCCTTAGCAATGAGCATGATTCTCATTGGTAATGTCAACTGTCTATGTACTGAATTTTAGTTCTCCGACAGTGTTAGGTGAGCTGTCATGCTGTTTGCTTTAAGAACTTATACCTGAATTATGCGGGTCTGTGGAGAGCATCTATCCCTGTCTCAGTAGTAAAGGTTCTGTGTGTGTGTGTGTGTGTGATTTGGGCTTTACGTCCTGTATTTCTGCACCATTTGGGCTAATTAGGACAGGCAGAGATCATGGCAATGAGACGAAGGATGAAACAGCCATCCAACTTAGGCTCGACTGGGAATCGAACCCGAGACCCAGCGGCTGGAAGCCCAGAGCGCTACATCTGAGCTAGGCCCCCGCCCAATGATGCAGAGAACTTGTTCAGCATTAGATTAGGCCAATAAGCTTTTAGAGAGGAACGGTGACACTTCGCTTGAGTTGAGCACAAGGTCTATAAAGGTCATAGTATTTGCAGGTCAGCACAGTCTTACCGGCCATCAAAGGGCTGACTACCATTGTTGAGTGTGTGTGTGTTATTGTTTAACGCCTCATCAGCACCTGAGTGGCCTATGTTGAAGAAGGACTCTCGAATTTAAACATACCCGGTCCAGTAGTTGATTCGTACTCATCATTGATTTGTTGTTTCGTCCTTTAACACATGTTTACCTATTTACAGAATGGTGGAAGATACCATCCGTGAGCTACGACTCCTCCAGCAGGTGTGTACATCACAAGGTGAGGCGGATGAAGAAAACCACGAGTCATCGAGGAGAGGGCCGTGACACAGTGGCTGTGATAGAAGAACCTTACCGAGTACACAAGCAAGGTGAGGAGAGCATGGATTATGACCCTTCCGAGAGTCAAGAGAGGAAGGTTGAGGCTAGCAATAGGGTCGTAGTCACGAGGGAGAAGGTGAGGCGTTAAACAATAACTCACACACACACACACACACACACGAGGGAGAAGGAGAAGAAGGAGGACGAGTAGGAGATGTTTACATGCATGGAGGACGAAGCCCTGCTGATTTTGGAGCTGACTCTCCGGAAGGTAAGAGGCGTTATATCTATTAAGGAACACCCCTTGTAAGAAGTGGTGGGTGGGTGGGATTAGGGATTTACGTCCTGTGTTTCTGCACCAGTTGGGCTAATTAGGACAGGCAGGGACCATGGCAATGAGACGAAGGATGAAACAGCCATCCAACTTAGGCTCGACCGGGAATCGAACCTGGGACCCAGCGGTTGGAAGCCCAGAGCGCTACCTCTGAGCTAGGCCCCCACCCCCTTTGTAAGAAGTGAAAATCTTTCTGTCTCAAAAGGTGATGTTTTATTCTCTCCGCATATTAGAGAGTGGACCAAGCTCTGGTTTACCATACAAACAGGGTGTTGGAGTTGAGTCGACTCTCCAGAGCCTTCTCGGGCAAAAGGAAGAGGGAGCAGAGCTCACGATTGAAGTAGAGGTCAAACGTCTCCTTACAGAGTTGCGAGTAGAGCCATACCTTGCTTAACATGTACCAATTGACTGAACGTGGTCAGTGAGAGTATATATAGAGTATATTTTGACCGGTCTTGGAACACAACCTTAGCCAATATCTTTGCAGAAGTTACGGAGCTGGTCGAGAGTATAATAGATAGGCTTAACGATGCTTACAAACGGACGGATCTGGTCAGGTTCTTCATTTCTAATATTGCCTTCTTCAGTCCTCAGTCCATCGGTTTGATGCCACTGAGAGACCTGACAATAGGACATGTCATGACTCATTTAGAACAGATTCTGCAATCGGATCACCTTGATGAACCCCTGGAAATCTATGTCGCAGTGATAAGGAACCCCACGGGTGCAGGCAGACCTCTTGATCCGAGGCAGTTGTTTAACAGCAAAGACTATCCTATTAAGGCCAAGAGAAGCTTTTCTTCTACCAACAAAGATAAGCTGTGCCAGGCCAGAGCTATCATACTGTCCCTTGCCAAGTTAGAGTTGCGATGGATAGAGGATAAAACCTCTCACGATTATGGTGGTGGATTAGGGCTTTACGTCCTGTATTTCTGCACCTGATGGGCTAATTAGGACAGGTAGGGACCATGGCAATGAGACAAAGGATGAAACAGCCATCCAACATAGGCTCGACCGGGAATCGAACCCGGGACCCAGTGGTCGGAAGCCCAGCACGCTACCACTGAGCTAGGCCCCCACCCCTCTCACGATTACAAAAGAGCCAGAAAGAACCTGGATAAGCTGCAAAACAGCAAAAGAAAAGGTTCAAAGGAGAGGCAGAGATTCTCCATCACAACACAGGCCTCGAGCTAGATTATATCCTGAACTTCGAGGACATTGCTGCTTTCGAGTGTGAGGTGAACGCCCAGATAGTGGTGTTTTCTCAACACGAACCAGTATTTGTTGGGTGCGAGGTGGGTGGGTGGGTGATTAGGGCTTTACGTCCTGTATATCTGCACCAGTTGGGCTATTTAGGACAGGCAGAGACCATGGCAATGAGACGAAGGATGAAACAGCCATCCAACTTAGGCTCGACCGGCACGGATCTAGGTCACTTCATTGCAATTTTCAACCTGAATACAGCGTTTGGTGGCACTGCTTTCTGTGGTAAATGCTACACAAGCTACGAAAAGAAGGTTGGACGCCAAGGTTGTGGTCAATGTTTCTGCTGCAGGAGAGATGATTGCACGAAGGTCTCCGGGGAGTCGATAGCTTGTCGTATTTGTAAAAGTGAGTTCAAGTCGCTGGCCTGTTACGACCTCCATCGAGGCAACGGTGTGTGCAGAGAGACACACCGCTGCATAGAGTGCAGCATATACTATAGACGAAGCGGACACCGCTGCGATTACAGGAAATGTGACGTTTGTCAGGTGTTCAGTTTTGCTATATTCACCAAAGGAAACCTGCATCCATCTCTTCGAAATACATTCATGCTGATTTCGAAGCTGATTCTACTGGGGCTAGGCACTATCCTAATTTGGCTCATTGGCAATGCGAACACTGCGAGGCTGTGAGTTACTGTGACATGCCTCGATGCGCGCACTGTGGATCCTCATGTGCCAAATGTAGTTCACGGATCGGTAAGCACAAGCGTTGGGATGACCTCCGCATGGTGCGCAAGTCCAATCCGGAGTGCGGGAGGAGGGGTGTTGACTTCTTTAGAGATGAAGTCTCAGCCGATTTCTGCTACTTCATCTTCGGAAAAGAATTCAAAGACTACACTCTCCTCTTCCACAACGGGCAGGCTTATGACTGCTACTTCATAGCATGCTACCTGTTTGACTTGTTAGGTAAGATGCCCAAGGTGATCTACAGAGGGAGTAAGATTGTCTGTATAGACACAGGGAAGTTCAGGGTAATAGACACTCTTAACTTCCTCACCTTCCCACAAGCACAAATGCCCAAAGTTTTCGGTATTAAGGACATCCGCAAGGGTTACTTCCTGATATTCTTCAACCAGAAGGAGAATTGGGATTTTGTTGGAAAAATGCCTCATCCTTACTGCTACGGAGTCAACACCATGAAGCCAAAGGCCAGAGTTAAGTATGCAAGGTGTGTTGTAGTGTGGACATCTGCCAATGCAGAGAGCTCCTGGTGGTCTGTGTGTGTGTGTGTGTGTGTGTGATTAGGGCTTTACGTCCTCTATTTCTGCACCAGTTGGGCTAATTAGGACAGGCAGAGACCATGGCAATGAGACAAAGGATGAAACAGCCATCCAACTTAGGCTTGACCGGCTATCGAAACCCGGGACCCAGCGGTTGGAAGCGCTACCTCTGAGCTAGGCCCCCGCCCTTGAGCTCCTGGTGGTATAGGGTGGCCTACGGGTGCCAAGCCCCGGGAACCTGTATTAAGCACCCGATCACGGAAGAGTCTGGATTCCCTGTACCACCGTACCATGAGTCGTTTGATGTACCTAAGGGATGACTTCAAACTAGACGTGAGAGGGATCTGGGAGTGTGACAAGTTCAACAAAATACTCAGGGATGACCCACGCTTCCAGATGCTCTAAGAAGAGTTGGACTTGACCCTCGTCGTGGGTTTTATGACGCACCAATGCCGTAAAACTTGACCAGGAGGCTAAAGACAGGAAAAACATTGGGTACATTTGCTCGCTGTACCCAATGGTCCTGAAGAACGTCTTCGCTGTTGGAAAACCCAAGGTGATCGATGATCCTGGTATGACGGATATCAGTCAGTTCTTTGGCCCGATCAAGGCCAGGGTACGGCCTCCAAGAGGGCTGTATCATCCATGCCTGCCCCACCGGGTCATAACTAAACATTAACTAAGCTATACATTTGTATGGTGGGATGGGTGATTAGGGCTTTACGTCCTGTATTTCTGCACCAGTTGGGCTAATTAGGACAGGCAGGGACCATGGCAATGAGACGAAGGATGAAACAGCCATCCAACTTAGGTTCGACCGGGAATCAAACCCGGGACCCAGCGGTTGGAAGCCCAGAGCGCTACCTCTGAGCTAGGCCCCCGCCCTCTATACATTTGTATAAAATTTTGTATTTTCCATGACAATTACAAGTGTGGAGCAGCTGAAGTTGATAGACAATGCAGGATGACCTGGCCTCATAGTGCACTTGTTATTCACTTGAAGAGGCAAGCTACTTTGTAACCTACTGAAGCTATAAATAAAGAATGTCTGTTTTTGTCATATTTCATGTCAAAATAATCTATTTTCTACACTTCGCATTTTAGGTATAGAAATGATGGAAGCAAGGTGACTGATCCTGTGCTACAGTAGGGGCATGCACGGCATTAGCAGCAACAGATGTTGAATCATCACAACAAATTCCAAACTCAGAGGAGAGAGAATCACACACAGAGGTAGAAGTAGAGAAGGAAATTGTACATTCAATGTCCTGTGCAAACAAGGAGAAGGAAACTTAAACCGGTGTGTACCACTATAGTTTTCCGGAATTCACAAAATATGTTAAATACTGTATAATTAGCTCTTACTCTGCAATATGCACTGTTCCAAAATGCTATGCATGTTTGCAGGAAAATCTAACAAGAGGAGGAATTACCACCAATTTGGGTAAAGTAAATACCATAAAACCCTTGCTTTCACTCTCCTGTGCCCTGCCTTATTTTAATAAGTCTGATTTTTTTTTTTCATTAGAGTATGCGTTTTTGTTTCTGTTTTGCCATGTATTCATTGTATAAATATATATGTTGTTATTTTTGTTGTAAATAAATTCTGAGTTCTGAATGCTTCTTCCAGCTCCAACAACAGAGCATACAGTGAGGATGTGCCTCTTTTCTGCACAACAAGCCTGTTCATTTTGTCAAACATGAAATGCAGCGTTGGCAAGAAGCTGAACTACTTACAGAGGGCATTGAGGCATCATCCAAAGATGGTACATTCTTAGTGAACAGTGCTACCCATCCTGGCAGACGCTATGAAGTTACATTTGATGGCGGCAATGGATATCCGAATTGAGCTTCCACTGCACAATTGGGAAAGTCTGCTAGAGATGTTTTAGACACAATGTCTTCATAAACTTGCATAATGTGAGTCCAGAAGCAGCCCGACAAATACTTCATACATCAGACAGAAGAACAGACGAGGGCACAGATGCAGATCCTTTGCAAGAGCAGTCCAAAGAAGCAGTCAGTGATAGTGGTGGACCCATTCTACCGAACTCCAAGTTCAGAAAAAGATAAAGCAATTCACTGATAGACGTTTCAGAGGAAATTAGTTGTTTGGTGAGTGACTGTAAAATACTTTTGTTGTTTTTATAGTAGATTTTTTATGTCATGCATCATGACTGGAACTGTTATATGCTTTCATTAAACAATCCTCTCAATTTATTTTTTTTAGCTTGCGCCGATGGCTAGGAGAGTGAGAAGCACTAAAAATCAATTTCAGACCTCTCTCATGTTTGTACAAATGTGGACATCATGTCAGATGTACAAAAACGTTTGCAAGAACTGCAGAGACTTATGCATGACAGTTCTGACCATGAAGGTTCATTTCTAAAGGAGCCAAGACCATCAGTTTTGATTACTGTGTGTGTGTGTGAGTTATTGTTTAACGCCTCATCAGCACCTGAGTGGGCTATGTAGAGGCTCTCTAGGTTAAGATTGATTATCTATATTTGGTAGTAGAAACCAGAAGCATATACAGTTTTGATTACTAACCATGGCTCTAAACTATGGCTAAGAAGAGGCAGCAGTATGTATACTTCAGAATCAATCCAACAATACATCTATGGGTATGACCAATTTATAGATTTGCTAGCATATTTAATGACAAAAGTAAGAAGAGGTCACAGTCAAAAGCAATGACTTCAGCAGTAAAGTGGATATAAACCATTTTTTTCTAGCCATCACCGGTCAGTGATTATGATTTTAAACTTATATAATGTATCATGTACCCTTTACCCAGGTGCAAGTGCCATTCATCATACCAAGCTGAAAAAAGAATTCAGGAGTCCACATACCAGTGAGTTACTGTATTACTAGCTTTCTCATCTTGCCAAATATTTGACTGATGTGTATATACCAATATCGAATCACCCAAAATTTTTCTTTTTCCTTTCACAGTGGGCAATTTACATGTGATGTCTGTAACTTGTCATTCTTTAACATGAGGGATTTGATTATGCACAACATCACATGCCAATCTGAAGGTACTTAAAACAATTATATACACATATTATTTCATTTTAAATTTATATAAATATAAAATATTTTTTGTCACAACATATTTCTACCTATATTTAATTGGGCATGTATCTATATATTTGTTTCGAAAATTGTATGACCATCATTATTTCATATAAGCAGCAAGGAATGATGATGCTTTCCAAGAGCACAATATCTCACCTTTCAAGAAGATGAAAGCAGGAAATTTATATAATTTGCCCACATGGTTTGTTACTTAATTGCATGCCATTTGGCTTCACTCATGCTAAGTATCAAACTTTCAGCTGCAGGGAATATCTGCAGAAGAAGACTGAGATCTGTGATTACACTAAACACGTGTATATAATTTAATTTCATGAAACTATCTCTTTTACTTTAGACACCTGCAGGAAATGCAATTGGAAATTAAGGCCTACCCTTGATGAATGCCACCAGGTTAACCTTTCTGTTGTATGTATGAATTCACAGATATAAAACCCAATGCAAGTCCGTGTTAAATTCTTGAGGAGGAATTTCTGTGTCAGAACTCGCATGGCTTCAAGTGTCCTAATAGCCAGTAAATATAGAAAATATTCCCTAGTAGAACAGGAAGTAACATAAAAGTACTTACGGTGAAAATGATACAGATATAAACTATTGAGATGGAACTACGTATCTGAAGGGATATTATATCTCAATCACACTATATCTTTGGCTGGTAAAGTCCACCAGGTGCTGTATGTGTGTGTGTTATTGTTGAACGCCTCATCAGCACCTGAGTGGGCTAATACCAGGTGCTGTAACTACATTAGGGTTTTTGTTAATTTGTGATTAGGGCTTTATGTCCTAGATTTTTGCACCAGTTGGGCTAATTAGGACAGGTAGGGACCATGGCATAAGACGAAGGAGGAAACAGCCATCCAACTTAGGCTTGACTGGGAATCGAACCCGGGACCCAGCGGTTGGAAGCCCAGAGCGCTACCTCTGAGCTGGTCCCCCGCCTGAGGGCTGACCATGACATTATGTCTCGGGTATCTCGAGTACTCCGCTTTAAACTCACACCTTACAGCTGTCATGGTTTACCTAAGTAGGGCTCTCACACCTACCGAAGAACCAGATTACATAAACGGTTACTTATGGGAGATTAAAACACCAAGAACCGTGGCCTCTCTCTTGTACTTCAGTGAGCTTGAGGCCCAGAACGCCTCAACCGAATTCATGGTCTGGAAGGATGTGGAGGACCCTCGCAATTGGGGCCCTCCTCGCAATTTCTCTGCAGGCGTCAGCTGATTTCGGTTGGATCGACCCTTGATGAAAGAATTGTGGTCGCATCTTCTTTACAAATGCTGTACATACTTGATGGTCGAAGAAACCGAACCTCTCACACTACCATCAGCCCACAACCAGAGAGGTACTTCCAAAAGATCCAAGAACCCCAGTTGCTGTACGAATTAGAGAGGATCATGAGCCAGCTCAGATATTTCAACACAGATAGACTCGGACATATAATTTGTGGAGTGACCAGGGATAGGTCCCAGGGAGGAGTCTGCTTGAACCTCCAGTATGTCAGCGACGAGGATGACATAATCGATGACCCTATATCCACTCTAGATTATAATGGACAGTTAAACGTCAATGTTGAAGTACTGGCTGAATCCGTTTTCTAGAGACTTATAGAGCCTGTACTATCCCTACTAGCTGTTTAATTCATCATGAAAGCCGTTTGTAACATTGTTTTTTTTTTTAGAAACATCATTCAAAGAGAGAAAAAAAAATCCAAAAGGTAATACCATGTGTTGTTACATTTGTACTTTGTGGTGATAACTTTCTAGAACATTTTGTTTGACATCTCCTTAGCAATGAGCATGATTCTCATTGGTAATGTCAACTGTCTATGTAAGAAAAGAAGCCCTTTGACAGGTACTGAATTTTAGTTCTCCGACAGTATTAGGTGAGCTATCATGGTGTTTGTTTAAAGCACTTACACCTGAATTATGCGGGTCTGTGGAGAGCAACTATCCCTGTCTCAGTAGTAAAGGTTCTGTGTGTGTGTGTGTGTGTGTGTGTGTGTGTGTGTGTGTGTGTGTGTGTGTGTGTGTGTGTGTGTGTGTGTGTGATTTGGGCTTTACGTCCTGTATTTCTGCACCAGTTGAGCTAATTAGGACAGGCAGAAACCATGGCAATGAGACGAAGGATGAAACAGTCATCCAACTTAGGCTCGACCGGGAATCGAACCCGGGACCCAGCGGTTGGAAGCCCAGAGCGCTACATCTGAGGTAGGCCCCCGCCCAATGATGCAGAGGACTTGTTCAGCATTAGATTAGGCAATAAGCTTCTAGAGAGCAACGGTGACACTTTGCTTGAGTTGAGCACAAGGTCTATAAAAGTACGCTAGCGTCTGATCCAATGGACATATTATTTTCGTGTGTACAGTGGGTGGGTGGGTGATTAGGGCTTTACGTCCTGTATTTCTGCACCAATTGGGCTAATTAGGAAAGGCAGATACCATGGTAATGAGACGAAGGATGAAACAGCCATCCAACTTAGGCTCGACCGGGAATCGAACCCGGGACCCAGCGGTTGGAAGCCCAGAGCGCTACCTCTGAGCTAGGCCTCCGCCCTCGTGTGTACAGTATCAGAGTGTCCTTGGGTAAAATATAAGTGCTCAGACGTACGTCGTCGTCACCCGAACCGGTCAGATTGTTGATGAGATACCCACGGGATGGTCGAGCGTCTTCGTAGGCTTCCAACAGTCTCTTCAGATTGCTCAGGAACATTTGACGTGACAGGTGGTGTATCTCTTGTAAATCTCTACAAGTTTTCATTAATATAAAGTAGCTCGAGTTCAGACTAATAGTGCGGGAGTACTTTGATTGGTGGAAATGTTTTGAGTGATCATGATGACAGATATACATCTGTTATATATATTACGTGTGAAGAGAGAGCACATCTCGGATTTACAAATTTCGTCCATAAGATCATCTAGAACGATGAGACTATGAGACTCCTTCTCTTCAGATCCTATGCTCTCTATCATTTCCTTACTTGGCAGTCCTTCGTGTAATGTGAGGTTGTTCAGCTCAGTTTCCAGTTCGCTGAAAGCCTTCTGATACACTGTGTACATGAGTGACGAGCTGCATAGTATTTGCAGGTCAGCACAGTCTTACCGGCCATCAAAGGGCTGACTACCATTATTGAGTGTGTGTGTGTTATTGTTTAACGCCTCATCAGCACCTGAGTGGCCTATGTTGAAGAAGGACTCTCGAATTTAAACATACCCGGTCCAGTAGTTGATTCCGAACTCCTCATTGATTTGTTGTTTCGTCCTTTAACACCCGTTTACCTATTTACAGAATGGTGGAAGATACCATCCGTGAGCTACGACTCCTCCAGCAGGTGTGTACATCGCAAGGTGAGGCGGATGAGAAAACCACGAGTCATCGAGGAGAGGGCCGTGACACAGTGGCTGTGATAGAAGAACCTTACCGAGTACACAAGCAAGGGGAGGAGAGCATGGATTATGACCCTTCCGAGAGTCAAGAGAGGAAGGTTGAGGCTAGCAATAGGGTCGTAGTCACGAGGGAGAAGGAGAAGAAGGAGGACGAGTAGATGTTTACACGCATGGAGGACGACGCCCTGCTGATTTTGGAGCCGACTCTCCGGAAGGTAAGAGGCGTTATATTTAGGTAAGTTTGTTTAACCAGTACATTTTATTGTTACTCTCATACATTTTCGTTGTCCAGATCTCTTTTGTGGAAATTAAGCATTAGTTCTACCTTTTCCTGCATGTTGACCAACTTTATTAGTGCTTTAAATTGTTCACTCGCGTGACAATAAATACCTCCACTATGCCCCCCATTTGAGAAGATCTAGCAACGCCACTGCCAAGCACAACACCACTTGACTCTTCCATTTTGGAGTCACAGATAAACTCAGGTACTCCGCTTTGAAATCCAGAAATGTATGTGATTTAATGCTAATTAATTCAAGTCCCTTCCATGTCATAAAGCATACAATTTATTATCAAGGCCACGGGCAAAATAAAAGGTGTTAGTCTTACTTGAAGCTAAGCAATCACAGAGAGATGTGGAGATCAGAAGACAACACAAATATGAAACATGTCAGGAGTGGGATGCTGTTCTCCTGCATGTTTTGAACATGCTGACATGCACTACAGCGACAACACTGAAGTGAAAGTGCTCGTGCAAACTCACCACAGAACAAAATGGTGACCACAGGATTCAAACTACCCAAATTACAAGTCAATGAAACCAACGCCTGCCAAGGGTGGAAAAAAAATCAAGGCGAGTTTCGAAATTATTTCGTCCCTGCTGGGATGAGCGACATTTCACAAGAACGTAAGGTTGCTGTTGTATAGTTTGGGCTATGGTCAGCTCACATTAAGACAATCCAAGGCCTTGGTCTTTCGGAGGCTGACCAGATCTGAAGGACTATGACAAGGGGTTGTCAAAAATTTGATGAACAGCCAAATTAACTTACCAAATTGCATATAAAAGAGATTTGATTCATGTTTGCAAACGGCACGCCAAACCATTGCAGAGTACATAACAGAGCTGAGGGAGATAGCTCGGATTGTGAATTTGGTACAACCGTCAATAAGCAATTGTGCAAACAGTTATCATCTGGAGTTAAAGACAGAGCATTGAGAGACAAACTGTGGGGTGATGATCTGCCACTAGACCATATAATTGCAAATGCCATATGCATGAGCAGTATTCATTACTTCAACAGCAGCATTGCTTGTAGGAAGACCTGTTTAACCCCTGTCACCTTAATTCATGAAATTCACATGCTACTTGAGCAGAACATTTTCTGGTGCACAAATCTAGGGCTTTTACAATTATGTGTTATCGAAAAAAAAACATTTTAACCAGAACAGCATTGCTTACGTGAAGACCTGTTCAACCCCTCCCACCTTAATTCATGAAAATCACGTTATTTGAGCAGAACATTTTCTGGTGGACATCTCTTGGGCTATCACCATTGCTTTTTCAAATGACAATTATAACAGGAATTCTGAAATATATGCGTTGTTTCGAGGAAGACTTGTTTAACCCTTGCCATCTTAATGAAATTCACATGCTATGCATAGCTTAGCATTTTCAGGTCGGCACATTTCAGGATTTCAGCAGTCTTCTTTCAATCAAATTCCTCTCATTTCACTTTGATGACATTCACAGCCGAAGCATAACTGCAGGCTTTTAAAATATAGAGTTATAAGCAAAACATGACTTCTACTTGCAAGTTGCAACTGCAACATATTAAACATCTGAGGAGACTGGGTCAAGCCATTACACTGTATGTTCCAGTGGAAAGGAGTGACAGACCATGCAAGCTAATATTACATTGAAATAACTGAAGATTTGGTCCCAACCCCTTAACAGAAAAAATATTTATTACTGATACACTCAACAGCAATTCAAGCTCATTTATTTCACATATTTTACGGGGTAATAGAACTTCTCATATTGAAAAAATTCGATAAAGTAGTAAACTGGCTACATTAAATCATGGCAAAAACAATACTTGTTGATTTGGCAACATATTCAACATTATCCGGTGGAATGCTAATTTTTTTAAACTCAATACATGCCATCACCTGAAAAGTTCTATTTCCTCAAGATCAAAGGATATACATACACATCCGACAAAACATCCACACAATTAAGCAATTTCAAATTGCAATTATAAAACAATCACATAGCATGAGCTGTGGCCAACTAAGTAATGAAACAACCAGATCTACTAAAGAAAGGCGAAACGTTAAACATTGTAATTGGGAAGTTTACCTTCAGTCTTCCTGCTATATATAAACAATGTAATGACAAGATTGGATAACATGTGAAAACCAACTTGAATGATGTCTCTAAAATGGCTCAAATACACTATACAACTTGTCCGCAAGAGGAAGGCTAACACAGTCCACTGTTGCTGCCACCTGGTATGATATAGTATTAAATAGGCCTGAAATGATAAAACAAAATGGAAATAAGCTTTTTCAAAGACATCTAATGAGCTAAAGCAATCATGACATTCATATCTATAATAAGAGTTATGATTACAAAAGTGAACAAGGGAATCAATACATCTTTGTCACGAGTCTAATTTACAGCTCTCACCTACCTGTATTACACAAAACACTGCTCCAGCAAGGAAAGTAAATCCATATCTATATGCACCCCAGTCTTCTTCTTCCTTAGAAATAAAAACACTCAAATAATGTAATAAGTTCTGAACTGACAAGTCCACTCACCGAACATCAATAAGTGTTAATATTAAGCACTCACATCAAAATGCCAATATTCAGCTGACAGGTAAATAAAAGAGATTCCCAGCAAATGATAAAACAAGGTTGTAAACTTACATCAAAATGGCCATGGCCAATGATACTAATCCCCCTGAAGACATTCAACATTGCACAAAAAATGTTGACAGCAATTGATAGCATATGGTACCATGATGCAGGGATCATTTTCAGGGATGTCTTCACTGAAATAAAACAGCCATTAGAGTTATTATTATTGTACCTTATTGTACAATTCTTGGAATATTATGTACATGTATTGCACTGTGCTTTCATGTATTATGCATTATGCTTCCATGTATTATATTTAAAACAGACTCACAGTTAGTTGGAATTGTGTAGGCACTAGATCCAGGTTGACCATTGTGAACAAAACTAGTCCCATTAGATGCTCCCAAATCATCTTCTGTTATTTGATAAGGAGGTCTTAATTTGATTTCTTGGCTCAGGTCAGAGATATTTACTCTAGATGTTAGTGTTCGTGGATTGTTGTACCTGTGTTTGGCCTTATGAAGGAAATTACCTGAAATTGGGAAAAAATGTAGGATGAGATCGTAAAAACTTTAGAGTGGACAGAAAAGAATTGAACTCATTTTGGACACAGCCTAAACAAATAAAGCAGTATACAGTATTACCAACCAATGTCAGTGTATGCATAAGGTCGTCTAGTAGCAGCTACCTTCTCAGTATCATAAGTAACTAAAAATTCTCGCTGAATTTCACCCAAAAAGCAAAAGGTCAGCACAGTAGGGTAGCTTTCTTCAGTTAAAGCTAAGCAGGTGACAAATTGTGTGGAGATAAAGCTGGAATGAATATCAAAATATGTTTTAGGAAACTACAGTGAGGCTGGACATCAACATAACAGAGTAAGAATCACAAACTACACAATGAAAAATTGCACATAGTAGGATCCATAATAAATGTCGAGTTGTTTTTCAGTCCTATTCTATCCTCAATATCTAGAAGTAAGCAATAGACAGAAATGGTACTATCTGTATCAAGTCAAACTCCATCTTTCTAACCCATAAACACGACTCTCTGTACCAATTAACTTCAAGTTTCTTATCTTTCCGATGATAATATTTTGCCATCTTGTCACCATTATGGCCATCTCTTATGGTTACAGAGAAGCAGCAGCAACTAAAATGGACTATATAGCAAATTTTAAGTTAATTGTTACAGAGAAATATTTTTTTATCAGCAAAAAATTTGGGGTTTGACTTTTCATCACTTGTGTCTAGTTACTGTCCGTGGATTGTTGTACCTTTGTTTGGCCTCCAATTTAACGTCAAACTTGTCTTTTTCGCTGCTATGTGTCATGGCAAAATATTAGTGATAATCCCAAAAAAAAAGGGGCTATTTATTTTGGATCCTACTATAATTCAGTCGCGATATAAGAAACATTTCCAATGAAAAGAAATTCAACCATTGAATATGCACCAAACTATCATGTATAAAGGTCACTTTGATGCAATCTGAGTTTATATGAAGTTTTAAGTCTACATCAAAGCAAACAAGCACTTACTGTATATTGAAGCCCTCCAAAGCTAATGTGCATCGGTCAGGAAAAGAAGCTAATCTTCTTGATATCAGCTTAACAAACTTTTGGCACTCTTTGATTCTTGGCGTTTGCTCCACATCTGTAGTGGCTGCCAAAGGTAGCCCATCTACCACCCTGAACAGAGCAGCAAAAATGAGCATCTCCCCTTATTTCACTGAAAATACAATTCAAAATAAGTTTTTTTGTTTTTTTTACCATTATGATTATACTTTTCTAGATGAATGCAGTGCATATAACCACATCAGAATCATAGATGATCATGATTATCTACGGGAATATCCAGACATATATGGAGATATTGTTAACGATTTTATCATGCTGAATTATTATTTATAGGATGCAGGCCTAGAGATGACTAGAGATTGGCCACAAATGAAATCTACTGACAAGCCTTTCTCAAATGACTGGACCGAAAGTGTGATAGGGCGCCGCCATCTTTGTTCTAAATGAAATAAACTAGGGACTAAGAATTGACCTTTTGTTTTGTCAATTCAAGCCACTAATTAAACTGGCCACTAATTAAACTAGGTCAAACTGTGTGTTGTACAATAACTAGCAGTCGGCACTCAAAGCCTCCAGGAATGAATGAATGTCATTGTAAAACAGTATATCTTAATATATATGTGTAAAAACAAGAACATCTTCACACTCATGATGAAATAATACATATGCCTGTGGCCTCTACACACATTGCATTATCATATTATTGAATTAATATATTCAACTGACTATTACTTAGATGGACAATATAAATGCAGTGGCAAAAAATGCAGAGCTCAGTAAAACCAGGAAAGACCAAAATTTTCAGCAAATAAGAGATTAATTTGGGCCTCCCCTGTGTTGTACTTGAACATTTCCATGATGAAGTCACGGAATATGACTGAATCACGTAAATACTACTTGACTGAACAGTCATGCCTCATTGCTACTGGGTCTGAAGCTTAGCTTATATGATCAGCTGCCAGAGGCAGACATAATGATAAGATAAGGCTTGGAGTCCACACCATTTGGTAAACATTTAATATAAACACATATACCCCATGGATGGCACTTCCACTTCAACATCTCATGCAATCGACATCCAGCTGGGATGTGGGTGTCCAGACCGAGGATCAAACCTGGCACCCTCAGTACAGCTGGCGGAAGCCTTTAAAATTAGGCCACCCTGTTCCCAGCTGCTGGGATGAATACAGGTCATTTCGTAGACACGCAAAATCGTTGACATGCCAAGTCGTTGACACTTTTTAGGGTCAGCTACAATTTCGTTGACAAACCAACTCGTATAAATTTGTCAGGGACCAAGTCGTTGACAAACTTAAAAACGCTTAAACCAACTCGTTGACAGGTCATCGGTCATGACCACCACGTTGTCATGCAAAATCGTTGACAGCCAATTTGGCTATGTACCATTTCGTCGACAATTCGGTAAACTCCAGGCAGAGTTTATCCACATTTTTACGTGGATCAGAAGTAGTTTAAGCGTTGCAAAGTGGCAGAATTTCTGCTATTTTATAATAAAAAAGATTTAAACCGAATGATTCTGTTTCTTTTGACTTGTTGTAAGGTGGCAGCACTGGCTTAATAACTACATAACAAACTGGGGCGACATCTGGCTAATTTGCGTGGACTAAAAAAAAAGTTGTCAACGAATTTGCGTGGACTAAAAAAAAAGTTGTCAACGAATTTGCGTGAACTAAAAAAAAATTGTCAACGAGATGGTATACCCACGAATTATTTTGTCAACGAGTGGGTCGTCCTCATGTCAACGGGTTGGTGTCAACGAATTTGCTGTCAACGATTTTGCGTGTCTACGAAGTGACTCGATACCGCTGGGATAGGCCACCCAGTTGTGGTGGCAAATGAGAGCCATTAGAAATAAATTTTCATGAGCTGAAGTAAATAGTCTTCGAAATGGCCCGGATTAAATTGTCAGACGTGTCAGTAGTAGTATATACCTTATGGCTGTCCTGAAATTCCGTGGTTATTATATTGACTTAATTTTACTGAGCCAATCAACTGGCATACTGTTGGCAGTGTTGCGTAAAATCAACAAGATTTGCAGCGCCCATACCATACGGTACGAGCCAGCTCGATTGCAATTAACTACGCGGGATGGTGTTTGGCTTCATGAATGGCAACAGACGAAACTATTTTACGTTTATCTACACTTCTAGAACATTTTGGACTCATACTTACGCAACATTAAGTACTTTTAAGCTCCGATTCCACTGCCGAAGCTCCCCTGACACGCATTCGTGTCTTCAACCGGAAGTTTTGGTTGCGGGTGTTGGTAATATCACGAACTGCTAAACGAAACAATTTCATGAAATGCAAGCAGCAAAATAATTTTTCCGAATAATTAAAACGATGATTAGACAGAAAAGTGCAAATTTATAGGAAATTGTATTAGGAGAAAAATTCAAAAGACATTTAAATTGAGTTATTAAATTAATGCGCCACGCTCAACAACGGGATCAGAATTCGCATTGTGCGACCGACCCATGAAAATTGAAAGATCATTGAACTGAAAACAGCACAGTGCAGTGACAGTAAACACAGACAAGATTGCGTGAACAACACCTGTACGAAAATGATGAGACGACACAGAAAGTCCAAAAACCCTACACCCGAAGAGGAATCCTCTTTACAGGATGATGAAGAATTTATCAGGAAACTAGAAGACACAGAGGAAAGATTTCGCAAGATCCTCAACCCAGGAGAATCCTATGTCATGGGCATCCAGAGTGTTTTGGTCTGGGAGAATCCAAAATACTCTGGCGTAGTTTTTGCCATTGTCAACATTATGTTTTGGTAGATATTGTTCATTAATGATATTCATTTGTACAGTCGCAGTCAGCGAATCTCGGGATTTTTTACAGATCTAGGAGTATGATTATGTTAGTATATGTAACTTGAATAATAGTACAAAATGTACATAATATTATACTGTAAAATAACTGAGTGATTTGCCTGTCGTCATAATCATTGGCCGAGCTAATACCAAATAATTTTCAAAACTGTCAAGTTAAATATTGAAATCCTTTTACTCATATTCACTATTTAAATCAGTGTCTTAAGCTTTCTTTGGAATTATATATCTTTATTTTATACAAATTTCATCATACTTGCTGCCACATGCTGTTTCAAGTTAATAGCCATATGTTATAAATTATCTCTACTAATATAGTACTATTATGAATAGAAATGTTTTGATTTGTTTTAGGTTGGCAACAAGAACACGTTTTTATCACCTGGTTGGCCTTACTGGTCTCTTAGTTGTATTCACAGACATGTGGACTTCAAAAATATGGCCAGAAATCAGAGGTTAGTACATTATATTATTCCCACACTGTTCAACATATTGTTCTGTGCAAATAAAATAATGAAGTTGTGAACTCATTGTATTGTTATCAATAAATTACCTTGTTGTGATATGCTTCACTGGTCTTTTTCAGTACCACCTCCCCCTAATGCAGACAATGAAGAGTAAGTTTTAGTTCTTTTCTGCTTTTCTTCTTTTTTATAATTTATTTTGCAACAACTTGCATGTTTAGAAATATTTATACTAATGTGCCACTTGTTGGAAGCAAAGAAAGGGTGACACTTAAATTCCTAGTGTACACAAATATGGTCACATTACTCACAAGTGAATTCTAATGTTCACTTATGGGTGACATATGGATCCATGGCTGGGACCCATATTAGTAACTTCAGGAGTGATACCTGTCAGACCGTCAATTATTAGGTTTGCCCTATATATATATTTACAACTGGCCTTGTGAAAAGTAAATATCAGGTTATTTTTGATAGTCTCCCTGGGTCATTGATTACTTGTAGTGGTTATTTACATAAGTACACTTGTTGCACATATTTGGCACCTTGCCAAGTTGCATGCTACACATGATCCCAGTTTGGAATTTACATAGAGCAGACCAGTGACTGTCATAAATGTCATTCATTCATTCCTTGCTCCATCGTTTGTTCAGTGCCATCATTGTCCTTTGCTACAAACAATGCATTGACATACATGTATGTCACAATGTGTATAACTGATGCTGGAGCTGGAAACAAAAGTCATCAGTTGTTCTGTTTCTGCTTTGTGTTTTAGCACAAACTAGGTGAATACTGACTTTAAAAAAAAGTTTATTTATATCAACAAATTCAGTAGAAAAGGTTGATACATTTATGCATATATATAGATGAATAGTCAATATCAGTATATAATTTTTTTAATATATAATTTTATAATTTTCTGACAGGGTTAAACTGTTTTCTTGCCATTGCTGTGCATTTACCAAGCAACCCAGCAGCCTTAATTTGTATTTTGGGAATTTCACAGAATGACGTTAATTGCGGAACTACAGGCATGAGCTGGCAATTTTAATCATTGAACAAGGCAGGATTAAAATTATTAAAAAAATCACTCCAAAAGACTGTACAATGATAATCAGTCAATGAGTCATAGTTTAAAACGAAGTCATTATTATCAACTCATCATATAGGGTGTCACTCAAGTGGTTACTGTAAGTGTCATATGTATTGATAACACATCAATTTTCTCATTGCGCAGATGTTTGGTGGTTTGTTATCAATTTGGAGATTATTCTGATAAACCTCTTTCGATATTGTTCAAGTGCTTTTGTTCCTAGTTATATTTTTAGAAACCAGTCCCATCTGGCAGGATAGTCCTTAGCTGACTAATGCCACTAGGACACATAACTTGTGGATTCATTGATTATAGCCCAGCAATGAAATTAAAATTAAGAATTGTCAATCCATCACAAATATTTGTTATTGCGAATGCATACCAATTTCATAATTGATTCTATAGGCCTGAGCTTCCATGAAAGCATTACCTTAGTGGCTTGCATTACACATATTACAAATGTGCAGTAGTACTAGAACCTCACCATAAGACTGCATCACTGATAAGACTGTCTATTCATTAAGGACTGAAAATCATAAGCCAGCTTATGTATTTTGCATCATAATCGACGAGGGTGGTCTTAAAAGTGAAGTTTTGAGTTTATGGTAGCCTTACAAGTGTAATATATTATGGTGTACTGATAACATACAGGATGCATGTAAACTGATAAAAACAATTTCATTGCTTTGTGTGATCTTTTGTCTGCATATTGTTGACCTGGTTCAGCATTGTCTCTGTATGTGATCGTCATTTTTATAAATGTAATTTTTTCCCAGGTGGACTCCTGTTCATCCACGCCTGCTGAGCGTACCAGAACTGAGTAGCCTAATTGCTTATTACTGGGTGAAGGTTTTTGCCACAATTGATTGGATCATTCATCTGCGAAAAACAAGCCATTTTAAAGTAAGTTAGGCTACACTTATTTGATCCTAAGCTTCTCGGATCCTCTCTGGGAATTTTTAATGAATCGGTAAAAAATAAAAAAAATTTTAAAATTCCAGAGTGAGAGAGAAAATTCCGCATTAAAGTGATTACAATTAACTTATCATCCACGCCTGCCTAGCATGCCAGAACTGAGCAGTCTAACTGGTTATTTGGTTATTACTGGTGGAAGGTTTTTGCCACAATTAATTGAATTATTCATCTGCGAAATATAAGCCATTTTAAAGTAAGTTATATTTGAAACACCAAAAAAATGAGACAACAAAGGGATGTTTTGCAATCGTTTGAGCAAGGTTTGATATTCCATTAACATATCAGAATGCTGTAACAAATGCTTGATGCAAATCTGTGCAAATGTGGGTGATCGATGATGTTATTGTTAGGGGGCAACAGTGGGAGGGCACATAACTTTATCAATTATTTAATTACATCTACCAGCAATTGCTGGGCTTATAAATTTAGTGCTAGAAAGAGAATATTTAGGAGAAGGCATTCAGATTATGAATAAATTAGGCATGGTCACTTTTTAATATAACACGGATCAACCTCTGTAGTAACAGTGTTTGGTATCTTTGAAATCATTATTATGTTGTCAAGTGTCATTTAAACCATTGAAGAACTCTCCATAGCTCTTAAAAGACAATGTTTACATGATTTTTGCTAAAATATTTTGCTTGATTTTAAATGTAAAAATTTGTTTCAGTTTTTTGTGCTCATGGTCTTCATTCTGACGGGGTCAGCCATGCTAGGTTCATATATCTCAGGAATAATGCTCTGTTATTTGACTGGTAAGTCTATTTTCCATACTTATTTCATTGCCTTTTTCGTGCAATAATTTGATTTGCAATTTTAATTTTTGGTTTATTTCTCAGAAACAAAATCTTATCTTTCCTATTTCTCTTCAGTTATGGGTACGTTCACCATCCCTGCGATCATATATCACAACATTATGCCTCAGCTCATGGACTGCATACAGCCATTCATCTTGAAAATTGATGCCACATTTAATGTTAAACGGGTCAAGACAAAGAAAGGTTTGTAAATTGAAAATCTCTATTGTTCAGTAAACTCCAGTCAAAGCAGTGTGCTAAATCAATTATGCTGTGTTGTAAATCATTATTGTCTTTATTGAAAATATATAAATATTAATAATTCATATTTATATTTATCTGCAGGAAAAAGGAAAGACCGAGAGCAGGCTAGGAACCAGGGACATGACAGTGATAGCAGTGATTCTGATATCAGAGAATTTGTCCCGTCTCCAATACCTAAAATTATGCGAACACAAGACGATGACAACAGCATCAATGAAAATGCTGGTCTGCTCACTCCTTATTCCTTCTCACCATCAAGGGAAGTTAGTGACTATGGTGAGTGATCTGCTTGAGTCCATTTCATCTAATTTAGTGGTTGAATTATTGGTCAGCTCCTCCTATGGTCCTCAATTTGCTTCATGACTCAGACTCTGGTGAGCTAAGTCTTATATATATTTATACTTGTCTGTTATGGAGCAAGTGCAAGATTTCATAAGTGGGATACGTGAACCCCTTTTCAGAGCTTTAATAAAAAAAAAAACAGGTATAAATTTTGTTTGTCTTATGAATGATATGAACCCCCAAATTTAATGCTGAATTGCGGGGTGAACAGGAGTGCGTTGTAGGAAGCTATTGAAACAGAAGAAAGCTAACAATGTTCCTAATTTTTCAGACTCCAATGATGAAGACTTCTCCTTTGCAAGAGGGTTGCGCAGTATGCCTGGCATCGATGACACCCAATTGGATGAGAGCCACAGTGAAAATGGCTCTAGGCTGGATGTCCCTGATATGGAACTGGAGGTCTCAGATGTTTCTGAGGGTGAGCAGGACATCACTTTGCCTGCTGAAGATCCCGACAAAGACCGTGAAGAAAGAAAAGCAGAACCAATGCAATTTGTCTCATCCCATTTCAAAGAACCCACTCCCTCAGAATCTGATGAAGATAGCGAAGCCAAGGGATTGATATTTCCTGATTTCCGTGATGTAGATGGTCCAGAGCAAGAGGTTGAAGTACAAGGAAGTTTATTAGCAGCCGTTGCAAGTCAGCTGCCTGCTGCTGTCACTGCTGACCTCATGTCAAAAACAATGTCAAACTTCATGTCCAGCACTGTGGCTGGATTGAGTAAGCTCGGTCAAAGTATGAGTGCACAAACGCAAGAACCAGCGCGCCCCAAGAGACCTATGACAGAGTCTGCTGAATCTGATATCATGGCTGAGTTCGAATTTTTGGATGAAGAGGATCTCGACCTTGATACACTAACAACTTCTGGTCCCAAATGATGACCGAGTGATTCATATTATATAATGATAAAATGCAGCTTGTATGTTAATTTATTGAAAACTTTTTTCTACATGAGTGACTAAATTGTTCTATTCAGCTGTTTGCATTTCTCAAAAGAAAAGTATTTTTTCAAACACAGTTTTATGATGTGTCATGCATTGCTACTGTGAACAATACTGAACATGCTTTTGTATGTGTGCATTTTGACGTGAAGTGTCATAACTTTGTGAATATTGAAACTAACGGAACATTTAGAGACATTTGCTGATTTTAATAGCTTACATAAGCAGTTATCATTAAAGTGGAAACAGGTGCTGGATCACTGCTTAAGTTGGGAATGTTAAGTTGTTGATTCTCCGGGTTTTGCCTTTTTCTGTTGTTATCATACCTGTGGTTGTTAATTAGGGAGAGTAAGGCAGTTGTGTGATCATGTGAAAATGTAGAATACATGAAATAATTATTTGGTTGACAGCAAACTGACAATTTTAAAAATTACACTTTTGCCAACTGTTTCAAGACTAACCTGAATACCAGGCCATGAAACGAAAATTAACATTAGCCAATAGTCTGTAATATATAAATAATAAATTAAATATCTTTTTATAAGTAGAGCATTGAAGTACTGCCCTTCAATAGCTCTTTTATGAAAAACCTGAAATTTTGCATAATATATATATGTATGTCAAACTAATAAAAGCAATAAGGATGTTCAGCATATAACAATTACTTCATGGAAGTTACTGATAGATTTTGATCTATTCATGTCACCCATCTGATGCTCAAAGTAGTCTCCTTTAGAACTGTAAAGTATTTTAAATCTATTATGATGATAGAACTCTCCAGAAAATGGGAATTTCTTTTTCTTTTGTTTGCTGATTTGAAAAGTGGTTCATGACGTATATATATTTTGTTGACCCTGTGAATTTTTTTTCCTTTCATTTATCCTAGTTTGTTGAACTATGATGTCTACTATACTATTGTTATTGATGTCATTTTACTAACTGTGATTGTCATGCATGAAAAGCTATTCTCAAGCATACATGGTGTTATGGATTATGATGTTTGTAATCTAATGCATAAAGCAGTGCATGTAAGA
Source organism: Alitta virens (assembly GCA_932294295.1). Lineage (NCBI taxonomy): Eukaryota > Metazoa > Annelida > Polychaeta > Phyllodocida > Nereididae > Alitta > Alitta virens. Next base: position 23,851,081 of record OW028573.1, on the reverse strand, counting down.
ATAAAGTTTTGTGGAATTCCATGAGTGGTTCTGCAGGTTGATATCAATGATCGAATGATACAATATGCCTATACACCTATCAGTGAAAAACCCATGAATCTTAATTATGCTTTTTACCCTCAGCCATAGCATGACCCAGGGTATAGCGATCATCGGAATGCATCTGTCTGGCTGTCTGTTTTTCACCCTTGCAGAAGCGATAACAAGTGATGTATTAATTGATTCTAGGATGGGAAAAAAAACGAATTATGCTTTGGGGGTAGACCTTGGATGAGTTCGAAGTTGGGTGATCCTGAGGCTGAGCTACTTTTGAGGTCATAGGTTAGAGCCATTGTAGAATGATAACTTAATTTATGATGATGCTAAGATCATGCAATCAACACGGATTATGCCTGAATTAGGGCAAGACCTTGGATGAGTTAGAAGGTTGGAAATGTTAGGATTCTGACCTATTTTTGAGGTCACAGGGGGCCAATCATTCTGAACCTTGTTGAAATAACTTCAGATATGTTGATTCTGCATCATAACAGGGATTATGCCTTAAGGGGGGTTCTCACATAGCCGGTTTTCCCGGAGAAGCCGTATTGCTGTCGTAGAATTATGTAATACCCCATTTTGACGACTTCGTGGTTGTTGGAAGCAAAAAGGGGCGGTGCTCAAGGCTACGGGTGAGTTGGCGGCAGCGAGGTGTGAATCACGGACACCGGCGGATCACACGTAGGATACGTACTAAACCCGACGGATGATGCCCGGTCTGATGCCAGGTGAGCCACGGGTAAATCACGTTTACGACAGGAGACTCCACGGCATCTACGTACGACCCGCAGGCTTGTACGTATGAGGGGCGTATCAAGCACGTGTCAGTCACGACTGTGAGGGTTACAAGGAACAACCCTCCAAGTTAACTATGTACTACCTTGGAAGGCCGGCTGTCACGGTGGATGGGGCAGATCGATGTGAATATGTAAGTGGCTGCTTGTCGTACGTAGCCTTCATTCTGCTCCTCGTTACCACAGAGGAAGAACCATGGCACATGCAGTCCAGTCCAGAACAGTCCAGAAGAGCTGCAGAAAGAAGACAAGCAGTCATCAAGAGAAGGAGAAAGAAGAGATTTTGGGTGAGGCCATGGCTATTGCGAAGACCTCAGATGGGCCAATACGAACGCTTGATGAATGAAATATTGATGGAGGAGAAACCCACTACAGGAACTTTGTGAAAATGCAGCCAGACATGTTCCAAGAGCTGCTTGCCAAAGTTGGGCCTAGGATTACCAAGCAAGACACCTTCTGGAGGAAAGCTTTGGAGCCAGGACTCAGGATTGCCATCACCCTGTATATATAAGAAAATAGATGGAATGTTAACTAATATGGCTTCAAAAGGAAAATGGCCACATTAATTTGTGGTCCCCAAGCCATTTTATTCTATTTCTTTATTCCAACAGCATATTGATGATATTCATCGAATATTGATTGACTGTATCGACGATACATATAGTATCGATTTGAATCAAACGATATGGAGCACTACCAGTCACCCATCAGGTCAATCCTGGGGCTGGAAAAATTGCTGAAATGCCACCACATACGATCAGAGGGAACTATATACTACCCAGAGTGCCAAGTTACAATGACTGTATGTCAACTCAGAGGGAGGAAGTGTCCCATGGCAAGACAATATGATTTGAGAAGCTTCTGGACCTGTGCCTTCATCTTCATTGGGCGTCTTCTCTGGCTGCTACTTCTCACATGGTGCCTGGTTCTTCTTCCTTGAACCCTCCTTCAGTGGGATCCTTGCTGTCTGCCAGTGACAACCTTCCTGCCAGGTCGACTCCGCTCAACATGAGCCACCTGATGAACTCGTCCTGCTGTATGACTCGGATGTCTCCGAAGAAGTAATCACCTTATCCTGTTCCTGTTCCAGTAGATGTTCCGGTAGAAAAAGCAAGAAAACTCCAAAAAATTTTATGGCCTTTTTCAAGGCCACCAAATCCTCCATTGTTTCTCAGGAGTAATTAACCTGCTGGAACTGGGTGAACATCGACTGAAACATCTGGGCCTGCTGCTGCTGCTGATGGAGCTGCTGCTGCTGAAGAATCAACTGCTGCTGCTGCTTGTTCCTCCTGACCTGCACCTTCAGCTGCAGGAAGAACGACATCAGCTGGGCTTCGACGTTGTCATACGTGTCCCAGTCCAACTGAAGACACTCAGAATATATGTAGTCAGTCATCGAGCGGATTCTCTGGGTTTTTTGCATCTGCAGGAGGAGGAGGAGGCTGTGCGGTGGCTTTCATGTGCTGGTCAATCCGTGCAGCTGTCTGCTGAGCAGACTGGACTATGTCAGCTAATTTGGAGCTTGATGCAGAAAAATGATCACCAGTATTCTTTAATCGTCGCACACGTACCTCTCCCGCCGGGTTCTTGACACCCACGTGTGCGACGGTTAACCCGCCGGCTTCTAAGAGTGTCTCACCTGTGACTTGGCGTATGCCACGAGTGCCTTTACAGCAACGACGGCTTCACTACGGTTGCTATAGATGAGTTTTCTATGGAAGTTTTGAACATGAGCAAAACATCCGTCGATTTTGGTGGTTGTTCTCAGTTTGGGGATGACAGCAAGGAGTGTTTTTACCGTCTTCTAAGACAACCTCCCGATAACCACGGTTGCAGTACGGATGCCCAATTTGCGTAATATTACATCATTCTATGAGAGCAATACGGCTTCACCGGAAAACACCGTTATGTGAGAACCCCTCTTTAGAGGAAGTCCTTGGACGTGTTTAAAGATGAGTGACTTTGACCTATTTTTGAGGTCACAGCTAGGTGTAGTTCCAAACGGTTAAAATCCTTTTAGAAATGATAATTTCTGTTATGTTGATGCTAGGATTATGCAACAAAACAAAAAATCATTTGTTATTATAATTACACTCCAGAACTTAAGAGTCTAATAGACTACATGAAACATAATGCTACATTGCAGCCCAGCCACTTTTGTCTTTGGATAGTGTGGTTCTCACTGGTCCGAAAGGTCCTTGGTCTGCCCATGCTACTTTTCATAGGTGGCGTAGTCGTATAGCACAACAACGTCCTCTGTGGACCTTTTTTTTTAGATAGCAACGCCCTCTTTGGAGTTTTCAAAGAGTAAATTGGGCGATAATACGGTAACGTGCAAGAGTGACCTCCCTAGCTGAAAGAAATCTCTGTGCTGAAACTACAGTAAAAGACCATTGATAGGATCATCTTAAGAAATACTTGAACTAAAACTATGTGGTAGTTACAGGCGTTTTAGTTTTCAATACCTCATGAAGGGTGGTGGAAAACGTTTCAGTCAGCACCAGCAGACAGCTTCTCATGCTTGTGTGTGGCTGACTCTGGGCCATAGACTTCATTGCAGATTTTAATTTCAGCACCCTGCATCAACCTCTCAGCTTTTACATTAGATAGAGTACAATGGCTAAACGCCTTTTCTTGGTGCATCACCAGTTTATAAAACAGAACTGGTCATTGTCAGCAGGTTATAGACAATGCAGCAGCTTGGCCAAATTGTTGTCATGCTCAAATCATCTATTGAACACAAGTGCATCAGTTGGTAATTGCCCACAACAATTAAACAAAGTGCAAAAGAGACAAATGGCTGGTCATAGTAAATGGCAGAATATCAGACACATCAAAGCTGCAAAAGATGCTCAGAAGCAAACCATTGCGAGTCAAGTGGCGCACAGGATCAAAGTTGCAATTAGAGGTAGTTATGTTTTTTTAATTTTATTTAACTTATTCTAAGGCACTATGACAATCAGTAAATTTATTTTTACCTTCACTGAAATAATTGCATGTTAAAGTTGATTCTTGGGGAACAGATTGGATATATGTATATTGTGTAAATTGAATATTCATTTGTATTCATTGCAGAGGGAGGCGGTAGTAATCCTGAATTCAATTACAAGTTGGCTCAAGTGCTGCGATATGGAGTTAGTCAAAATGTACCAAAGAATACCCTTGAAAGGGCAATTAAAGATTATGTAAGTATCAATTTAGTAGTAGTAGTATACTGTTACACTCCAGAACTTCATCTCTGACAATACATGAACATGATGAATGAGTTATTAGCAGAGTAGTAGTAGTAGAGTTTATATTTTCCTCATCTATGCAATCATTTACAAATTTCAATCACAGGATATAATTTGGAGACATATTTTTTTTATATCAGAGGGGCAAATACACCTGAAGTTTTATTAAAAAAGAAAAACTACAAAGAGGTGCAACCCAAAATCAATTTGTAATACTGTCCAATTAAAATATGCCATATATGTAATATGTAACATATTCAATTGAGGAAAAAAAAACTTCTGTTTTCAGGGCAAAAGTCAGCAGGCTGGCAGTCAGTTATTTGTGGAATGCAGAGGCCCAAGCAATACTTTCATGATTGTTGAGGCATTTACAGAAAAACCCAAGTGGTGTCGCCAGGAATTAACTAGAATTCTTAAGAAATATGGGTATGTTATTTTTTTAGTAAGTAGTAATATGAAGTAATATGAATCATTCACAACACTGCATGCCTAATACTCCTAAAACCACCTTGTTTTTAAGTCTTGAAGCACTCACTCAGGGAACAAAGTGGAAGTGGAACCACTTCACTGGGTCCCAATTAACTGTTCGATCTGTAAAAGAAGCATGTATTTTTAATTAATAATTGTCTTGATAATGAGTTCTAGTCTTTATACAATATCTGTGGCAGGCAGACAAAAATTTATATTCATACATTTGTGTGATAAAAAAAGTTGATATGATTGTTAATATGTGGCAAACGCATTAAACTTTAAGCATTGTGATTCTTCTTTGCTGTAATAGGGGTGCACCAGGAAACAAGGGGTCTGCTGCTCATTCATTTGACTATAAAGGAATTTTAAGAGTTGGTTTGAAAGAAGGTGAAGCTATAGATATAGATGCTGCAACTGAAATCGCAATTGAAGCAGGGGCTGAAGATGTTACTTCCACAGTAGATGAAAATGATACAAAAATTTTAGAGGTGGGTTTTTTTTTAAACTATTTATTTTTATATGCTTCCTTAACTTCCCTTATTGGAAAACTATGATATTATTGGTTATTTTTACTTAGCTGACGTAACAGCTCGTCAGTACCAATATATGCAAAGCTATGCAATGTGAATAGTTCATAAAAATATATTTGTGTAATCTATCATTCCAGTATATTTGTGAAAACACTGACTTGCACAAAGTGAAGAAAAATCTGGAGGATACTGGTGTCTTAGTGTCAGAGGCTCGACTAGGATATGTGCCAAAAGTTTTAAATCCTCTCTCATCAGATGAACTGGAAGTCCTTGGCGATGCATTGGATGAAATAGAATCATTGGACTTTGTAATGCGAGTTTATGACAATGCTGAACAAAAAATTTAATAGAAAAACAGCTAGCTAGGTGTGTGTGCAGACAATAAAAAATTGTTATTAAAATTTTTATGTTGTTTCACTTTTTGTTTCACTGGGCCAGGGAGCTATGATGCGGTACAGAAAACCGCCAGAATTAATTATTCAAAAGCTGCATCTTTAACTAGAAGTCATCTAAATTTGCCACCAAATAAAATAATTATGTAACATAGGGATTACATTACATGTAGCAAATATTGAGGTTTTATTTCTGGGGAAGGGTGGCACCAGTTCAGTAGTGGATCAGGGCTAGGGTTGAGATCTCCCCCCCCCCCCCCCCTTAACTTCAGTAGTACATTAATCAACAAATTTAGAGTGGTCCCTGCAATATATTTTGCAAACCCCCCCCCCCCCCAACCCATTCCAAATTTCTGGATCCGCCCTGTAGGTGGCAAAGTGTGTACTTTAATCATTTCACTGGTTCCCGCGCCTGTGTCAAGCTTGTCTCGAGGCCAGAACCAGCCTATTTAATCATCAGAGTGTGGCGCACAGCTTGGGCGCATAGGTGCTTTAGTCCGGGGTGCTGTGTGCACGGTAGGAAATTTAGGCGAGTTGCCAACGTCGCAAAACATAAATTAAAAATAAATTACATGTTGCAAATTTAGTTCATAGGCATCTAAAACAAAACCCTATGATATAGACCCAATTTACATCATCAATATTTTACGTGAAATGTAGAAGCGCAGGATTTTGATGTCGTGAAAATACCCATTTGCGACAATAGTACCCGCCATTTTTCAACAGGGAAGATTACTCCAAAAACATCATCAAAATAGATGCCCAGATTCACGACAGGTCGCCGTCACCATGGCTCCTGATTATTTTATGCCCTCAGAAGTAGCAAGACTAGTTCTTGGTAAATATTAATGCTTAAGTTTTCGTTTTGTCCGATCTCTGTGGCCCATGCCATGTTCTGTCAGTTCACTAAGTAACTTTGCCTTGGCTTTGGAATTTAAAATCGTGACTGGATTCGTTTGTTGTCGGCGTCACGGTAACTGCGTAATTCGATTTTGTACACAAATTCCAAGGTAGTAATCGTTTCACCTGCCCTTTCTGAACCGCTCTCGACAGATGCCATTATGTTATTCATCACTATAAAGTTGAATATGTCAACGGTTTACATACTGAACTACTTGTATCACTGTCATGTTATGCAAAATTGTGAGCTGGTAGCTAGCCTGCCCATGAGCTGTTACGGCTCCTGTAAAATTCTTGGGAGAGCTATTTACAACAAATTGAATTCACACAACAACTTGACTGAATGTCAGAACAGTCCAAAGACCTGTCAAGACACACAGAAAAACTTCAGATATTTTTAATTATGAATATTGCACAGTGGCTATTCACCAAGCCAGAGTTGTCACTCAGCTGTCTTTTCTAGTCAATTCATGTTTGTAGACATGCCAACTGACCCGGAATTGCCGGGTCAAGCCCGAAAATGTAAAAACTGAACCCGGCAAAAAATTACAGTGAATACAGTGAAATATAATTATATTTCGGGCCTCACTTGTCAATGACCCGGAAATGCTTCCTCCAAAGTTGGCATGTCTGTGTTTGTAATTCATTGGCTCGTTTCCGATCTGGGATTGCACAAGAAGAATTACTATCCCAGTTGTTGCGATTGCTTAGTAGCACCTAATTTTCTGTCAAACAATACTGACAGGGTTTTTGAATAACAAGATTTGCCTAACCAACAAGCTGGGTTCCAGGGTATATGCCAGAAAATCGAGGTTGCTGTAGTATTTGGCAGACTGATGTCAAGTGATGCAGGTTTTCGGTCACGATGACAAGTGGCGTAAATTTGCGAACATATAACATTGCATATCTTTACAGTTAAACCTGGACTAGCGGTCACCTCTTTCAGGCAGCCACCTCCCCACAGTGGTAATTTTAATTCCCCCTGCTCAAAATTCAATGTAAATGGAACTGGGTATAGCAGCCACCTGCAGACGGTGGCCAACAGTCAGTGTCTTCTCTCCCTAACCCCAATTTGACCCCTGTGTATTATGTAACATTACGCAACATTACATAAACAGGTTTAACTGTAGTGGTTTATTAATACCAATGGTTTGTAAATCATGTAATAATGTTATGCTATAATGGTTTCCGTGTGCAATATACATGGCCGTCATGCAATTGTCTTTGTACATCTTAGCTGAATGGCCCTTTGTTGACTGATAGTAATTCCTTGAATAGTTTTTAATTGCAATTCACACTTCATTATCAAAATAATTGTGAAATTAGACCAGAGCCCATTTGAACTGATTGTTGAGTGTCATGGCACTTGTAAAGTGTAATTGAGACAGCCAAATCTCAAAGAATCATTCATGCAGAATATTTAACTTTTAGAATTTACAATTTTCAAAAGCAGTTTACAGAATAAATATCAGTCATTCTTTATGACTTGAAAACAACTTGCTATTGCATAACAGGCCTAATCGTGATGGTCGCAGTTAAGCAAACACATCGGAAATCTCCACCAGGGGGTGTGGCAGATACATGACTATCAACACTGGCCCACCTGACTTTAGCAGCCGCCTGGCAATAGCAGCCGTTATTATACCTCTGCAAGGTCTCATAAGTTGTGATTGGCCAAAACCAGGTCACATGACTTTGCTTAGAACACTTTTAAAAGTGTTCGTACATAAAGGAGCAGTGATCTACCTTTCATGCTGATTCGTAAGTGTTTTCGGATCGAAAATAGACCAAATATTAAGTGAGTTAAGCGAAAACTGCATGATCCTATGTGCTATAGTTTAATAAGAATTGAACTTCTATATTTGAAAGTCGACTTTTGTCAATCTGTCCGGGGGAGCCTAATGCCAGTGCTTACAACCTTTGTGACGTCATCAATGCACTCAATGACCTGATTGTATTATTACGTCATCAAACAAAGGTTTAAGGGCCGGTACTTTTCAGAGGGTCACTCAATAATAGTGACTGGATTTCTTCAACAATATGTCGGCTCATACTGATTGCAATTAACAGTAAGGTCTCATTTGTCACTCAAAAATAAATTTTACACTTGAATTGCCTTCAGCATTGCCTACACTTGAATTGTAGTGTACCTGGCACCTGCCAAAGAAGTGCTTTCAATGCAATATCAGGCCTTGAACATCAAGAATCATTCTGGGAAAGTCATTGCTCTTGCACAGTAGTTTGGCTAGAGGAACTGGATAAGTTGCTAGTAAGCTTTTTATCAGTATTGTTGATGAACGATATTATTTGTTTTCAGGCTACCTTCAGGATGCATCATGTCCAAGGGCTTACAAAATATTCAGAGAAGAATGTAATGACCTGAAGGAGCATAATCAACAAGCCGCAAGGCGTGGCATGGACTTTACAAAGGTCAACGGACAGTCTTTATTAGACATCTTGGACAGTTACATTGACCTTTTGCGGAAACGTAAGTTGATTTTAAAGAGACATTGTTAATTGTTTGATGCGGTAATGTAACTAATGTTTCAGGTGGAACGTGTATCTGATAGGTCTATGGTGAAATTTTTAGTACGTCATATTTAGAGATACTTGGACTAGGCTGTTTCTTTGTCTTAAGTCGAAATTTTCATCAATCGGGGCCAGTTTATTGGATATAAGGTTGTCATCGATGTGCTGTATATGAATCGAGAAAATACTGATATAGATATAAAAAATTCAACAAGATGCATGATTCGATTCTTTGTTTATCCTCTATAATTGTAAATTTGTGCCATGATGAGCACTTGACTACACATCCCCCGCCCCAAATTGCAAACTGATTGCCCGAGAAATTGGCTCAATAGTTATCATATTAAAGGCGAATGGTTTCATAATGACTTGGCAGTATATTCCTGTGATATTTCTAACTGGGAACGCTAATTATAAAAAAATTCGTGATTTTGCGATATTGCATTATCGGAAGTTGAATATACTGATATCGATATCGAATGAAAATTTGTTATCCATTACAACCAAAATTGGGTAACTTGAGACAAGACATAGACATAGCAGTCAAACATGGAAGACAAGACAACACATTAAACACATGAGAAGTGCATGACATGAGACTACTAACTGCCAAAATGGAACCGCTTCCAGAAATGGATGCACCCAAAGTAGAGTCAGATTGGCATGAATGCTAATTGAAAAGAAATTAACATAAATGGTACATTTCCATATGCGCCGATGGTGATATATGATATGAGTTTATGACAGCAATAGAAACAGTTGAAAGTTTTAACGGACCAATATTAATGCCATATTAATATTTCAGTTTATCGTACAGGTATTTTAATGTTATATATTAATGGAGACGTATCAATGTAAACATAGCTTTATAAATGGTGTCTAATAAAGGATTCTCTTTCAAATTAACCGTTATGAATGATCAAATGTCATCCGGGCATCTGTTATGCATTGTTAGCATTTTGGTTTCAGCATCTTCATCTGGAGTCAAGAAAACGATGAAAGTCATGATTGACCATGCAGAAGGAAGTCCTTGCCAACCCAAGATTACTATCACGCCAGTTTCTCATGATGCTCGCACCAGTTACTTGTGTCAGGAATCTTCTTCGCAGTCTCTATATAGATGCAATCGTAGGGCAGTTCACTCAGATATGGTGCGTCAGAAGTTATGCAGCAGCGTCAGGAGTCCAGGCAAAAGAAGTACTGGTTATGGTTCGGCTTATAGTTGTGACAAGCCCACTGACTCAAATATTTCTCCTTTGCAAAAGAGGTCAAATTTATCTCAGGCAGGCTCACAGGTGTTATCTGCTAACAGTCCTGAACTGAATTCTAACAGTCCTGGACTGACTTCTTACAGTCCTGGACTGAGTTCTGCTTGTGCAAGTGATCTGCCGAAGAGAAGTGACAATGCATGTGGCTCAGAAATTACAAGTTACGCAGATATCAGGACTCCATTTAGTGTACCTCTTATGTCTCCTCATACCCCTGTTGAGATTTTTAGCCCACCAGCAAGACAAAATATTTTTGAGGATATTCAAGATCAGGGAGGTTATGAGTCTGACGTCTTCAGTGCGTCAATGCAGTCCCCAGGAAATTCTTCATCTAGAACGCCAAGGCTAATCATTAGTACACCAAACCTGGGAAAAAATGAACTTTCACAAGATGGCCAGCAAGATGACATAGATGCACAGCATACAAGTAGTTATCAAAATGATGGACAGCAACATAATGATGGTGATGGTAACACCAATAATACAGATAAGAGCTGCAGTGAAAATTTTCATCAAGAGAATCTACCTCAAACTCCAGTCAAAGAACCTTGTAATCTTAGCAATGATGGCGAACTAAATAAAACTCCAAGAAGAAAAAGGTAAGGTAGCATGGTAATAATAGAATTGAAAATTTTCATCCTAACTTCAAAACTAATTGTTTTCAATACTTTTATCCTTGTACGCAGTTCCTCATGTTTTATTTTTTATTTTATTTTTTCAGACCGCCCAAACGTAAAGGAGGAGGTAGTGCAGCAAGTTCTAACAACAACAGCAATGAAGGACAAAAGCCCAGTAATGCTACATTAGAGCAGGTAATATCTATGACAGTGTTGGCTGCTCAATGTACTGTATACATATGTATAATGAAATCTTGCAATTTTATGACTGTCTGTATGACACATGGACACATTTTGATTTCAGGAAGTTCAACAGCTCTTGAACAGCATAGAATTTGCTGAGAAACTGGCAGAGAATATTAACTTAGTGAAGAACAAATCAGGCAAAGCACCAGAAAATGCATATAGCTCCAATGAAGACCAAGTTGTAAACGACAGTGCAGGAACTACTGGTATTAGTACTGCTGGATCATCAAGGCAGTCATTTGGATTGGACCCAGCCGACCTGCATGACATTGACACAAACTTTCCTTTCCGGACTAGACAGGTGAATATGCTTAGACATTAGAGCTAGGAGTTGGTTGCATATTTTGCAATCGTTTAATCCAAACTTTTGGCAACAGATTATCGATTAAAAATATTATTTATAAAACCCAGACATGGTGTTAATACCATGCTAAGTCAATTCGGCATTTTTCTTAAAAAAATATCTCTATTTACTACAAATAATTATAAATTCTGTTGATTCGAAATTTTCAGATTTTCAATCCAAGTAATCGATAATCGCCATATCGCCGAGCCCTATTAGACATTCATGTTGTGACTTCTGTAATAGTATGTTATAGCTGTAAATATTTAAGATTTTAAATACTATGGTTTTTCTGCATTTTGTAGGAGGCTAAGAACTTAGCAGATGATGCTTTAAGAGATATCATTGATATGACAAGAAATGATCCTGAATTTGATGCCATATTCAACATACTTCATACAGGTGAGTCATTTACCAAGATTTTGCTGACGTCGAAATTTTGGAAGAAACTTGCGGATTTAGAGACTCATTTATTAACTCGTCTGGTTGTCTAACAGACAAGTTATTGTTTTCACTTAGTCTGCGTTGTTGTTGGAGGCGTTAGCACCTCCTGGTTAAGGTCTTTCATTGACCTCTGCAATGGAGGAAATACTCACTCTAGGGGTATGATATTTTGATGGAAGCATGGTTACTTCTATGAGTGAAGAACGCCGTGCATAGTGTTTAGTCAGAGCTAGAGTTCTGAAACTTATATATGGTTGCCGAAGGGTAATTATTACCCTACAAAGGGTAAAATGCTTAACTTCTGTTTGGGTGATCTGATTTGCTTCAAATTTGGTTTGCCTACCCTACAGGGTGTTAGCATCATGTTTTAACAGTTGCAGGGTTTGCCGAAGGGTAATTATCCCATGATGGTGTAAAATGCTATAACTTTTGTTTGGGTGATCGGATTTGCTTCAAATTTGGTTTGTATACTCTATAGGGTGTAAACATATTATTAAAACACTTCTATGGTTACATGGTTGCGGTGGGGCAATTACCCCATGATCATGATGATAGGGTAAAGTGCTATAACTTCTGATTGGGGGATCGGATTTGCTTTGAATTTGGTTTGGATATACAGTGTGACCTCTGTATTTTGCGGCCTTGGGAAGTTGGGAGACATTATAACACAACCACCATATAGCAAATGTTCTCTAATTAACGCGGTGCACCTGCCACGCCCCCTCGCAGAGACTTCTGACGTAGTCGCTCAACCGAACAATCACGATTTTTGCCTACCTAGCCTGTTATGCAATAGAAATTAAGGTCACTAATGTTTTTGTTTTTGAACGTCAATTCAGCTGTGATATATGGTTATGCTAATTGCACTTCACACTGACACTTGACAGGTCAGTTCAGAGAGCTCAGGTCACAACACAAATTTAGTGAGAATTGCAATTAAAACTTTTGAAAGGTGTCAACGATCCATACAAAGGACTATTCAATAGCATGCATGGATATTCGAAGATAATGGCATGACGGTTGTGTAAGAGCATTGCACACAGGCGCCATACATGAGTGCTATTAAGTTACATTGCATAATCCATGTCTGGTAACTTCAGGGGACATGCGGGTACTGCGAATAACGAAGGTTCGCGTTAATTAGAGGCGCGATATAGGAAGGTTGGACTGTACTCCACAGGATTTTAGCATCATGTCCTAACACTTTAAGGATTGCCATGGTGTCATTAGCCCATGATGGGTTAAAAATGCCATAACTTCTATTTGAGTGATTGGATTTGGGTTAAATGGTATGAATTTATGACCCTGTACAATGTAAAGCAAGTAACATGCATTCAACCGATGAGCGTCATCACCGCTTGCGGTGCTATTATTTAGATATAGTTGCCACTTCTTAAAAGCACCTTAATGTTCTCTTTTCAGATAATTTGCCTGATAAAGACGCAAGTAATATCTCCCATGGCACTCAAGAAAATCCTGGAACCACAGTTGTAAGTCCTGCAAAGCAACCTGGCAGTTTGCCTGGTATCAATTCTGCATCAGAAGATGGTAGAACTGGTCCAGGAGTTACTGCCGCACCAATCTCACTTGCGAACAATCCTGCATTTTGTAACGTGGTGACTGTGCAATCTCAGCCTGTATATACTCAAAGTGTCATTGCACATGGAAATGGTCCACAGGTTTTACAAGTTGACAGTCCAATTTCTAGACCACCCAAAACTCCTGAAAAACCTATGCTGTGTGATATGCCAACTATATGTGAAAATAGCCCGACTGTTGTGAGTAGCAGCAATGAAACCAATGACAGTGATCGTTATCCATTAATTCATGCTGTTGCTCTCCCAGAAGGTGCTACTGTAATTGACTTGCCTGTATCTATGAACAATTATTGTGGACAACAGCTGGTGCAGATTGTTCACCCCTCTTCATCTGGTTCCCAAACTCCTTTTCAAACTGTACAGATATTGAGTATTGATCCACCAAAAAGGCAATCATCAAGTGGTGCTTCTAGTTTACTAGGGACCACTTTACAGCCTATTTCATGCAGTGGGATATCCACTCCTTGTTTTTCTTGGAACAGACCCATCTTACCAGCTGCATTGTCAGGTAACTCGCCATCAAGGAATTACCCAATAGCATTGACAGATTTTGGTGTGACGGTTGAGAAAAACAACAACCAAACCAAGTTGAAACTTTCTAAGAGTCGACATAACAAATGCTCTTCTGCAAAGAAATCAAACACTTCTAAAGCCCAGACACCCGCCAAAGAAATTCCTCTGGATACATCAGATACAAAAACGACAACTGTGAAGCAAAGACGCAAGCGGTTCAAGGATGCTGATTTGCCAAAGCGAGTCACGAGGAGTTCGTCAAGAGCCCAGACTGAAGATCCTGTAATAACAAATGCATTTACGACAGGTAACTAATCCTTCTTTACTAAATTATACAAGTTGCTTTATAATTTGGCTGTTTACATGGATCCTAGAGGTATTATTTTTCGTTGGGAGTATGTGAGGTTTTTGGTGGGAAAACTTCACTTATATACTCGTTCCAAAATTTCTTTTCAGCATAGTTTGAGGGGGGAACTTCCCACCCTTCTGATAAAAGGTCCTTGGGAAATCCTGGGCATTATCATTTACTGATTGACATTGACAGGAAACCCTGTATATTGCATTTTCAGAGGGGCTACATAAATGTAGTGGGTCTGGAGACTCTGGACCATCAAATGTGCAGTCCAATATTGTCATTCGAAACATTTCCCCTGGTTTACGTGAGTAACATTTTGTTTTGTTTTTTAAGACTAAATTCCTGTTAGGAAGGAAATTATGCAATACTTCTACGTAGAGATGAAGTTTGCTCACTTGAGTTGTTTGTTTCATATGATTGCACATTTTATATTAAAGGTGTAGTGGTTCAATTTTCCTTACTGACAAAACAGTGGTTAGTCCTTTTTGCTGTTTCAGATGTTCAGAAACAAGTGAATGTGCAATGATGAAAATGTGTTTATCTAAAATGCTGTAATCTTATTGCATTTCAGAGCCCCGGTTGCCACGGCTTGCTCCTAAATCTCAAACTTCTGGTGGCCCAATCCTGCTAAGTATGCCGACGTTATTTGACTCCGTTCCAGCTGCAGGCTGCACAACTATAGCTTCTGAGCCTGAGACTGTCTCCGTCATTGTGCAAGAGCCCACAATCCTCACACAACTTGTTGCAGTGCACCAAGTTACTCCAAACTCTCAATCTGTTGTACAACAGCCAAATGTTGTTGAGGATACAGAAAAAGTGTCAGCAAGCAATCCAAGTACACAGACATTTTCTACAATTGACACCGAACAATTAAGTGATTGCATCGACATTCCAAGCTCAATATACAAGGAATCATCTGTGAATGGAACTGATCATAAAAAACATAAGCATTCACTTAAATCTTCCAAAAGAAGATCCTCGTCAAAGAAAAAGAAAACTTCAAATGTAAAGTGTGTACCTAGCAGTAAAAAGGCCAATCAAGAAAATGACTTGACAAAAGAGACTATGTCTACAAGGACTGACCTAATTCCTGTGTCTGCTACTCAAGAGAAGGCAACAGAGCACTTTCCTTCTCATGTCAATGGTGATGGTTTGAATGAATGTGTGTTGACAAGTCCCCTGAATGAAAATGACTTGACAAAAGAGACTATGTCTACAAGGACTGACCTAATTCCTGTGTCTGCTACTCAAGAGAAGGCAACAGAGCACTTTCCTTCTCATGTCAATGGTGATGGTTTGAATGAATGTGTGTTGACAAGTCCCCTGAATGATGGTGCTAAGGTGTCACCTGTCAGTGTGCAGACTACAAGTGAACCCCACATAAATGAAGAACTTACGAGTGTTCAAAATCGTGAACGGTTGCAAAATGATGAATCGGGACAAGATGAGCCATCAAACAGTGAGGGCGCTAATGAACAGTCAAGAACAAATGGCAAGGTCAGTGACAGTCAGGCACAAAAGGATTGTGCACAAACTGAATATGCTGTTGGTCAGTCTCAGAATCATTTTGCATCTTCTGCAAGTCCTGAAGAAGTTACTAGCCAATCTTTGTACAATCGATCTCATGTTGTTAATACCAGCTTCTCGAATGAGAAGGCTAAGCCTGAGGGACCTGCGTCTCATGCACACGTCGAGATAAACAATGAATTTGAAAGGTTATCGCAGACTGAACCATCTAAGATTAGTGCTAATGAAAAGGCTTTATTGACATCAGGTGGACCTCCCTGCCTGCTTTCTAACAGTGAAGCTCAGCCACAAAAGGATATTTCAATGAGTCAGTCTGATAAGCTGGATGGAAATGACCTTGCAAAATGTTCTCCCACTATAACTAATACCACACAAACACTGAATTCTTGCCATGAAATTGTAGAGAATGAAAACTCTGGTAATGTACACATGCAGAATGTTGTGGATTCCAATGTTTCTGGTGCTAAGAGTAAGGAAAATTGTGACATTGAAACACCAGTGCATCAGAGTCAACAGACTGTACAGGATACTTCGAGGCATTCAGTGAATGATGGACTGGTTGACATTGTCACCAATAAAAGTGGGACTGAGGTTACTATCTCTGCAATGGTACATGCACCCCTCAACTCCCCCATTTCAGTCTGCTCTCCTGCTCCATCAAATAACGAACAAAGCAGGGAAAGTCTTTCAGGTCAGAAAAAGGTACCTCGACGTATTCGTCCTACTTTACTTACAAGAGAGATTAGTTCAAGTGTGCCAAGTAGTCCAGCGGATTATACAGCAGAGTTGACGACCAACTCAAAACACAAAGACAAAAGTGTGAAAAAGAGGAAGGAAAAGAAAACAGAAATTGCCAGCTCTGGTGTTATCCAAAAAAACATTGAACCTCAGAAATCACATCAGGGAGAAGCAGCGCAATCTCCAAAAGTGCAAACAGATGATAATGCAATTAAACAGGAGTCAGTGCTTAGTAAAATGCCATCAGAGCAGGACCACCTTGACAAAAGTATATCAGATGTTGCTGTTCCTCATGAAGTAAATGAGCAACAAAAACAACCACCTCATGTGAATTTAGCAAAGTCACCTGCTGTAAATGCTTGTCAAGCTGAAACAAAAGAGAAGTCAAGATCCCCATGGCATGAAGGACTCAGTGCAGCATCGCCATGGCAATTTCAGCAACCGGAATCAAGCCAACCTGGTTCTGTGACAACGGTTAAGTCACCTGAACCTAAACTGCCTGTCAAAGACAACAAGGAAACGCCCAATGTCCGAAACTGTGAAGGACATAATCAGAAAAACAACAAAACCGTTAAACGTGTAAATGGTGAACGACCTCACCATAAGAGAAGGAACTCTAAAGAAACTGTAGTTAAGGACTTGCATGATGTGAAACAGAGGGATAAGACAAGTCAAAGCGTTGTGAAATCACCCATGTTTAACTTGGGTGCATTGGTACAAGCTGCTTCACTGAGACTTGAAAAAGACAAGGATACCCCTCGTACAGACAGAAAGTTCCTCAAGAGGAAAAAGTCAACTACCTCCAGACACAAAGGCTCAAAGTCTGGGTCACCAACCTCCAAGAAACCAAAACTAGAGGGTCAAGTGAATGGAAATGCCTGTGTGTCTGAAAGTCACCATTCTGTGAAAGTGAAGACAAACTTGTCTTCTCCACAACGAAAAAAGGTAACTTCTGGGAAATGCTGGTGTGATTTATGAATCGCATTCATCTGTACTTATTATGTGTGCTGTGTCAAGTTTCATGGCGCTTCAGCGACTTATCATTTTTCGCTTCAACAATTGTGTTTTTGTTATCTTTTCAGGAAAAGTTTAGAAACGCCGACGTCAATGATTTGATTTCAAAACTTCATTCAAAACTGCAAAGAAAGACGTGAAATTAGGAATTTCCTGTGGTTGGAAGAACTTTGAACTCTTTAATAATATTTTTTTCTACTGAGGTGCTTAAATTTAATTGTGGTAATTCACAATTCAAAATAGCTGATTTACTGGACAGTGATTTATTGTATGGATTTTTAAAAGTGTATATGTATGTTGGTCCATTTGGAACCATGTTGTTGTCTCATGACAATTAAAGGGACTGTTGCAATGACTTCTGGTTTATGTTGATTACAGGTCATCAGACCAATTAATGCTGGGCTGATGTTGAGTAGAAAATTAGAAAAACTAAATAAATAAAATTTCTGAAATTTTCAGCACTGATCTCCTAAAAGTTTCAATATAACCAATTTTTAGGAGCAAAAGTTAAGGACTGTGGCTAATGGCTATATATTAACATGCAGGTTGCTCAATGGCGTTACTTTTAAAAATGGTCTATGGTAATGATATAATTTGTAAACATAAGCTGATGTGGAAAAAAAGTAGTAGTCATTTTGAAACCTTCTAATGTGTCCGAGAATGTAAATAAAATTTCAAATTTTTTTGTACCCGAACATGATAGCTGATAATTATAGTTTGCAGGGCTTGATATGACGTGTAGTTTATGTTCAGCCACTATTCGGCTCTCATTTACATCTGCTAAGGAGGTTATTTTTTGGGTGCGTTCATGGCTTTATTGATTTGTTTAAGGTGAACTGATGGATAGTGCCTCATGGAAGAGGTGATTCATTTTAGAGGTGATCCAGATCATATTCTATATCTGGAATACTGTTCCAGTATATATACAATCAATAGCAGTCCTATGTACAATACATCCTACTATTAATTCATGTAAACAGGTTGAGAGTTTGTGAAGGTACTCTGGCCACGCCACGTGACTGACACGCTTCAAATCTCGCAAGGACATTCTTAGAACACTTCTGCAGATGAGAACACTAATTATTTGGCCTGTCATACCCTAAAAATTACTAAAATTAGCCGTTTTTGCTCTTACCCTAAGCTGTTCTCAAGCAAATTAGTTAGGATAGCGTGGGATTGGTTTAACGAATTTTGGATTAACGAGGGTCGACTGTACCAGAATAAATCTATAACATTTTAATATAAACTGGAAAGGGCCAGAACTCATTAACCACTCCAGAACTTGGCATCTCTGAATGAGGCTGAATGGCAGGTCATGACCTAAGAGTAATTAAGTGACCTTTGTGAACTCTACTGAACTGGGAGACCAAATGCAAATAATGCACAGGATTGTGGACTCCCTGGTCAGATTTAATATTGACAAATATTATTTATAATATAGATCTAATTAATCAACATTTCAAACATAAGAAACCTATTCTTCATGTTCGAAGAACGGGTTTGAATTTATGCCAGAAAAGTATGGAAGTCTGGCGCACTTGTGAAACTCGGAGATCTACGAGTCTGTCCAAAAAAACTGGGAGTCAATCAAGGTTTTAAATATTCAGGGAAACAATTTTACATTTTCAGTTCTATGGTACTTGTACTGAAATTTGACCCTTCCCAGATCGATAACTACACGGTCGCTATTAATTTGAAAGTATCGACTCTGGACACTAAAACTACAATTAATAATTTCACAAGTAGTTAGGCAGACCGATGGATAGCCTTTGACAAACAGATTTACTAATATAAGGGCACAGATTAAAACATACCTTTTTTTGGACACAAACATAATCTTACTTGGATTTATCACGTTTATAAAATATATCCTGCAATTAAATTTAAAATTCATGAATTATTTAGCTTAAGAAATGTTTTCTGATTATAAATTTATGATTCACTATTATCATTATATAATCAACCACCTGTAGCAAAAACACCAATATTGGAAGTCTCTTTGTTTTCTATCTTCATGAATAGAAAGAGCACACTTCCATGATGGTAGCTACCTTAACTGTTTAAAAGGTCATAATTTGTTGAATTTTGTTCTCCACATCTTTCAGTGTCAGTTTGCCTATACATGAAGGTGTGAGGGTTTAATTGCTTGTTGAGTGTCAACTCCAAAGAATTGCAATTGTCTCTGAGCAGAACAAAGGAATAAGGAACTGAACTCCTCCATTAATTGCTTTTTCATCATACTAAACTTACGAGTCCATGCCAAAATCTACCATGCAGTCACATGCTAAGTTATTTAACTTTATTATATCGCGAGGATCCAGACCTAGCTTATGTCGCACACAAAAGAGAAAAAGAGAATTCACGAATAATAATCGTGATAATACAAGTTATTATAAAAATTGGGCCAACTAGAGAATGTCATGGACGGATGATTATACCTACTGAGCACCCACTAGATTTACAAAAATATTATCATGTAACAAAAATATTACACATATGTGACGAATAGTTTGGTTGCTTCAGTAGCTAGCGCCTCATTCACTATTATCATTATAATCAATCACCTGTAGCAAAAACAGCAATATTGGAAGTCATGAATTACTTAGCTTAAGAAATATTTTTTGCCACCTAGCGGGAATCTACTGAACTAAATTTACGGAGCTTCACGCGGTGAAGATTACTGTTGCAGATGAATGCAAGCCTCCAGTCTACAATAACTACAAGTTCGGGAAACGCGGAATTGCGAAAGGCTGGTATGAAATGGTTATTAGATTGTTGAAAGTAATGTCTTGATAGGCACATGAATGGAAAAATAGTAAAAGGAGACATGGGTGTCAAAGAGGACGCCGCAACAGGAGAGTTAGAGGAGGGGGAACTGACCAGTGGCAGTGGAAATGAAAGCGATGGCAATTGGGGTTATATGGACAGAGTTCGTAAATTTGTAGGTCATGACGCAGTAATTAAAAGCAAAGGATCCATTGCGAGCAGTAGTAGAAGAATTCAACATTATGAACCTACCCCGCCAAGAGGGTACCGAACTCCAGCAGCCCAAAGACTGCGAGACAAGTGGAGTAGAAAGTCCCCAAATCACAACCTTAAATTCAAGTATCATGGGACCATGGACTTGATCAGAAAATCCAGTAATAATTATTCATACCCACCAAATGCCCAATGGCGTCATCCAGGTAATTCACCTTCGCCTTCGAGACAGCCAGAGCGAGTGGAAAACCTGGGCTCTTCGCCTTCAGTGAATTTCAGTGTCAACAACAAAGACCATAATCCACAAAATTTAAAGGAGCTGGTAGCCAAGAAACCTTTGCGAAAGAAGATTGGTATCCTTTCATGTTAAAAGTAAAGATATACTTACTGCTGTTAATGGTATGAACGTCAGACACCAACCACTATGACATAAAATAATAGTTTACTCAACATTTAGGTTGCGATGGGTCAGAGTTTTACATAATTTCCAAAAATTATCTTTCCTGTATGACCTCAATTTACATTAGAAAGAATGTCCAAAGCGGCTTCATAACCATCTTCGCAAAGCTACCTTAGGCGTCCTTGCTAGAAAAAAGGCATAATTACGTGGTTTATGTATATCATTCTGATCGTGAAGATCTGTGGAGCGCCAAATCAGTGTTAGTGTTTACGAAATGTTTCTATATTAAGCGCAGCATCGTGACATGCAGTGACGGTTGAGCATTTTGTACGCTGAGTGCGTAGTTTGCATTGGCCGACCTACTTAGTGATGCGCCTATTTACCGCTTGGGGGCTACAATGGAAAGATCCACGGTCATTAGGGTGTGGCTGGTGCCCCAAAGTTTACCGATCCAACAGGGTTAACTTTTTTTTTGGTATTGCCTTTTGACCAAAGGAACATGCATGTGCAGTTTCATTGAAATTGATGAATTTCTACCTCAAGCACAACCCAAACATGTGAAGTTTAAAAAAAGAAAGTTAGGTTGGATTGAAAAGGCAGGACTTGCTTCAGGAAGATGATTCATAACGAACAAGTACCTCCCTATGTCATTGTTATGGAATAAGTGTGGTTTATTCCGTCGTAATGGCTTAGGGAGGGTGTGGTTTGTGAGTTGATTGTGTTCAGTAATCATTGAAACTTAATTTGAGATCTTCAAAATTTTCCTTAAAAATGCCAGTCCCAAAAAATGTGAATTCCATTAGACCACCCCCATCACCTACAGGAGACGTTGAAGATCTGGACTATATTGATCTGTTACTGGAGTATAAACAGATCCAAAAACAGCTAGAACACCTCAGCAAAGAAGAGGCTGATTCTGTTACTGTACCAAAAGAGGGACTAAAATTAGAACAGCCAGATTCATGTACTGCTGAAGAGAAGACAGAAGTTAAACTTGAAGCAGAAGGTAAATTAATTAAAATTAATAAATAGCTTTGTAAAAGTGCAAGCGATGTCAGGGCAAGTGATACACATAATTCACTTTTGAAACAGCTACTGAATCTTGTATCGTTCTACAGGTAATGACACACAGCACGACAATGTCAAGGAGAAACCGTCCCTGGATAAGGATACCCAGGAAGCTATTACATCTGAATCTGTTGCTGAAATTGAAGAGGATGAAGCTCAGGTAATTTGACGGTTGTCTATTTTGTGAATGCTCTGGCAGAGAACTTCATATGGCTGTGTATATTGTTTTAATGTCTTTCTGTGTAAAGCAAGTATTTAATTAAATTTTAGAGGCTCTTAGAGGAAGAAGAACTAAATGAACTGAGGTTGGCTGCTTTGGCCTCTGCCACCAGAGGTGTGAATCAGTCTACAAATGAGAGAGGACCCAGTGAAAGACCCCAGCAACATGCCTCGAACAGTCACCGAGGTGAGATTAGGTTTTACGCGATTGTTCATAATATTAGGAATTATCACTATCTCTATTGACAAACCCCTTTGTGACAAAGGTTTAACTGATGTCTGAGAAGTGGGGTATGAAAATACCTATATGTAGGTGTGTCTGTATAACAACCTCTGTCATAATATTTTGTCAGGTGGTTCAAGAACAGATGCAACAAAAAGATCTAAGGATGCTGTTCATCGCGAAAACGTACCTGCTAAGCGCAGACGCCCGCTTGAAGATGCCCGAGAAAGGAACTTACGCCGAGGGAGGGATGATCGAAGATTCGTTGGAGACAGGACCAGAAGAGATAGAGATGACTGGTTCAGGAGAGACAGAGATGAACGAAGAGAAAGGGAAAGAAGAAGAGATGATAGAGTGGAAAGAAGATCCGTGGACGCACCTGAAAGAAAAACCAGGCCAATAGTGGAACCTGATTTGCAAAAGTCAGATGAAAGAACTCTTAGTCTGGCACGAGTACTTACTTTAGACTCTCATGAGGAGCAAGTAGACCGCTTTGTTCAAATACTGCAGGACAGGAATGCACAAAGCGGGAGTAGCTGGAATGATAATATTTCTGGACCACAAAAATTGATGGATAGTTATGTGGAGACAGTCGACAATTTTGTCCGAAGAATGCAAGGTGATCATGTCTCTACCATGCGACTTTCGGTGTGTATGCGTAATATACCAGGCATTTCAAACTTTGAAAGAATATCTTTCTTTTAATTCAAAGTATGGCACAGTGTTCCAGCTATTCCATTTGAGTATGAAGCGTCATGTCCGTAAAAAAGTGAAGACTTTTTTTGCTCTTCAACTAGCTCGGCGCACTATATGAGCCTTCTTAGATGCCCTAATATTCTTCTGCGCCATGCCAAATTGAAATCCTAGCTGGAACACTGTGGCATTGAGGGAACAAAACTAAGTCTTCATTTTTATATTGCAGCCAAGGGTCTGGAGCAAAGAGTTAGATTACTTGAATCGTTTATTTGAAGACAAGATTGACTCTAGAGACAATTATGAAGAGGTTGAAATGGACCTTGGTAGTGGACCAGCTTCACCAGGTACAGTAGCAGAATTAGCATTTCCTATTTTAAGATAGTCTTCCACTTGACAGTTAGGATTAAATATTGTCCTTCAGACTAATCCAAGATGATATTTTCTGATTCTGTGTTTCAGTGCCTGGTTTTATCGAAGTTGATGATGTTCCTTGGGCGGGTGTTTCAAGATTCCCTATAGAATTTCCTCATTCCTTGCCATATGACACTGATTTCTTGTATAATCCTGTCCAGGTAAGAAATTGTTTATTCTAAATCCAGTTTAAAATCTTACTCTGTGTTAATAAGCCTGTCCTGATCAGCCCTATCTGGTGCAAAAATATGGGACGTAACGCCCGTCTCGCCCACACCCACATAGTATGTTAATAATGAATAATACAACAACAGTTACAGCACTGATCATTTCGGAAGAAAAACAACAAAATCCCGGTGCCGCTTGCAGTAGCTTATGAGGAGTTGGTGTATTTCCTTCAGTTTCTGTTGTTAGGGTACCAGCTCTAATATACAAATCTTGATCAAAATAAACACACTGTATATTCCCACACAGCTGTGGCAGTTCAACTGTAAGATGCTCTTATTTATTTTCAGCAAATGGATACATTTCTACATCCAAATCAAGTAGGAATACCGCCATTACTTGATCCATCGTCTCTTCACATGAATGCTGCTCAGCCTCCCCCGCCTCCTCCTCCTCTTCCCTCTCATCCTCCTCCCCAATCACCTGCTCTTCCTCCCCTTTTGCCAAAATTAAATATACCTGATGTAGAAGTGGTGCTTTCTGGAGACAAAGTGTCCTTGTCAGCCAAGTCAGACTCTTCAGAGGATGACAATCAGGAACCTGAAGATGAAGAAGACGAAGATCTATTACGCGCAACACTCTTGTATGAGCTTGCTCAGAAAAGGCGTAAGAGGATCACAAATGAGGTATGGAATTTAAATGAAGCAGTCTGAATTCATACGTCATCAGCATAACTAATTTGTTGACCTGGAATCTTTGTTGGGTTTTGTAATCAATGATTGACTCTCAACTAAGATATTTCCATTGACTGAACTGACCATAGGCCTTTGCATATCTTCATGATGTATCTTATTTTCCTTGCCGCATTGCTATTTTGAATGTGGTCTTTGTTTTTGCAGTCGTCAAATTCCTCTCCAGCACATGTTGAAATTTCACCAAAGGTCAATTTGAGCCTCCCCAGGAATGACTCGAGTCAGTCGTTGCAGTCTATGCAAGCAATGCCTCTTGTGGAACGTATGGTTATTACAATCGGCAATGACTCCTCTGATGAATCTGACAGTGAGGCTGCCAAGTCCAGTCGCAAAGTAGCTGTTGGATTAGATGGTCAGCTGGACTTGTTTCTTGCCATGCAGAGACAAACTGTTGAGGTATGTATAACAATACAATACTAACAAGTCATACACATTTTTCCAGAGGGTAAAATTTGTCAGCTAATATGTTAACTGTTACCCTTGTAAGAAAATATTATATAATTCGTGCTGATTTTGTAAATATTGTTAGCTGAGTTAGAGCTTGTGCTGACCTTGCTTTATGAGGAATATATTAAATTAATATGCCTCGGACATAACTCATTCTAAAGTAATAGGCTAAGTTTCATGCTTAAACAAGATTATGATTGCTATAATGTTTTCGTGTCAGGAAAAGCTGAAAGTAGAGGATGGGCAGCCAATGACAGATTCACCGAAGAAAAAGAACAACAGATCTGACGCTGTTGAAATAGCTGAGGAGTTAGAAACTCAATTACGCAAAGTCAGGTCAGTGATATGAAATGAATTCATGACCATCATGTTCATAGATATTGCTGAATCAAAGTAAACTTACTGATCAAGTCTTCGTATTCAGGGCTTCCCTGGTGCAAGATGACAGCCGTCTAAATGCTGTTAGATCTCAACTTGGTAAGAGGAAAAGGGCTCTGATGACAGCTGAACTAAAAGCTGCGAAACTGCGAGAACAGTTGGCTGCAGCTGATCGAATTATCACTGTGACTAAGGAGCAGACAGACAGGCTCAACTCTGAGGTGATTTTTTCATGCTGAACACTTACCATTAACTTGAGTATCAATCATGTGTTCTGTAATGTCCTTCAGACATACATAGCGTTAGATCATTGCTTTAAAAAAAACTATTTTTTCAGGCTACAAGATTGCAGAATCGTATTAACAACACTTACACACAAGTAGAAGAACTTGAAAAGCACACCCTTTTAGCAGGAAAAGTTGCATATGGAGATGCTTATAACCTTGGTATTCACCTTCAACCACAAGATTCCGTTCAAGCAAAGAAAACTGAGGTACACTTAATAGCTTTTTCACGATACAGTTAGATGAAAAAATACAAGTAGAATGTTAATTGAATTTCTTTGAATATGTTATGATATATCAGGTATCCAACAAGTCAGCTGTAAAAAGTAAAGAGCAATTAGCAGAAGATTTTTCAAGAGAAAAAGCTCGGTTGAAAGAAAGAGAGCGTGAAGTTGCTGTGAAGTTGAAAGCCTTGAAGGAAGCTCAAGCTAAAGCCAAAGCAAAGAACAAAACCACTGCTAGAATGAAGCAAAAGCGATTGAAAATGAAGACAAAAGATGCCTCTGAACATATCCACACAACTCCTGTGATGTCTTTCAATTTTGGTCCTGAAGTTGAGAATGAAATGACTGTGATTACACCTAAAAGAAGACGTTCGTTAGCTGATTTGAGTCCTAGCACTGTGCCAAATTTGCCAAATCTGTCTCAAGAATTTTCGTCAACATTACCGGACAAAATCACAGAAGAGAAAGAGGAGAATCCCATCCCGTTGAAACCTAAAGTCAAATTTGTCATGCCTAGCAGCAAACAGATGTCTAGTCTTAATAGGATGCTGGTGAGAAGTGCATTTATTATTGTCATTCATTTGGCGATGCATGTTGTGTAAACATGTTTAGATATTTCCGATTCAATCATTCAATAAAATCCTTATGACTTCTTTTTTTCGTTTTAAATAGGGAGTATCCAAAATGCCAGCAAGTGCCAGACATTCTAATCTGACTGTCAAGTATCGCTTTGACACTGAGGAATGCCTTAAAACGTCAGAGGTAAGAGAAATTAATCTATCAATTTTTCTTTTGTTTGCCTGATTGATAAATGTAACTTTTATGTGCGTAAGTCTATCTGGTGCACAAATATGAGACGTAAAACCGGTCTCGGCCACCCACCCACCCTTTGTGCATACATGTCACAATTGTTAACTGACGAAATTTGATTTTCAGCTGAATGTTGTGTCTGGAAACAAGAGCGTCAAACAGTCAGGAAACAGTCCAACAGTTCTTCGTAAATATAATAGTCCACTTCAGATGTTCCGTGGATATCGCATTAGCCCTTACTTCAGAACTAAGTCAAAGAATGGATTAACTTCAGAAACTTACTGTCACAAGATAGACCATCAGAGACTTCTTTGTCATTATGACTTGCATGGGAAATGCCAAGATGAAAAATGTGCTTGGTATGTATGAAAAAGTACTAGAACATGTCATTATACTATTTTAATGGTTCTTTTAACTCCCGTTATAGATCAAGCAGATAAATGATCAATCTATTAGAATAATCTATTTGTATGTATTGGTAGATTTAACCAGAAATACATCATCAGATAAGCATCTTGCGATTATATTTTATTCCAGGCAACACAAGGACAGTTACATAATCTCCAAGAAAGAGGTATTAATGGACATAGCTGCTTACTTGCCTGGTATTGCTGATATTAAACCTAAATCAAATCCGCAGGAGGTGCACAAGAAATTAGGTAAGTGACATTTGTAGTGTTGAGTTTGTCATGGCATTTGTATGTCTTGATTAAATTATAGAAGTGATGGTCTATGACATTGTAATATCCTGTTTTGTGTCTCGGATATTATTAAGCTGAAAGCTGTGAAGTTAAAGGTAATAAGATGGTGTTATGAAATTTGTTGCAGAGGAATTTGTAGAAGAGTTCCAGAAGAAAAATGCGCAATTCAGCCATGAACAACAGTGCTTGCTATTGCTAAGCGATGTCATTTCCAAAGCACAAAAAAGTAAGTTGGGTTATGAATCTCATGGTCTGAAATTTGTTTCACTTAGTGATCTAAATGGGAGATGTTTAGCACATTGTGTGGTAACAATCATTTGTCAAAATGGCATAATCTAACAAATCAAATACAATGAGCTCAACTTTTTCTGACTATCATGCATGGCAACTGCAACCTTGAGCCAACTGCCTCATAATTCTGATGTCTAACACTCATGGAAATGTTTGTAAAACAATCACGCATCAATTATTTATCGTCTTTGCAGAATAACTTTAGATTTGCGTGCCATTTGATTGACAGAATTAAAATGACACTCAATTATTTAATGTCATTGCAGAATTACCTCATATGATGCCATTTGATGCACGTAAATGGAAACCTGCTCAGCCAAGAAGTGATGTTCCTTCAACTGTTGCAGATACCAAGGTCCAATGGTTCTCCAAAGGTATTAAAATTGTTTCTAAATAATTTTCTTGTTTTGTGATATTATAATTGAACCCCATCAGTACAGAGACTGCTTTGCAGGTCGTGAAAATTTACAGAAGAAATCAGCTTGTTGACACGATTTTTGTGTTTAAATTATGTGTTATGTTTTTAGATTTGAATTGATATTAATCAGTTTTATTCACTTTTCAAAAAATTTAGGAAGTCTTACTCTGCCTTAAAATTGTTCCTTTACCATTTGTATGGCAAAACTACTAGAAGACTTCATACTGAAGTTGACTTAAAATCTAACATCAGTAGTATGACTTATGACGGGGATGACCATTAACCAAGCATAGTCTCATTAGTCTGTGATCTCTATATCTGTATTTTCTTTTTCAGGTTCTCAAGATTTGAGCAGAAATGATGATGTTCTTCTAGATGGAGATATCCGTTATTGGATGCTGGGAACTAGTGAGATTCAGGACATGGAAACCGCCGTTATGGAGTCCCCTAACAATATCAACCTGTGGATTAATCTCGCCAATAAGAAACTGCATAATCCCAAACAATCCAATGAGAAAAACATAGAAAGTTGTTTAAATGTCTTGTCAAGAGGACTGGAGCTGAATCGCAATTCTAGTGACTTATGGTTGTATTATTTGAAGATCTTCAGTCAGAGAAATAACAACAGCGAAATGCTGCATCTCTGTGAACAGGCACTGAAATATGCACCAACCTATCATTTACATTGCAAGGTGAGGCACAATTTAGTATGATCGTAGATTTTAAAGCTGTGCATGAAAACTCTATTTAAACCCATGTTAATTGGATTACTAAATCCCAGTATCTCTGTAAAGATAGGAACCAATAAGACGATTCAACAGTACAGTTGTATGCTATATATCGCTGGATGCATAATATCAACGACTGCCAATAAATATATTATTTATTAATATATTATCAAATATTAAATGATAGTTATCGGACACAACTTATCTTTCCTTTGATATGTATGATGATACATTTTTCTCTATCATTTGCAGTACATCAACTTTCTGGAGAGCTACCAGAGCTGTGAAGGGCACTGTGATGTTTTACTGAAATGGCTTGTTACGCAAGCAGATGTCAGTTCGGAAGAACGATCTCACTGGATACTCGAGACTCTGCTCTATAAGGTTGCCTTGGCAACAAATTGTGGAAGGTATTAAAACTATTGAAGACTATTTGTAGAATTTGACTGCACATTAGTTACTCTAGATGTCAACTTAACTGTTTTCTGTGTATTCTCAGATTCCGAAATGCTTTGAAAGCCCTGCAGCAGGTTGTTCTAGGAGGTGGCAATGGACCAGAATGGATCCCTGAATTACTGGCAAAGCTAACAGTACAGGACACTAGTCTTCTATGGCTCTGTTACATACACCTTGTTGAGTTTCGTTTCCTTCCTCCTTCACTCTTTGATCCGGCAAATGCTCACAGGAGTACAATCGTGTCTAAGGTTGGTACTGTTTAACTCAATGATTGTTTGTCATGTTAGAATTCTACCTCAACTAGTTCAGTAAGCTGACTACCTGATATCGTGCTGGTTAACTGAAGCTGGGATCGTCCTGTTAACCTGACCTCCTCTTCCCTGCCAGTTACACCTGCCTCACTTAGGAATTTAATTGTGTTTTCTACTGTTTTACATGTCCTTGAGGTTCTTCACTTCTCCTATTTATGAGCGATTTCTCTTCATGAATTGAGCGCAATCAAATGATCAACAATTCAACGTTTATGTTTTCTTACTCAAAAGCTGCTTGTATGTTAGTCAAATCTTTGTGACATTTAACATCAGAAAAACTTGGGTTTTCAATGAAACAATATCCTGTATCAGTTTTGCCAAAAATCTGGTTCTTACTAAGTTGTTTTATAACGTAGCAAATGAGCTACTTTGCCATTATGGAACTTTCAACTGGAACCCAATGTATGATTTTTATGCAGGAACCCTTCCTCTTTCCATGGGAGATGGGAAAGCCTACAAGAAATTCGGTTGACTACCTTGAAAGCAGATTCAAAGAAGCTGTGGAGATAGTAAAGGCCAAAGAGAGTGACAATAAGCTATCCGACTATGAATGGCATATACATAGGAACTGGATATTGATGGAAGTCGTATGCAAAAGGTTTGTTTTTCTTTGTTATCACATCCCTCCATGGACTTAAGATCAGTTCTATGAAAAAAAGTACCACAATTTTTTCTAATTTATATCGCAGACTGGATAATGCAAGGAACAAATGCCGGCAATTGCTTCAAGAGCACAACTCGAAGTCTGTCGAGATATGGCTGTTGCTGTTCAGTATTGAAAAGTCAACTGAAGACATAGCCCAAGCTAGAAAGGTATTGTTTTTGGAGCCAGATTTTGCACATTCCATGTAACATTCTACTTTTAGTTGTTCAATTGAATATTGATATTGGTAAAACATACATTATTTTATTCTTATAGGTTCTCCAAGAAGCCCAGGAGCAATATCCATTCAGTAGCTACCTCGTACACAATGCTGCAATGTTTGAGCTGTCACATGTAAGGTTTATTGCATTTGGATTCGAACTGTATATATTATCTCTCTTAGTCTTCATTTGCATCACAATTTATGTGTGGCTTACTCTTTAGGGGGATGTGGACAGTGCTTTGGAAAAGCTTGAATTTGGAGTTGTGAGCATGTTTGATGTCAGTTTGGATGACAAACGGGCTGATCCCAACTTGCTTTATTGGTAAGTTTTCCCTTGTCATTAGTCCATTTGTTTTACCTGTGATAATGACAGATTTTAAGATGAAACATTTAACGAAAAGCCAGAGATGGGTCAACTGTAATTGCCATTTCTAACATATCTTTTTCTCCATTCACAGCAAATGTCTCTCACAGCCTCTTCCGCTTCAGTACAGTTGTCCTGACATGAAAGAAAAAGCTCAAGCCACAGATTTGTCAAAACAAAATCTTTACCTGTGGTTGAATTACTGGTAAGTGCATAAATCAGTTTGTTAACTCTGATGCACTAGAAAAAATTGCTGTTAATAAGGTTGTGTTTTTCAGGTTATTGTTAGAATTACATGGTGATAGAACCCAAGCAAATGAAGTGTTTGAATTGGCATTAGGCATGCAGAAATCTTCAGAAAGTATACACACACTCTGGAGAAGGTGATTATCTGGTTTTATTAGCTGTTCTGTTTATTTCTAGTTGTGAAATAGTGCTGTGGGCATGGCTATCACATGTATTGACTGTTCCAATGTTTTTGAATGTCCAGATACATCCAGTACCAGTTGTACCAACTCAGTCAAAGAACATCAGGTTCAACTTCTACCAAGGTCACAGAAAGCAAGTTGGTGGATTTATTATACAGAGCACTGCTGTCTTCACCATCCAAGGCTGAGGTACCATTACAACCAGGCGTGTTTTGGTCCAATTACTCAAGTCACAATGATGTCATTGATATGGTGCTCGGCTGTTTACCTGATCATTGTCTCACTCCTTTCTTGGAAAAACTGATTGTTTGGATGCCAGATAATGTGGTCCTTATGCAGAGGTAAGCTCTGAAATTTTTGCTTTCTTTATTAGTATGCCTCAAACTCAGTTTTGCTTGGAGAAATAGCATCATTCATTCTTAACTGTCCATATTATTATGATTTATTGACAATATTTGGAGTGATTTATGATAGGATTTTCAGTTGAATCCCACACCATAGCTGTTGCATTAAATTGTTTTTTTAAAGGGCTTGCGAACATTTCATCAAAGAGGGGAACCGTGCTGCTGCCAGAGGAATATCTATGACTACTCTTCAACACCACCCAGCTTGCCTGTCACTTTGGAAAATGTATTTAGTTGTTCTACTGCCTGAGTTTTGTCACATAAGACATAAATATTCAATAAAATTCAGTTATTGCATGAATTAAGATCTGTTAAGCATGCTCATCGTGCTGACAAAACTGTTTTGAATCTCACAAAATTAGTTAACAGTTACTGCTTGTTCAATCAAAGTCTGAGCAACCCACCACAACTGACCATTTGACGTATGTTAGTGTGGCTCAAAGCAAGCAGTAAAATAGTGGGTGGGTAGGGGGCAATTAAACCAAAATAATTAAAGCATGCTACATTACCACCTGGCTTCCTGGAATCAATAATTATTTGGACAAGCAACAAACTTAGGGATTGGCCAGAGCTTCTTATAAAGGCATAACATCACATCAACACTTCATTAATCTCCTGTGTGAAATGTAGTCAGTTTGAATGAATCCTCTATAACTGTATAGGTTACATGGTCTTTGTTCAATTTGAAGTTGTATTGTAGTTTCTCATTAACGTAAATTGTGTGAATATACATTTTGAATTTTGTTCCAGTCACATGGCTCAAGTACAAAGGGAAGGATCCTACAGCGAGGTAGGACTTAGAACCATAACTGTTGTGTGGTTTTTTTCGTCATTGCCCAAAAATGTCAAATTTTGTCATGTATGTTTTTGGTTTGATAATTTGCCGATTTAGTGCAGTATAGCGGACCCAAATTTATGCCCATATTTGGCATCCATGGAACAGGAAAATAATCACTTTCTTGTCAAATTTGTTTCTGGCAATCAATAAGAATAATGTTTGTGTCAAGTGCGGGTAATTAAAAGAAAATTAACAACTTTCTTGCCTTGAAAATTATCACCGACGTCGTGTGTGACGTCATCCATTGAATTCAAGCATTTTTACATCATAGGCCTGGCAACGAGACTCGCTAAATATGGTCGTAAATTTGGGTCCGCTATACTGCACTTTATCCTAATTTTCCTTGCAGCGACACTTGGTGATTTATTTTCTTTGGTCAAACGCCCTGCCTTTTCTTTCTTTCCAAACCCAGGTGAAGAAGCTGTATAGAAGAGCCCTGAAACACGTCGACCTGACACTCAGTCTCTGGAAAGATGTAATGCAAAATATGTATCTTTATGGTTTACATTTCACAATAAATATTTTAATTAACTTCAA
Organism: Alitta virens; assembly: GCA_932294295.1. Classification (NCBI taxonomy): domain Eukaryota; kingdom Metazoa; phylum Annelida; class Polychaeta; order Phyllodocida; family Nereididae; genus Alitta; species Alitta virens. The sequence continues at coordinate 23,818,135 of OW028573.1, read as the reverse complement.
GAACATGCTCAAAATGTTGCTGTAAATATAGTAAACTTTTAACGTTTTGTTACAAATGCACAAACACTAAAAATGGTTATTACACTGTACATTTTTACAACTGGGGAGAGAATGTGAAAGAAAGCGAGTTTCTTTTATATTCTTGAAACTTTTGCACCATTTTTCAATTGCAGCTGCTGGTGTTTGAAATGGTGTGTGGGAATGAGAAGTCGGTGGAGCAAGTGATAGCCCAGTGTGAAGAAAAAGGCTTGAACATTCATGACTTCCTGGCTTCCATATGCGGAAATGGAGGAGCCAGTGTCCTCCCATCAGCCCCTAATCTAGGGCCCAAGGTGGCCAAGAAACCCCAGGCAAAATCATAGACATTTAGTGCAAGAAATGTCCCTCCCTATGTTTAAGTCCAAATGCTATTAATTAAGAACCGTCCAAAGTCTTATGGTGATCAGAACTTTGTGACCTCACATTATCCAGTATTAACGACATTACGCAAAGTTTTCCCTGAATGCCCTGCAGTAGTGCGCAACTAATGGATTTGTTTGCGTAAGTAGAGGTGAGTATATAACCCAGCTACATTGCAGATTAAAGTACCCATAACTGGATATTTGGTGCATAAAGTACAAAAACCTTGACTTAAACATAACTAGTGCTGCAGTGTGGCTGGTGTTCTTATATTTGTATGTGTGTGTCGATTTCCTATTATTGGGCGTAAAGAGGTGTTTGGTTTGTGCTGCTGTCAGTTCGTTTTTGAACATGTCAATCAAGCTGTGTGACATTGATGAACAAACGAAACATACAGTCGATAAACATAGCTGAAAATTGGAGAGAAGAATCGCATGATGCATACGGTGGGCTCCTCGCACAACTTGACTGAAAATGGTTAATCAGCCTTGTAAGAAAATGTTTATGCTGAAGCAGTGGTTGACTTCAAGGTCTACATCAGCCAATATAAGCCAGTTTGCCATGCTTCGAAAGAAGATTGCTTTCATATATATGTCTTGTTTTAGTTATATACAATGTTATGTTATCCCACAAGCAGTGACCTTACAGTATTTTGGGCTACGCAAGCTTTGATTGGTACACAGTGGTATTGGGTTCAATGGATTCACCCAAGACTTTCTTGTCAAGATCATGGTTGCAATCCTTTGAGTTAATTCAAAATTTTGCTGAACCGAAGGTGCTCTAAAATATCTTTTGACATGTTTAAATGTACTGCCGGTGGGAATTTTTGTCATTAATTTTTTTTTCGACTTACTTGAATGCATCATGTGCATGAAATTCTTAAACCTATATAAACAAAAATTATCCTTGGTACTTACTATAACTGTAAATGCATAAATGTTTTCTATTAAATTTCATTTTTAAAATGTAGATATGTTGCTAACTGAGATTATTTTTGTTGCAAAACATAATAAATTTTGTTTGATAATGAATTTGTTCTGGTATTATGTGCATTCTTAGATGAGAATTTATTTTAGAACTTTGAGCACTTTGTTACACATACTGTAGCAATCCGGTTTGGTATAAAAATTGCCATCTGGTCAATATGCTTATGCTATGTCTCATTGATCAGCTGATTTCAAGTACAAGAAAATGAATCTTCCACCTGTGAATTTCATTTAGTGATTTATTTTTTAAATTGTCATGCCTAAATGACATGTGATTTTCATCAAATGGCAAAGGATGAACTTTTTCACACTGAAAGTTTGGCAGTTATTGCCGTTGTGTGATCCGATTTGCTGCAGAAATTGCATTCAGCTGCTGTTTTGTCTCATAAGCTGAGGAACTTTGGGAAAATGTTGCATTTTCAACATGTGAATTTCATCCAGGGTTGACACTTTTTGGTGCTGTGATTCATCTAGTGGCCGAAAGATGATCCATGCACTTTTTCACTAATAAAAGCTTGCCTATCTACATCGGTACAGGGTCCCCCTCACACTGAATTTGCCTATTTTTACCCCTCTATTAAGGCCTGTCTACTGTAAGTGGTAGGTCCAGTCTTTCGTAGGTTATATCATGATTCTTTAACATGATTAAAATTGGTATATTTATGATAAGTACTGATAACCATGATGTGAATAGGATACTGCAGCCAGATGTTAATGACCTTGCAGGTAAAAACTTTTAACTTCAACTCACTCATACCCTGTGAATAGGGTACTGTTCCATGAAGAAACCCTGGCTCTGTCGGTCAATAGTAGGCAGCTGGGGCAGTCCAGTGTAGTTCTGGCGGTCAACAGTAGATTGGTAGCAGCAGCAAAGTAGCTGGGGCAGCCTACAGCATGGTTCCTAGCAGTCCCATTCACTTACACTGTCAGTGTCAGTGTTTTAAAAGATCCTCTGAATCGTGCGACTCCTTGCCAACAAGTGGGATGGTAACGCAAGTGATCTGGCAAAGAAGGCAGTGTCATCAGAATCTGGAGTGAGCTAATCTTGATAGAGCCTGCCTTTGTTGGAAGCTGTAGTTAAGGCTGTTCTCAGTGTTCTAATGCTGGGATAGATGATGGTACAGCTGAGGGCGAGAGCTTTGTGAAACTTCCTTGATTCTGCCCTGGTTTGGCAGCCTCTGATGTCCGTGATGATGTAGTTCTTTTCAAAGTTGCAGTGACTGGCAGCAGTCATCAAGGCCATGTAAATCTGTGGCATCTCCATCACAAAGCAGCTTCTTGGACTGCAGGACTTGCCTCGGCTGCTGAAAAATGCTGCAGGCAAGCAGGAGCTATGACATACATGACCATCATCTAGCATTTTTCCCTTGCCACAGGTGCTTTGTTTGTCTCCAATGAAAATCTATCTTAATCTACATCAGCTGGAGGTCTATGGTCAATTCCAGGTGCTGGACTCTCTTCAATGGTTGAAACTTAATTGTACGCTAAGAAATTTGTTTCACTGAGCAGGAAACGGGTGTCCTGTTGCAGACCTTGGTATTTGATGTTCTTGTACCTGCCTACACATGCCCTCGAAGGTCCTGGGCCTCCACGCGGCGAGGGTGGAAACACTTGGGGTGAAGTCCTCTATCCCCAGTGGCTAAAACAGGACAGTGCGCATTGCACAAGCTGCTCCAGCTATCCAACCCAGACAATTATTTATTTTTTGCATGCGCCTTGTTTATACTACCAAATATGGATAATCCATCTTACCCTAGAGAGCCTCTACATAGCCCATATTGTGGGCTGATGAGGCGTTAAACAATAACACACACACACACACACTGAACTGGGAAATACTTCTACTGATGTCTGTTAATATTGTTCATATTCATGCACGGAATCATTCAGCATATTCTAAGACTTGGCGTGTATAATTCGGCTTCCTGCATGTAGTTGAGATGCGCGAACCGTGGCTATTTTCAACCCTTCTGTCATGAGTACCTTCTGCCTCTACATAGCCCACTCAGGTGCTGATGAGGCGTTAAACAATAACACACACACACTCATGAGTACCTTCAGGTCTAGTATTTTTATGTTGCTTAGTGGCCTAATGGTCAGCTCTGTTGAAGATCTTGGGTTAAATAACACAGACAATATAGGTTGAGAAACATGCAACAGTGTCTCACGTGAAGGTTCGATTTGTATAATAATACAATCTTCATTATTTCCAGTCTTTGGTCCTCCTCTAAGAGATTTTTCGCCATTGCCAACAAGTACGAAGTGGTGGCGAAGTCGATTAATTCCACTGAAAACTGACATTTAAAAAGAAATTTTCATGCACAGTAAAATTTCAAAAATTTTCTTTATTTCACTTTTAACATTAATTTTTTTTTATGGATGCTGGATTATGGTTATGTTTAGCTTACCGCATGAATTAAAGCACGTGCTTATCTTACTTTGTACCCCATGGTGGTTGAAACGATTTCGGATATTCGTCAAGGTCCCCTTACACCTACTGCTTGTTGCACTATAAAGGATGGACATGCTGTCCTGAAATATATAGTACATAACAAATGTATTCCCTCTTGATGAAATAGAAGTTAAAATTATATTATTGTTATGCATCGTGTCATACTTCTACGAAGAGTAGGCGTTTGTGCCAGTCTTGTGGTGAGGATTCTATGCCTAAAAGGCGGTCCCACAATGTGTCGCCATTTGCACATGCCTTTTGTGTGGCTGTTGTCCTTTCACATGATAGTCCGTCTCCCCATAATAGCACTGATCATGGAGTTTTCTCAGGATCCTGGATATTGGTAACCAGTAAAAGTAAAAACATGATCCAGGATGAATTTCTAGGTCGAAATAAGCTTTTTGAGCTGCATGTGAATGCCCAGTTATATGATGGCTTTATTGACAGTAAATGCTTTAGGGAATTTGAATATTGGTCTGACAGAAAAGTGTTGCTTGAGCTTAAACCCAGCAAAACATACCACTGGGACATACTGTTGAAGCCGTCGTAGCACTTCTATCATTTCACTGGTTTTACATTCATCAAATCTGTACACTCCGAGTGGGACCTGCTTGAATGAAAAGCTTCACATGTGACATATATTGTAAGCTTAAAGTTATCACACTCTCATGCAGTCTTCAAGGCTGGGAATTGTTTATAGATTCCGACAGCTATGGGATAAATGTTTTGCAGTCTTGTGTTTACTTACGATATCGCTTTTTTTTTTATGCAGTGCTGTACTCATCTGAGAAGCTTGGCATACTTTCTGCACTAAATTCCTCCATGTTGTCTATTAAGAGGCTTTGGATTTCTCTCTGAGTTTTGTAAAAAAAAAAAAAAGGATTAGCTATCAGTGTAATGTGAAGGTGATAATGTTATCATATATCTACATTTTGTATTAAGAATTTCTCGGTATTTTTTGTTATATATTAATGAATTATTTGACAATCACCTTAACATCTCGCTCTAACAATTTCTTATCTTCATTGTTTGTAATGAATGCTTCGATGGGAATGTCAATGAAGGACTCAGGACTAAAGTTTTTTAATGACTGGTTGAGGCACTCTGTTCAGTGCTGCATAGGCATGAGTGAAGTTTAACTGTTGATTATGGTGATTGCTGGAGTATTGTTTTGCATGTATGAAATGGTTGATGTTGTCAAACATCAAAGTATATCCTGGACACTGTTAAAAAGAAAAAAAGTTTTTGCAAAGGTGCAGAAAAGTTTTAGCTTCAAAGCAAAATTATCTTTTATGAAATCGACAATGTTAGCAAAAAGGAAAGTGTTTGATAGATGTTATTGATTTTCAGGTTGGATTGCGGTATGCTCTTCCCGAGGAGATGAGTTCCCAAGCGGGGGTGGAGGAGGAGAAGGAGCAACACCGGCTAGTAGTAACAAGCTCTTGCAGCTCATGTGAAAGTCCTGTCTCTTCAGAACAGAATCAAGATGAAGAGGAAGCAGAAGAGGAAGAAGACACTTCAAGTGATGAGTCTCTTTTGGAGGAAGATCCTCTTGCAGGTCGTTTGAAAACAGGAGAGTAATGAATGTCACATTCGTCTAGGGCGGGGGCCTAGCTCAGAGGTAGCGCTCTGGGCTTCCAACCACTGGGTCCCGGGTTCGATTCCCGGTCGAGCCTAAGTTGGATGGCTGTTTCATCCTTCGTCTCATTGCCATGGTCTCTGCCTGTCCTAATTAGCCCAACTGGTGCAGAAATACAGGATGTAAAGCCCTAATCACCCACCCACCCACATTCGTCTAGTTCTACACATGGCAAGAAAACTGTTGCTCATTGTTTGCCATTATGATATGGAAGACAAAATTAAGGAGTGAAGTTGAGGTTTATTGTAGAAAAGAAACATATCTTGTATGATAGCTAACAGCTGAAGTTGTCGAAAAAAGTATCTTTAGGCCATTTTTGTGCTCATCAACTTAAATTCAATAGGAATTTATGGAAAAGGTCATGTATTAAGCCATGAATGCAGACACTGATGAACATAATGAGCATTTTTTTGTTGATCCAACTTTTTTATACTGGAAACTCAGATGTTATACATACCATCTTTTTTTCTTGGTGGTCAGGTTTTGGAGCATGATTGCAACTTGGCCTGCTGACAGGATCTGGAGGTGATGTGGTTCTGACTATGTTTAACATAGTATCTACTGTGCCGTCTTCAATACTTGCAGAAGGCACTTCAGGCTTTGACTCTTCCGGATTGATGGTCGCAGCATTGGACTAAGTCTGCACACTGTTGTTAGGGTTGTTAGGGTTGAAAGTTTACACATTACCAGATTGAATATTTGTATTTGTTATGGTCGCATTAAATTTGGGCGAGGGTAGGTAGATCAAGTCATTAAGCGAATATGTTGACATCTGTAAACTTTTTAATTTTTTGGATTGTGTTTAGAAATGCAAGCATATAGTAAGAGATGTGTTTCAGGGCTGTTCAATTTATAAAAGGGGAAGGGGGTTGGGAGGTGTGGACCAGAAATGTTTGAAAAAGCGGGGGAGGGGAAGTACTCAAAAAGAGAAAAAAGTGGGGGAGGGGATAGCCCAAGGAACTCTTCCTGGACTAGGGAGGGGGTGGTTGACCAGTATTTTCCTAATATCTTAGTTGGGGGGCTGAACATTTTCTGTTCCCCCCCCCCCCTGGTCCTCGATACTGGGCCTCCACAGTGGCTAAAACAGGACAGTGCGCATTGCAAAGCTGCTCCAGCTATACAACGCAGACACTTATTGATTTTTTCCATGCTTCTGGTTTCTACTACCAACTATAGATAATCAATCTTACCCTAGAGAGCCTCTACATAGCCCACCCAGGTGCTGATGAGGCATTAAACAATAACACTAAATAACTCCCCCCCCCCCCCTTCTTTTTGAAATGGAACGGGGGCTTAGCTCAGTGGTAGCGCACTGGGCTTCCAACCACTGGGTTAGTGTACTCGCGGACACGGAAAGGCCTAAATCGGCCAACCGGTTCATGGGCTGAAGCAAAATATGATTTGAAGAAGTGAATGTCATCAAAAATGGAAGTATCACAAGCAAAGTACTAAAACATTATTTTGGACATACTAAATAATATCAATAATGTTCAGGTCAAAAATTTGGTAGCATAGCTAACTCCACATATCTAAAGAAACCTTCAGCTGTCACAGAGAAACAGAAATATATCATGAAGAATAGGCCAGCTCCTAAAGTTACATGAAATGTATAGTATTGGAGACTAATATAACTATGTATAGGATTTCACGGACACTGATATCCGTATCAACAATGGTACGTAGATATAGATAGATGCCTTCGAAGTTCCTGGGCCTCCACGCGGCGAAAGTGGAAACACTTGGGGTGAAGTCCTCTATCCCCAGTGGCTAAAACAGGACAGTGTGCATTGCACAAGCTGCTCCAGCTATCCAACGCAGACAATTCTTGATTTTTTACATGCTTCTGGTTTCTACTACCAACTATAGATAATCAATCTTACCCTAGAGAGCCTCTACATAGCCCACTCAGGTGCTGATGAGGCATTAAACAATAACACTAACTAACTAACAAAGATATAGATAGATAGGTGGTGGTGGGAAATTGATTTGGAAAAATAGAGTGAAAGTGTTGGATTGCTTTTATAGTTTAGAATTGCCAGTTTGAAGCTTTCAGTTAACAAGTTACACAAATGTGTAACCTGTTTTAACAATGTCGCTGCGTGATCGCAAGCTTGTGACATCACAATTTTGATCAGCCATTTTGCTGATTTGTTTTACTTGTTGGGATTTTTAAAAGATGTTTAACCTAAAAAAAAAAGGTTATTTCTTTGCTAGGGGTTCACTAAAAACATTTCTGGCAGATTTGGTGATCTTTAATTTCATAGAATTGACAAATTTTTGCGTTTTGATAACGCACACAATCCAACAATTCAATCCATTCTGAGTCCAGATTGGCAAATTCTTCCAGTTTCAATGATACGCCAGGAATATGGAATAGGTTTTGATGTTTAAATGATGCATGGTTTGTAAAATTAGTGAATTGTCACGCATTTGTAATCGGGTTGTATTTGAAGGAAACTCATATCTCCCAATGGGTCCCGGTCAAGCCTAAGTTGGATGGCTATTTCATCCTTTGTCTCATTGCCATGGTCTCTGCCTGTCCTAATTAGCCCAGCTGGTGCAGAAATACAGGACGTAAAGCCCTAAATCACACACACACATACATCTCCCAATGGGATAAGGAATTCCTCAGTCATCTCACCAGATTACAATCACCCGTGGATGGGTGGGTGGGTGATTGATTAGGGCTTTACGTCCTGTATTTCTGCACCTGATGGGCTAATTAGGACAGGCAGGGACCATGGCAATGAGACGAAGGATGAAACAGCCATCCAACTTAGGCTCGACCGGGAATCGAACCCGGGACCCAGCGGTTGGAAGCCGCCCAGGTTTCACACACACAATCACCCATGGCTCGACGTATTTCATCAAAGAACTTGTTTATAACTTTGACTGCACCACAACCGAGTGTGATGTTATATCGAGTCGAGAAAATGATATCCCTTCTGGAAATGATCTCACCCTCATGCTCCTTTTTATATCCTATATCAAGGATACAGGATGACCATTCACCAGGCTGTGTGGTCATAGCGTAATAGGTGGAGCTTGTCGTAGCCATGGTTAGAAGCAGTCACAAGTAAAGAAAGGCAACATTATGTACTTAGCACTGGCACAAAGACCTGATAATATGTGACACATATATAATTTTATATATATACATACGTTTTGATTCTGACTGTACATAAAGGGCGGGGGCCTAGCTCAGAGGTAGCGCTCTGGGCTTCCAACCGCTGGGTCCCGGGTTCGATTCCCGGTCGAGCCTAAGTTGGATGGCTGTTTCATCCTTCGTCTCATCGCCATGGTCTCTGCCTGTCCTAATTAGCCCGACTGGTACAGAAATACAGGACGTAAAGCCCTAATCACCCACCCCCACCCTGACTGTACATAAGGATCCCTCGCTATATTGTGCCTCTTTTCACGGTTTATGTCCTGCATGAAGAGGCAAAGATATAACTCCTTGGCATGATCCACTTGAATGGTGTCCCACATACCATCTTCAAGAACTGCTGCTCTGCAATATAATTATTGGCACGGAGTGCCAATTCTTACGTTGCTTGGAGGAGGCGTTTTCGTATAATGCGTCCGGTTTGCCATTTTTCGAGCGGCAAATTCGAACTTACATGTTAATTCAATGAGGCCAGTTCGGGTATACGTTCAAGCATGTATATAGCATACTTCTACACGTCGTAGCGCCCTGCCACCTTGTCCGTCTCTAGTGTACTGCCTTTGGAGTGTTTTCCACTCTATGTTTTGTTTTATGTGTTCCATACATTTCTTGGAATCGTTGTTTGTTGCCTCCGCTAGTACCTCGGCTGTTTCCGGCCACAAGATGGCGAACTCTGACGGAAATGACCGAAGTGCGTTTGTACAGCTTCGTGCATGTTCGGGGGAGAGGCTGACAGTGACATTATCAAAGCGAACCAAAGTTTATCACATTTCTCAAAGTAAACATTAAATAAAAGATAGAAAGTCATAGAATACCTTTCTGAACAAATACGGTATCCACTCCCTCTGAAAACGGCAAAATTCGCCTTCAAAACGTAGCTAAGACCGTCTTAATTATCAGTGAAAACCGCCATTTTGATTGAAATGGGTAGTCCCAAAATATAACAGCCAATCAGTGATTAGCTTGCTTGGAGCAGAATCAAAAACATACTGGATATACAGTGCAACCTGTGTTAAGTGGTCAGCCAAGGGAAGGAGCTAAAGTGGCCACTAAAGCCAGGTGGCTGCTGAAGTCAGGTCCACTAGGTTAAGATGATAGTAAGGGTCTTGCAGCAATGGTGTTTCAAATGGCAAACCCAATTTTGTTTGAATATTGACATTTACTTTGAATACTTTACTGTGAAATTTTTGTTTTTCAAGTAAACACTGCCAGCTGCCCTCATAATCATATTTTATGATAATAGATATATTCTACGATTAGCACTATGTGATCAAAAGATATAACACCAATATAATGATATTTAAACTTTAAAAGAACAAGACAACATAATGAGGGCTAAAAGATATGAAAAGTGATAGTTTGTGTCTTTTGTTTCACCCCTATATGGTGATGCAATGTTACATAACAGCAGACTACATGGCTCCACTGGTCTGTTACAATAGGGGCAACTGACCACTAAGTACAGGTCAGCATGAGGGTTTGGGGTGGAATCTCCTGATGCTGGCCACAGAGTGGAGGGTGGCTGCTAAATCCAGGTGCATTTATATAGTATTTCGTTGGGGGGAAATTAGACTGACCACTTAGGCCAGGTGGCTGCTCTAAAGAGGTGACAACTAAGGCAGGTTGCACTATATATATCTTTTATTCGGTGACAGGTGAATTCGGCGCATATCAATTTCGGCGCCGCGGAATTCACTAGAATCAACTGGTGGAGTTTAGTGAATTCGGCGATCGCTTTGGGTGAATTCGGCGCGTACTTTCATGTGGAATAACTTAGCATCTATATGTGGCAGGCAAACGTTACATACCTTGTTTTGTTTGCAAATGCAAGCTCTACCAGTTTATGATTTTACTGTATTATTTTTTTATTCTGTATTGTGCAAATGAAGCCCAGTTGATGATGTGCATATTGTTATTTTCTATTTAAATTGATTATTTTCCTGTAATGTGCATATTGTTATTTCTATTAAAAACAATTTATTAAAAATGTATATAAATTCAAAAAGATTCAAAATCCAAATTCCACAATAGGAAATATATGAAAGTATATCAATTTATAAAGTTTAAATAGATAAATATACAAAATTTAATAAGCAAAAGACAATAAATCCCAGCAACATTAAAAAATTAAAAAATTTATTAACAACTTGAGGCATGTGTGTGTGTGTGTGTTATTGTTTAACGCCTCATCAGCACCTGAGTGGGCTATGTAGAGGCTCTCTAGGTTAAGATTGATTTAACTATATTTGGTAGTAGAAACCAGAAGCATATAGCACAACTTGAGGCATAAAGCGCATAGTACTGATATAGGATTTTTCAACCTCTTGGTACACACGTTGATCTTGGGTTTGCCCTGAATGTTTAAACTTGGATAAACCATAGTTTTATCCAATTGAGGTTTAAATAACTTACTGACATTTTTATGTAGACAATGAAGTGCATGTTGACTCAGCAAAAATATGGTGTTGCTTAATACAACATGACATGCAAATATATACCACGAAAACAACAACAAAAAACTCATTAAATAATTAATAAATTCCTTCTTTTTTTCATGAAATGATAAAGTGTAATAGATTGGAATAGTTCTTCATGAAAAAAAAAAAAAATTTTACATCACAATAAAAATTTCAAATATTTTATGTCCCATTACTTGCTGAATTGTATGACAAGCAATTGTGAAAAAAACAAAAACAAAAAATATATATATATAATTAAAGTTTGTTACTTTCTGATTACTCAGCTGATCATTTTCAATAATACAAGTAAACATATTTTACACATTCTCTTTTTTCTCTTTATATCTATGGCGCCAAATTTACCGTTCGCCAAATTCACTAAGCCGAGTTCACTATTTTTTGCGCCGAATTCACCGTTCTAGACGCGCCAAATGCGTATTTGCGCCGAATTTACCCGCATTCCTTTTATTCGACAGCTTCATGTCATTCATGACAAATGGATACCGTTTCTCTTCAGAAATGACTTTCTAATTACTCGGGTGCATTCCTTCAACTAACTTATGGTGTAATTATTATTTATTATTATATTGTCTTCATACCATGTGTTGTACAATGTAAGTTGGAAAGAAATAAATATTATTATTATTATGACGTTCGTGCCAATTTGCACATTTCTATGTGCTCTAGTTTGAAAGTTAAAATGTTACAAATTAATCTGCAAGAGGTCATTCGCCAATTCTGAAAGAACCAGAATGCAACATACCTGAGCACATTATCGTAGATGGTAATGTTGTTTTTCAATGGCATGCTAGCATGTTTTACAATCTTGCTGCTGAAACCATTAACAGCTACAACATGAGTCACACCAAACATCATCAGCTTCTCATTTTGGTCAAGATGCAGTTAATGACCAAAATATGAAGCATGATTTGTGTTGCGGACTCGCTGAAATAAAAATTAAAACAATGTAGGAAAAAGAGGCTGGAGGCATTTTGTATTAATTTTGTTATTCATATCATTCTATAAATTTAAACTATTGACATCTTACATTATCTTTTCTATCGATAAGTATGAGCTATTTCATGCAGTGCCTTGCCCACTCTCTTCTCAGCAATTTTGAACCCTTGTGAAGCCAAATAACCAGTCATCATTTTTTGGCCATATGTGGGTCCAACCTGAAGGGTAAAACAAAGATATATTCACTCTGAAAACAGGGAGTAACCAGAAGCTAGGGGTTTTCAAGGTTTTGGAAAATATTGCATTCATTATATAAATATGGCCATTAAACCCCCCGAAAAGAAGCACAATGCAGCAGTTCAGAGTTCTGCATACTCCAGAAACGGAACCAAAACAAAAATACTCTTAATTGTGAGGGTTGTACAGTCAACTCATTTATCTACTCACCTTCATCTCCCATACAGTTAACTGTGCAGATAACTGAGGGAACCAGATAACTGAATATATATAAATGCACTCAGTAGGATTGTTCCCAGCCAACTGTGCGGATAGCTAGGGAACCGGATAAGTGAGACCTGGATAAATGAAGGTCGCCTGTATGTTAGTTAGTTAGTGTTATTGTTTAACGCCTCATCAGCACCTGAGTGGGCTATGTAGAGGCTCTCTAGGTTAAGATTGATTAACTATATTTGGTAGTAGAAACCAGAAGTATATAAAAAATCTATAATTGTCTGGGTTGGATATCTGGTAAAGAGATGTTGTAAGGTATTAGCTTGAAACAAAGGTCTTCTAAAGCGTTGTAAGTGGCTGCAATCTAATAAAATATGTTTGATTGTTAGGGGGCACCGACAACTCTGGCATACCAGTGCCGGTTCATTGACTAAAAGGTGTAAATGTGTAAGTCTTGAATGTCCTATGAGGCATCTGTGATATATTCCTTGATCTTTGCGAGTATTGAACCTACTAGGTATTTTATTTTGAATGCAAGGTAAGATTGAATGCAACTTGTTGTTATTACATTCATTCCATTGTCTTTGCCAGCAAGACATGATAAAAGATTTCATAGTCATTTTAAAATCAGTGTATGGAATGGTAAAATCAGTTATCTCTTTTGTAAGAGCCCTTTTTGCTGCCAGGTCTGCTTTTTCATTCCCTTCAATGCCAGCATGTCCAGGAATCCAGCAGAATACTATGTCTTTGTATTCGTGAAGATAGAAATACTTAATCAGAACATCTAAGATCCCAGGGTTATCAAGTTGTTTATTTTGGATTGCTTGAAGAGCAGATTTGGAATCAGAACAGATAACATAACGATCTGATTCTGAGTCCTCGATGTTCTTTAAGGCAAGGTAAATAGCTGTTAATTCTGCAGTGTATATTGAGCAGTGGTCTGGAAGACGACATTCAGCTATAACGGTTTTATAAGAAGTGACTGCACAGCCTACTCGTCTTTCCATTTTTGAGCCATCTGTGTATAGAAATTTGTACGATTCGTATTTAAACCTTATACTATAAAATAGGTTTTGATAGTCTACCGGATTGGTTTCGCTTTTCTTAAGCTCTGCCAAATCCAGTATAACTTTCGGGACTGGGAGAATCCATGGCGGAATGGGTGGTGGGTGGGTGGGTGGGTGGGTGGGTGATTAGGGCTTTACGTCCTGTATTTCTGCACCAGTTGGGCTAATTAGGACAGGCAGAGACCATCCGGAATGGGTGGTACTTCCGTCTCGGCAATGATTGTAGTATCAATTTTTGCAGCCTCAAGATAGAATATCATGCGTAATCCCAGTGGTCGAATGGCGTTTGAACGAGATTCATAATGATGCATGTATTTTGGATGAAATATTACATCATATGTTGGATTTGTTGGAGTTGAAGCTACTTTTAGTATGTATTGCATGGATAACTTGATACGACGAAGGGAAAGTGGAGGTTCCCCTGCCAGTACATATAAGCTCTCTACAGGAGATGTACGAAAAGCTCTTAAGCTTAGTCGCAACCCTTGATGATGTACAGAATTCAGGCATTTTAGATAAGATGGTCTGGCGGAGCCATATACCACAGAACCATAATCAAGTCGAGAACGAGTAATTGCTCGATAGAGACGAAGGAGGACCGTTGTGTCCCCACCCCAATTATATTTGCTCACTACTTTAAGGAGGTTCATTGATTTCAGGCACTTTGCTTTCAGTGCTTTGATATGCGGAATGAAAGACAATTTGGAGTCAAAGAGTACACCCAAAAATTTTGTTTCATTCACCACTTTTATTTGACAGTTGTCAATTATTAGTGATGGATCTGGATGGTTTGATCGTAAATAATAGAAAGGCAGACAAACTGTCTTCTGTTTAGAGAACTTGAAGCCATTTTCGAGTGACCATTTGTGAATCCTATTAAAATTTAATTGCAGTTGTCATTCTATGGTTGGCATATATCTGGAACGATATGCAATGAGGAAATCGTCAACATATAGGGACGACATGAGATTTTCTGAGATGGAATTTACTATACTGTTGATTTTGACATTAAAGAGGGTGGGCGAGAGAATACTGCCCTGAGGGACTCCATTCTCCTGAGAGTAGGGGCTTGACATTGTTGATCCCACTCGGACCTTAAAGAAGCGATCCTGTAGGAAGGATCCGATGAAAACTGGAAGGCGACCTCGAAGCCCTAAGTCGTGGAGATCTTTCATTATTCCATATTTCCATGTAGTGTCATAAGCTTTTTCTAGGTCAAAGAATATGGCTACTACGTGTTCTCTGTTAATGAAAGCATCTCTAACATAAGTTTCCAGTCTGACTAAATGATCTAATGTGCTCCTGTGACGGCGAAATCCAGATTGGAACTCTGTAATAAGCTGGTTCGACTCCAGGAACCAAACCAGTCTATCAGTAACAATTCGCTCCATTGTCTTACATAGACAACTGGTTAAGGCTATTGGTCGATAATTCATAGGATCACTATGATCCTTCCCCGGCTTGGGAATTGGGATGACCGTGGCTTGTTTCCACAGGGATGGAAGACATCCCTTCTCCCAAATTTGATTAAAGATATACAGTAATGTTTTTAAAGAGGATTGAGGTAGGTGTTTTAAGATTTGATAATGTATATTATCAGGGCCTGTTGCAGAGTCAGTCGCTTTTAAGATGGCCTTCTGAAGTTCTTCTAAGGTGATGTAGGAGTTATAATCTTCGCTGTTATCAGACTGTATATTTAGGGTTAATCTCTCAGCTTGAGCCTTATAACATTGAAATTCTCTCGTATAGTTCTCCGATGAGGAGTTGTATGCAAACTGTTCTCCTAACCCGTTTGATATTTGTTCTGGTGAGGAGAGATGTTCTCCATTCACTTCTAGAATGCTTACATGCGAAGCTAGGTTCTTTCCTTCAATCTTCTTAATCATTTTCCAGACTTTATTGCTAGGAGTTCTTTCAGTCTGGAGA
The DNA here is from genome assembly GCA_932294295.1 of Alitta virens. NCBI lineage: Eukaryota > Metazoa > Annelida > Polychaeta > Phyllodocida > Nereididae > Alitta > Alitta virens. The sequence goes on along the minus strand of OW028573.1, from coordinate 23,802,634 downwards.
CATAGTCTCTCCAACAACTACGTTTTTTTTGCCTGACAATTCTACGCGCTTTGGCTTTCAGGCACTTAAAATTATTCAGATTGTTGATGGTCGGCTGTGATTTAAAAATTCTGAGGGCTTTCTTACGGTTTTTAATAGCTTCTCTTACTTCGTCGTCAAACCAGGGTCTTGCACTTCGTTTAGAATTATTTTTTGTCATCGGTATTGTTTTATTGGCTATATCAGTAATATCATCAGTAAAATCTTCAACGAGATTATTACAATTCCTATAATGAGACATAGTAATTGTTTCTAAGCAGTGCTTTTCGAAGGAGGTCCAATCCGCTTTATGCAACTTCCATCGGAGTTGACCCACTTCTCTTGTACCTTCTACGTTTTGTAGGACAATAGGAAAGTGATCACTGCCGTGAGTGTCCTCTAATACTCTCCATTCAAATTCCAGAAATAACGCTGGATCACATATACTAAGGTCTATCGCTGAAAATGTTCCATGAGGTGGGTGAAGATATGTAGGTGAACCATCATTGAACAAGCAAAGGGTGTGGTCATTGAGAAAATCTTCAATGGTTTTTCCTTTGTTGTTGTGGGAAGTGCTTCCCCACAATTGGTTATGGCTGTTAAAATCTCCTAGGATAAGACGCGGTTCAGGAAGTTGATTGTAAAGGTTATGCAAATCACTGGCTGTAAGGTGAAAGGGTGGAGGAATATATAAGGAACATATGGTGAATGTTTTATTCAGGTTCAGACGAACTGCTGTAGCCTGAAGGTTAGTGTTAAGAGCAATATGGGTATGAATGATGCCATTTTTAACTAAAATTGATGAGCCACCAGTGGCTCTATCGTGGGCAATATTGCCATATGTATTATACATATGATAGTTTCTCAGTTTAAAACTATTTGGAGGTTTCAGAAATGTTTCCTGTAGACAGAAAACACTAGGGTTTAAGTCTTGGACCATGCAACCTATTTCATCGAAGTTGGCTCTGAAACCTCGACAGTTCCACTGAATGATACTGTCCATGAATTAGTTAAAAGAGTTTAATATTATCATAGTAAAATCTGTAGTGCATGGTATGAATTTGTATGAATATTCACTTTTTCTTCAAAGTCGCTGCCTCTTTTGGTGTTAAGATCTTTTTGGGGACCCCACAAGGCTTAGATGGTGGTCTTATGAAGCTCAGTGCACTAGATTTTTCTAGTGTTTTTCTGATGAGGGGGGGTCTTTTGGGAACAATTGATCTTTTATCAATTGCCCCCTCCCGTTGAGGCCTAGGGATGGTGGTAGTCCCTGCCTCCTCTTCCATCGGCTGGTGTATCTCTTCCGACTCAACGCCGGAAGGTGCACCCTGTGAGGGTACAACAAGTTGTGACGCACTAACTGATGGAGCTACAAGATGTCCTTTTCCGACATCTATAGCATGCTGCTTTATTCTTGCGAGGTGATCGTCTGCCTGTGAAGTTTTAGATTCTGGTTTATGTTTCTGCAAGCTTTGCCCTGCCTTGGAATAATTATAATTAGGATCTAGGTCAATCCTTCGCCTGGGCGATGATCTGGGTGAAGGAGATCTAGGTCCAGCCATCTGAGACAGGACTGAGGCATAGCTTGCCCCAGCCGCCTGTTCAGCTATACGGCGTGCTTGGGGAAAGGAGATATCCTTGGTGGTCTTTAACTTCAGGATCTCTTTCTCTAGCTGCCATTTGGGACAGCCACGGTGATAGGCTGGCCCATCACCTCCACAATTAACACAATACGATGTATTCGTACATGGTGAGTCACGGGAATGGGTGTGTTCCCGTGACCCACAATTGGCGCAGGTTGGTTTGGCGCGGCAGGAGCCGCTAAAATGGCCAAATCGCTGGCAATTATAACATCGTTTTGGGTTCGGGATGTAGGGACGTACCCTACACCACTCGAACCCAATGCTGACCTTGTCAGGCAAAACTGTGCCATCAAAGGTCAGTGTGAGAAGCTGTCGTGAATATCTTGGGGGCTGGCGATGAATGTGGATGACATTGTAGTCATCCAGCCAGTCCCTCAGTTCGTCATCGGAGCAGAGACTGCTCTCATGTGATGTTACAACTCCCTTGCAGGAGTTGAAAAACCGATGGGGCTCCACCTTAACAGGGGCACCCGCAAAGGCCTCCAACCCCAGCAATCTCAGGGACTGGTCCCTGTGGGCAACCTGCACCAGCAAGGACGTATTGCTTAAACGTCTTGTATTTTCAACAAAACCAATGCTTTCCTTAATTGTTCTGCATATTGTTATGGCTGAAAGTCGGGAAAACCCAGCATCACTGCCAGTAACAACAAGAAACTTTGGCCAAGGCTTAGATGTATCTGCATTATTTGAACTTTGATTTGCGTCATCTAATGATGGACGCAAACGTTTACCAAATCTGGAACCAGTAGCCAATTTTTCGACCTCAGCCTGGTTTACCGCTGAGGGACGCGCACCTTGTTCACCCGGGGGACGTGCGAGCCGGTCTGAAATTGATTCGGACATATTCATTTTTGCTTCCCCTGTATGGTAGGGGACACACCCTCCTGTAAAGCTGGAGCAGCTTGTGCAATGCGCACGGTCCTGTTTTAGCCACTGAGGATAGAGGACTTCACCCCAAGTGTTTCCACCCTCGCCGCGTGGAGGCCCAGGACCTTCGAGGGCGAGAAAGAGGTCCTGAAACTAAAGACAACCAAGGATATCTCCTTTCCTCAAGCGCGCCGTATAGCGGAACAGGCTGCTGGTGCAAGCTATGCCTCAGTCCTGTCTACAACGGCTGGACCTAGATCTCCCTCACTCAGATCATCGCCTCGGCGAAGTGTGTGTGTGAGTGTGTGATTAGGGCTTTACATCCTGTATTTCTGCACCAGTTGGGCTAATTAGGACAGGCAGAGACCATGGCAATGAGACGAAGAAGGAAACAGCCATCCAACTTAGGGTCGACCAGGAATCGAACCCAGGACCCAGTGGTTGGAAGCCCAGAGCGCTATCTCTGAGCTAGGCCCCTGCCCTCGCCTCGGCGAAGGATCGACTTAGATCCTAATTTCAAATATTCCAAGGCAGGCCAAAGCTCACAGAAAGATAATTCAAAATCGCAGTCTTCACAGTCAGGCGATCACCTGGCAAGACTGAAGCAGCATGCTACAGATGTCGGAAAAGGACATCTCATAGCCACATTAGTTCCCACTTCTCAGCATAGTATACCTTCACAGGGTACACCTTCAGCCGATGGAACAGGAGGCAGGGACTACCGCCATCCCTAGGCCTCAACGGGAGGGGGCAAGTGTGTGTGTGTGTGTGTGTGTGTGTGTGTGTGATTAGGGCTTTACGTCCTGAATTTCTGCACCAGTTGGGCTAATTAGGACAGGCAGAGACCATGGCAATGAGACGAAGGAGGAAACAGCCATCCAACTTAGGCTCGCCCAGGAATCGAACCCGCGACCCAGCGGTTGGAAGCCCAGAGCGCTACCTCTGAGCTAGGCCCCCGCCCTGGAGGGGGCAAGTGATAAAATATCAAATGTTCCCAAAAGATCCCCCCTCAACAGAAAAGCACTTGAAAAATAGTGCACTGGGCATCATAAGACCGCCATCTTGGCATGGTAGGGCCCCAAAAAGTACATTTTTTTCAAATTCGTTGCCTCTTTTGGTGATAAAGTAAGTATTCATTCAGAATCTTCCCATGCACTATAGAGGGCGGGGGCCTAGCTCAGAGGTAGCGCTCTGGGCTTCCAACCGCTGGGTCCCGGGTTCGATTCCCGGTCGAGCCTAAGTTGGATGGCTGTTTCATCCTTCGTCTCATTGCCATGGTCTCTGCCTGTCCTAATTAGCCCAACTGGTGCAGAAATACAGGACGTAAAGCCCTAATCACCCACCCACCCACCCATGCACTATAGATTTTACTATGATAATATTAAACTCTTTTAAGTAACTCATGGACAATATCATTCAGTGGAACTGTCGTGGTTTCAGAGCCAACTTTGATGAAGTAGGTTGCATGGTCCTAGACTTAAACCCTATTGTCTTCTGTCTACAGGAAACTTTTTTGAAACCCCGGACTAGTTTAAAACTGAGAAATTATCATATGTATCATACATATGGCAATATTGCCCAAGATAGAGCCACTGGTGGCTCATCAATTTTAGTTAAAAATAGAATCATTCATACCCATATTGCTCTTAACACAAACCTTCAGGCTACAGCAGTTCGTCTGAACCTGAATAAAACCTTCACTAGATGTTCCTTATATATTCCTCCACCCTTTAACCTTAGAACCAGTGGTAGTAGGTAGTGTTATTGTTTAACGCCTCATCAGCACCTGAGTGGGCTATGTAGAGGCTCTCTAGAGTAAGATTGTTTATCTGTAGTTGGTAGTAAAACCAGAAGCATGTAAAAAATCAATGTGTCTGCGTTGGATAGCTGGAGCAGCTTGTGCAATGCACACTGTCCTGTTTTAGCCACTGGGGATAGAGGACTTCACCCCAAGTGTTTCCACTTTCGCCGCGTGGAGGCCCAGGACCTTCAAGGGCTTTCCTTACAACCAGTGATTTGCATAATCTTTACAATCAACTTCCTGAACCGCGTCTTATCCTAGGAGATTTTAACAGCCATAACCAATTGTGGGGAAGCACTTCCATCAACAACAAAGGAAAAATCATTGAAGATTTTCTTAATGACCACACCCTTTGCTTGTTCAATGATGGTTCACCCACACATCTTCACCCAGGTGGGTGGGGTGATTAGAGCTTTACGTCCTGTATTTCTGCACCAGTTGGGCTAATTAGGACAGGCAGAGACCATGGCAATGAGACGAAGGATGAAACAGCCATCCAACTTAGGCTGGACCGGGAATCAAACCCAGGACCCAGCAGTTGGAAATGGAAGTTGCATAAAGCAGATTGGACCTCCTTCAAAAAGCACTGCTCAAAAACGATTACCATGTCACATTATAGGAATTTTAATAGTCTTGTTGAAGTTTTTACTGATGATATTACTGATATAGCCAATAAAACAATACCGATGACAAAAAATAATTCTAAACGTAGTGCAAGACCCTGGTTTGATGAAGAAGTAAGAGAAGGTATTAAAAACCGTAAGAGAGCCCTCAGAATTTTTAAATCACAGCCGACCATTAGCAATCTGAATAGTGGGTTCAACTAATCCTGGACGTTACCCAGATGTGGGACTGCACACATCGGGTGTCACGTCTGGGGCTAGGGTTCAACGATGTCAAGCTCCTACTCTCAGGAGAATGGAGTCCCTCTGGGTAGTATTCTCTCGCCCACCCTCTTTAACGTCAAAATCAACAGTATAGTACATTCCATCTCAGAAAATCTTATGTCATCCCTATATGTTGACGATTTCCTCATTGCATACCGTTCCAGATATATGCCAACTATAGAACGACAACTGCAATTGAATTTGAATAGGATTCACAAATGGTCACTTGAAAATGGCTTCAAGTTCTCTAAACAGAAGACAGTTTGTATGCCTTTCTGTTACTTACGATCAAACCATCCAGATCCATCACTAATAATCGACAACTGTCAAATAAAAGTGGTGAATGAAACAAAATTTTTGGGTGTACTTCTTGACTCCAAATTGTCTTTCATTCAGCATATCAAAGTGCCTGAAATCAATGAACCTCCTCAGTTAGTTAGTTAGTGTTATTGTTTAACGCCTCATCAGCACCTGAGTGGGCTATGTAGAGGCTCTCTAGGGTAAGATTGATTATCTATAGTTGGTAGTAGAAACCAGAAGCATGTAAAAAATCAATAATTGTCTGCGTTGGATAGCTGGAGCAGCTTGTGCAATGCGCACTGTCCTGTTTTAGCCACTGGGGATAGAGGACTTCACCCCAAGTGTTTCCACCCTCGCCGTGTGGAGGCCCAGGACCTTCGAGGGCCAATGAACCTCCTTAAAGTGGTGAGCAAATATAATTGGGGTGGGGACACAACAGTCCACCTTCGTCTCTATCGTGCAATTACTCGTTCTCGACTTGATTATGGTTCTGTGTTATATCTAAAATGCCTGAATTCTGTACATCATCAAGGGTTGCGACTAAGCTTAAGAGCTTTTCGTACATCTCCTGTAGAGAGCTTATATGTACTGGCAGGGGAACCTCCACTTTCCCTTCGTCGTATCAAGTTATCCATGCAATACATACTAAAAGTAGCTTCAACTCCAACAAATCCAACATATGATGTAATATTTCATCCAAAGTACATGCATCATTATGAATCTTGTTCAAACGCCATTCAACCACTGGGATTACGCATGAAATTCTATCTTGAGGCTGCAAAAATTGATACTACAATCATTCCGCCATGGATTCTCCCAGTCCCGAAAGTTATACTGGATTTGGCAGAGCTTAAGAAAAGCGAAACCAATCCGGTAGACTATCAAAACCTATTTTATAGTATAAGGTTTAAATACGAATCGTACAAATTTCTATACACAGATGGCTCAAAAATGGAAAGACGAGTAGGCTGTGCAGTCACTTCTTATAAAACCGTTATAGCTGAATGTCGTCTTTCAGACCACTGCTCAATATACACTGCAGAATTAACAGCTATTTACCTTGCCTTAAAGAACATCGAGGACTAAGAATCAGATCGTTATGTTATCTGTTCTGATTCCAAATCTGCTCTTCAAGCAATCCAAAATAAACAACTTGACAACCCTGGGATCTTAGATGTTCTTATTAAGTATTTCTATCTTCACGAATACAAAGACATAGTATTCTGCTGGATTCCTGGACACGCTGGCATTGAAGGGAATGAAAAAGCAGACCTGGCAGCAAAAAGGGCTCTTACACAAAAGAGATAACTGATTTTACTATCCCATACACTGATTTTAAAACGACTATACAATCTTTTATCATCATGTCTTGCTGGCAAAGACAATGGAATGAATGTAATTACAACAAGTTGCATTCAATCTTACCATGCATTCAAAATAAAATACCTAGTAGGTTCAATACTCGCAAAGATCAAGGCATATATCACAGATGCCTCATAGGACATTCAAGACTTACGCATTTACACCTTTTAGTCAATGAACCGGCACCAGTATGCCAGAGTTGTCGGTGCCCCCTAACAATCAAACATATTTTATTAGATTGCACCCACTTACAACGCATTAGAAGACCTTTGTTTCAAGCTACTACCTTACAACATCTCTTTACCAGATATCCAACGCAGACAATTATTGATTTTTTACATGTTTCTGGTTTCTACTACCAAATATAGATAATCAATCTTAACCTAGAGAGCCTCTACATAGCCCACTCAGGTGCTGATGAGGCGTTAAACAATAACACACACACACACACACACACACACACTGCACATCGGTTTACCAAAGACATTTTTGGATAGACTTCATGTGTGCAAAACTGTGCTGCGCATGTAGTCAAATGTGCACCCAAATCTTCGCACATCACACCCATATTGAAAAACCTTCATTGACCCTGCCACTTTTTCTTGTTGAATATCCATGATTCGTCCACAGACCAGCCTGTTGCATTGGACTTTTCTCCAGGATTTGTACAACATCTGAATTTCCTGGATAAGAGGAAGAAGGTTGGTAATTTAAATATGAAGTAAGTACTAAAACAAGATGTGGCTTTTGTTTCACAATATGACACGAGTGAAACATCAACTGATACTCTAAAGCAAATTGCAGATTATGAGGGGCTGTAAATAGTTAGGTTGCCTTAAATGTGGTTTCCTGAAGAGTCACTTTACATGTAATCTTGAACAGTGATACTTCATACACAGCCAAAATGTGCAAGATCTAGTCATATCGTTCATAAAAGAAAGATGGCACCACTGTTACGAGTAGCTACAAGTACCCTGTCCATAGGACAGGGTTACAAGGTCCTGGATGAAAAAATATTGACTTTTTTGCTCGAGTGGGAACTAGCCTTTTAGCAAACGTTTGTCACACAACATACACCCACTGTAGCGTTAGACATACCTTTTTTCTATTGTGTCGCGCTCAGATATGGTTGATTTCTTCCAATATTATTCGATTTCTGTGCCATTTTCGAATTCACATTTCGGTAAACAAAGCTTGAAGCATGGCCGCCTAGTTCCGAAAAACTCACAAGAGGGCTCTGGCGATGTTTCAACGCCCCTAGTGGCACACAGAATAGCGCTGGAAAGTCCGTAGTTTTCTCAATTTCACAATTAAAATATTTTAATAAACTATTCCACACGATTCCACTGTTCTATGGGTCTAATGAAGCTAAATTATTAGATATTTATCTGCACCATTGCACCTGGGTGGCGCTGTGATGTCGCCGGAGCCCTCTAGTGAGTTTTAGTGTAAGTAGACATCAATAACATGGTCGATTCGTCACAGTACAATTCGTCTTCGTAAAAACTGGACGGTTCATCACTCAAAAAAAGGTCGGTTCTTCACCGGCAGTTAACATATTTTATATAATAGCAGTGACCATACACTGTGTACCGGCCAAATCAACCAATTTCGGATGACAAATCGACCAAATTCGGGTTACAAACGGACCAGTTTTCATTGGGTTGAATCAGGCAATGACGAATCGACCTGCTACCTGTGAAAGCATGAACCAAGCGAACGTGAATTTTGAAAATGCTCTTAAAAAGGATGTTTCCAGTGGCTTTTTCAGTAAAATCTGCGTGAAAGTAGTAAACGGAGTAGTAATCCTGTACATAACAACAAAATAAGGTATGCTATCGTGTTTATTGAGAAAAATGTGTCGTAATTTTGAGCGTCCATGAATTCCTATAGCAGGCGTTCCGACCCTACATCGCATCTAATGCAATGTAGGTCGGTTCTGGCTATGTTACGAGATACTCAGTTGGCTGGTTAGCCTGTTGGCTCATTCTGCAAATAAAGATATGTTGTTTGGAGTCAGTATTGTCAGTTTTTTATATTTTGTGACAGCTTACCCTTGTCTGGCCTACCCTCTTGTCTGGGGTAAGATGTCACAGTTGACTTCGCCTTAATAAATTATTGGAAAATTATCAGACATAGGCAGAAGATTTTGTAGCATGTGTTTACTAAGACTAAATAAGGTAATATGTGGCAAATAATCATCTATTACAGATGCAAACTGGCTGAGTGACAGACGATTCTTTACCTTTTGTGACATCTCGCCTCCTCTTCCCCTACTACTCCCAATAAATTCCTTTGTTTACTTTGATTCTTTAATCCAATGTTATCCGAAATCTATAGTGAGTCAAAATTAAATATCTTAATCTGTCCAAAGATACCATAATTAGGACTACGAACAACCGTCAAAATTTTTTTAACTCACATATATGCATCCACCTGGCAAAAAAATATAGGCCTAATACTTTCAAATTCATGATTTAAATCCTAACCACTATGCACCTCTCACATGCTTCAGGTATTTGAAATTGAAGCTTCTTTCGATTTTTCAATGGGAGAGAAAAAGACAATATCTAAGTAGAACTATTAGGTCCTAGCTGAGTGATCTGGAATATACAAATCTTCATAAAACTGCAAATTTAGCTCCTATCTCTTTCGGGTCAAAACTCTCATTAATGGGATGGTCCATCTAGCATTTATTAATGGTTCATCAGTGAATCATCACTATGATCAAGACATAAGTATTGAATGATCGGTTTAGGCTGAAATAATCAAACATGAATCAATATCATAAATTGCGCTAACGAAATTTCATTCAAACTATGCTAGCGATGTGCAGTTTAAGGCGTTTTATTTGTACACAGTATGTAGTACTTTAATACGGTTAGTACATTACATAATTACATAAAGTGAAATGGCCAGTATTGACCACGAATTCATTGGTAAAAGACCAAGTACTTGTTTCAACAAGGTCTCCTGATCAAGCAAAGGACCTAAAAAGTAACAAATATCAAATGCACGTCAATTCTGTTTCGAATTCAAATATAATCAAATATTTACTTCTTGTAAGTTTATGTGTTGAAATGTGAGCCATGCATGACATCACAGTAAGCTAAAACCCTCATAACATGTTTATTGGGATTATACTAAGGTTTTATATTTATCACTAAGCCAGATATTAATCCCATAACATATTGACTGCATTCTGGCAATTGGCCAAGTCATGAAGCCTGGAGGAATGTCAACATATAGATCTGTTTTCAGTGGAAGTATTCATCCAGGTCATGCCGTGTGCAAAATACACTGTATCTATCTCTTTTGTGTAAGATCTGGCATGGTGCCAAAGATTAAGGGCACTATAGATCCTAAGTCACATGACAAATCACGTCAGAACTGCCCTAAATATGCTTATCCTTCACCTCCAAAACACCAAGACGTCAATCTGCAACATCATATTGAGCAATTGCCAAGCCTTTAGTGCGAGTAACTTGCGTTTGGCACTATAGATAATCTGCATATCCCAGGCAATGTCATCCTTGCACTTGTACTGAGTATTAAAGGCCATCATAAAATCCTCCAAATTAAAAAATTTAATAGCACTCCCCATATGAACTGCGCAATAAATTGGCGCCATTCCATAAGGTGACCGTTGTGTACATTTTACAATCTTCACAACTTGAGCGACATTTTATATCTAAGTGTCCACACTTAAGAGATATCAGTTATCAGAGAAACAGGTGTCATGCCATTGAGACCAAACTTATCATGTTTTTAACAGAATAACAACGAACGTTCCAGATATTACTTCTCCACAATTGCCTGTACATAGGTATGAATGAAATATTCAGACAAATTTTACAAAAACATTGACTTGGGCCATACAACTACGATATCAAGAATTGGGATAGATCTAACTTAAACGTTATTTGTTTTTAAGGTCATCTCTCACTTTGTTACAATATCATATCTAATTTTTATTGACAGTATTATGTCAAATATGACAAACTTGTCGCAAACATCAATACATTAAAATTCAACAGAAAATTTCGCAAAACTAAGTACTCTGTACATTTAAAATAATAAGGATACATAATATAATAAAATATATTTCATAAAAGAAGAGAACAAATAAAAATTATTTACATAGATTATTATAGTTAACATTATATCAGAAATTATATGTACTATGAGGGATATAACTAACTTGTACTCAATTAGGCATATTTACTAATTTGTTGATTGTTTGTTTTAGAGTGCCTAGCATATTAGTGAGTTGGTCATACACTGAATGCCAAAGTCCTCATGTGATGTAATCAACTTTGTCTTGTTTGAAAACAGTCAAAACAACTTTCCAATTTCAGCCATTGAATATGCAAACTAACAGAGGGATTATCCCAATGAGTTAGTTACCGTTTTATAAACATTCGGGGTTGGTTGGAGGTATTCAATGGCAGCTTAAATTTACAAACAACCATTATGAAAGACTGAAAAAAATTGCTCCGTTTGCCAATGTAACCACTTTTCTGCTAGGCACCATAATGCCTTTATTACACATATCCCGCAAAAGAACAATAGAAAAAGTCACGCGGTGGATTATAACCCTTGTTACATACTGATCTGCGCTAAGGTCTTCAGATCTTAATTTTCAGAGCTGGGATTTGCCGGAGGTTAGATTCACCTGTGCTAGGATCACGAGCAGAAGTATAATCTGGCTCTAGCTAAGAGGTATTTGAGGTAGTAACATTGGCACCTTGACTTTGGTTGTTAGGGTTAACCTTTGAATAATTGAATTGTGAGTCCAGTTGAACTCTCTTGATGCAACTGTGTCATACTTTACCGGACCCATGGACTGCTCTGCTAATCTGCAGGCTGGGAAAGGCAGAACTTCTTTCTGAAGTATCCACCTTAACTAGTCAAAGGCTGGGTGGGCTTCACCACATTGTCAATAAATGCAATAAGGCGATTGTTCACATGGGTGATCCCTGGCATGAGCATGGTCCGTTTCATTTCATCCGTAAATCTGCTCCTGGCAGCTGGTCATACAAGCAGACAAGACCCATCTATGGTGGACAACATGTAATCTACTAAATGCCAAGTCGTGTGTAACAGGTTAAGTAGGTCATAATAATTATTAACCTGCTCCAATTTTTTGGATGAGATTCACATGCTGTAAAGGCTTCACATTTTAAAATAAGGGATCGCAAATCCCAACAAATTTCACTATGAGTAACATTAAACAAACCATTTCTGTTACATCCAGAATGAAGATCAGTATATAACAGAACAAAGAATATAGACTAAATATTTTATTGAACTGCATCTATAGTTACCAGAGTCACAAATAACACATCTAATTTGCATTTATACATAAACCACAGAGGAAAATACATAACCTTATATATACGTCAATCAAACTAGGAATGGTAATCTTCATTTACTGAGAGGCAAAAGTCCATAGTGATGAGCAATTGCTCCCAAAAAATCATGATCAAATGCTACATAGCTATTGAACAATATCTAATATAACGTTAGTGCAGCGAAAAGCTGTGACATTGAAAATTAAACTTTGATGTTAACCAAACCAATTTCAGGTGAATAATAATCAAAACCACAACCAAGTGATGCTCTCTATAAACAAAGAGGTTAATATACAATACTAGAAGAAAAAATGCCATCGCATATCAAACGCTTACATTTTTTTTTTTTTTTGGGGGGGTTTTCTTTTTAAACTTTTTTCAGATTTTTTTATGCTTTTTTTCTAAATTTTTTTTTTTGGGATCTGGTAACGTGCAAGCAATAAAAGAGGGCGTGTCGCAAGTGTTTCAACAAGCATTTCACCCCACGCTAGCTACCCAACAAACCGGGCAAACCAGCTACCTTGCTCAACTGTGATAGAACATACCAAGTGAAGTAGTTTTGGAAATATATTTGAATAGTCAGGATGTTAGTTGTTTGGGACACACAGCAAAAAGCTTATATTAACCGCATTCTTAACCGGAAAAGGGTTATATTTTCACAAATAACAATTGCTGCAGTCTTTCAATGGCCGTAATAACTACGGTAAATGCACAGGGTAACTGATGACTTCTGTGTGACGAAATTTGCGATGTGAATTCGATTTCTTTCAAAACTGGTTCTGGCAAATTCTAACTAGAATGCCGGTGATGAGACACTAACAAGGGGTGGCAGAGGGAGGATGTTGGTGTCTAATCATCCTCCTCGCTGCTGTTGCTGCTGGTAGAGTCATCGCTGTCCGATCCATCCTCGTCTTTGCCGTTCTCTTCATCGCTGATGGTGTATGCCATGAAGAACAGGTCACCATTGATGGGCACCAACCCACTGCCAGGCGGCAAGACGACAAAGCCAAAGAACATGAATGTGCGGATCAGAGATGCTGGAAAGCAATTAAAAGACATTTTTATAACCATGAAAGGGAACTCATAACAATAACTGCACACTTTTCGGCTCTACATCTAAACACTTGATCTCCATGAGGCCGCATATGATTGATGAGCCAAATGGGATTCTTATGCAAGTTATTTATAATCGGGAAGCTAGTCTGTGCCATAATTTTATGACATTAACTAAAGTAGCCTGAAAGGGAGATCTATTTTGCCAGTGTATGACTGTTTATCAGCATAATGTAGATTACAGTATCTATATATAGTAACATGAGACTGATATCAAATAAACACACTCCTTGACACTTATCAAATTTCAATCATAACAATCATAACAAAACTTGGTCAATGTGTCCTACATACAAAATCAACTTCATGTCAATACATGTATTCTCATTAAATTTAATTTCTTAATAGTTACCTCGATCAGAGCGGTTCTTGTTGAAACACACCATGACATGACTGCATTGAAGCTCTTCTTCAGCGAACTCCAGTAGAGTTACGAAGCTGGAAATTAGCACATTATTAGTGTAAATTAAATGTTATGCTACTTGCAATTATATTACATATACTCATAAAATTCAACTTATTTTACAAATTAACATTTCTTACCTCTCCTTTGATCCTGCTGGGAGGATGCCACTGGGCACCTCAACGAAAAGTTTTCCGCCGAGGAGCACAGTCTCCCAGTTGACCTGAATGCAGTCAGTCAGAGACACCTGAAAGCACAAGTTCGAGGCACCTTGTGCTTTCACCAGGGCGCGAAGTTTGTTAATGCTGCTCCTGGTATAGACAGGGGGCTCTGTTGAAACCCCCACACCGCTGCCCTCTGTCATTGCTGACACGTAGACGGCGTGGGGCTCATCAGGAACACCACTGAGGCCCGGTACCCAGTCGTATACAATACTTCTGGGTACTGCTGCAATAGAGCAAGTAATCGCAGATTGAATAATTGTCACCAGGAAGAATATTGAGAGCATTTATCAGGTCATGAAACGCATTACAGAATTACACTTCCCTTAATCGGAAGGATCATTACCACAATAACAATGAAAACAAAACAATTTATGATTGAATCCAGATTCTATGGTATCCTATCAACCAGGACATGTAGAGGTCTTGCATCACATGGAACAGCAGAATGAGCAGATAAGTAACGGACAGCTTAGTAACACTGCTGCATGATCCAACACAAACAGGGTAAACAACCTCATCTGCCAAATGCATCAATAGCAACATGGTAGTACATGACATATTGCATTGTGCACAACTCAATCTGTAAACCTGAACAAGGCCAAGTGCTGGTTACTAAATAACCTTCAGAATTCAATTGAGTTCTACACACTGTTGCACAAAATAAAATATAAACACTTCCTTATCAGCTCCTATCTACGTTTGATCATTGATTTTTTGAGTCAACGAACAAGGCAAAGAACACAAAAGAAGATGGGTCATAGGTACTTGTTTTGCTATTCATAAAGAACAGCACCAATGACCAACTGACAGTTCAAGGGCACTGACCTGAATATTCTCAAGACACCATTCTCCCTCACATCCTCAGCCCCTGGGCAAATGAGAGGAGGCTTATACATGATAAAGAGCACAGAACCAGGGCAGGTTGTTGAACCTGTTGTGCCTCATACAACACTGCTTCCAAGCCAGACAGCCCAGCACTTCAATAATAGCACACACCTAGTTCCTGGTATCCCACATGACATTTATTTTGGTTGAGCAGGCTGCAGTGGGAAGGGGTGCACACACATAAACACACAGTAGCTAATGTCAAGGTTGCTCCTTAAACTTCAGGTCTCAGTGTTTATAAGCACCACTAAACAATAACAATAGCGCTCCTACTGTCCTACATACCTACCGCGCACATAATTTCAATGAATTATTTCATCCAACGTTATATGAAAAATAAGAATTTCTATCATTTCTCAAGAGACACCAAAATCATTTTCCGTACCTATGTGCATCAATACCCACTATCACCACCTGCCACGCATATTGATGTCGACATTGGAAATTAAATAAAAATGTTTTACTAGAGACTGTGCTAAAAATTCAACTACGCAGACAAGTGCTAGTTATTAAATGCATTACTTCCTGATTTGAAATAGCCAAATATGATGTTTCTGAAAGGAGGATGTTCAATTTATGTTCAATTACACATGTACCTTATCATACTTACCAATGATCTTGATAATACTAACCACAATAACTAAAAAAAAAAAAAAAAACCATAGGAAGTCAACAAAAATATCAGCCCTTGAAAATTCAAGGTGAAAGATAAACCAGTAACTCCATAATCTGATTATGAATCTTCTCTTTAAAGCAAAATTATCGCAATATGATACATTCACAGAGGAAACTAGACCTGACAGCTCTCATGACAGAAAAACATACCAGTCTAGGTGAACGGAGTTCCTTACCCTACCAATTAATTTTTTTTTAATAATATGGCTAATAGATTAATGCTGACAAGCATATGTTCCATTGTAATATACACCATCAACACTTTCTTAAAAAAATGAACAGGTTGAACACGGTCGTTATTTAACAAGAAAAGGTTAAAACACAGAACAAAGAAAGAAAACTAAATTATTTCTCCTCTTGGATAATGTCAACTAAATTATTTCTCCTCTTGGATAACCTCAACTAAATTATCTCTCATATTAATTGTGTTGATCATTAGTCACATGGTGAAAGTGCTGCTGAGATAAGACACTATACAATAATAAGAAACTCAAAGTTGATGGATCGAGAAGGCAGCATAAAAATCATACTATTAAATAGATAAGTGACACGAGTGATGACCATCTGATATTCCTACATGCAAGTCCCCACCTACCAAAGCCATTTTAGGACACGACAGAAAAAAAGTTAAATTGTATGAGGGAAATACTAAATTGTATAAACATACTAAATTGAAAAAACGACATTTTATAAACGAATTACTAAATTGTAAAAAGGGAATGGAAAGACTGGGGCCTGACGATTTATTAGTAATTCGTTTAAATGATTGACTACAATTTAGTAAATAAAATTTATTAATTCTTTTATACAATATATAGATTATATATATATAGTAATTCGTTTAAACAATTTTCCGTTTTATACAATTTAGCTTTTCGTTTTACAATTTACTATATCATAATTTAATTTAATTTTTGTCATGTCCTAAAATGGCCTCCGTACACACGAACAAAACAAGCAAACATCAATTTCGTCACATGGGATCACATGGTCACGGCCCACAAAATGTCCTATCTATAACTTCCTATGGAGTCTATCATGAAATAACATATTCATGTAGTAACACATATATATAGTAGCACCAAAAGAAGCACAGATTATGCCTTTCATAACTCAATAACTAATAACAGCTATTATAGGATCGTGCCGTATGTGTTCCATATTAAACTTGGTATCGATGGCAAGTAGATCAGCTCTGCGTCATTCGTTGATCATCCTCCATGACACTTTCAGAGATCCAAAATAAAGAGCCTCATTTCGTACAAAATAAGTAAAATATCACATTCTACGGAAGTCAGTATTAAAGATAAAGTTCTAGACTGCCTTAAACAACAAGTATATTAGCGAAAGTACACAATTTTAACGAGTTTCATGCCCTTGACTCTAAGCGACGATGGATAAAGACGAACATCAGTCATCACTCACCTTTTATTGGCGTTTGATATAGACGGCATGATTTCTTCTTTTTCTTGCGTTTCGTCCGGACCAAAATTTTCTATGTTTACTATAGCCTCGACGGCACTAAGCATAACTATGGCTTGGTCGAACTCAAAGAGCCGAACCAAGTCAAAACCACAGATTTTCGCTCTGAAGAGAGATCGCCTTCTGGCAGACGCAACTGCCAACTGGAAAATTCCTGCCTCCTTCTCGAATCTCAGTAACAAAACTATGACGTCACCTCGGGCAGATTATTTTTGTCAAAAATCGCATTGTGAATCTCTGAAACTAAATTTTCGTGCAATATATTTTAAAATCGTTTTGATGAACGGCTGAGAAACTTTTATATCTCGATTACCAGCTAATCATAAACAGCAACACAAAATATTCTGCAGCATAATTTCCTATTTATCAAAAGAGGGCGCCATAGATCAATACTTGGGCGAAATCTGGTGGTTTTGACAAGAACGACAAACATCATGGCTGACAAGAAAAGGTTTGTTTTGACAGATTATATGATAAAAGGCCACTAACTGTACATGTGTCATTTGGCCCGCTGATTGGATCAGTGACAGTGACAGCTGTCATTAATTTGACATTTGGGCCATCTTTAACATTGCATTTATGACTTTTCAGTGTCAATATCAGGCTTGCCCCTGGAGCAGTAGTTTGTGAAGGATGTGAACTGAAAGGGGAAATCACAATTGGTAATCATTTATTAAATGAAATTATGACAAGTAAAATGATGATACTTGGATATCAATAGCATAATGTTGTGATCATTAAACTTGTCATGTCAGAACCTATAAGACCTTAGTCTGATTAATCGCAAAAAGATAGATCATGTAGATTGATAGATGGATTTTTTATTGACAGAGAGAGGTCAATTCTGACCTATTTTCATAAATTTTACGTAAAATTCTTATCCGCAGGTGCACGGACAGTAGTACACCCAAAAGCTAGAATTATTGCAGAAGCTGGACCAATTATCATAGGAGAAAATAACTTGATTGAAGAGCAATCCATAATAATTAACAGGTAAACAACCATCATGTCTTAAAATGTTATTGCATACTTTTTTATGACAATATTCTGTTTAAATATCTGTTACTTGTGCATGAGTTAACACTGAACTATGATAGTGTTCAATTACAACACAGTACAATATGCTTCTTTTTTTTTTTTGCAAAGTTGTATGACATCCAGTTTGGATATTGTTTCAGAAATACAGATGGATCTAATCCCAACCAGACTGTGATGATTATAGGAAACAACAATGCATTTGAAGTGAACTGCAGTATCCTTTGTTGAGTGTTTTTTCAAATACTCGTACTGGCCACTGAAATTTGAACAAAGTAATTGATGAACAGGCGGTGTAAATTTCACTATTTGTAACAATCACACATATGGGCATGGATTATGCTTTTTATGCATAGGTGCATGGTTCTCATGCAACTATATAAATATAATCAGGGCAAATTTGTTTCCTTTTTTTTATTTTTTTATCAGTCGAGGAAAACTCTGACATGAAATTAAGAAGAAAAAAAAGTCTGGGAAAATCCTGAGACTGAAAATCTACCAAAGGGAAAATATAATGTGATCTTAAGCAAAAAGTAACAACTTATATTGCATTGTTACATTTCAGTTTGCCTCTTCCACACCAACAACTGATATTTCTCAGTAAAATTTGTAGATTTCTCCGGGAAAATGCAGAGAATTTTCATCCAAATGCAATGTTTTGAACATTGAATGACACTATTTATTCTTGTGTGTTGTATTAACAGGTTGAACTTTCAGCTATTCAGAAGCATTTTCCTTAACTAGCTCAGGAAGTGAAGCATTAAAAATTGGAGACAACAATATTTTGGAAGGAAAAGGTATGTGTTAGGATAGTGAAGTCTGTTTGGATCGTTACATGCTGGTACAAAGCATGAAACTTGGCAAATAGGTACTTTTCGACATGCTCTTTCATCTCAGAAGGGGTTTCACTCTAAATTATTATCAGGACGGCTGCCATCTTGATTTTAATTATTTACGCCTATGATATCACAGTTGTCCAAGGAAAATGCTCAGAACACCCTATAAAATCCCACTAGATACTTGAAATTTAGCACATGGGTACTTTTAAACAAGCTCTTTTACATCGGAAAGGTTGTCATACTAACATACAGCCAGGATGACCGCCATCTTTATTTTATAAATGCCCACTGACGATATAGCAGCAATAGAAAGAATATGCTCATAATGTCTTGTCAAATTGTGCTAGATACTTGAAATTTGACACACATGTCGTTTTGAACATGCTCTTTTTCATTAGAAAGTTGTTAAACTAAATTGCAGTTGAGATGGCCACCATATTGACTTAGAAAGGGCCACCAACAATATTGTAGTGGTGTGTACAAAATTACATTATACACATTTTGATGAAATAACAATATTACAGCTGAAGAATGTCTTCATTAAACTTCTGTAGTAAACAATTTTATTTTAGATTACTTAGTGACTTCGATCACACATGCCAGAACATGGATATATATATACAGTTTACAGCTCAAGATAGGCCTTTCACATATTCCTCATTCATAAACTTAAATTTCCTGCACAAGATATTATCTTAGATGGGGGAATATTTTTTAGCAACACCAATTTCTTGGCAAACAAATCTTGTATTAATTCATGTATGGAACCAATGTTTGTTGTGGAATGTACTTGAGAATTATAGCTGAAAAAGCTTGATTGAAATTTTGAAAGCATCAGCATGATCAGGGACTGATGGAAAGGCTTCCCAGTCTGACTTTTTCTAATTAACCCTTAGAACCAATGCTACAGAATTTGTCATCCCCAAGTGAATAACAGATACTGCTGATACTACACTCTTTGTAATTCTTACTGGCACCAAATGCCACTTACAGTTGTACATCTTGAGGCATACTCTGAATTTTATGTAATAAGTCATTCATTATCACAATTGGATCAGCTGATCAGTGTCAAGTACTGTGCAGTGTCCACTGTGCTGTCCTGTTGCCTTTTAGACACACTTACAAGACTCAGCTTCTTTACGATTGCACGCTGATATGTATGACGGATAGAAGAAGTTTTAAGGCTATGGTAAGGTGGTCCAGTATGGTAACTATTGTATGTTGAAAAAGTTGTAAGAGAGGCATTTACACTTGGTACTGAGGAAGATCACTTCTGTACCTGACACCAAATGGCCAGAATTGACAAACTACAGTCTGATTTCTGGTAACAATGCTTTTTCAAGTGGGCTTTGAGGATAAAGAAAAGCCTAACCTGGTGTGAAAATCTTTGTCTTCAAACTGCAGCTGCAAAAACGTTCTTGATTAACAAATGGAATAATTCACTCTTGCTTGGATATTCGAAGAAGTCTTCAAACTTAGCTGACATCTGGTGTTTTATACACCATTTCTTCTCACTCCTTTCCCCCCTCTTTTCTCTCATTGTAGCTTTCAAACTGTCTTCTCTATATATGGCCCTTACCATGTCCAGTCATGTCATTTGCAATTGTTAAAATTTTGTCTCATCCTTGGGGGGAAAACTTTATCACCATATAGTCACTGAATGTTGATGCTTAACTCACACACATTGGAAGAGAGTGTATGACTACTGTGCAATGAACAAAATTCCAGTTTTTTTTAAAGTCAGTACAGTTTTTCATCAGCAGACACTGATGGACAATGATGGAATCCCAGGATGATATTCATAGAAGTTCTCAAGATCTCCGTCTTGGATTTTGCTTGCAATATATACATTCTGCCAAAGCAGTTGAAATCACTCTTTAAGTGCAGATTTTTTATTCTTTGTTATAAAAATTGGTTTTAGAATGCTTGAACTTCTTTCAATAAATACTTCCAAGTACTGTGCTGCAGCCATCACCTCAAAGCCCAGCAACATGATTATATACATGTTTTGCTTGTTGACTCACCTAAACTAAATTAATCAATTTCTCTTATAGTCTGTAGGCTGGCTTGTGGTATTAATTAGATGTACATGTACTGAGTTTACAGAATTCTTGTAAAGCACAAATCTGACAATCAGCATAATGATCAGGTAGTTTAGAAAAATTGCCTAAACTGAAAAATATAGGAATATATTTCTCTTGTATTTTTAAGAGAACATTTCTTACGTGAATACACAGCCTATCGGCTATATGGTTTAACCAATTATTTTGTTTAACTAGATAAACTAGCAAATGATGTTCATAATTAGGTTGCTGGGAACCCAGTGTAAACCTATTTTGTTCAGTTTTCGGAACAATGTTCGGCATTTTTCCTATTTGCCATTCTGGATATGTTAGGCCAAATTTAGAATCTTTCCTGAGTTAACCATGTTAACAATGTGTACAGGATATCACTGGCTGTCTGTGTCTTGTAGACTCACTGTTCCACTGCTAGCTACACCACTTTCATAAAAAATGCAGAAATGTCAAAAATTTCAACAAATATCCAGAGAGCCAGTTTAATGCGAAGCTCATCAAAAATTATATGATTGCAATATTCTTCTTCACTCAGTTGCTGTGAGCCAATCAGAATGTTTCACTGTCATCCAACATAGAGTTTTTTGGGATTCGGTTAAATTTTATTGGCTTTGCATGGGTTCACCTAAGCAAATGTAATTTTTCCTCATCCCACAAAATTCAATGTTGGTCTCCTTACCATCCACTATTGTTATGATATAGTTACATACACATATAGGGCTATAGCTCAGCACCTAAAGCAGCTTTAGTGTGCTAATAATAGTGGCATTTATGTAGCACCTCACCGAAATTGTCACTACAAATTATCGAGATTTTAAAACTATGCCAAATGGAAATTCCATATGATTTCAGTGTCATTTAGTAGATTTTATGATTTTCAATATTCCATTGCTTATATTACCATTTTGGCAGTTATATGATGATTATAGCAGAACCTAAGAATATTTTCTTGAAATACGCTTGACTTAAACGTTCTTAGCACAGCCATTTTTAATTCAAGATGGATGGCCGCTCTGGCCATATTTCGTCATGGCACCCCTTCTAGAATGAAAGAGTATTTTTGAAAGTACTTATATACCAAATTTGGTGCTTTGTACCAGCAGCGTATAATGATTTGGTCAAATATTGGCCTTAACAGACTACACTAGAATATGAACAATTGTGTCTCAGTCATTCTTACTAACGTAAATTAAGCTGATTGCATGTTTTGCTTTTGCAGCCCATCTCGGCAGAGAGACAGAGTTGACCAATGGTTGCATAATTGGGGCAGGATGCAAAGTCACCAGCCAAGAGGTTCTTCCTGAAAATACCGTTGTTTACGGTGAAAATTGTGCCAGAAGAGTCCAGTCAGAAAGACCTCCACTTCAAACACTTCAGCTGGACTTCCTTGCAAAGATCCTTCCTAATTATCATCATCTGTACAAAACTGCCAGACCACAAATGATGAATAAGTAGAAGATAGTTTAATGGTTAGGATAGCAAGGTATTATTATTTAATTTTTATCCATCATGTTGGTTATAGTTTTTTAAATATGGAATGGTGCTGCTTCCACTGTACTTTTATCTGATTAGTTTACTGTATAAAATATGTACTCTTCTGTAAATATATTTATGTGGCCTTTGCAATAAAACTGCATATTGTCTGTGAATGGAAGTTAGTGTGTACTGATTTTCCACTAAGTGGCACCACCTGTACCAGTACGTACTGCCACCAAGTGGAATTTTGTAAAACCACATTTGCCACTCTTGCAAAAGGTTCGTGCAAGTAACCTGTGAATATCATCCAACACGATAATGATATGTTGAATTCTCATATCAGAAATATCACACCATGGGGAGTTCATTCAGGATTTATGATCTTAATATATAATTTTATTTTTGACTTGGCTTAGTATGTGTTGCTTTACACTCCATTACATGGTCCAAGTTTGGTATATATATGGTAACTGATTTAGATATATTTTATTGTACATGCATACTGATTGTTTGTTGATAACAAATCCTGATTGAATATGACAATGATCTTTGACCCCATTTTTGGGAATTTTCGACTGATTTTTCAAATACCTAAAGATTTGAAAAGTTCAGAATGTTAGAGCTCTTCGATTTGCTGTCCCTGTTCAGGGACATGAAACTAAAAAAAAACTAAGGCCTTTATTAGGCTCCAGCCACTGCTCTATGAAGGAATTGCGGTGCCATGACCATTTGCATATTCCACCATCTGCACTTGTTCCGGGGACATATTTGGCCGATGAGATAGGTGCCATGAATCCCGCCATGATTAATATGAGCCAGTAACATGTTTCATGAGCCAGAATGCAATTGGCAATTGCAGCACTTTTAACTTAATGACCATATTTGGTGTCCGTGTCCTTTTGCAACCGAGTTGATGGCCATGGCAGCTACTAAGTCCTGTTAAAACATGTGAACCGGTAGTAGGCAGTTGGTTGCCATGGGAACACCGGAAGTCTTCAAAGGAGGTCCCATTCGTCACCGGTTGCCAAGGACATGGAGGTTGTCATGGAGGCATATGACAGGCCTGTCGCCTGGACCTTGGACATGAGTGAGATATTAGCACTTTCCCTGTGGGTCACCAGAGGGCGTCATGTTCAGTTCCACCACCAGAGGTCCTGAAGGTCGTTGCAACGGAGCAAAAGTTGCGATTGCTGCAAAAGGTCATTAGTAACAGACACAAGACGATCCATTGTCTTCCCAGGATGAAACATCAACCGGAAGCAAACGGGACTGCTGTGTTTGTGACGTCATCTGTCATGTGACTGCTTTCCTTTAGAATCTTTGAACTGCTCCATGTTTCCCATATCAGCTTGTTTTGTTTGGGGAAAAAAGGCTTTTTTCTTTTTTTACTCTTCCTCTCTGGTTCATGTAACACTAATTCTGAACTCAGGCCAGAGACTCAAAGATATTCTCTCAAAACGGCATATCCACATCATACCTATATTCTGCCCTTAACTGCAACTTAATTGATATGTCTGGCACAATTATCTTGTTTCTAATGTAATAACAAAGAATGGCAATTAACAGTAACGGATCCGGGGGGGGGGGCAGGGTTTAACCCCCCCCCCCTCCACTTGGCCTAGTACATTTTAATTTTAAAAACTTCAGAGACCCCACCCCCCACCCTGCAAATTTTCTGGATCCGCCCCCTATTAAAACTTATCACCTTTCTGACTTTGAGCAAAAAAAAGAAAAAAACACTTCACTTCTTCACTTTCACTCTTCTTGCAGCGGAATTTCACAATCAAAATTTTGTTTTATATGAACTAAGCTACTAGTGATACACAGCAGCACAGTATAATGCCCCGTCCCCTCTTTCTCTCTTCAGATGGGGTACCACAGGGCATGTTCTCTTCTCTTCTTGAGTTCAGTAAAAGTATCCGCCCAACTGCTAAGCCAGTCTAAACATTGCCGCATAACTGAAGAAGATCTAAGACACTGCTGCATAATATTTGCCAATTACCATCTCTTATTATGCACCTGTGAACTTGCCCCATTGCAAGTTGTCTTTTCGGATGGGATGGGGAGGAAAAGTACAATGTACTGGCAAAGAATCATATTATACAGTGTACTGTTGTGCCACAGATTTTGAACGGTTTGCCAGGGAATTACTTAATTTAGAGTGCAGCCACATTTTGGTGATATGGTTAAGGCTGCTGTGTAGTGTGTACCTTGGAAATTATTTTAAATAAGACAAATAAAGTGCAATAAAATCTCCCACCTGTTAATCATAATCATTCATAAACAAAAAAGTGCAAAAAAATGAATTTTAAATCAAAGCTTCACCATTCATTGTTTGCTTTGCATAGAAGTCCACGTGTCTTTATGGGACAAGGACAGAGTAGGAAGATTCGAGTTCTCGTGAGGGAAGTCCTCTTGCCCAGGACTTCATTATGCATGAGGGAATTCTTGAGTCACTGGCTCCAGTCCTTAAGACCCTGGCCAGGTGGACCCCTGCCAGCTTTTGTTTATTTGTTACCATAGCAACAGACCCAACATCTCCTTATCCCAATCAGCACGTCATCATCTCAGCCTCCCCATCAATACGACCAATGTAGCCGTAAACAAATTAAGCAGAAACTCGCAGCTTCTCTTTGTGTGCCCCCCCCCCCCCCCCCACGTCCTTCAACTGGTCAGAGTTTTCTCAGTGCTATAGCCCTTTCATCATTCAGAAACTGTTCAGTGGAAATATCTTTCTTACTGGGAGAACTAAGTGCTACAACATGATGTAGAGACTGTACAACAGGCAGAGATCACGTGGTTTCTTGATATTTTTACAATAATTTGAGTGTCATAAAATCATTTGAGCTGTCTTGAGGAATTTTGTCTAGAATTCCATTTTCTTAAGTTCTGCATTGTCATTTCAGAATTTTTATCAGTGTTTCTGATCTTAATCTTGCTAAGTTTACATGTCCAGTATCGTCCACCTGCTCGCCATTGTCAGACGTAATGATGACATGACGTGACTAAGAAGGAATGCACACCATTCGGTAATAACTTGCACATTTTGAAGATCCCCTCATCTTGCCCCCAATCCTTGCAGCCCTAATGAATCACAATCTGGACGAGTTAAGGGCTGGTTACTAAGCAACCTTAATTCCATTGATTTCATAAACCGCTCTGTTGCTATGTTGTTGCATCCGTGCCTCTTTTGCAGGATTTGTTGAGGAACATGAAATGCAATCCCCACTTTCCTTCTTTTTTTTTTTTGCAATGTCTTTATGGGCTCTTAGCTACTCGGGCCACAAAAGAAATACTCATGGAAATCCTGAAAAGAACTTCTCACAGGACCTTGTTTATGACGTTGATTAAACTTGTTTAATCCGCCCTCAATCATTCATGTTATTTTATCCTGCTATAATTTATTCCAGTTTTCACCCAAAACAGCTGCTGGGTGTAATACTATTGAAAATGTCTCTTTAAATCTCTCTATTAGAAATCTGAGCAACAATGTCTCATCTCAGAAAATGAGCTGAATTGGATGTGGCTTTTCTATGCTAGGTCTTGTTCGACTGATGGATTCTGATCTGCAAGGAAATTAAACCTACATTTCTATGTGTTAATATTGAAAACTTTCGGCTTAATATTATTTATTTTACCCGTTGTGAACATGGCAAACTAAAGGAAAAAACTGAACAGGACAAATGTATCCTTAGTAATTAATTTCTTCATCAGAAACTTCTTCCATCTGATGGTTATTTGCTTCCATTTTAATGGTTCAACCATTGTGAACATATATAAGCCTGCAAATTGTGATGAAGTGGTGAGAAATAAGTCTACAAAGACCCTATGGGTGGGGCATTTTACTCGCCTCAGCATGAAACACCAACTGCAGGGCATCACCATGCTCTTTAAAGGACGATTCATGGGGGTTGCAAGAATACAATGTGATTGAAGGAGACAAAATAGGAGTCATGTCCAAACAAGATTAAACCAACTGGATCAAAGGGTCTGTGGATGACCATCGCAAGATGCTGAAACGCTCTCATGTTCTCATCAAAAAATCGGTTTGAACACAGCGGCCAAGTGTCGTGTGTGTGTCCTTGGGCCAAACCATTGGCATTGAACAAATTAGTTTTTGCAGCCAATTGAAATATGCATCACATGCAATTTATTACAAAGGAAATGCAATGCTTTCTCCTAACATTTTTGGAGGCATGAAAAACTTCAATGCAATGACATTGAGTTGGCCATTCACATACATCAACATGCCATCCAATCCCAGTTGTGTTCTCTCATTAATTCACCCAAGAATTTGCAAACACAAAACTGCAATAACACGATTCTACTTTAGCTGTGGTAGTTGTCACATATTTCTTCGGTCCTTCTACTGGTGGTGATGTAAAAAAAAGCATCAAAGGATTTAAGCAAAGTTTTGTATGTCGGTGAAAACATTTAATTTTTTTTTCCTGTTTGTTGTTCTTCTTTTTTCTGTTTTTTGAACAGATTAACATACAGTTTGATTAGTTAATTCACAATACTGACTTAGTTATTTAAAATTATGCATTTACTTATAATATTAATCTGGTTAGTATTCTAATTTTGTTTTGTATTGTGTTGCAATTTCTCGGTTAAATTGCACAACTACGTAAGTTATAACTTGTTGGCTACATGAGGCCGATGTAATGAAGAGTTGATTTGGCTCAGAATCCATCTTTTGGTGGTCTTCTAGTTGCCTCAGCCTGGGGACACAGAATTTATCAGTATTGCAAGGTTCAATTACATGATGCAAAATAAATTCAAGCGCTCGTGGCATGGACTGAGATTGGGTTGGAAATCGAATCCACAGCCCTCATAGACCATGATCAACCTAACCACTGGAGCACCCAGTTGGTTTTATATTTCTGTGAGCTCAATTCTCAACTTTACATTTTGTAGCCAAATCAGCCAGAAAAAGTTGTAGATATAGACATGCCACAGCATGCATTTATCTGTATGGTGACTTATTAACTTCAATCAAGATTACTCTGTTGCCAAATACACTCTGCTATAACTGAATAATTATCAATATATGAAAGGGAAGATGACTTTATATGGGCCATGTAGTTACTGGAAGTCTTTCCTGTCTGCCCAGTGTATTAAACCATACAGCCATGTCAGTTGTTCTTTTGGGTGAGAATACATTTTGTACCAATGCCAGGTATATGTGCAACTCTTGGTAAATGTACGAATTCAATCCAAGGACATCAGTGGCAAAATACTACGCCTGGCTAGGTCAACAAGAAATGCATCTAAGGTTAAGTGTGGGAAAATGATTTTACTTTCTTTATGGCTCTGCTATAGTGTGGACCATGCATGAAAATTGAGTTTGAGAATGTTAGAAAATCCATATTGGTGTTAAACATGGCGAAATGGGAAGGCGAACTGGTCATGTGATGGGCTGATGGGCTATGTTTTGTCTACAGCTATATATTACTCTCAAAGCAAAACTGACTGAATGAAGGAAAGACTGACGGACAGACTGACGGACAGACAGACTGACTGACTGACTGAAATGAAATATATCAACGCCATGGCCAATTACCTCATGGATGTGTGGGATTTTCACTTACCTCAGCATACACCCCTTAAAGATCAAGGCCATATATAATACACAGTCCCCTGCCAGGATTCAAAGCCATTATGACCACATGACTGCAGACCCAAGGGTAATAAAGGCAAAAACAAGGGAGGAAACTCAGTGGATGTAACCTTGCTTATTGCTTAGTTTTCGTGAATAGTAAGCTGTAAATAACTCTGTTGACGTTGCATCTTTGTTATCTTGTCAACCGAGTAAAAATCACGTGCATGCTAAATGCTAATGCATTCTGATGTGGATATACTCGTGTAAAAAGCCATAAATTGAGTGAACAATGAGGCGATGATCATATGCCAGATCAGCATTGCACTGGAGCCAATGTCTGTTTTCACTGTAGGGCGTGGCTTTTAATGATGGCTTCCATTTTGTAGGTTGATAATCGAAGTCACTGATTCAAAAAAGCAACCTTCGTTGGAACTTAAACTGCCTTCTACAATGGGCAGGCTGGCAGGAATTTTATGGGAATGAACTCAAATCAACTCCAGGTGTTGTTCTCATAGGTGGTTTGCATTTAGTCAGAAAACAAGGGGCCAAAATAATGTTTGTCTTTGGTGACTTATTGTTTTATTGACTGAAGAGTCATCTAGCGAGGATAGTCAATATCATCGGATGCCACCTGGTGATTAACTGACTAACTACTAGTTTCAAGGTTTCTGTTTCATTGAAACAAAATTGCATCCTGGTCCTCTGTCCCATTTGCCAAACCCACCCCCTTGCCACAATAATGGCCTGATCAAACTGGTGCTGATATTGATAGCTACTACAGTCCAAAATCCCATCAATTTTCTTTTCCGGAGATGTTGCTGTTGAATGGTAACATATTACATAAGACAAGATAAGATAAGATAAGATGAGTTAAGCTAAGATAAGATAAGAAAGTTCAGATAAGAGAAGATAAATTAGATAAAGATAAGATAGCCAGCATACTTTCTTCAATAATGCTTGTCAAATATGAATTAGACAGAGAGCCATGCACCTGTGTGTGTGTGTGATTAGGGCTTTACGTCCTGTATTTCTGCACCAGTTGGGCTAATTAGGACAGGTAGGGACAATGGCAATGAGACGAAGGATGAAACAGCCATCCAACTTATATTATATTAGGCTCGACCGGGAATCGAACCCGGGACCCAGCGGTTGAGAGAACCATGCACCTAACAGTTTGTATATATAAGTAGTGTGTCTAACTCTTAAGTTTCAATGCATGTTTGCGTTTAAGAATCGATACATGGCAGTTTAGAGGACAGTCGCAATGGCTGTGTATAGGCCTACGCATTGATATATTGATTTTGCAAAAGTAGCTCAGTGCACGCGACGGGACGTCATCATAATCTTTAAACGCGGTGACATGGCCGATCCCTGCGTCAAAACACTCCGTCATTCGTGAGCGCAAGGCCGTTGCCATTATGGCGACTGAGAAGAGGTCGCCCTAAGACGTCTTGTGTCGTTCAGCGACAGAGGGCGCCCCATGTGCACTTCCGCTAAAACATCATCTCTGTTTCCTCACTCATGAAAAGGTCTCGTCAGCGCTTCGTCTTTCAAAAGCTTCTTGCTCAGCTTTGCTCCATTAACACAAGTCCCTGTCACAAACGAATCAATCTATCTCCCTCACAAGGCGCACACAACAGGCACTACCTTCCTCGACGCATTGATACATTCGCCATTGATGCACCATTGACCCAATCGCTTCTCGTATTACTTCATATCCTTGCTCTTTTCTTGCCATTGGGTGCAGATTGAACTTGCACCTGTGGATCACTAATAGGACCTAGTACCTGATTCAGCACTATTGACACCTAAGCATGAAGGATCCATTGAGTAACTGGATCTCACCTGATAAAGGTGTTTCATTGGCAGCATTCTACTGTGCCAAAAGTGTTAGTTTCTCACGGTGTGCTTGAGTCATCGTTTTTTAGTTATGTACCTTCCATGCAGTATGCAGATTTAAAATTTACTTGCCACAGTGTAATTCATAATTTAATATTTCGGTAGTTGTGAGTTTCATTACAAAAAGCGTGATTCATATTATATCTGTACTCAGCATATGGTCAGACTGACCCATATGATGGTCAAGTGCCTTTATACTGCCCCAAGGCAAGGGGTGTTTTCAGGCACCCCATGGCCCTATACAAGGGTGATCCACGAGGGATTACCTGTTAATCATGATGAGTGTTGCCTGTCCACGTTTGCAGAACGTAGCACGCCATTTTGGAGTGAAAATGCTCGGGTCATTCATTTACTCATTGTCTTTTTCATCTCGCGAGGATAACGTGGTTAGCGTGAGGATCAATGACCTTCAGAGGTCAACCGGAAGTTGCATTGTGTTCTATCCACACCGGAAGTGCTTGTGGCTCCTCTGGGTGCTCTCCAAACAGGAAGTTCAGCTTCTCATTTGTTGAAATTAGCCGCAGCTGCGTTTGGAAGTCAACTGGCCCACCATGTAGTGCAGCATCATTGTGTATCCTCCAGTGTAGTTTGTGTTACATTCATGGAAAGTGGAAAGGATTCTGATAAACTTCCTTTTTAGACCCTAGAGAATGATTTGTTATGAATGCAGCTCCTTCGCATTACCTTAAATATGAGGTTCATTAAATTTGTTACAACGCACATGGGTTGAACTGATAAACCTGCATGAACCTCTGCATTATGCTCAGGGGCTCTATAGGTAACTAATCTTAAAATCTTCATTGCAAAAAGATTGTTTGTTCTCAAAACTGACATGGCACCCAGTAGCCAAGTAGTCACAATATGGCCTGCAACAATGGCTTTTAATCCCTTGGTCAGCTTGACCTCCAGCTTTGCATTTAATAGGGGAGTCAATGCACTTTTGGTTATTCTCAATTACCCAGTGCTTTCATATCGATCTGCGACCTTCTATCGATCTCTGCTTATTTCCAACAAAGAAATATCTGAGTCGTGCTATTTGATCAATTTCTTGCAAACATCACACCTGACCTTTCAGATGTTTCCACGGTGTGATGGATAATTCTTATTTATAAACCTGCAGCCACCATGCAGCCCTTTGATGCTTCAGCTATCAAGCCCCTGATTTCCCACATCGTGTTCCCATTATTGCCAAAGTGCTTCAAAGTGCTGTTCACTAACAGTTAACAAACAGCGCAGTGCATTTCCATTTGCTTGATTTGCCCCAATGGACTTATAATACAGAAGTAATGCATTGCATGCCCCTTTTTGGTATGAATCGCCCACATGCTTTGCATGATTTATGCTTTTTGCGTTTATTTACACATTCACTTACTTTTAAACTACAGCGCTTCCGTAGCAGTTCATGTTGATAATAAACACTGAACAAAAGTTTTTTTTGTTTCTTTTGATGAGGTCATTGCTATTTGACAGTTTCTAGCACAATTATATTGCCTGGCAGAAAATGCACAGTAATCGATAGTTTAGGATAACCTCTCTGTTGGATAACTGGTTGAGCAAATTCAATACCTTTCGGACTGCTTTCACATCAGGACTTCGGCATAACTTATTTTCAGTGCTTCCTCGACTTTTACTATGTAACCACCACTAATATGCTAGGCACTCTAACCTTACCTGGCCGTTTTGACTTTGACAAGTCGGTTTTGTCTGTCATGTAAAGTGACATAGTTGACTGAGAAGTTATTACTAATGTACATTACATTGTGAAGACTGACTAAATCATTATAGCATTTTTAAAAGTAAAAACATTAGGTAATTTAACAGCCTACTCAATTAGGTCTTCAGTGAAGTTTACTATGAATGACCATGCAGTAATAAAAAAGAAGCATTTCTAGTGCCAATTAATCCATTGACTTCGACAGAATAGACATTTACACTCACAATTGCTAGTAAATTTTGTTTTAAAACCTCCCAATTGAGTGGGCAATGATGCATTGTTCCACACTATACTCTGACAATATAATACACTCGAATAAATTATTCATTCGAATTGAAGGTGTCGATTTGAAATGATAGTGGTATCCTTTGCCACCGAGGTTGCAAGTAAACATTGGCCTGCTTAAGAAGCCTATGCGCACTCAAGGGGCTGGACCTGATGGCATTTGTTGGTCAATGTCCACTGATTGTCCGAACTGACCTTTTGTCCAACCTTTGACATTTCCACATCCAGCCTGAGCCTGCTCCTCAAATTGAGACACTTGACTCAGTGATTTTCCCAAATTTACCACTGCCGCAGGTAGCTGCTGGAAGGCCAATCATATGGAATAATATTCCGGACAAAATCCAACGGTGATTATGAATGTAAACTTAGCCTATTTAGTCATGTTTTAGGGATATTTTGTGGACTGAACAAACTATAGGAATAAATGAAAGGTTGGAATGAAAAAGGGAAGGAATGAATGAAACTGGGAGTGAACATATGAAGACTGAAAGTGAGAATGAATGAATACAAATATGAATGTAAGTGGGAATGAACCAAAATAGGAATGAATGAAATTGGGAATGAACCAAAATTGAAATGAATGAAATTGGGAATGAACCAATATTAGAATGAATGAAATTGGGAATGAAATTGGGAATGAACTAATGTAGGAATGAATGAAAGTGGGAATGAACTAGATTGTGAATGAATGAAATCAGAATGAACAAGTGTAGGAATGAATGAAAGTTGGAATGAACCATGCATTGTGGGAATAAATAAAAGTGGGAATGAAAAAGTTTAATGTATGAAAGTTGAAATGAATGAAGGTAGAAATGAAACTTGAAATTACTGAACAAAAGTCAGCAGTAACAGTGCACAGATAGCTAGGGAGCTCTCATGCCACCAACTGCCTGAGCAGACTTAATGATGAGAGGATAGGCATTGAGTGATCATCATGGGTATGGCATTGTTGTATTATATCATTAGTTAATTAGCTCATTAAGTCAAAAGCGAGGGGGGGATATCTCCCAAGAAATTCGAAACAATTAAGCATTGCAGAGGCTGATCCTGTTCAAGTATGTTTGAATACATCTACCAAGAAATGTGAAGGCTTCTGATCAGTAAGCTTCATAATAACCAGATATTTTTTTACCTATGCTCTGATCATTGCTCGGCACTTCATCAAGTTAATTAATCATTGAAATAGTGGGTAACCAAAATATGATGTTGGCTAAAATATCATTGGCCAAACTATTACTAACATAGCTAAAGGGGGAACTTTATTATGTATTGTCTGATGATAAGTTTTAATGCCAAAGCAAGAGGGTTATTTCCCATGTAAATATAGTCTTCTGACTTTCATATTATTGTATTATTAGTCAATCATTACTTGGGCAGTACCTCATAAAAATGTGTAATAGTTCAATCAGTGGGGAGATCTCCCATAAAATTGCAAAGGCTTCTGATCAAGCTGGCTTTTATATTATTTGGCAATCATCTATTGCTTGAGGGGACATGTAATCAATATGTCAGATGTTTCAATAATGCTAAAGGCTTAAAGTAACGGGGATATCGCCTATAAAAAATGCAATGATCCTGTTTGCTTTTATTTATAATTCATATTTAGCTGTTTAGCCAATCATGTATGATAATTCAAGGATGTCAAAGTACTGGATATAAGCTGATTTACATAATTGGCACAGTAACCAATGATCTGTAATAATATCAATGAATTCAATGATTAAGGTTTTATAAATTGGAGACATATAACTCCTGTCTATGGTTCTTTTTATTATTTTTTGACCCTTTGACTTGAGCTAATGTATTTCTTTTTTTGTGCCTCATTTTATTAGGCAATGATGTTTATTGCCTCAAACATTTTGTCCTTTGACATAAAAAATTTACAACCAAAAACATGAAATCTTCAGTAAATATTTATAGTTTAATATTTCTAATCAGATACAAGATGCATAATTATGTGAATGGTGAAAATTATTGAACACAAATACATAAAAACAAGACATTACAGTGAATAAAAGAGTTTATGAATATTTTCTTTAGATATATGTAAATTTCGTGAAGCACATTACATGCAACTCTGATGAATACTGAATCAGATATCCTTTCCATGTCTGGGAGGTGTGTATCAATGAAAGTGTTATTGCACTAGTTTTGCTTGTCTCCAGTTGATTTCTTGTTCTATGAATAAGATCACAGGTACCCTGGAAAAAAAAAAAATTTAATCAACAAGAAACATAACAATTAGATCATCATTTATTTTTTATGTAGAAGGAAGATTTACTTTCCCTATAAAAATGCATTAGGTAACGTTTTCCAAATAATTGATTAATGGGTAAGCTTGTGTTAAGGTGATTTTCAACTCCTCTGGTATTATAAGAACTCATTTCGTTTTGATATAAATGTGTGGCTACCTGAGGTATGTATTGTCTCAAGCTTAGTCACTGCAAAAAAAAACAAAAAAACAGTCAACTTGACTGAACATTCTGGTGAAACTATTGGGGAAGGTGCTTTCTTTTGCAGGATAATGCAAGCTACTACATATAAATGATGGTTCCTTATACACTGGTCAATGTTGAACAGTAAAGTGAACAAAATAGATGATTTTGACAAAATTTTTAGTGCCAATTGCAAATCTGAAGTCAAAATTTCTATCACCTCAGGATCTTGAGGTTGCAAGACTATTCATCATTCCACCGCTTCTGTAAATCAATGATATTAACAAATCATGTATACAGGGCATCTGGAGTTATATTATACAAATATGATTATTGTGAATATCTTCTGAGTAGATTGTCCAAATCATTCAATCATCAGACAATTTTGGCTTTTTGGCTATAAAACTTGCCTTGCATAGTAACATTAGACAGCCATTTTTCAGTTTTGTTTGTAACATTCCTTTGACACACGAAAGAGAGAATGCCTTCTGCAAATTTGCAGTCCTTTTTGTCTCTTCAAAGGAATGTGAAAAATGGCTGTCTGATGTTATTATGCAAGGCAATTTTTATAGCCTAAAAAGCCAAAATTGTGATACCATGTGCAGGACTTACGACCAGAAACACCATTTTAGAATCATTCACATAATTCAATGTTTTTCTGCACTACATAGAGAGAATTACCATAATTATATATTATATATCTTTACTGGTCGTTAAATTTTATTTGTTGAGAATCTCTGTTTGATGGATTTAAGAGATCATATGTGATTACAATTGTACCACAGCAGTTACACAGGCATACAGCAGTTGCAGAGTGATAGCGAGTGTTACAAACTTGTCCGAAACATATTTATTTCATGGGTTTGTTAAAATATATAAAAAATAAGAAGAGAAATTGTTAAAAAATTTGAAAATTTTGACATATATGCACAACACCTCAAATTTGGAACCAGCACTACCAAATTAGTCAAAATACCTGTTTTTGTCTTGGTAATCCACTGTAAGTTGAAGTTTGTTGTCCAATGTAACTTACTGTTAACAGAATAAAACAAGCATTATGTAAACATCTAAAATAGTAATGCAACAGGTACAAAAAATTTCATACTGAACAAACTTTAGCTGCCAGGTAGAATAAATCATTAGCTGTTCTTCACTCATCTTGAGCTTTTACTATGAGTGAAATGCAACATACAGTCAGCCTGTTTGCAAGGAGCACATTTACATTTGTATTAGATTTGCTTCCTATCATAATCACACTCAAAATAAGAACTTAAACAACTCGGATACAATAAGGGGTTTTTTAAATCCAAAACAATTTTTAAGGATGACTTTCTAATGTTGCTTGTTCAGGACCAACGTTGCACTCTGTGGAGGCAATGAACTTTTTTGCATGTCAGTCGCTGTCTTTTTTTTGTTTTCATCATTGGGGAGACTGATGATGAGGATGTTTCTTCCTGGTGTGTATAACCTTCTTCTTCCATTCAAGTTCTTTGCAAGGTGTTAACGTAGCAAGTGTATCTTTTCTAGGTCCATTATTCTGAAAAAGCAAAAAATTTACATGCAATTGCAGTATGTAACCAATTCTGTCTGACCTAAAATTGTAAATATAGCCAATGCACTTAACAGTTAAAGTAGCTGCTTATTACCAGTGAAACTAATGGAGTGCTGTTTATGGTAAATGCTACTAAATATAGACTCTGATATGATAGAGGTCCATGATATATCTATGTTCACCATAGTTGTAACAATACAACATAGTACACTTATTTCTAGTCTGCAGCAACCAGACTGACCTAGATCACTACTTAATCACTGTCATCTACCACTATGTATAACATAAATTAAGCTGGATTTCCATTAAATAGTTACACAAGTTGGCTATTCCTGAGACATTCAGACATAAAATGTTGACTGTTGTGTTCTGTTACATTTTTTATTTTGAAAATATTTTACATGGGTAAAACACTTCGGTAAAAAACCGTTTTTGCAAGCGGCCCATTAAAAACAAGGATTAAAATAAACAATAACATAAAATCATGAAAGTACAACTTTGCTCCAGTTTTGAAGCTATCATTAGTATCACAGTTTTTTAAGCTCTCTGGCAGTAGATTCCAAGCAACTGATGCTCTATATATGAAAGACCTTTTGTACATTTGAGTTTGATATTCTAGTAATACAACAATTAATGAATTTGCCAGACGAGTATTAATTTCATGCATGTCACCTGCCATAACTACAGAATTAACTAGATGTTGAGCATTTCTATAAGTACATCATTGTATCTTTTGTCTACTCCTCTGATAATGGAAAGAATAAAAATAGCATTTTGCTTCCTTAAGGGAGAAAAATTACTGAAACCCTGTATGATGTTATATTTTGCGAGTGCCACACTTATACAACTGCTTCCAGTATACAAAGAGTTTTGATTGGTTTCTAGTCTTTGACAATGCCCAGGTTTACCATGTGTCTGGAGAAAGACCAATGCATCTAAAAAAAGTGCAATTATTAATAATCAGACATACTCCTTGGACAGTGGCAGCCACAAATTCTCCTGTTACTTAATCTGTTAATAAGGCAACCATTAGCTTGCCAAGTACTTCCACTACCAGGGCAAGCAGTATTGAGTATGGCATGTATGGACTTTCTATAGATAAATTTGAATGTGGTAATTTCCAGTGGTACCTAGTGTTTAAAGATAGACCAATGAATCAGTTTAAACAATTTTCAATTATAAATCATTAAGCACAGCCCTCTAATCAGCTAATAGTGGCAACCACAAACTAGCCTGTTACTTCCTCAAAAAGGCAACAGTATGCCCATCTGTTACTTCCCATAAGGGCAACCAATAATGGGCATTGTACTTCCTTAATAAGGCAACCAATAGCTAGCCGAGTACTTCCACTACCAGAGCAAGCAGCATTGAACATGGCATGTCCAGAAATTTTACCAGTACATTTTTTATTAATTTTGATGTTTTGATAATTTCCAATGTTTCAGTTTAAACAATTTGCAATTATAAATAATCAAGCATACCCTTCTAATAGTGGCAACCACAAACTAGCCTGTTACTTCCTCAAAAAGGCAACAGTATGCCCACCTGTTACTTCCCATAAGGGCAACCAATAATGGGCATAGTACTTCCTTAATAAGGCAACCAATAGCTAGCCGAGTACTTCCTCTACCAGAGCAAGCAGCATTGAACATGGCATGTCCAGAAATTTTACAAGTACATTTTTGATTAATTCTGATGTTTTGATAATTTCCAATGTTTCAGTTTAAACAATTTGCAATTATAAATCATCAAGCACACCCCTCTAATAGTGGCAACCGCAAACTAGCCTGTTACTTCCTCAAAAAGGCAACAGTATGCCCACCTGTTACTTCCCATAAGGGCAACCAATAATGGGCATTGTACTTCCTTAATAAGGCAACCAATAGCTAGCCGAGTACTTCCACTACCAGAGCAAGCAGGATTGAATGTGGCATGTCTGGTAATTTTACAAGTACATATTGATTGATTCTGCTGTTATGATAACTTCCAGTGTTACTTTGCGTTTAAAGATAGAACATTGTTTCAGTTTTAACAATTTTCAATTATAAATCATTAAGCAAACCCCTCTAATAGTGGCAACCACAAACTAGCCTGTTACTTCCTCAAAAAGGCATCAGTATGCCCACCTGTTACTTCCCATATGGGCAACCAATAATGGGCATTGTACTTCCTTAATAAGGCAACCAATAGCTAGCCGAGTACTTCCACTACCAGAGCAAGCAGGATTGAATGTGGCATGTCTGGAAATTTTACAAGTACATTTTTGATTGATTCTGCTGTTATGATAACTTCCAGTGTTACTTTGTGTTTAAAGATAGAACATTGTTTCAGTTTTAACAATTTTCAATTATAAATCATTAAGCAAACCCTTCTTATAGTGGCAACCACAAACTAGCCTGTTACTTCCTCAAAAAGGCATCAGTATGCCCACCTGTTACTTCCCATAAGGGCAACCAATAATGGGCATTGTACTTCCTTAATAAGGCAACCAATAGCTAGCCGAGTACTTCCTCTACCAGAGCAAGCAGCATAGAACATGGCATGTCCAGAAATTTTACCAGTACATTTTTGATTAATTCTGATGTTTTGATAATTTCCAATGTTTCAGTTTAAACAATTTGCAATTATAAATCATCAAGCACACCCCTCTAATAGTGGCAACCACAAACTAGCCTGTTACTTCCTCAAAAAGGCAACAGTATGCCCATCTGTTACTTCCCATAAGGGCAACCAATAATGGGCATTGTACTTCCTTTATAAGGCAACCAATAGCTAGCCAAGCACTTCCACTACCAGAGCATGCAGCATTGACTGTCTAGACTTTTACAAAATAAATAAGAAAAATTTCTGGTTGTCATAATGATGGAATCTTAAAAGTCACAGACCTCCTCATGGCAAAGGGGCTGACACTCAGGATGAAAACCTTGAACCCTATTGGCCAACGCTGTGCCCTGCACCAATCTCTATGGCTAGGACTCCAGATTTTTTTGATTTTTCCTGTCTAGCTCTCCATATACATATGATATACCTAAGTTGTATTTCTTTAGCTCTACCTAAACCTAGCACTGCAGTGGTGCCTAGCGATGCCCTTATGCCCGTCTTGCTGTCCTGTAACCTAGCAATCCAGATCTGCATGTCTAGCTCTCCATAAATAACCTTCTCTTACAAACTTCTCTGCCTAGCTTTCCCTACCTAGTACAAATGTGAATGACCTCGCCAGATAGTATGTGTTTAGACACAATATCTGTTGCAAGTCCACATTAATCGAAGGGTACCCTGTTTGTGTGTTAGAAGAAAAACCAGTGCATCAGTATAATCAATGTATCATTACAAATCATTAAGCACACCCCTCGGATAGTAGCAACCACAAGCTAGTTACTTCCTCATAAAGTCAACAGTATGCCCATCTGTTACTTCCCATAAGGGCAACCAATAATGGGCATTGTACTTCCTTAATAAGGCAACCAATAGCCTGCTGAGTACTTCAATACCAGAGGAAGCAGCATGGGATGTACCTTTTATTTTATAGATAATTTTTGATTGATTCTGGGTTTTTAGTAGTATCCGGTCCCTAAAGAATCACCAATGCATCAGGGGGAGCTGCATGCTGGTCTTCTATCCCTTTGTGACATCACTATTTCACTCAATAACCTGATTGTATAATTACATCATCAGAAGGGCAACCATTCACTGGAAGGGGAATTTTACTTCCTTAATAAAGCAACTAATGCAACTAATGAGCCATATGGTACACTGCAACTGATTTATGATAAAGTGATACCCTGTCAACTGCTGCTTATTTCAATTATGCGTTTCTGAACTCATAATTAGTATGCACCTATCTCCCAACCAAAAGAAATGCAACCCATTAAAGTTGCTGGTTACATACCTACTCGGCTGATGTCTAGAAGTTCTTGTTGTACAGTTTGGTATTTACCCTGAAAATACATAATCAATTAGAAGGTTTAACTTTGTTTCAAAAGGCAGGTAATCTTATTTTATTAGCAAAGTCTGTACTGGATCTATTTATAAAAATCACTTTGTTGAGACAGATATTAAAATATTAACTATGTATATTATCACATGATTACAGGTGATATTCACAATTTGCAACATTAAACATAAAACTCTTGCAAATTTGCATTAAAATGATTGATGTGGTAGTCATAATTTGCAATATTTAGTGATTGTACTGAAAAGGGTAACTCTAACCTTGCACCAAATCTCTGCGAAGTTTGATGTTAATGATATCAGGTGCTCCATAGTCATCAAAAGTTATTTTCTGTTGTCTTTCATGGAGTTTTTTTCCAGTGTCTCCATAGTGATAGGATACTTCCATTTTCGTGTTTCGTGGCAGTGCTTTTATTTTGTCATGGTTCCTGGACATCCTCTGCTTATGCAGCTTTGGTCTATCAATCATGGTTAAGGTTTCTTTCAGCTTCATGTATCACATCCTGCAAGAGTAACCAATTTTTATTAGAACTATGTACTTTTTTATGCAATTTCTGTTCGAAAGTAGCTCCCAAATGGTCCATTGTGCAACAAAAAGTCAAGGTCAGAGAGAAATAGGCTAGATATCAACTTGTATTGTGGACGGCATGAAAGTATGGTATCTAATTTACAGTTTTTCCACTTTTCAAACTTCGTTTTGACATGTTTTTATTGCTAATGAAAAATCTGAAAAAATGCTATAAGTTGTGTTTAATTGTGTTTCTGGAGTTAAACTCTGGCATTAAAGCGCTTACCCAACAAAATTTCATATGGTATTACTTAGTTGTGGCTCTTGACGGTCACATTTACATATCTTATCTGTGTTTTAATAATTTTGAAAAAAAAAAATTAATATTTCCATTTACAGACTGGAATCACTCACTGGATAAAAATGCTAAAAATGGTGTTGCTTCCTTCATATTCTATGGCATCACATACTTTACGATGAAAACCATACATTTTGCAGAATTCATGTGCTTACACTAAATAATTGATCATAGTATTGCCATATTCTAATAAATTAAATGCCATAGATTTAATGTAAATAAGCAACCCAACAATTCAGTAACTGTTGAAGGGAATATGGCAATTTATAATGTATTTGTTCCTTCAGTAGCCAGCTAAAGTTATCAGCGTGTGGAAAATATTTTGACTAATGAAAGCATAAAAATGGGTGTGTTGAGTAAGTTTCCTTACAAAATAAACCTTTTAGAGTTCTATTTAGTTGTATATAGTCTTTATACAAGTAAATAGAAACCTTAAATGTTTATTTAGTATGACATTATACCCAACATCTTTATATGGCATAACATTGCTGCTGAATTTCATATCTAAGTTGTAGATTAGTTAGGGAACATGTTGATAATTCTGGCAAACTGAATATTCCGTATTGTGCATACAATCTTTGAAACAGAAAAATTAAATGGCTATACAGTACTTTTGATACACACTTGGCTTCACTCTGAATAGAATGGATTGCTATTAATTAAATATTTTCATACTTAGAACATAATGAAAAACTTAAAAGTTAAAAAAATAGAACATCTTGGACTCTAATTAGCATTGCGTAACAGGCTATATAGGCCAAGTAGCAATTATTTTGGTTCATTGCACACATAGCTGAGATATGTCCGTGTGACTATCAAAAGGCACCACTAGGCCATATGGTGTGTTACTGTATAAAATTTCATTTTATTCAAATCCTGTTGCTCCATTTTTCTGCTATTTTAGCAAAACTAAATATTTCAATTTTGCACTTGCTGTTGCTACATTTCTGTAGTAGTACATACTACTCATACTGCTTCTAATGTCGAATTCAAGAACCCACATTGTCTAGATTAAGCAAAATTAATAAGTATAAAATTCATAAAATATAGTGGAATGCACAAGTCTTATTATCTCATCATTATGTCTGCCTCTGGCAGCTGGCCATATAAACTGAGTAAGCTTCAGGTTCAGTAGCATTGGGACATTGAAACAGTGTAAAGAAGATGCATAGTTATAAATACATTAGTGCATTAGTATTAAGAGTTCAGCTCTGGAAACTAAAGTTTGTGTTAAGAGTTCTGCTTTGGAAATGAAAGTGTAACACCCTCCCTCCTGCTTGTCGGACCAAAGAGACAAGAGTAGTAGTAGTACTCTTGTCTCCATGGTCAGACAAACACTGAACATGCTGAACAGTTATAATGATGCCTGTATGCCATGTGGGATTCGCAGAGGGTTTTGTTGCAGCGCAGCCTATATTTTTATTTTATTGTTGATTTTATATAAATTTGTTAATTGTTATTACTTTTAAACATTATTTACCACTGTTTACTCGATTTCTTATTTCATGCACTGTGAGCAGTATTCTTTTGAATCAGTGCTTTATAAGTTATATAACAATAATAAATAATGATAACTCATGCAAAATTTTCGGAAATTTTCGAAAATGAAACTCATGTTGGTCCTTTATAAGGCATTGTTAGCCAAAAATGATTACCGTGGTAACCAACTTTCTATATATATATAGTATAAGGAAAATGGTTTGTCTTCCCGTAATTTTGTGTTTTCTTATGACAACTAGGGTCTAATAAATGAAAGCAGAGTAAGCAGTGGGAATGATAGTACTACTACAGAATGTAGCAACAGCAAGTGCAAAATTGAAATATTTAGTTTTGCTAAAATAGCATAAAATTTAGTGGATTCCACAAGTCTTATCATCTCATCATTATGTCTGCCACTGGCAGCTGGCCATATAAACTGAGTAAGCTTCAAGTTAGCATTGGGACAAATACACAATATACGTAATTTCAAAGTGACAGTGCATGGAGTCCCTAGACTTAATGGACAGTGTTAGCAGAAAACTGCATCTTACATATCTACAAAGTGTAAATATAACTATTTCAGTAATTGTTGATTGAATAATCATACAAACAATAAAAAATAATTAATACACATTAATTATGACTAAATGATAGATATATATGGTAGCAGTGAACCATGTGTACACAACCTTTTTAAACCACAATTTATCAAAAAATGTAAACAATGTTATAATAAAAACATATATTCAGTTACCTACTACAAGACAAAACATGGAACTTTCTTCATATTCTTATTGATCACAAGAGAAAAACCTGATCAAGAAACAAAATCACTTACCTCAAGTAGAAGCATGTCCTTCCCATAGCTCTTCCAACTGCAGAATGAAGAAATAAATCCCTCCAAAAGTTTATTAGGTCAGATTGTTATCAGGGGTTCAATTGAGGGCAGGGGGTGACAGCATCCCTTTGAAGTTTCCCAAAGGTCAGGGGTGCTGTTACATAACCGGATGATATTATACATCACTGAGTGATATTATACCAATGATTTCCCTAGACATTGATGTATCCATATTTAAACATCATGGTCTTAATACTGGGGTGGTCTCTAAAGTGGGGTTTCTTTTAGTATTAATTGATTGGTCTTAATATTGAGGTGGTCTTTAAGTGGGGTTTTACATACTTGTCTAAATTGTAAATTTGGTCTTATTGGTGAGGTGGTCTTAATAGTAAGATGGTCTTAATAGTGAGGTGGTCTTAATTTGGGCTTTGCTTATATTTTTCTAAACTGTGGTTTTAATAGTGATGTGGTTAAAAAGGTTCTCTCTTAATCATTATCTAGACTGTAGTCTTAATGGTGGAGTGATCTTAATATTGAGATAATTTACTGCTCATGAGGTCTTAATCATGAGGTGGTCTTATAGAGGGGTTTCTCTTAATTATATATACTGTAGTCTTAATGATGAAGTGGTCTTAATATTGAGGGAGTTTTAAAGCAGAGAATATTTTCTTAATTATCAATATATTGCTAAATAGTGAGGTACCTTGGTCCTTATAGTGAGGTGGTCTTTTTTTTTTTTTTTAAGTGTGATTTCTCTCTTAATTATTTAGCTTCAAACTGAGTCATTTATATGAAAGAATATGAATACTGATGTCCCAGATCCAGGTTGATTGGTGAAAGTGAACCCTTATAGGACCTTAAAGTTGACATTCCCAGCCT
The DNA here is from genome assembly GCA_932294295.1 of Alitta virens. Taxonomy (NCBI): domain Eukaryota; kingdom Metazoa; phylum Annelida; class Polychaeta; order Phyllodocida; family Nereididae; genus Alitta; species Alitta virens. Next base: position 23,758,695 of record OW028573.1, on the reverse strand, counting down.
AAATCTCAGGTCATAATTACTGAAGTTGAAGTAGCTCATACATATGCATATGCATCACATCAGCTAACTGCCCTGACCAGGGTCCAGGGGTCAAGTGCCTGGGAATCACTGAGGTGTGACCAAGATGCAAGGATGCTGCAGCCTAGCCTCACAGTTCACCTGTTGTTTCCCAAGAGAAATTACCATATTGTTTACTTTGGCCAAAATCATATATATATATATATATATATATATATGAAAATGTTAAGCAAGAGTCTGTTTTGATTCTATGCTGTGTAACTTTCTTCACCTGGCAAATTCCAAAACTTTGATAGAATAAAAACATAGGCTGCTGCAGCAGCATACCCTCAGCAAATTTGATAATACTGAATAATGTATATTGCCCTAGGTTTAGAAATATGACTATATATATATAACTGGTGAACCTATATATTGGGGTCTAAAATGAGAAATGTTATACAATGATGCAAAAGGGAATTATCATACATTTTTTTTGCTAACTATATTTAGGTATATTTTCATAAATAGAATGACCAACCTTCAACGACTATGACCAATGAAGTTACCAAATTCTATAACACTTTTTTCTCCGAAATTTTGATGTCATATGGTTTCAACAGGAAGACCGTCAGCTGCCTCAATGTCCCCAGCCATGAGAAGCAAGCAGTTTGGATCCTGTGTGGGTTGACGTGTCGGATTCTATAGAGGTGATGTGCCAAATGGTTTTACCAGGCAGGATGAAACCGCAAGCATCCAGACCCCTGTCGGTAAGGCCTTGGGCAACTCCTTTGGCATTGGAGTTTCCAAGCACAAGAACCTTTTGCCTTGTCAAACCCTGCCCCCATATGGCAACTACAACCTAGGTGTTTGCATTAGTGAAGTTGGGTTGTAAACCAACTGGCTGCACTGGGACAAAGCTGTATGGATAACTGCAGTTACCCAATCTCTACATGGTGGACTATGCTTCAGTCGACTCCTTTCCTAGATGAATGGTACAGTTGTCTATTTAAGATAGATTCAAGAGAAAAATTTACAAGAGCAGATCGAATGACTAATTTTTGGGGATTCTGCATTCTGAAAGTGCTTTAAAATGAGTTACTTGATCTTGACAGGGATCAGGTAACTCCAGTTACAGTCGCAGCATTTTCCCAAGTGCATCTGGGACATTATGCAGAGATATTAAGCAAGTGTACAACAAACAGAAGATCCTTTTTAGTTCATCATTACATCTGAACTCATGAGCTTGATATGCCTTGTCTCAGAAAAATGTAACACAGCTAGCCTGCATTTGCACAATTATCAGCCCTACATTGCATTATGTCCGCTGGCAAATTTAATTATGGGCAATGCTGTGGTAAATAAAGTAAAATCTCACAGCACAAAATGCACAACATTGGAAATTGCCATGTTATAGCAGAAACTCAAAATTAATGCATTATTTACCTACATTTCATCATCTAACCGCTGACCATCAAATGGTCAGGCATTTACTGAGTGCTTGTGTGAAATGTATGGTACCCAGTTAACATGCTATATAGGCTCAATGCTGACCCCTGGTCAACCATGTCAGCACAGCATCGGCCTGATGTCGGCCAGAGCTGCCTGGACCAATAAACTTACATTGGCTGTATTATCAAACCCGCTATAACAACATCTGTATAGAATGGTTGCCTGCTGTAAACAACCACTTTCAATTCCCACAGACTGAATTTTCATTGTACTGAGCCTCTATTAAACGGCCACGGTTGTCTTCAGTCAGTGGTCACTCATTTTCACGCCCAAGGACCACCTTTACCTGCCTTCACCAATCTTTTGAGTGGACTTTCATGTGATGCAGATAAGGATTTACAGGTATGCCAAGATTCCTGAATATCTCCACACATGTAAACAGCAAAATGTGAAAAATAACTTAGATGGCAGCTCATCATTACATCTGCAACTGGGTGGTCTAGTGGTAAGATGCTTGCCTGCTCCTCTGAAGATCCCAGGTTAAATCCCAGGCCCAGGCAACCTTTCATGAGCATCATCCCAGTAGGATGTTGTTCGGATGAGACATTAAATTGGTGGACCCTTGTACTCAGTGTCTATGCTGAGGCAAGTAAAAGTAAATGTGTAACATGGGTGGACTCCTCCTCTCTCTCTCACCTCATCAATCAACCCTCAATACAGCAAGCACTTGCCTTAGAGTGCTACACATCCCATATCTACCTAAATATCTATCTATCTAGGTACCTATCTATCTACGTAACAAGGGACATTGGCTGAACATTGGCATGTCAGCCTTCCAATGACATGATTTGGCTGTCAGAATTAATTAACTAGGGGTATTTGTTTCATGCTCATATGCTGATAAAAAGAACTATTCTTGTCATCTCACCATGACTTCTGCCTCTGGCAACTGATTTAAATTGGAGGTGCCTTGTCCTCAGTGTCTATGCTGGGGCGAGCAAAAAGCCCAGGGCCACCGATGAGGTAAATGTGTAACACGGTTTGGATGCCAAGCCTTATCATCTCATCATTACATCTGCCTCTGACAGCTGGTCAAATAAGTTCACATGATCATGATCATAGAGATAGAAATTGAAACACCAAATCCATATACTTTTTAAAGGAAGAATTCCATGAAACAGAACAAAGACTTATGGCCACAGCAGCTGATCATCACATCTGCCATTGTTGCCCAAGTTACATATGCCCATAGTCGGCTCTGTATGTATTCTCAGTGCCATCCAAGGCTCTCGCTCATGCTATCAGAAAGTAAGGAAATATTCAACACATGTGGTTAAATGTCATTTCATCATGATTTCTGCCTCTGCCAGCTATTGAGTTTAGTCTTTGCATAGTCCTTATCTCAAATATCAAAATATGATTGAAGCATACGAGGTGGCAGGAGGGTTGTAGCAGTGATCTTGGACGGCCTTATTGCCAAGACATCAGTCATGACAATTCAAGTCTAGGTTGGTCTTACAAGTGTGAAAGGGACTTAATAAGTCTGGTACATTGATCATATAATATAAGAATGAACATAAGAATGAAAGAATAAATGCAGGAATGGAAGAGATTGACCAAAGGAATGAACAATGGTTTTGAATGATTGATCAAGGAATGAAATTGGTAATGATCGAACAAAAGAATGAATGAATCAAACTTGTGAATTATTGAACAAAGGAATGAAATTTGAAATGAATACATTCAGGATGAAATGAATAAAGAAATTAATGGATGGAAGAATGAATGTAAACAGGAATGAATGAATGGAAGAATGAATGTAAACTGAAATGAAAGACTGAATGAAAAAATGACCAAATACAGGAATCAATGCCACCCCCACCAAGCCCACCCCCTCCCCTACCCCTGCCCCCTAAACCACCTTTTTAATATAATAATAGTACTTTAGGATTTTGTCCGGAATATTACACCATACAATCACAGCTGCAGAAGTTTCAATTTCAGTGTATGCCACGCAGTATTATTGCACAATCAGCTGTAAGGGATGATAAACATATTTATGAGTATTCAGATACTTACTGAACATCAAATTCATGATCATAGCAAAATCTAGGAGATTCATTTCAAGTAATTACAGAAAATGAATGGAAATCCGATTTAATTCTGGGCCAAAATTATGGATATATTGTAAATGTAAAGGTACTTTTAAATCTGAGGACTATATTGATTCACTTCTAACAAGATATGAAAGATCATTGTTAAGCTCAATAAGTAAGATTGGGTACATATTACCTCTCAGAGTGGAAACTGGTCGTTTCGTAAATGAAAATTTGATAGACAGAATTTGCACTCTTTGTAACTCAAATGATGTTATAGACGAAATTTACTTTGTCTGTAAATGCCCAGACATGCAAAGGCAACAGCTTTTAAATTTTCTTCTCAATATTAACCCCGACTTCAGAAACACCTACAGGTAGTTTCATAAAATATGGTCGACTCTAGACAGCTGTAGCAACCTATTCCTGGCTGTAGCTGTAACTGGCTGAAGCTAGCTGCTTTTGTCTACTCCTAGCTTATAGTCAGCTTACATCTAGCACCACTGAAACGAAAAAGTATAAACCTTGGTAAATGTAAGAAATTTAAATAATATATCATACATTTATATGTACAATAGCCCTGAATCTTGACCAATATGCTTAACTCTCAACTTATGCACCAAATGGTGCTGAGTGCACTTTTAAATCTGGCTTTGAGTAGCCAGCTATAGCCAAACAGTTACATGTAGTGGCAGGCAGCATCGTATAGCAGAAGTTGTCTAGCTTTGTCTAAGTTCAATTTGACAGGCCGTTTTTAATGAAACCAACTGTAGTTAAACACACATACAGAGATATAACAACTTTTCTTGAACTGGCCTAACAAATACATGCGAGGAAAAATAGCTTTTACAGAATTCCGGACTCAGAACAATTTATTAAAATATCACACATTAAAATATGTTAATTCGGGAGTGGCAGAAATTCTTAAGGGCCACACCCTGGTAAATAAATAATATAAATTAACAAAATTTCAAAAAGTCAAACCATGATAATTTTAAAACTTTTAAGAAATGACATTGCAGATTTAAAAAGATACAGTCGCTAATGTAATGTCAGTGTTAATTAAAATGATGAGTTGGGAGAGACAGCCAGAGTTAACTCTTGGCACTCAGTTATTCAACAATATTATGTTTTTTTGTTTGTTTATGTCCATAGTGACTTATAAACACGTAAGGGTTGGGTACATTTATTAAAATTACATGGTGATATGATGTAGGCCTACATTGTACATGTCACTATATATAGAAATGTATTAAAAAAAACTGAATGTGCAATAATTTCTAGAGAAAGCAAAAATACATTTGCAAACTTATACTATAAGGTTATGTCTTATCGAAAATTGAATTTAGATGCAGATATTAGTCATTTCATTTATGACAACACATAATGTATATGATAAACCTAATGCTGAACATGGCTGCATGTATTTCATTACGGATGAAATTGTGTGTACATTTCATTTTTAATTCCATCCCTAGGACCAGCATTTACTTCAGTTATGCATTGTTATATTGGTGTTACGAGCAGTAACACACTTGTGTTAATGTGAAGGTCCTAAAGCCATTGCATACTGCAGGGCAGCCAGTTCATCCAAGGTGGCAGTTGCCAAGGTTTTCATGCTTTACTAACTGGACATTATATCTGCTTTTGGTAGCCAGTCATATTAGATAAAAAGTTCCAATAAAATACAGTACAATCCTTTATGAAACAGCAAATTTGTAAGTAAAGTAATGTTAACCAGACAACGTTTATTGTATAATTATGATTCGCTTGTATAATATTATATATGTACTCGTTTACTAGTGATATATAAGCCCACTAAACGCTGGGTGAAAAATGATATTGTATTTTTATAGAGATATTGTAAACTGTCAGAATTCGCATGTCACCTTAAGAAAGATTTCGTATCCTTATCCGAATGTTAGTCTTTAAAATATATTGCCACTGACTAGGATCTTATGCATTCTGGCTGTGTCTATACATGTATAGCCACATTGACTAAATAGTTAGTCAGTTAAACTAAAGATCTTATCCTTATTTAATATCAGTATTAAGTGACAGGTGCTCATCTGAAGGGAAGGAGGGGGTCAGTCAGTGTCGACACTGTCTAAATGCTGAAATTTGGTGAAAAATATCGACAAGTAAGTCAAATGTCTGAAAAAAAAAAGTTAGCTCATTAGACGAGCGATCTACTGTAAAGTGATGACTGCACTGGCAGTGTACTGATGTAGTTGTCTTATCATTTTGTGTTTTCTTGTTGTGCGAAATTGCAGAATACTTCTTAGAGCCATCAATAGCTCTGGGTGTGTACTTTTGGATCGTTGCCATTGAACTGTTCGACGAAATGTCTCTCTGGTCACATGACCTACAGGATGGCCTGGTTACCACGGTGACAACGCCCTGGGGCTATTTTTGGAGACGTCACGTGGCTCATAAAAATTGAAGCTGAATGTGTTGACAGCTTTCCTCGAATGAGTTCAGATATTTCTAGATCAAAAAGGAATATTTACGACACCATATATTATTCAAGGCGTAATAATTTTGACATATTGATGATGCATTGCGGCCAGGGCGGACTGGCCATAAAAGCATTAGGGCATTGCCACCTCTCCAAAAAATGTATTAATAAATACTATTAAAAAGGGGTCCATTATTTGATTTTGTCCAGTGCACATAGTGGGACCAGCCCGTCCCTGATTGGGGTATATCTTATCATTAGAAATGGCCCCATTTCTGGAATTGGTTTAATGACTGCTTGGATGCATGATCCAAGATGACAGTATACCTACTATGTCTATCTTCGAGAAGCACATTGATGTCCAAGTCATTGACAAAAAAACTACTAATGGTTAAGAATTTCCTCATGTTCATACAAATAAATTTTCCCATCTATCTCTTTTGAGTTGAGTGACAACCTAGCCATATGGTGAATGACATTCTTTTAACTACAAACGTTTAGTGAGCCAGTGTGGCATATCGTTGATATACAGTTAGTTTAATTAAAAACGGCCTGTCAAATTTAATCTAGACAATGCTACCTGCTACTAAACTGAACCATCTTGCTATTGCTGGCTACTCAAAGCCAGATCCGATAAATGTCTTGCATGTACATTTGCCAAGGTTTATAGGAGTAGGCAAAAGTGGCTGGCTTTAGTCAGTTATAGCTACAGCCAGGAATAGGTCGCTACAGCTGTCAGAATCGACCATATTAATTTTTATGAAACTAACTGTAGATTACTATTCATTCAAGACATTTAATCCTAATCATACGTCTTTTATCCAACTGGAAACTCTCCAAATCTTGATCTTGCGTGTCAAATAAGGGATGATACGACCTTGTCATGATTAATGTCATTGGTAGGTCAAAGAGTTTGCAGAAGGTGCGCACCAGACAATTGCTCTTTACAATTGACAACAGTAATTGCTGAGCCTCAAGCCATCTGAACTGATCAGTCGCACCTAGCAACAAGATTCTTTTAATGTCACACAGGAATGAGAATATAAAGTGTAGCGTCTTCTAATGATCACCATTTTCCCATTTACAGTCCACTTGAATGGGCGATAATACACTTAGTTGTAGTCTTGGTCCACTTAAAGGAAGTGTTATAAATTCCCAACTTCGATTTCCGCCATTAGATTGCTGTGGATTATATCACTAAACTGTCTCATTACACATTTTATTTCCTACTGTAAGATGTTTTCGCCATTCCAGACCCTTTCAAAATCCCATCGACTGTATTTAAGCCGTACCCCGAAATTTCAAGAAGTCAATGTACGCAACATTTGGGTTTGTTATTCTGTGTTATTGTGTCTTCTAAATATATAAAATTCAAGTGTTTGTGGTCATTTGTGTGGAGAAATGTTGAAATGACTGGCTACTGTTTAATCCTAAATCGGTCTAGTACAAGTAACTCAAATGTGTTTGACAGTTAATGACGGAAATCGTCTATCCATCGACTGTCCATCATAATAAACAAGCAAAGCTCAAATCTACTCTTAAGATGATATAAAAGGCCTGTTTGTAGGTGTTGTTTTTAAGTAAATTCCATAGTTACCAGTTAAATTATGCCTGAAGCATTAATTTATGCATTTTTTATGTTGTATACATCATATACTTCCCCAAACAGAGCTAGGGCAGCCTTATATGGGCATTCCTAATATGGGCAGTGATGACCAAACTTCACCAGGAATGCCTCAGAATTTTAAGTCTGATTTTAGTAGGTGATGAGATTGGCAAGTAGTAACACCTGGCCAGCATTATGGGATATTTTGGTACCTGTGAGGACCCCCCCCCCCCTCGTTGCTGTCAGCTTTGGGGGGAGCTGGATTATCAGATTATGGCGATAATCTAAAGGTGAGATGGAGCTCGATATTGCAGAGAGGAAAGTGATTAGGGCCACGCCCTCCCCTAGTTCTATCGATCACCTGCAATAATGGCTTCATGGCGAGATAATCTTGCTTAATGTCATTTTACCTTCACTTTCTGAGTCTTTCTCTGCGAATTCCTGGCTGCCAACTGCACCACCCTCGATGCGAGCCTTCTCTCTAATGACGCACATATTCAATTTCCATGTTCTCTTCTAAATCACCCCATCTATAAAGTCATCCACAAAACTTTCGTCTCATACGTCATTCTTACTTCATTCTCACTTTATTGACTTTCTTCATCTGTCAGACAAGTGTTTCCTTCCTTTCATAACATATGGTTTGTTTTACTAATCAAATCTCATATAACCTCTTGGTATATATACAAAAATTCTGCCTAATATTGTTGGCTACAAAAAGAGCTTTTGATCAACCCATATAAATATTCTATTTGCGGTGATTCTCATGATCCTGTCACAAACAGCTGGATGGAATAGTGCTTCTCTTGGTTATTGGCTACTATTACCAGCAGCAGCAGCAGCAGCACCATCTGATATCTTAAGCTTGAATTAGCTTGATTCATATTTTTGGATAAAAATAAAAAGTTTAGTATAGTACGACCCGGTCTAATTCTGAAATAATGGATTTTAAAAGATAAATTCTTTGTTACAATTTGTCAGGCAATCTTCAATCATAACGATATTCAAGTATTTATTGTACAATGAAGTGTATAGTCTTATAATAAATGATTGCTTTTTTTGAAATGTATACTACATAGCTTTCAATTCTGCCAAACAGAAAACAAGGCATTTTGTGCATACCTGGTAATCTCAGTTTAGAGGCCACCTGCCTTCCGCTTTGATTTATGCCCCTGGTGCCGATCGGCTTGGCCAGATATGGATTATTAGATTTTTCTGCTGTACACATTAAGCGCGTTACCAGCCAAAATAGTCTTTATGTCATAGAGCATGGAGCCCTACCTCATCCAAAATGTCGAGACGTAATGTCTCTATCTGTAGTTTAACAAGTGATTTCATTCAAGGTAGAATCTCAATAACCTTTTTTATGAAGATTTAAAGAAATAATCATGAGCAATTCTTCTCTGCATTTCTTTTTTGTCTGTTAGACAAGACTTCTTTAATGTGTCATGTATATGTGTTGTGAAGAAAACTTTTTAGCTCCAGTTACAAATTTTCAGATAAATTTGGATTGTTTCTTCTGTCAATCAATGGATTGTAAACATTGTGCTTCCCTTTTTGAAGTTTTTACCATTGCTTTATATTTAAAATTGAAAAAGAATCTTGAGGCAGATCGCTGTCTTTGTGCATATTATGGCTCCTTTCAAAATTTGATCTCAAGGAAGTCTTTGTGAGCGACCTTTTTTTTAACTGTTTTCTTGAGTTAGATCAAGCTGATCATGCACGCTAAGAGTCATACTACAAAATAATCATTCAGGTGTCAGTTCTCTAAAAGATACAAAGCCACAAGGTGGAATGATTTGGTGACTCAGGTGGGACGATTTGGCAAGGGTGTCATCTTTTTTGTAGGTTTCATTCTGACTTGATGTGCTTGGATGCTGGAGCCAAAAGCTTGTCTTCTTGACTGTTTGGGCATTTTGGGATGCTGAGGTGCTTTTCATGGCTATTATCTACTATTACCAGCAGCAGCATCAGCAGCATCAACAGCAGCATCAGCAGCATGCATCAGCAGCAGATGAAGGCCCTTCTTGCTTGATCAGTAGACTATGGGACAAGCAGGGTCGTTACAGTGCCCTTTTTGCCCCTCAATGGATGCCCTGTCTTTCTGACTCACCCAACCATATTCACAGACTAATGTAGCACCCTCTTAGTTCTTTTAATCCCTTCTGTGGTAAACGCTTCAATGCAAATGTTGTTGTGTACTTCTTTTTCTTAAAGATCACTTGTATCCTTAACGACTCAGTAGCCAAGTGACCTTTTTTAGGAGCACGATTGCAAGGCTTTTTGTTGGATGTTTGCGGATGTGTATAATTGGCTGCTGATGTAGATCAGTGTTTGGAGATGTTTATGAAAGTTTTTGCCATCACAAAATGTATGAATATAGCTATGGAATATGCCCATTTCATCCAACTTTTCCAATTTCTTTTGTGTTAAACTTAATAGTTCTTTGAGGTAATTCAGCATTTGTGCAGTACATTGGCACCCTACTTGGAATCACTGCCTGACCTTCGCTTGGATACTGTACATGACTGATGAACTGCATCTAAAATGTACTCGTTTCCCAAGAGTGTTTAGGTACAGGGCGGCATGGCTTGAATGTTGAGAGCAATTACAAGAGTAATACTGAAAAGGTCCTTTAAGGGAGTTGACAGCAGAAAATAAACGTCCCAAGTGCACCTGATGTGCTCAGGTACAGAACGTCAAGGCCTTTTATAAGAAAGACACCTTCATCTTATCCATACACAAAAGCATCAAGCCTGAGCTTGCTGCAGTACAACCCTCCGTCCTCCTACAGAGTTGGTTGACGCCCTCCTTGCACCTGATGTTTTCTTTCTTTAATTTTTTTTTTCTTGCTGTCCCCAGTTGGCTACGGGGTCAGTCTGCCGTGGCTGTTCATTAGGATGCATTAGCATCAATATCATGGTATATTATCAAGCCGTAAGAGCAAGGTTGTCTGCCAATTACGATAATAATGCCTTTATAGTTTTGCCGGTGGGGGTTTGAGGGGGCTGCAGGAAAGTGGGCTTTATGGCACCAACAACAAGGGGCTGGAAGCAGTTAATCAGCCAGTGAACGTCCCCTTAATGAGAAGAGGTCCAACCGGAAGTAGCCCCATGTATCCCAGGACACCTAGCGGACGATTGCGGCATCAACTAACATGGTCCCAGGTGAGTGGTGATGATCTATTGGGGGGGGGGGAGGCTCTTTACAACCCCCCCCCCTTCCTCATTGCCCCCGGCGTTCTTCATCCCAAGGTAACAAATCAGGAGTGGCCACTTGGTGGCGTCGTTGCTGCTGTTGCTGCTGCTGCTGCTGCTGCACATTGTTGTTGTCGCAGGAGGCTGCAACTTGGGATGCTGAAGGCAAAAGGGGGGTGTCTCCGTGACAGAGGGATTGTGGTAAGGATTGTGGGCAGTCTGCCAGCTACAGGGAATTATGGGTAAACATGCTGCAGCAGTGACACCTGTGTTCTGATCTACGATTGCTCGGTGATCTCCGACATATGGGACCCGCCCAAACTCATGTTTCCTGTACAAATGGCCTTGTGTCTGCCCACATGAGTCTGCCTCTGCCGCCCCCAGTCTGTCTACCTGAGTCTGTCATGTACCTGGGTGGCAATGGGGTTGGCTATGGCCTTGAATCTGGGTGCATGGGTTCGATCCCTACCATCTGCACTTGATTATGAACCACATATTTAAGTTAGTCACTTTTGTCGTTAATATTTTTTTTGTGTGTGACCTGGTAAGATGAGGTAGGGAGAACTGGGCCATTTATCACATTAAAATGTTTGCTGATTCAAGTAATAAAGCAAAGTCACTTTTTGCCTTAGAGACATGCACTTATAATCACTTTGGAGTCATGTGACCCAATTTTAGGGTTATACCAGTTATACTCTTAGCTGTAGGGAGAGTGAAGTTGAATAAACCAATGCCCTTACACGCATTGATTCTGCCTCCCAGACTGATTCTACGATTCCTTGAGTTCCCTGGCTTCAGTGAACTGTCCTGGGGATTATCGACCCAACTGACCTTGTCTCGTTCTTGCGTGAGCATCTGCAAAAGATGCTGAATTGACGTGCCATAGCTGGTACCTACTACACTAAATCGTCAGTCATAAAATACCACAGATCTGGTTTACTTTGTTACCATTCACATTGAAGGTTTTCTTCAATTGACTTTTCATAAAAGAAAAAAAAACGAAAATCTGTAAGACTTTCAATAATGTATATCATAATGATCATACTCCATATTATGACACTGGACACACAGTACATTGGGGTCCATAGACTTTGTCAATCATTCCATGGGTAAATTAGTGCAGAAAACACTTGTGTTCCAATGCTAATGAGTCTGATGTTTATTCAGCTTACATGACCAGATGCTAGAGCCATACGTAATGATGAGATGATTTTACTTTAGAGTTCACGCCATGTTACACATTTACCCCATGGGTGGGGTATTTCACTTGCTGGGATGTATAGCTCATGTTGAGTGCCCGGGCCGGGGATCACGACCTTCAGCAGAGCCGGCCAGTGTGGAAGTGGCGGATGATGCCTTGCGCCTCTCTTTTAATGTCAGTAAAACACCTATGCTGACGGTGTGTACAAAATAAATATTTTCTAACTAGATAAATGTTAGGTCGAATTCTGTTGCTGTAATCATTTCATTTAAAAGAAGTGGTGTAAGGCCAACGCCCTGGCACATTCCATTTGGGCTCTGTTCCTTGTCTTTGCATGGCTTGTCTGTGCATGTTCCTAGAAGAGCAGTTACCTGGAAACTGTTGTAACAATTCTTCCACGCTTCCTTCCTTTCTACAAGCCTTGTACAAGTCCCTCTGAGAGCATTACTCTGGTTGCCATGCAAACGCCTCGTCAGGGGTCTTGGCTCCTTCTGTCTTCACAGATCTTGCTCGAGGAATACGGCTCCGTTGCATTTGTCATTACGTGTGCATGTTTTACTCAATATGGAAAATGGAAACATAATTACACTTGAAAAGAGTAAACTTCATGTTTACGAACAACACTGAACAGTATCAACAACAAAAAAAATATCAATACGTAGGTATCTGATACTGCTGAAACTGCAAAATAGTTTATATGAATGGTGCATAATAACATTTCGTAAATCACTTGCAGGCATTCTATAAGCATACAACAACAGGTTTTTGGGTCAGAAAATCATGGTTAAAAACTCCAAAAATGTAATTTACCAAAACACTTGGTTTACTTGCAAATTCAACGCATCAGCTCTGTATATTCTTTAAAATAAAAGAGATTATAAATGTGGGAAGGGGAAGCAGACTAATTCCAGTTCTCGATTTTGTTTCGGTATTTCTCTCCTCTTAAGCTTTTGGAATAAATAACTCAAGTATTTTGGTCAATGAAAAAAGTCATCAGGTTAGCTTGACTTTCTTGGTTTTATTTTCTTTTCCTTTTTTTTATATTTTCTCTGTCAATTGTAATTAACCCATTGAGTGGATTTACAAGTACAATTTAGAGACAGATAGACAGTTCTGAGTCCGGTGAACCAAATATGTTATTCTATTTTTTATCTTGAGGTAGAAACTTCTTGGGACATACACAAACAAATTACAATTTCACAAAATTTGGATTTTTTTTTTTTCTTTTTTTTTTAATATCAGAAACCCACTGGTACACCTACATTGAGTTGGCGGGAGGCTTCTTTCCTAACTAGGGTATGTTTTTTATTCAAGCTAACATGTGAAAAAACAAACGTGCATTATGTTATTTCAAATTATAAGCTTTCGAAAACAAGGTAGGCCTATTCCATATGATTATCATCAAATTTGTTTATATTTAAATCTTAAAAAACATCAGTTGGTCTGCAGCAGACCTGCAGCGTAAATCTTACAAATATGAAGTAAGAAAAATGCAAAACTTATATTTCTAATTAAAATATGGGGGGCCATGTCATTTGAAATTTCGTCGTGTGACATACCAATTTATAGAAATTAGTCATTCTGATTTACCGTCGATTAACTGGTTAATCAATGATGACAAGAAATATAGGAGGATGAAGTATCTGGACTCAGGAGGGCATCTTTCCCCACACTGCTCTACATCTACATGTATAGGCCTGTATCTGAATTTAGTATCTCCGACAGCTGGTAAGATGAAAGAAGCACATTGTATATTCTGGGTAAGACAACAAAAGAGGGAGTAAAGAATATGTCAACAATAAGACTATGAATAGTATTGTTGTTGGCAGCTTCTGCTCAACAGGTGGGGCTGGTGTGCCGTTGGTATTGCTTCAAAATGGCGGAAATGGAGTGGAGTCACCTGTCAACGTCTTAGCAGCACGTGGGAGGCTCGTGGGAGGCCCGTGATTTCCCTGGAGACGATCAGCCTAAAATTAAGCTGCACTATAATGGTTAGTGGCCCATCAAGTGCCCTGTAGCTATCCCACACCCCTGTTCTCTCATCGCCCTCCCATTTAAGTCAAGTTCTTCACTTTAACAGTCTGCCTTATCATACCTCCATGTCATGGTCTTTTATTGGAAATACTTTTATCATAACCACGTGAAGACAACTCAACTGAACCATTGTACGCAATTTGACCAAGTGGACTCAAGGCTGTATCATCTGATCATTACTTTTGCCTCTGTCAGCTGGTCCTTTACGCTGGCTTAATTTGTTTGATCATTGAGTCAAGGAGTTGACAAGGACGTTGCAGATTCCCAATCTCTCTACTGAGGGAACCAATCACTGCCAGTCCAAAATGATTCTTACTAAAGTACTCCTACTAACTCGGAATGCCTTAACTGGCCGTCGTGATGGTTCTAGATAAGGACAAGGAAACATCAGTAGATATACTAGAGTAAGAAATATTCTGGTTAAAAACAAGAAATGTATTACTGGATTCAAGAATATCGTTGATTTCAAGTTTTTGTTGTTTTTCAGATAATACGGCTTGGAGTCCACACTGCCAAGTAAAACGGTGTATCTGTATGTTTTCTTTGGTAGCTCTTGCAAAATATTTTCGTTGGTATTTTCACACACATCCTGTCCACCAACACAATCAAATTAGGGCATAGTTAATTCATGTACAGGACTACAGGTACTGTATTGAAGTGACAGTTTTATAGCTTTTTCAGATGCTCACATAAATTGTCCGACCTCTTGACACGAAACTCTTGAACTCATTATCTTCAAGTCTCATTATGTAATTTGCAGTCAATTTATAGCCTGCATTATCCATGCAGCGAATGAGTTGCCAGTAACTGTAAAGTCATGTAGTATGCTACCATGGTTTACGACAGTCTTTTATGCACGGAATTTCTTATTTACATCACCTTCGATGCAAATTATTTTGGTTTTTATCCAGAAATTAAATTTATTGGGAGGTATATTCATGTTTACCTCAATGAACGAGTATTCATTCGAAGAGCTATTGTAGTTACTCTAGCAAATAATGTCCGTCCGGCAGGTGGGCTGCGGGCAAGCTGGCGTCACACTATATTTCCGGAGCAGAACTCTGACATAACACTACTGCATATGCATCGATCAAATTTGGTATTTTCTAGTGTGCAACTTTACTGCACTCAAACATTGAGCTAAAGAGCAGCTGCCCACCAGCAAACCGCTAGCAGGCAAGGTAGTTTTGTACCGAGATCGTAAGACTATATCCCCAATGACCACCTGAGATTTGACCACTCATGGTCAACAACCTCACCCCACTAACGGGACTCGAACCAACTACCCGACACATGAGGTCAGAGGGTACCCAGATTCTCCACCATCCTGTGCGCAACTTTTCTGCACTCTTATAATATTGAGCTAAAGAGCAGCTGCCCACCAGCCAAGTGCTAGCAGGCAAAGTTGTTGTGTACTGAGATCGTAATACAATATTATCACTATTATTGATGATACCTTGTAGCTAAAAACTGTAAAATATAATTTATTTTGTTTCCAGAGCAGTAATCGGACCCTGGTCTACCAAGATGCATGAACAATTCCCAGAATATGTCAAAAATAGTGTAGTTGTGCCTTTGGGGGGTCTCATGGCCATATAGTTAATACAATTGTCATAGGGGAAAAAGGGAAAAATTCATATTTTCCTTGATGCCACATCTGAGATGCTATTAACCCTACATGGATGAATCTTACATTAAAATGTCTAAATTATAGTACTTTAACTTTTTAAACTTCACATTGGTGCGCATGTCATACATTTTTTACAATAAGGGAAATTCTGGAAAATTAAGCAACATTTATTTTTCCTACATTTTGCCTGCTAGAATCTCATAATTTACAATGACATCCATAGAATTATGGAGAATTAAAGTATATATAGGACATTGTGAATACAAAACAAACCAAAAATAATAGGGAATTGAGCATTATGCAGGCCTTAATGGCAACATTGCACATTCTCTGTCCATCCCTGCCCCTACATGCATGAATTGTTTCTAGAATATTTTAAGATAGTGTAGTTGTGCCTTTTGGGGACTGTATCAAAGCTTAAAGGATATACGAATATAATGATGAGAAAATGTGAAACTTTATATATGCCAAAGCTCCACATCCAAGGGTACATGTACTATTAGTAGGAAATATTGCAGTAAAACATCTTTATTATAGTACTTCAACCCTTTTAACTTATTTCGACACTTATACTACAGCACTTTCCATAATAATGGGGAAAATAGAAAAATTTGTATTTGCTATATTTCCTTCCCTTGAACAGAATACAAGTCGAAACGTCCGAAAACCGAAACGTCCGAGTCCGTAACGTCCGAAAATGTTCCGAATCGTCCGAAAACAGAAACGCCCGATTCCCGAAACGTCCGAAAAATGTCTGAAATGTCACATTTTTTAATTTTTCTTATTTTTCTAATGTTTCTTTGGATGAAAGCACACAATGTTATTGTGACAGACGAATAAAATATGCATAACAATAAAGTATTGTAATGTACAGATTTTTTTTTATTAGATGCACAACCCAAAAAAGGAACAATAAATAAATGAAAATAAATAATTCATCTCCAGCAGGATACTTTGGTCAATTTGGTGTCATCTGTACTTGGGACATTCTTCTGAGCAGTTGGCTAATTGATAAGACTTCCTGCTCGTAGTCATCCCACAACTGTATGATTTTTTCCTGGTAGTTTGCATAGGTTGTTCTCTGATACCTGCGCAATTTGCCATCGCTGACCAGGTGCATCTGAAATCACACAACAATTGTATGAGTCTACATTTATTGTTTGTGTTGTTTGTCCTATAATATATATATATTTTTTATCATAGCATATCATATTATGTAAATAATTGTGGATTAAATTAAAGAAAGTCATATTGATATATTCCATAGATTTATATACTCACATCACAGCCTCTATTTGTGTCTCCTTCAGAAGTTTTAGCCCTCGAAGGTCCTGGGCCTCCACGCGGCGAGGGTGGAAACACTTTGGGTGAAGTCCTCTATCCCCAGTGGCTAAAACAGGACAGTGCGCATTGCACAAGCTGCTCCAGCTATCCAACGCAGACACTTATTGATTTTTTGCATGCTTCTGGTTTCTACTACCAACTATGGATGATCAATCGTACCCTAGAGAGCCTCTACATAGCCCACTCAGGTGCTGATGAGGCATTAAACAATAACACGACTACTACTACTACCTTCAGAAGTTAAATCTGGTATGCTGGCCAGTTTTGCTGCCAGTTCAGCTGGTCCCACGGATGATCACATAGTAGAATGTAGAACTGCTCTGTGTTTTGAGGGATGCACTTTGCAGTTCCTGCAAACCCATGAAAAGCACCACCTCTGTGTACTAAGTCGTACATTTTTTTTAGATACCTGGAAATTAGGAATTTGTTATAAACAATAGCATATAATTTGTGTTTATCTTATATAAAGTTTAAAATATGTATCTATGTTGCATATCTTTAATTATTACATATAGAGTATACATTACCCCTGCTAGGGAATGTTTAAATAAGAATTAAAGGATTAACCTCACAACTTACAGGGTGCAGCCTAAAAACTTGCACCAGGCATCTTCTCTTTTGTGATAGCTCTAGGTTACTCAAATGCTGATGAAGTCTTTTAAAGTTTTGCCACATTTAGTTAGGGGTATAAGCAATTGGTCATTGTGATATTTTTGATCTTATAATGTCAGACAATATCAGTATCTGAATTATTGAGAGGGTTCATGCTGCAGGGCTTGTTCTGAGCGACACACATCACGGAAGTCAAATTTCTGTCTGCTTGCACGGTGTCTCTAGTTGCAGAAAGTTGACAAATTAGAGATTTCCTAGTTACTACACCTCTGAAGCCACAGAAAAAATAATATTTGCACAGAATCCTCCTGCAATGTTTTTTTTATATGTGCATATATATGTCATGGTATTAGATGATGAGAAGGTTGTTCCAGTTTTGATTCAGCAAGGTCATGAAATTGAAATGGAGAAATGTATGGCATTCCAGAGGGACTTTTTGAATTTACAACTAATCTGGAAATAATCACATGATTTTCAGGAGGATTGGCCAGTTAATTTTACAGAAAAGACAGAAAATTGACCAAAATCCAAAATAGTGTTAATGCTCTACCTCATTATTAAAAATGAATCTATTTGCCTTATTTTTGGCGGCAAAGGTCAAGAAAGGTGTCTGTAACACATCTGTATGATTAATGACATAATCTAATGCTTATATTGCAAAAGCTGAGGTGAAAATCACCCGAAGGTGTGATAAGTGTGCATGTGCTATATATAGATCCATATTATTTATAAGTCTTGAGGAAACGAGAAAATATATTAACAAAGATAATTTAGGACTATTATTACTTTCATGTGTATGATTGCAGCTGCATGCGATCACTGTCAATTGAGGCATTAACAAAAGAGGTAGCAGTAGCTGCTGGTGCAAGTTTTTTTGCCGCACCCTGTACATTGAAGAATAGCTTGTCTGTTGCACTCTTACTTTATACATGTCATGTCTTTGCGGCTGGCGCTTTCTTTTATAAAAGCATGAAAGTACTCCCATCTCTGTGTAAAATATAGTTCACACATCAAGTCACAATATTGCTTATATCATAGTCATCTTAGCAGGTTTGGTAGCCATTGAACTTGGGATCCAAAGAAGACATTACGATTGTATTCTGCTCTTGCTTGAGGGCAGCAATGTTTGTCACAATTGTATGTACATTGTTTGTTACACTTATGCATTGTTTGTAACACTTGCAAATAATTTATGCTTTGGCACACATGTTACACCACTCTATACATAAACGTCATTTTGAATGCTGATTAGCACTTTATAATGGTAATTATCAGCTATCTAACCTTACCATGAAATGTGCATTGTGTTTGTTTTGTTAGCGTGTTCCCCTCTGTTACCAGCGCATACACTTCAATAAAGATTCCATTGAACAGTGACACGACACGACAACAATAAGGTCATGACGTCAGTGTACATAGAATTACTTTTCTCCCTGAATAATCACTTTAGTTGCCAAGGAGACACACCAAGCGTATGTTTATTCACCTCCTCAATTGTACCTAGTGTGCTTATTGAGTCAAAGTTGTCATTCAGGGAGCGTGCATGTCGATCTCGGATAAAGTTTGTCATTTTGGATAATATACAGAAGGCATATGAGATATCTGTTTTTTTACCTCAGCGAACAAATATTCGTTTGAAGAGGTATTATAGTTACTATATCAGAAAGTCTATCCGGTGGTGGGTGGGTGGGTGGGTGTGTGGTCAGCCGGGTAGGCTTCACACTTCGTTTTCGGAGCAGAACTCTGACATATATACATTGAACAAATTTGGTATGTTACTAGTCCTTATGGCCTAGTTGTGCCTTTTGATAGTCACATTAAAAGAAAAATATATGTTGTAGAGTCTTTCCTGATCAAGCACTCGCTTTAAAAAAAAAAGGTCTTTTTTTAACAATATGAATTTAATGCAACTGGTGCTTTGAACAGGTAATTTGCTGGACCTGCAGGCTATGTTAAAGTTGTATTTATTGATTTTTCATATATTAGCAACATAAAGATGTATAAGCATATTTCCATGCTTTGGGGGAGAGCAAAGCTGTCTGACCTTATCCCAGCTTAGGGGTAGTTCTAAAAATAGGCTTCTCTCAGAAGCAACCAAGTTGTTAGCATATATGTGGTATGTTGTATTACGTAATGAACTGTTGATTTAATAAATATTTACCTATGTAGACAGTATATTATGTGACATCATAAAGGCAGTTAGTTAACTGGTTCATTCATAAATAAGCTTCAACAATACTATCTATGCGCGTCCACTGAGGTTTGCTGCATAGCAGCTCTATGTTTGTACTTTGTAGGGTGCATTAACCATTATAACGAATTTTGCTGTACTGTCGAAAGCATACACTGTGGTGCAAGGCGTTCTTATATACTTTTGAGATTAGCCAAACTCCATTATACATGGCCAAATGTGCCACGTGCGTTTTCCATGAGAAGGATAAATGCAAAACGCATGGTTTTTAGCTAATTATAATGAGACAAAAACCATGCGTGGAAAACGCACGTGGCACAATTGGCCATGTATATTTCCGAACAGAAAAATAGTCTTTATATCGTTCATATATGGATGATTCATAACACTAACAGCCATAATGCGAAATATATATAACTGGTGACAGTAACATGTATTGCATGGAACTCTATTGAGATTATTGTATCAGTAGATGGATCTATGTTATTATGTACCACCTGTAATAATCCTCAGGGCAATCCAGTGATCAAGAAGATGATTACTATCGATTGTACTAATACCTGGATGATGCCAAGAGGTTATTGCTTGACAATGCAATAGTGATGAGGGCTGCGGAAGCGGCTGAAAGGGCCCCACCCTTCAGAGCTAAGCATCTCTGCAATTTGACTAATCTGTCAGCGTTTCATTTTGATTAAAAGCATTTTTGGATTAGACTGAGTTTCAGCAAACAAAACGCAAATTGCTGCATCAGTCGATAAGACGCGTTTGAAGTTTAAATGGTTCATGCCTGACTGATGTTAACTTCAGGTTTAATGTTTGGTTTTTAAAAGAACAAGCGGGTTATAGGGGTGTAGCACCCCTGTGAATCAGTGCATGTTGTCTGCGGTAATGTGACAAACAAGAACTGTTGTTAGTCGATGATATTAACATGCACTTGCTTTGCAAGTTTCATAGCCAGGACAGAAATGTATACAATTAAATTAGGAAGAACCAATTTTTTTTTATTGATATTACGTTGATACACCTTTATTATAGCATTTTTTAGTCAAATGCAAAGACCACTGACTCCACGTTTAAAATTGCACTGTCTGTCAAATTTGCAATTTTCTAAGATGCTATCATACAGTTGAAAATTACCTTTATTAATCAAGGCACACAAATTTGTGTGAATTAAAGATTTTATAAGACATTAATTACTTAAATATAACTTATACATTGAGAGAAAATCCAGACCAAAACTTTGGAAACACAATGGAAATGACATCATCACCATTGTTCAGTATTGTGACGTCATCACTGGGTTTGTTTACATATTGAGTTTTTGATGGCATGAAAAACTAATATTTATATTATTTATTGTAAATTAAAACTAAATTGTTGTGCAAAAGTGGGTATGTAATGGCGAAAAATATCATGAGACAAGAAGGCAGTATTGATTTATATCATTATTTTAATGTGAAAATTTGACAGACAGTGCACCTTTAAATATATCTATAATTTGATTTGATTGCCCTAGATTAGTCGTGTACCCCACCGCACGTGGTATTTTACCTGACAAATTAGACTAGTATTTATTACATAAAGGATATTATATTAATGTCTTGACTTTTGTCATCTTTGGGCCTTTTTCATTCGTTAATAATTCAATATTGCCAAATTCATAAATGCACTAACTTGGTAATAGCGGGACAGATAGGCTAGACGCCAAAATCCGAGATGGCTGCCATAGTCTTTAAACTACAATGAAAAACTGCGAATTTTCAATGACTAATAAGTATTAATTTAAGAATTTATCATTCATTGTAAAATTCAATAGGAGACTCAGTACATCCAGCTGTACTTACTAATGTACTAATGTCCCTTCAAAATAGTGTACAATTATAGATATAGACAATGGGCCTGGGGTCAAATACATTTCAATCAGTCTGCATCTTTGATGATCAAAGCCATGAACCAGGTCTGTGGGCGATGATTCAGTAATGTGCCCACAAAGCCTGTAACAACATGTTTATCATCGTGATTCAAGTTCATTTGGGAGGTCTCTCCTCTTGCCAAAATTTCCTTGGCTTGGCCTTCTGTTTACTGGAGCTTCATACGAAGACTTCACCTGGTTAGGAAGGAGCATTTACCTGTCAAAAATGTCAGGTGAAAGTATGGCGGAATGCATTGTCACAATCAGTGAGATGGTAATAACAGTTTGATCTCAGTTATTGACATCAGTCCCTCGGTTATCGCTGATCCCAATGCTTCTGAGGCTACTTAGAGTCTCTAAAGTGAAACATCTAAAACTGTCCAGTAATTTGAGACAAGTTGTTGTTGTTCTTTTTTGTCTGGGATGATATTCGTAATAGTCCTAAATATAGCAATTTATTAAAACGCATGCCATTTTGTGTAAATCAGTTACATGTGCTAAGACTTAAAAACAAGATCGGCCAAACCTTAAAGAAGAATTCGAAAACATTTGGATTAATTAGAACCAATTAAAGTTTACTGGTTTGTTTACAGTCTACTGTATCTGACTTCCATGATGGTAAAGTTGTAACAAACAATTCCGCGATAAATTAAAATTTGTTTCTCAAAACTTATATTCAGCTGATGATAACATACAATGTATAGGACTTTACAGTGTACACGAAAGTACATTTTGTATCTCTATGGTTTTGGACATTTTGTTGTGAATGAATTTAACTAAAACCAGTACCAAAAGACATGCAAACTTGATAACTGCATTAAGGGGAAGATTTTGGTCGGCCAGAAGGGCTTGGCTCTGATCTGGGGCCACTTGGCCCACCTGGGGTCATTCGGGAGATCCGATGAATTTTGTATGATGCTCTGCAACCCGATGACAAGACCAGCAGTTCAACCTGACAGGTGTGACCCCAATGACATCGAGTATGCTGCTGACATCAGAAACATGTCACATGACACGTCATGTGGGCCTCATGTAACACCGTCACGTGACACAACAAAGTCACGTGATGTATCTGGGCGCAACCTTGCAGTTCTCGTAATCTCATGCACGGTCATTCAAGCGTAAAATATTGCAACAACTTAAGATAGATCTGATCCCGAGGATCAAGAATGACTTAGCATGTCCTGGTGCTCCAAAGTGATCATAAGACCTTGTTTTCTATTGTGTTAACCCCTAGTGACGTCATCCTTTTTTGTCAATGACGTTGTGTTGTAACATGCGAAGGTTGAAAATATTGTTAAAAAGCGTGAACTTTGGTTGTCAATTTCCATCTTCCAAATTAATACTTCGTTGACTAGGCCTGTTTGGCATCTAATATCATTGCGTGTACCAACAATTTTATCTCACGTCGCAAGATGAATATAAAAAACATTAGCTCAAGAGCGACAATGACATCCACTCACGTCCAGTGAAGCAAAAGCACGTTTGAACTGTTGATGGCCGATAAAATGAAGTTAAAACATGGCCAACCAAGGGAGTTTTAGACTGAAATGAAATTAACCTACAGGTGTGTACTTGGCGTGTTATAATTAGTCTGAAAGTTCAAATTACAATGAATTATCTTAATCTTTGAATAGATTAGCCACAAATATCTTTGTGGTGAGCTTGCCAAATGTACCAGAGAGAACTGCTAAAATGTAAAATCTTTCTGCTAGCTAGGAGTTATCAAGTACTGACCTAGGCTATGATACATCTGATAAACAAAGAAAACTAGATGAATGACATTACAAGCGTTTTTATTGACAGTTGAAGTAACACGTTTTTCAAGTCCCCAGTCAGTTAATTGAAGCAACCAGACTGAAGGATGAAAATGAACTTTTTACAAAGTGCCCTTCGTTCTGTTTGTCTTGTAGTGGTCAAGCAGTTTTCCACACCCCCTGCCCCCAGACGCCTGAATTGCCTGTTCGCGCTGTGCTTAGTGCTTTTGAAGTTGCCCAAGTTTCCTGTTGAGGGGTTTTGGGCTTGTTCTGGTCACGCAAGGCTATCCTGATGGCATCCCTGATAAATTGCTCCTAATAAGTGATGAGGACTGACCAACTGTTGTTTTTTCGTTGCTGATCTGGATTATTTAAAAACAAATTTGCAGAAGTTTGACTGTGATGTGACTTTAGAAACCCAATGGCAATAGGAGTGACATAAACTGTTAGCAGCAGCTACAATATTTTTTGTCTTTCTGTTTGATTTCAAAACTATTTATAGCCTGTGATTACTATGTAGCTGCTGTCTTTGATCGACAGAATGTAATTAAAACCTTCAGATGACCATCTTATGGCTGTTGAGAGTGAAGATTTCTTTTCTGATCGATACAATACCTGATCGAGTGGAATGATATGAACTGCTTAATCCCAAATCTTGGCAGTGGTGTTCACAGGTGCCTGAGGAGCGCATGCAACTGCACCTTCTACTGGCACTGGCAACTAACTACTGGCTGCTGGATACTGGATACTGGATACTGCTTGGTAAAGTGGGGTCACCGTTGTTGCTCAGACAGGATGTTATGTTGTGGCCACTGAAGCGTATCGGTGTGAGTAGATGGTAGACCATCACAGGTCAGCAGCAGCAGCAGTATCAGCAACAGCAGCAGTAGCAGGAGGGGAACTACCTTTTACTCTCGTCAGCTCGTAATCAATAATTCAAGTTTAATCAGGGCGAGAGGTGAATGAGAGTCTGCATGTTTTATAGTCAAAAGATGCTGAAGCATAATTAAGCCGGTCGACAATGCCAACAGATACTGTGCTTCAGACAATGAACAGTATATGGCAAGAAAGATTGTGCTCTCCTTCCACATGTGCCAGCTAATCACAGCCACATGCAGTCACGAATGAACACGATGATGAAAACACAATGTCATAAATTGGCCCCACAGTATCCTTCGTGAACTTCTTAATGGGAAAAAGCCACTGTTTCTCTCAAATTCAGACCAGTGCTACGTGCAGGGTGTGGCAAACAGACTGGTATGAACTTGGAAAGCTGTTTGAGTAAATGTGAATGTGGCATTTTGTGTGTCACTAATTCAGTAATTTTGGTGATGATATAACAGTTAATAATAGCAAACTGATTCACTACTACAGCCTTGGTTACCAAGATCTTAATTATTGTAGTACCATTTTTCTGGAAACAATAATATACTTTACTAATCTAGGTATACAAGCTTATATCAATATTAGTAAAAGTAAGTCCACCTCGCCATATAAGACGTCATTCTCCTAATAACTATACCACACAGAAATATAAGACGCATGCAGCCACCCACATTCTCACAAAAAATACTAAGCAATATCATCATCTCTCAAAGTGAGAAATCATCTTTTAGGGTTATTCCCGTTCTCGTCTTCATCTCCGACTCTGTTATAAATGTTTTGTTTACAGTCTACCCCCTGATTACTATTGACCGAATGTCTCGTGGCACATACTTCTTCTTGTTTACCTCCCAAGAGGAAAACCACTGATGAGGCCAGAAGTGTGCACCTGACGCAGATCAAAGAAAAATTATTACAGTCGTTTTCATTGTTTACTATTAGGGTCTTGTGCCCTTGGGTACTTGTGTCATCTACCTTTCCTGTCTGTTTCACCTTTTTGGGTTCAGTTGTAACTCGTGTTTGATTTGTGGGTTCGCTTTGAACATTTGGGAACGAACCCCAAGATTAAACAACGAAAGTTAATTTGGGCTGTGACATCTTAACCTTAAGAATATTCCTTATTGTCTAGTCAAATCGGCTCCTTATTGAATCTTTGCTAATGGCAAGAATTGCCTTAGAGGGCTGCACTTTCCAAAAGATATGCCCATAAGCCTGTTTTCTCCAAATATAAGTTCATTTAGCAGCGCAGGTATATATGAGTCAAATTAAGTCTTGTTTGTCACCTCCTGTATTTTCATGAGATCGTATTGTTATTGCATATTAATTTGCTTTTAAGCTAGTAGGAAAACAATTCGGTTTGTGAACATTTCGAGTTAATATACAGGTGCAATATTCATTTCAATAAAAAGTCTTGTCTGACATCAGAATATATATTTGGCATATGAAAATCTTCCATCTCTTCCATTTTGTTTTATTGTGGTACAATTTTAGGTGTTTTTTTTTTACATCTGGTATTTTTTTGTGTTTTCATTACCTATTTACCATTTTGGGATAGGTGTCAAGCACTTCCGGCAATAAACAACCAAACTTGGAACGGTGCAACCGTGACAGCGTGGTGGCGCTGCTGTTGCTGCTGACATCCCAGTGGCGCCCTCATCGGAGGTTAGCTGTAGAAGGGGGTGGGTGCTTTCTAATCTGATTAAACAGATATAAGAATTCATCATCTAAATTGAATTGCGGCTGCTGAGCGGGATTGGATGGGGGGCAATTGGTGTTCAGCGGGACCTGAGGCAAACTCTGTGAATAATTGAGGCGAAGGCAGCCTTGATGAAGCCTCGACATGGCGTGCCACCCCTTCAGGCCCCCTTCAGCTTTAGTTAACACATTCCCCTGGCTCTGCGAACAGTTAGGAGTTTCGAACCTGTGACTTCTCGGGTAATTAGAAAGGGCTAGACCATGGGTATGAACTGGGCACTGGCAGTTTCACACCTGGAAATCTATCTGAACTGATTTTTATTATATTGCAGTATTTCAATATTCGTACCTGAATCCATCTATTTAAGTAACCAATAGCTCAATACCGGAGCGTCAGTAATATAATTGGCAAAGTGGTTTTCAGTAGCCTAGCTTGTCATCCCATATACACCGCTACAAAAAATATGAAGAATTAATTGGTGGTGTTATAAGATATACCATCAAGGCAAAATTCTTCTGTGCTTTTTTTTCCCAATTTTTAGATTGTAGGTAAGGTACCTTACAACATACATTCTGTTAGACATTGTACATATTTCACCAAGGTTTTTCTAGTGAATCCTTGATACCTGGTATGATTCCATCAATACGCTTCATGTATTCAATTATCATTAAACTAGATCCTCCTTCGTTGCTTTTGCAGTTTGCACCTGTACAATTTGTGGACACGCTTTTCGTTACATTTTCTTCAGCAGCTTACATCCTTTATCCTTTTAATTGATTTCACCTCACTTGACCCAAAAGAAGCTCTCTGAAAACAGTTTCTCAGTTTCTGACAGTTCTTTAGGTGCATAGATCACTGCTTGACCTCTTACAAGACCCCTCAATTGCAACATTCTTCATGTTTTGCTTTCCACCCGTAAATTGCAAACACATTGTTCAGTAATGAAGTCCTAACTTAATTAGGGGGGCAAAGAACACCCTTAAGAGCGGTCTGTCTCAGCAGGGGTGAGACAAGACGCAACAGCCCCTCTAAGGTCCTACAACTAGGCACTTCCGATAAGTTCCGGAAGAGTACAAATTATACTTCCTGTGAATATTTTTTGTTCTAAACACTGCCAAAAAATGTTGTACGTTAACAACGAATAAATGCTTTTTTTTAATTCACTGTATTTTTAACTGCACTGTGAAAGACATAAAATACTTGTTTGTCACTTCTGTGGCCATTAATCAATTAATTATCCACTTTCAAACCTTCTACCTGATCGACTTTGGATGATTACTTAACGAAAATAAAAATCTGGGCCAGAATCCTACTGTCAATTACACCTGATTAGATTTTAATCATTAATGAAATGACCCTTTTTACAAGACCTAATTTAACACTCGGACACTGTGCATGACCAACTGCCAGTATTTCTTGACCAACATGAGCATGTTAATTTCATCCCGTTCTCACTGCTACAAACTCAAAAACCTTTGAAGTACTTAAAGCACCGGCTAGCATTGTGTTTATGAGTTGATCAAATATTCATAAGGTTCAGATATTCTACTAGAAATGTTGCTTTCATTTCCCCAGGCTGGGAGCAATGCTTCGCGATATACCCAGGTGTCACGCATGGAGGTCGTTTAGATTTAACCTGTTGAAATTCAGGTTGCTTGGCCAGGTCCCACCTCATGGCTCGAATACATGGTACATTGCAATGTTTGCTTCACTCAAGATAGGCAGGAGGCCAACTCAACATTGATTATTGATCACTTGTTTTGATAGATAACATGAAGAAAGGAATGTAGCAAGGAGAAAGAGGTATTAAGCTGGAGTCAGGCCCACATTCAGAGCTCTCCCAGTTGCATTGAAGGACCAAGGCTAGTGCAACGAAGGTTAATTCTCACATCAATCCTGCAATAATCAATGAAAAGGCAAAGAAATAATCACTTATTTGAATCAAAGTGACAATGATATGGTTTTCTACCTTACACTATATAAACATGTCGAAGCATAATTTATCCCCCCCCCTCATGAAATGTAAAAGGGATATTTCAGTTACAATTTATGTCTCAAATAAATCAACTACAATACCTAATGCTTAAAATTCATTACAAAGCTTGTCTTGTACAATCAAAGAATAAATACAGAATGGTACATACGAAGGTTCACATTTTGTACACTATTATAGCTTCACAGAAACTCATCACAGTCGAAACTTATTCACGGACGCGAACATAAACATGATCAAGCTAATTTCACAATCCGAGACATTTATTTTTAATAGATTGATACAATATTATCATTCTTATATCATTGTCATGTCTTTTATATTCAACAATCTGATGGCCCTTCAGGGAAAGAATCCACGTTATCACCATATACATTTGTATTTAATTTACTTAATAATAAATACATTTTGTAGGCATTGTTAGGATTGTAAGCTGTGGGGCTATTTGTAAAACACTTAGCAGATAAATTTTATTACAAAGATGCATGCAACATTAGTAGTCGTTATCACATGATAAGGAGAGCACTTTGCGCTATATTTAAGTTTCTAAATAGAGATAAAAGGCAATATACCCAGCTTCCTGTCATCCTTAAGCTAAGTTAACACGGGCGTGAGCCGGAGATTTTAATCATTAAACAACTACAGTTGACATGCAGCATGTATGGGGAAACTCTACTGTCCTGTGATTGGCAACAAAATGGTCGCGGACGTGATAGGCGACAGGCGCGGACTTTACTTTAGAGAAGACACTCGTTGTTGTCATGCAAATGAGGTAAGGTCATTTTGGCACGCTCCCAGTCTTCGTGGAGTGCACGACTTTCTTATCATTTAGTGGACATTACTGCACAGTGCACATATTTTAATGAATAAATTAATCACGTCTGTAGTGTTAAACTTTTATTAATTATTCACTAGAAAGACTACTTGCTTAATTGCATTAGGGATAATTTATGTTAGTAGTATTTACTATAAATATATCTCCATCTTAAACCTTTTTCGTTATTGTGACCTATACTTCTTTTTTTTTTGTATGATGCAAACATTCCGCAGAAAGAGTGTTCTATGAATTTGGTAAAAGAAGAAAGCAAAATATGTTTAGTGGACTTCTCATTGTAAATGTTCCTAATGCTGGCAATTGAAATCACCCGTTGACAGGGCCGCACCGATACAGCGATGTTGCATGATATGGTTTTATGGACACTTTGCTGCAATGAGTTCACTCCATCCAGGTCATGTGTTTTTTTTGTCATTATTTCATACTGTTCCAAGGTTAATTCAGGTACAAGCATTGTTCTAGATGTGTGGTAGTACACTGCACCTTGCGCCACACGCTGGTGCACGTGGGTCTGGATAGATAATGAGCACATTATTGAGTTCCACCCTTTCATCTTTGAACTGTTCTGTTCAAGGGGAAGGGGTGCCCCAAGGTCCTGCAGCGTGTTCCAACCTGTGATCCAGGTGATAGTCCGCAGGGATCTGGTGGCCAAGGTCCTTTGTCCCTGCATCTGCAGCAGTCGCATTGCATCCCCATCACTGTCTCCGCATCTTCTTGTGCTGTGAATAACAAGATCTTCAGTATCAGCAGCCCATCCAGGTAGTGCCTGGCTTAAGTCAGGAAACGTTTTATTCCAGGGCCAAGTTTTTCCAATGAGGTCCTTTACTTTTTATCTCAGTGAAACACACCTTGAATTAGGAGGAGAGAAAGACAGGTTGAAACAGAGGATTACACAGACCTGAAGCAAGTTCAATGCTACAGAAATATAGTTTGCAAATAATTTGTCCAAATATCACACGATTTGCACCTAACCTAACCAAATACAATGTTTATAGATATGTTGAAAAAAGTCACAAAAATATTATTGCAGAAATAGCAGTGCTCAAGTTATCATAATCAAACTATTTCCTAGCCATCAAATCATTAGCAATCACCACAAAAAAAAACCCGCTGAAATTCTGTAAGTGTAGGCATATAACAAGGAGCAGACTTAAGCCATTCAGTTTTGGCTTCTGTCTCTTCAGCTGACCACTGGGGGGCCATTGAGGATGACCAATGGCCGAGCTCAAATGCATTTGTTGGCAGAGAAGGAACAAATCAAGACTTCTGGCAGAGGTTCACCTTCAGGATCAGAGGTCATGCACCCTGTGCCCAGAGACAATCGCCTGACTGCCAAACAGGTGTTCTCGTGAATAATACACATGTCAGGCAAAAGACTGACTTCTTTGGTTGATTGCAAAGCCCTTGCCTGATTGCTTTCACCATTGCCTGCTTGTTTTCATGCTTACTTGCTTGACCGATCATTTGATTTGATAGTTGTGTCATGATTATTTTAGTGATTGACAACAAGACTGGCTCATTGATTGATTTATTTATTGATTGATTATATCAAATCACTAATCAAATGTTAATTACAATAAAATCATCTATATAGTACGTCATGCTGCTGACAGCACATTAATTATTGGCATTGGCATACGAATTTTTATTCTGATCGAGGCAGGTATGAGTGAATGAATGATCGACATGTTAGGGGTCACAAAAGACCTATATGTAAAAAAAAAACGGTAATAAATCGTTGCAGTGTCATTTATCTCTTCAATACATTTACCTCTGGTTTGTCGTCAGGTAAGGTAAAGATTTTCAAGATTGATTTCTTTTGTAACTGTCTTTTTTTAATGTTTCCATCCAGCATAATCAAGTGACAACCTCTTACATCGAAACAAGGGCGCCCTTTTTCTCATGAACCTTGGCAGTTCGATCAAGGGCCAGGATGACAGGAGAATGTGTGTTATGCTGCATTTATCTTTAATGAAGCATAATCAATCGTGTCTAAGTGCTTCTCTGGCAAGCCCTCCTTTTGTTATTGACTTCTGATGTGACCTGATGTTCCAAGGTTTCTCAATGCCTTACCTAAATCACGTGTTGTTAAAAGCTTATTCGCTTGACCGTGAGGCTTCAGGACAATGCATGTCCTTTGACTCTTTTCTTTTACCATTTGCGTTCCTATTTTCTTTTCATTTTTTTCTTTTCAATGCACCAAATGCTCATTAAAACCAAAGCATGTACTAACCTGCACATACAGAGTTCTGTTGGGACAAGACGTGTAAGGATGCACATGTATCCACATTATCTACTGTGTTGGTTCGATTACAGGCCTGGTCAATATTGTAAGCGGATCTGGTTAAGACACTCGCGAAATGACTTTGGAGGTTATAAAAGGGAATTAAAAATCCAAATTGTAAGGGCTTGTTAACGAGAAATTCTGGTATATTCTATCCTCGAATCATTTTCATGGAAAGGACTTGATGGTTTGATCTCTCATAAAATTAGGCATTGAAGGTGCAGTCTTGGTGATCTTGCTGTTAAATGGAAATGACCTTTGCAAAGGTCATTTCAAGGGCATTAGAAGGTCAAGCCAATCAGTGACGTAGCAGGTGCGGTTGATCTCTGGTAGGGTCGTTTAAACATGTTAGAACATGTAACAAGGCCATGATCCAAGTCACATGCAAAATTATCCTTACATGCATGCTATGCAGTGATAATTATGTTAGCGCCACATGTAATGTAAAGTTTGACATTAAGAAATTAGATATTTTCATGGTCAGAATCTTTAACTAGGAATCAATGTTTCGAGTAAATGGCTGTATTTTTTGGGAGGCAGGTGGTTTAGCTCGAATTTGATGAGATGTTCGAGGCTCTTATTTTGTCTTATGCTCCTCTTTTAGCATGATTAAGGCTTGTGTTGGGTGATTATATTTCAAGGTCAAACACATCTGCAGGAATAACTTTACACGATGTTAAATAGAATTAGATTCAGATTCAGATTCATTCCTTTTATTTCACATTCATACATACATTATTAAAATAAAATATACTTGCCCCTGCACAGACACAGAGTAAAAGGCACCACCAATTTAACGTCTCATGGTATTCCAACTGAGTGGCTCATGAAGAGCATATCCGGGTGGGGATTCGAACCCACGAAAAAATAAAAAATAAACTATTGAATCGCTATTCATCTTAAAAAAAAATTCATATTATATCTATAATTTAAAATTGAATGTTTACAACGTGTACTCATAAACAATGTATGTCATATGTTCTAGGCCTATATCCACACACAATGTATATTAAAGCTATTCCTTATATATATGTTTAATGTACCTTGCGCACAGCTCCGTTTGCCCCCTTTCGCGTGTGACTTAATATTGCGTAATCACGACATCACATGACCTTGGTGGCAAAGTCATATTCACCCCGATGACATTCCTAGGATAATCCTCACGGTGATCCTGCAGTTCATCTGACACTGGTGATTACAAATGGCCAAATCCCCATGCACTGACCTTGCTTGCATCACATGTCCTGTGTATGGTGTGTAGCTATAGTAAGTTATAGATATTACTATGTTATGGTTATCAATATGTGTTCGTGTATAACAAAGATCGATGCAATGATTAATTAATTCTTGCTCATTTTATGTCGTACTTTTTTTATTAGAAGCAGAGTCTAAAACTTTACAGACCTCGTTTATAGGCCGGGTCTGGAGTAAAGTTGTAGATTTAACTCAAATTTAAATCTTAAATAAGCAAAGCACACTCTTTAATTAAGTCAAGTCAGCTTATTAAAATTAAGGCCTATTAGAAATTTAAATTCAACTTAAGTCGTGTTATGGTAACAAGGAAGATTTAATTTAAGTGAGTTGAGCTGACTTAAATTGAGAACAAGAGTTTTGTAGCTCTGAGCAAGTAAGTAACACTACACAACACTGTAGGTGTACATGTTTTGCTCATAAATAAAATGAATCAATTTCTCTTATAGTCTGTGGGCTTGCTTATGGTATTTTAAAAGTCTAATAACAATGTAATTACAGAATAATTAGATGTTCGTGTGCGCAGCTTACGCAATTCTTGTTCTGACAAGCAGGCAATTCAGAAAAATTTCCTAAATTAAAAAAAAATTAATCCATTTCTCTTGTTTTTTTAAGAGTAGACTTCTTAAGCCCCGTTCCCACATAGCCGAGTTTCTCGTAGTCAACTCGTAGTATTACGTAACACGCCTCTCGGGCCCAATTCGTACTAAACTCTGCGATTACTCCTCGCACTCGAGAGATGTTCGGCGAGAAACTCCTCTGACTCGTAGCGAACTCGTGAGATTTGGAGCCGAGAATGCCGAGTATCCCGAGTATGCCGCGCTACACGGCACACTCGGCGAATTATCCAGGAGTCCAAAAACTCGGCCATGACTCGCCGAGTTACTCCTCGAACTCGCCGAGTTACTCCTTGAACTCGCCGAGTTACTCCTCGAACTCGCCGAGTTACTCCTCGAACTCGGCGAGTTACTCGGCGCTAATTTCACTCGTATTACACTCAGGGGGGATGTTCAGGAGTGCGAGGAGTAACTCGGCGAGTTGTAGGAGTAACTCACCGAGTTGTAGGAGTAACTCGCCGAGTAACTCGTCGAGTTCTACCTTTAGTACATGCATCATCAGCGTAGGGGGTCGTATATAATATAAAAGTAGAAATATGGCTACACTATCCAGAAGGACTCGCTCTGGAGTCGTGAAATTGATTTCAAACACCTTGCATTCAGACTACATTGCTGGTGAACTCAAAGACATTTCAAATGGACTTAATATTTTATGAAATGGACTTTCATAATTTTTTTTAATTTTTTTACATTTAATTGTATCATTATAGTCGTGCAGAGTAAAATCATACAAGATTACTATGTAATTCATAGATATTTGTCGATCAGTAAGGTGGAACTCTCTGGAAGCCTTAATTATTGTGTGCTATACTGATCATTGTGACAGTCACTTATAAAAGTGTTTTGAAATATAAAAGATCTGCTAATTTTTGGCATAAATTATTAACAGTGTTGTTGGATCCTAGAACATCAGCTTCACATAGCAAGCACTCAACCAACTGAGCATGTTCATCTCACAAGAACAAGTAATCACTCTTGTATTGAGAGCAGTCGCTTATTATTATTTTTTTATCATTATCTCAGTCTATCATTGTTATGACATTTCAAGCCAAAAATATAAACAATCTTGCACTTTATTTAAATGGTATGTTAAACTAACAAGATTCCCCATAAACGTAGACAGATGTCTAACCAACTGAGCTAACCAGTCCTTGGCTCATGGGTGACTATTTGATACTAGTCATTTCCGTAATGCTGACAATTAACTTGTTTGAACTTAATAACTGTACTTTGTTGATTTGATTTAAGCTAGTGCACTGGTCTCGTTTTGACGCTGGAGAAAAATACTTTCCTGATTTATTATAGAGGGGCGACCCGGTAATAAAATAAAACACAGTGCGTACCAGGAGGAGACATAGGGGAGAGAGGGCAAGACATAGTTAATTGCATAAATTTAACACTGCTGCCACCTATTGATATGTAAGCAATCATGTTCTTCAAGTGACATCATAAGCCATATCAATCTGGGCTTGTCTTCGAGGAAAATAATTAAATTTGTCTTTTTCTTAGAATCACTAATGATAAATGAATGACAGTTCCAGAAAATACTTGGAACAACATAGAGAAAATTACACATGTTGCTGTTGTATCTCTGGAGGGCACTTTCCATCCTGTTTTCTTTTTCACAAATCCATATGAATATCACTGAGCCATATTTTTAACAAACAACATATCTCTCTTGGCAAGATTAAACAGGACAAGATGAAACAGATCATTCCGTATGTCCCAAATGATAAACCTGTTAAATTCTAATTTGCCACAATGGTTCCTGTTATTGGCTTGTCAATCACTATCCTAAATGTCCCAATTGTTAAATTTGTTAAATAGTTGTCACATATGCATATTCCTGTTATTGACTTGTCAGTCGTTATCACTCAATATCAAAAGTGATTTGTGAAAATTGTGCCATTTTAACCAAACTAGTTCATGCAATCTGCTTAGTTGAGGGGTTGCAGTACCAAAATATTCTTTTAACAAGAATTTTCACTCATCTACATCAAAAGCAAGGTGGGCATTGCGCAAATTAAAATTACTTTGCTACTTCATTTACTATCCCAACCAGTAAAGATTTGTGATCCTTTTATATACCAGTCCTTTATCGACCGACCACGCAACACCATCATGGAGGCATTCAAAGAGACGGCACGTGCGTGTGACGTCATTCTGGGATTGCCCTCCTGGTATTTTGGTCCCTTTTCTGAATTCTCAGGCGACTTCCTAGCTTTCTTCCTTACAGTGTGGAGAGCAATGCATGTTTGTCAGACATCGGCCTCCACGACCACCTGCCAGTTTCATGTGCATCCGGCCCACCCTGCTTTATCAGAAGTTTGATTGCTCCTCTTCTCTTTCTCCCGCTCTTTCTACTCTTCTTTTTCTCTTCTTTCTCAGCGTCCTTTCTTTCTGTTGTGATACTAAACCGAGCGGGTTGAACACGATGGATTTCTTACACGTCAAACTCTAATAGCATGCTGCAGATCCTTTGCTTTTGTTGAAAGCTTTTCTTGTTACTGAGTGGGTTTGGGTTTAAGCTTTTGTTGGTTCTCCTCATATTTCGGCTTATTAAATTCATATTTTTCTAAAAATTAGTATTATAGGAACCTCGTGAGACATAATAAACTTTTTTTTACACCTTCAACCAGAATAAATTCCGAATAATAGTTTGCTTCTGTCAGCCAATACCTCAACCAAAGCAGTGTTAGGAAGTGGCAAAAACCATTTGCTGTTCATGCACCGACGCTAATCTCTGTTCTTTCTGTGCCTTGGCGTGTCATCCTACTAAGTCTGATTTATGACAAGGAACAGCCATGACATGTTATGCAATTTAAAAGAGAGTTGTTCGGTCGCATCAGATGTGCAACAGGTTACTCTTTTGCCGTAGCATTATCAGCAGCAGCAACTGCAGCAGCAGCAGCAGCAGCAGCAGCAGGGGTGGGCAGGTGGTGCGTCCCAGTGAGGGATTTGTTGTCCTTGTTTATCGCATCCTGTTATCCTTCATCCTGCCCTGCCTCTGCAACAATCACGTCAAGCGCTACATGACTTGCCAGCAGCTTCTTTCTTCTGCCATTGCCCCTCCATGACTTTCGGTCCTCTCTCATCCATTGACCTTATTCTACCATTTCTCATTCTTGTTGTGCTCTCACCTCACCATCTTTCACCCCATGTTTTGTATTAGTCCTTTAGTCCTGTCATTTCTTTTTCTCCTTCTTCTATTATCATCGCCCATTTGTATTCTGATCGTCATGGAAACAGTCCTTTTGTTTTGCGTCATAGGGTTACAAATTGTTCTGCTGCCTCATATTATTACATTGATGTGAGATTATCACTCATTTGGAGTAAAATGGCTCAACTTTATAACAGCCAAACCCTAAAGTGCCTGTTAAACTCATTACAGAAACAAAAATTCCCCCCTCCCTTTTTTATATAATTAGTTAATTCCTTTCATTTTTCTTAGTTAATTAGTTAATTCCTCCTAATTTTTCTTCTTCTCACAATTTCCACATATTCACTGACTTGTTTCAGCTTGGCTTTAGCAGTTTCTACATTTTTCTATTTCCTTTTTGGCGATGACGGACTGCGACACTTTCCTAATTAATTGTCATCATTGTTTCGGTTCTAATGAAGCTGATTTCTGTTTTAGCCCTTTTTAGAATCATTTGCAGTTTGGTAATTATTCACTGGGTTTCAGTTATGGTGGCTGAGTGAGGCTGACTTTTAACAGATTGGATTGAACACTTGAACAAAAGTAGCTGTGGCTTGTCTGAAGTTCCTGGTACCTCAATTATATGACAGTTAGATGTCTTCGGGTAGACTGTAGCCCCTATCATTTCATCATTACATCTGCTTTAGCTAGTTACATTTGATTTAATATTGCATTGCTTTAAACGTTAGTAACAATTAGAAAATCAAATGCACAAGTAAAAACTCATGGCAGGTAGTGAAAGATATTTGCTTCTTCTTCTTCTTTTTCTTTCTTCTTATTCTTCGTCTTCTTCTTTCTTCTTCGTCTTCTTCTTTCTTCTTCTTCTTCTTCTACTTCTTCTTCAGAGGTCGATGCCCTCCCTCTGTGACTTTTTACCCCAGCACCACAATCATGTCTCCTGCAGAAGAGCATAAATGAGATACGGTCTCGTACCACTCGAGATTCGACGAGATCACGTTGTTGCATGAGACTATGGCGAGATGAGGGGGCAGAACGAGAAGTGAGTGTGACTTACAATGACAATGGGCAAAGCACTTCCGCCA
This sequence comes from Alitta virens, assembly GCA_932294295.1. Taxonomy (NCBI): domain Eukaryota; kingdom Metazoa; phylum Annelida; class Polychaeta; order Phyllodocida; family Nereididae; genus Alitta; species Alitta virens. Next base: position 23,721,408 of record OW028573.1, on the reverse strand, counting down.
TAGATCCTGGGCAGGATGGCACCCATCATGTCGACAGCTCCCTTAGATTTATGTGGCTATGCTGGGGAAGCTCTTGCTGGTGAATGATGGCAATAACTGAAGTTGTGTGGCTGCCACGATGACATGAGCAAGACAGAGAAAAGGTGGAGATAGGTGATTTCAGCAAAAGTTGCTAGCAAAACAAAACTGAGACAAAAAGAGATCGAGAGATCAAGGTCAGTATTGGACAGACAGGTTTAAGCACAATAGTGAAAAATAAGGCAGACATACATACAGTTCAGTTCATAGTTTGCCACATTGAGACAAACACCAGCAGTTCAAATAAACAGGAATGATTCCGAATGAAATAAATATGTGAATAATGAAAAGATTTGGTAACACGCATTCGGGTTACTAAATGGCAGCCTATAAGAAAGAATCGGCTGTCATGATCTGTCAAAGGTTTTTTATATTTTGTGTTGAATACAAGTCCTTAGCATAGAAAGGAACTAGTGTAACACAGAGGTTGGCAATCCAAATAGCCCTGTTGTAAAATCTGAGTGATCGATTTTAATGCAGCAATTAGAGGGTAGGGGGCAGTGTTGTTCCCTTGTATTGGCAGGCACACTGCCCACCGGCAATTAGAAATGGTCTTTGGATCAGCCTTTTTATCGATTCAGAGCAGAAATGAAAGGGATTTTTGCTTTGAAAATAACCAGGAGAAATGCATTGGTCGGTCTTCAATGCACATAAACATGTGGTCTATTACTTCAGTGCATGGCTGTGTACGTTGGTCCTTTCTTTAAAATGTTTCCTGCTGACCTTTGCAAGTTTATCCCACTTCAAAAGACCATTCATAGTCAAATAGTGAAAATAGTTCGCCTAATGAATAAATAATTTACACTTGAATGGCCTCAAATAATAGACTAAGCTGCCTCTTAAAATGTATTGCCAATAATGTGCCAAGAATATAGCTAAATAAAGAACTTATTAAATATATTTCTGATTTCAATAATCTAACCAAAAGTTGGACAGTTTCAAGCAATAATGTCCGGCAAAGAAGCAGGTGTAATTAATGCTCTTGGCATATTTCTAAACCATGTACTCTAAATTTATTTATTTTTGTTGTTTTTTTCTTCCGCTGGCTCCGCATACTATTATTTTAAGTCCATACATGGATAGCCAGATTGGTTCAAACCACTGGGATAAGCAGTATATATTTGTCTGTTTTTTTTTGAAAAATTTTCTTTTATTTGTCTATATTGTAAAATTGTATTTTATTATTAGTATTTTTACTAGTCACAACCGGGACCAACTTGCTGTAAAATACATAGTTACAACATTTAATATAGACTGTGTATCTATCTTGAAACATTTAACGATTGGACTCATCATCAAATATTCATTGATAACGCATTTTTGATAAACCATGTCATCTCAATTCAAAACTGACAATTGAATAAACTGGAGTTTTTCTCTCTACTATGGCAGTGTTGTCATTTAGAAATCTGGGTGCGTGTTACTCAACTTATTCATATTTCATGTAGCATACATTTTCTTCGCTTTCAATTCCCAAAGTTTTCATGAGTTAATACATTATGTTCACATGTGGCATTTCACTGTTACACACATTAAAATTATTTCTACGACATTCAAAACTTCTATCAGAATTCTCAGCAAGTGTAAACATGTCTGTCACGCATTTTACAAAATTCCTGGAGAGAGAATTATTTTAATTAGAAGATATTCGATACTCCGTCCAAGGTTTCTGGCAGCAAAATCTTTCCGTTATGCAGTTGTCCAAAGCAGTGAACTAGCTCAGTATTGCAATTAGGCGAATGGCCTGTTCATTAAATTTGCAGCAATTTGGGTAGGCCATTAATTTAGAAGAGATTATACAGCCTCCTTTGGATGTGTTTGTGGGAGATTGTTGAGTTTCCATACCAAATGGCTGATTATTTAATGTTAGCTGATAAATGAAAATATCGATAACAAATTTGGGTGCCGTAATCTACCAGGATTTTAGCTATCCATATTCTGCGTTTCATCTGGCCTTTGAAATATTTCATACTTTCTACATTGTTTGTTATATACTAAAGTATAAATTGTTAAGATGGTCTGCAATTCATTACCGTCATATTATAAATAATGAATTTGCACTAAACATTGGTGATGATGGATTATTGTCATCTAGTCACAAAGGAAGATATATATTATTGATATTTCCTGTTAGGACTTTAATGACCTATTATATACACTGTACCTATAACATATTCGAATATACATATAACAACACATGTACTATACAATATGTATAATGTAATAGACAAGTATATTGAAGTGTCTGCTACTATTGCACAAACAACAGGTAGTTGGTGGTCCCAATGTGTGTATTTGTAGCAGGGGGGCAAATACTGCAGAGGTATCAGTATGTTTGCATGACAACTGTTTGTATAGATGCAAACCCTTCACAAACACCCTAATGGTGGCCAGACTATTCACATATACAACATTTGGTTTGCACCTATGACCTGTAAACAAAGATGGGCCTCTATGATATACCTCCATAAGGTTCAGATAGGGGGTGCACCTTTTTCCAAGATGTCCTACAGTGCATATATATCGTACAATTATTTTCATCATTAATATTTAGACTCAGCAATATTCCTACCAATGTCGTGTACCTCACCTTGTTATGTATAGGTATTATTACGCTACGGGTTTGGAGTTTAGTCAGCTTTGAATGGTTAACTGCATGAGGCAGACGTAATTATGAGATGATAATGCTTGGGGTCCACGTCACGTTACATATTTACCCCTTGAGTGGGATCTTGTACTTTCCCCAGCATAGAAATCGAATACGAGGCACATTAAGCATTACTAAGAACTTCTTAAAGAGCATTGGCCATGGATCAAACCAGCGTTATAAACAAGTTCAGCGAGTGCTTTCCTTGTAAACTAATAAAAATAACTGTAGAGCTATATCTTATCAACAACTGACGCAATTGTGCATAATATAGTATATAGTATTATGACTGTGATGAACGACTGAAGGGAAAAAACATACTGCAGGAATGCAGTGCCTATGACTCAATGAATAGGATATTCAATAAAGCCTCATTCTAAAACCGGCGCCTTAATTACGTCTACTTAATTTTGGCCCAGTCTTTAAATTGGCTGCTTTGATAATTAAGACAATTAAATAGATGTGTTATTTAAGTGTTAAAACAATTAAGTGTCAGTTAGTGATGCTCAAGTCCTGAAATATCCTTGAAATATATATGTGCAAATTTTGAAGACTGTCTCCAGACAAGAGGAATGATCAAATGTCAATTAAGTGTGAGAAATGTCTTAGATTATCCCTGAGGTCATGAATTCGATTCCCGTCCTATTGTGTCCAATGTACTAATTGTTATTTGAGAAGGTATGGGCACATTGTGCACAGGCCATGTTGAGGGTGTTCCAGTCGATATTCAGCGAGTCTCTATGTCTGTAGAGCTTCAAGTCTTGATCAACCAACACAATAGTCATTGATTATCTCAATGTGTTAAATGCACTTTGAAGGTGCATTGTGTATGTGTCAGCAAATAGACTGACAACTGACAACTGAACTGGAGAAAAGACATTTGGTTCGGTTTTCAATATACTACAATCTAACCAAAACTTAAAATGCCATTAATAATATAAATGCAGCCGTGGCCTGATGATAGACATTTCCAAATACCATTTAATCATCATCAAGTTAAAGTATAAACTCTTGTTTTATATCAACAATTCCAATAGCTGAAATATTGCTAATATTCAATGTGATTATACCACCCACCAGTGCCATTTAGCATAATGTACGCCATTGTACAAATCTTCATGTACTACGGTCACCTTATGAGTCATGGTGCTGAAAATAGACTGTCTGCTAAAAATATACTGGCAGAGTTGACAAGATCTACAAAATGAGGTAAAAATTAGTACAAATATACTGGAATGCTGTACACAAGATTGACTTATAATGTAGGGGAGAGTGGGGCACCTTGAGCCATGGGGCACCGTGATCCATTGGCTCTCCAGGCCAGTTGGTTTGCCATTAACTTTGTAAATATCAATGATTTTGTCCCTTGGTGATTAAGAATTAGGTCACTAATAATATTTCAAGTTTCCTGTCAGGGCGATGTGTTAATTCAGAATTCACACTTTTCACTACCACGGAGTAATAAAACAAGGCAAGATTGTTATTCTTCAAATATCTTCATCACTTGCAGAATCCAGTAGACACATTTGTCAGTGTGAACTAGGCAGTATATGCCACAGATTGACTTCATTTCAGATAAGTTGACATTTACCTGCATCCACTACATGTGGAATTTGCATGGGTGGGGCACCTTGAGCCAGCTTATACAGGGCACCTTGAGCCTGACCATGAAACAACATTAACTCCTGTAGTTAAAAGCATACTATTAAATGTTGTAAACATTAAATTATGTTATAAGACTTAATTTAACATGCCATATAGTGTATTTTATAAATATGTAATTTTCCTCCAATTACCAGTTACCCAAGGCACTTTACTTGCCTTGGGCATTCAAAGTATTAACCTTCATTTATATTATAAGCCTAAATATATAATACATTTAGCGAATGTTCTTCGGGGCTTGACATTATTTAATTTCGGCTTGGTAATTTTCAAGCAAAAAAATGTTGTCTTTTATATGTAACTTTACCCAAAACACACTTCATTTGTCCTGGAAATCATTAAGGTTAGGCCCTACATTTATTTGTTTTTTTTTTAATGGACTTTATATAACTGTCTAGAAACCATGCACCTTGAGATAAATGATATCATTTCTCAACATAGTATTCCCTGAATGGACTTTTAAAGGTTGCAATAATTTTAATAATTGCTGATTGCTCTATGTCTCTGGCATTTCAATGAAGCAAACTGAAGCTCTTTTAGCAAATTCCAGGTGTTCATAAGGTTGGCTCAAGTTTCCCCAAGTCTGGCTTAAGGTGCCCCATGGTCGGGTCACCATGATCCACTTGACCACATTTTTTAAAGACAGCATTTCCCCCTCTTACAAACAATATATATATACCATTCAACATTTTACATAGTAAGATGTTTAGTTTACAGTAAGACTGTATGATTGTCACTTCATGCTCCAAGGTGGAAAAGTTTTTTTTAATATGTATAATTTCCTTATGATAATGTGAATTTATCTTCAATAGTTGCACTTGCAAAATACCTCGTCCTCTAAAAGTATAAGACCAGTGGACCATGTACAAAGTACAACTTAAAATTGTCATATGTTATATACCATTTGTGTGGCCTGGAACATTGCACACAAAAAGAGAAACTGTCAAGAGAAACTTTGATAAGAATTGAAATAAAAAGAAATTTAGCCAAATGTTGGGATGTGATTTATCTAACCAAATAATCCGCGAATATTGCTAAATTACAAGATATGCATGTACAATTGTACATTATTACGATATGGTTTGTGTTGTTTTGGTGTTATCATGTAATTCGATTCATGAAAGATAATATTACAAAAGAAGCAGGCCTAAGGCGGAAGCATATGTGGAATGACATCTCCTATTCATGTATGCGCGTTTGTCATGAAAATGACCATGTTCTATGAAAATATATTGCTATTTGGTAAGAATGCCATTTGAGCATATATTTTTTCATTAAAGGTTCACATGATAATGTGCATTAAGATGTCAGGGAATAAAAATAAAAATATGTTTTTTACCTTTGGTAATGTTAAGGTGAGCAATGTAGGGAAAACATTTTTGTAACAAAAAGCTGTTTAATGGATATAAAAATAGTCTTGCTGCACCAGGAATTTACAGGAAAGGAAGAATAACAAATTTGTCGTTTTTCTTAAAATGCTTCCATTTTGACTAAAGGGCATGCAGGAAAAGTAGAATTGAAAGATTTGCAGATTTGCATGTCATGCTAATTATATGGTCCCTGCACATCTTGGCCCTAGTTTGGATTGAGTGCATTTACCAGGCAATGGCGGCTGCAGACTTGGATCCTGGAACATTTTCCATAAAATTAGATTAATCTCATTGATTTCTTAGGGCGTGGCCAATCCAACTTGGCGAATTAAATATCAGAGAAAAGGTACAATTAAAGTATAGCAGAACAAATTATATGGGCTGGTGATCACTCCATTGATCTAAATGTATTCTTGAGCTCCACGTGACATTTTGCTTGGCATCTGCATTTCCAGGACTTCCAGGAAGATACAACGCCCTAGTAAAACTACCAGGAAATATCCAGCAGCCAAGATAAATTGCCTACTCAACGTAATAAAATATATAAAATACTTGCCAACTCCTGGTACGTTTTTCATGTGGGTTCAATGACTTTCTAAATGTTATCTTTATTTTTTTAAATTAAAATGTAAAGCTTTTGCCCTACCTGATATTTCTAACAGCCTGTCGACACGTGGAGCACTACGTGACAATGCAATGAAATACTGATAATGATAGGTGATATTGGTCATGTGAAATTGGAAATAAAAAGGCCAAAAAAAATTGCATTGGCCAATCTGAAAATGTAGGGGGAATATAAGGAGAACTGTTTATCACATTTAAATTTTTGCTGATTCAAGTAACTAAGCCATGTCATTTTTTACTTTCTAAATCATACTATAAGTATCCTTTTAATAATGTTAAGTGCCTTTTTGAAGGAATTTTCAACCATTTCATTTATAACGGGGAAATTATATTTCAGAAAAAAGTGGCCCAGTTCTCCCTCCGGTCAGTTAATAACAAATTGAAAAACAATTATTTAGGTTTTCATAAAGAATTATCAACAAACATGACTGCATGAACAGAACAGAGCTTTAATATGAAAACTTGGCTGACAAAAAAGCCCAAAAAGAATATCTTTAAAAATTAATTCATTTCAGCCTAAAACTTCATATTCAGTGTAAAATACAGCATTTCACACATAAATTTATTGATGTAATGTTTGAACTTCATATTTGCAAAATTCTGTAAAGTCAAATCAAAGCTCCTTTGGAAAGTTTACAGGATTTAGAGATTTTTTATGTATTATATTAACAGAAAACCACTCTCATATAGACTTTTGACTAATGATTTCATGTAGGGAAAATTTTTAACTCTAAAAGTGTAAGCATGGGTTTAATAACCAACTTGTACTGTAAGCCATCAAAATGATGTGACATAGCTAAGATTATGGTTTTACTTTTAATTTTCAATGTGGACGCTAGTTTTAAAGCATCATTTCTAAAACCAGGTGATTTATGATTTCCTTATCAAACTTTTTGAGTGCATTTTCTAACTAAGGGATGCCCATGACAGGTGCCCAGTTCCACCTGAGGTGGCCTAGTTCTCCCCCAAAGCTGTTGCTTAGAAGAAATAACAACCAGAATTTTCCACATGGCAAGAGCAACACATCAGTTATACATGTTTGTACTCTGATTGTGTGTTGATTATAACAATATGTTTATTTGTAATTTATCCTCTATCGGTTATTGTCAATGAGCAATTGTGTACATTGTGAAAATTTTACTTTACTTATTACTGACGCAAGGGTGGCCCAGTTCTCCCGCCGGCCCAGTTCTCCTTATATTCCCCAACTCTTAAAAACATATTGCAGTTTATATTGACTTTCACATTTGGCCTTGAAATAAAATGAATTGTTTTATTCTTACAAATTATCACGAGATAATACATGAATTCACTATTAAAAATTAGGTGCATTATATAAAAAAAATGGTCGTTGGAAAGTTGACCAATTTACTTGTAATATACCAACTTTGACCAGTAAAAATGGATATTCAACTGAAGGTCTATGAAACATTCTCTGCTCAGCATGGGTGTATATTGGACAGCTACTTAGTATGTTGGACGGCTGCAGTGTATGTTGTACAATGTTTGCTTTAATTCAGAAGATAATTGGAGAAAATAAACAATGGTGTGTCGTCCAGCATGGATTAGGAAAAGCTAACTATAAAATAATTCATATAATTTTTCCAAATCCCACAAAACTCCACGTTGGATTATCCACTATTATTTTAATAATATTAACACAAACAAAGAAGCTAACATTTTTGTTGATCTAAACTAGAACCTTATTTTGAGAATACATCTGACAAAAGTCCAGTATTGTTGTCACAAACTCGAATTTCTGGGCTAGCTCCTGGCCAAAAGGATACATTGCATCAAAGCCGAAGCAGCCACACACCGGGGCCAGAGTAGATGACGGACTTCATCAATGAATTTTTAAATACTCACGACACGGGCCACGTGTACTATACCAGAGAAATGTCGCAATGTAGAATTGCTGCAGATAATATACATTTTGACTGTTTTTAGAATCATTGGTGTTTTGGACTGAAAATGTCTTTAGAAGAGTTAGTGAAGAATGTCTATAGTTAGTCAAAATGTAAACATTTAGTTGCTAACTACTAAAATATATTTTCAATTTATAATCATAATCTATTCATTGATAATCCTCCAACATACTTGCAGTCCAGCTCCTTTAGTTCTTAGTTATCTTGGAACTATGCTAATTTGAGGGTGTTCCACAACTTGTATTTTCCATGATTTTTAGTATGTGTTTCTAGAGGCCCTTGGGGTTCAAATGGCACTGGAATAATTTCTGCAGCAAATTGTTCTAGACTGTGTGTGCACTGACATCTCTCATCGGGCTAGGTGGATCAGTGGTCAAGAACCTCCTGCATTCAATTCGCAGTCTCGGATAAAGAATTCCATTGAGTAGCAGTGTTGTTTGTGTTTATTTATTTTATTCAATGTTTAATTTAATAATCTCTATGTGAAAAGTGTGATTGCGTACAAACATGCCTGATATATGTGAATACATACTCAATGAAGACAGTCATTTCACACTTTACCATGTACATGCTGTAGTCAATTTATTAAATATTCATTAAAATTTTCAATACACTTTTCAACAATGTTTGGACAGAAATTCTACTCTGTTCATGCTACACTTACAATTCATCTATCAGGAATAACTGAGTCATGCCATGTCATCTGTATTGTAGCATATAATTGCATACATACATACATAGATTTGTGAAAATGGACCTTGGCCCAGTTCAGATTACGTAGACCAACCATACACATGATATGCACCGTATACCCTTCTTGCACATGCCAGTGGGTGTAAGCTGCCTGCCAAAAGAAAGTTCAAAGAATCTTGTATAAGGCCATACACTGACATATACAGTACAATTAACCGTACTTATTAGATGATAGAAAGCAGGGAGGTGTGATTGGGCTATACTGAAGGAAGTCTCTCCTTAGGAATGCGTGATTTGCAATGAAATAGAAATTCGCACGCAATATGCTTGGTTTATGCTTTGTGATTGGAAGGTCATAGACAACTTCCCAGCATGCCTTGTGATCTGACAACTTCCTTCGGCCATCTTGACTTCATTATGTCCCGTATACATATACAGCATTGCCATACAACATTGTCATCCGCATAGCCTTGCAGTCGCTGGATCACCCCAACAGGCAATAGACAAATAGATAGATAAATAGATAGATAAATAGATGGATAGATAAGTAGATAAGATAGATAGATAGATAGATAGATAGATAGATATTGTAGTTTGCCTTTTAGCCATCTGCATCAAATAAACAGTCAACAACATCTTTTTATATTTTTTTCATCTCGTGTAACCCAAAGATTGGAAATTCAGGGAGATCCCAGACGTGGAGGGTTATTAGAGCATTGGTAACACATTATATAAACAAAAGGGTGTTTGGATAAATCAGTCACTTGAAAACAAAGCAAGGACGTATTAACATCTGAAGATCAAGTTGCTAAAGAGCATTCAGATGTAAGATAAGATAAGATAAGATAAGATAAAGATAAAGATAAGATAAGATAAGATAAGATAAGACACGATAAGATGAAACTAAGTAAAGTATATTTTTTGCATACATGGCAATACCAACTCCTTGACATGATTTTTCAATTACCGTCTCAAGCAAACTGTAATTATGAATGCGCCATTTTACATGTTTATGCTCACATGCATAGTACCAGGTATACTATTTTGATTCAGTTCATTTCAATTTCTTATTACACAAAATAGTGGAAACACAAAATGATGAATGCTCTGTTTATTCAGTCTACTTGACCCTAGGCACCCTATTGGGATCTAATAATATTTAATAGCCCAAGCACCTTGCCAAGGTCTTTTTATTTCCGACCCACTGTGCATGCGTGCCATGTCAGTAATATCACATAATCTGAATAGGTGGCCAATGTTGCGTTGGAGTGGGAAAAGATACCATCAAATAAATATGTGATAGATCTGGGCCAGGGATATCTGGGATAGTTACTCCCCAGGTGGGGGGAAGGGATGGGGGTTTCTTGCCTTGGAGGTGTACAGCAAGGGAGCGCTCTTTCACCCTACCTCTCACCTGTAAATTGAGGGGTTTTTTTGGTGAGGGTAAAGGCAGGTCTATCTTGATGGGCGGGTGTAGAAGATGGTGGTGGGATCATCTTTCAAATTTCTTGCATTCAGGATATCAACATTCAGACAGAGCGCCCCCTAGCACAGCAGGTGCACCCTCTATGGTCCGCCCCCGACTCATTCCTGATCAAGCAAAAGATGAATTCTGCTCCCATCCAACTCACCCAAACACCCCGGCTATTTTTTCACAGCTTTGTTTTGCTTTCCCCAAATATAAGACCTGACTGTCATATTGTGTAGACTGTTGTTTTTTTTCATCGTAGAGCGGTCTCACAGAAGCTGCAGTTTGCCTTTTTTCCATGAAGGAAAGAGATGATGATTATTTCTGTCGTCATAACTAATTTCATCTGTAGCCCAGTAGCTACTGAAAATTGATGTTAATAGCCAATGAGTGCATTATCAACACACTTTATGTTCATGCAAAATGATTGTAACTTTCAACAGATTAAGAAAACCCCACTATTTCTGATGAGAGATTTCCATGTAATTATTCTACATGTAACGATAGGAAGCTCCCTTTATTTTTTCCAAGTGACTTCATTTGTAGGTAGAAGTCCTGCATTTTCAGCAAAAGTCAACTTTGAAGCTGTCTCCTCTGACATGTGGCTTGTGTCATAGAAGTACATAAATAATAAAATAACACGTAAATTTTATTTTTGTTTTTGTCTTATTAGGCCAACTACGAACTTTTTATATCCTTTTGTTTGTGAGTTCCGTGTTAGGATGAGTGTCCTTCCCCTCTCGGCATCCCTCCTGCCTCTGCAGCCAAAAGCATCGCCTTGAAAATATGGCTAACCTTTTGTGCACGAAACAGCAGCATCAGCAGCATCAGCAGCAGCAGCCGAAATATTGTGCTTGTCTCCCCCAGCTTTAGCAAATGGCATCCTCATCCCCGTGTAAAACATCCTTTCTGAAAATATGGCTCCAATTTAGACAACTTCCCCAACAAGGCCCATGTGATATGCTTCCTCTCAAACTCTTAATTAGCAGCAAAATGTTTTAATGGCAATGTTGATACTCTGCTGGGTCATCACAAATGGAATGCTAAGATTTAAACAAGGTCATACGAAAAATCATCCCATACAAGGCGTGGATCACATCTTGTCATCTGCCTCTAATTGTCACACTATCGGTCCTTGCTAAGTCCATTCTTGGAGGTATTATAGATATACAATGTACCACCATGGTCATCCATGGACGAAGTAGGATGGACGTAGTCTTTTTTACGTCCATGGGTCATCCTAGTAATAATGACAAAATGTGGGACTTTCTAGTTTGTCCTTGATGATGCTGAAGTACATTTTGGCAGATCCCCTCTTAATCTTTGAAGATTTTGGTTGCTCTTCTAATATCCTATCTCTGAATAGGATTACAGCAACGTTGTCTTTTACATTGTGGCTTTTTTTTTTGCCCTTGCTTTGGTCTGATATGACCATAACTCGAGATTCCGGATTTAGATATCATATTTTCAGTGGTATATAGACATTCTTGGTATCATTACCTTCACACATATGCATTCATATGTCAGGTTAATATGGTGCAATCAACATTCTCTCTCTCTTTCTCTTTGTGGGCAAACACATAAAATTACAAATTGCAAAAATATAGTACAATGGTGAGTACATAGATGATTTAAAAATGGTAAAGAGAAAACAAAAAAACATATAACATATAATAATCACAGATAAGTAACCCAAGAAATGGGGTGTTATTTGGATCATGAGCTTAATCCCACACGTAAGGTTGATATGCAAACAGAATTGAGTGGTCTTGGGCATTATCATCCTATCATTACGTCTGCCTTTGGATCAAATTATATAGCTAAGCCTTAAAAATAGTGGGTTCTGATGTTTAACAAAGAATATCCTTGATACCACGACTTCATATATTTGAAAAAGATTTAAGATTTAATGTAAATAATAGGTTGAAAATACCATTAATGATTTGCTCCCTATTTATTGTCGTCCTGTCAATATTGGGTTTTTTTTTTCTTTTTTCATTGAAACAAACCGTTTCTTTTCAGATTTTTCTTTCATTAAAGAGTTATTGCTTGATATGGTTATATCCCAGACACATGAAAGCATTAGGAATATTATTTTATTGATATTAATAATGACATAAAAGGTGGCCATGGCATTTGAACTCGAATCCAGGGTGCAACGCTCTACCCACTGTGCGTGACGCCATCACAAGTGCGAAGTTTCATCAATAATAAATTATATTTGATGAATTAATTATTTTGGTTAGCGGGTTAATTTCAGAGCACAGGTAATTCACATAGCATGAAACCACAACAGATTGGTCATCTAGAGCTCACCTGACGAACAGATGGGATAACTATTTTCAGAGTGTAATTGTGCATATATCATTCTCATATTTATATTATATATCCCTGTCAAGAGAGTAAATTAAGATTGTGTACATATATCATGTCCCACGTGTAACCATTGTATAATTGTTTTGTGCCACTAAACTCGCACTCCTGGCAGAAATAAGATGTCATGATTTGTATTCTATGAATATTTTTGCCATGCATTAGCCCTTATATGCAAAATATAACCAGGAGATAAACAATACACATTGAATGGACTCATCTTTCCCCCTCCAACATAATACCATTAAAGGAACAATGCTTGAAAAATTAAAAAGGAACAATACCAAAAAAAAAATGTAAGCAATTGTGTGCCACAGAAAAAAATAATTATAAACAAAAAATATAATGACATGAATAGAATTCGAAGAGATGATTATTTTCATCTAGAAAAACTTTAAATCGCAATACCTGATTCTGCACAGATAGTTTATTTAGTTTTAGCTACCAGCTAACTGTTGTACTTGAAGATATGTACCACAGCGTAACTGGTGAGAGGTACAAATTCTTTTGAATTTATAATAATGTTGTGTCATTTTTCTAGCAATGACTATAACGTGTAAGCATGAATTAATTATAAATGTAAGTTCAGGATGCTGTAAGCTTTACTCTGCTTCAAGTGATTTTGAATTTTATCTATTTAATTAGCATTGACATGTGGGTTATATCTAGTCATGACAAGACAGCTCTGACATCTATTAGCCATTCATTTATTCATTGTTATTAGATTATCAATGATTCAATGTTTCTGGTCAATTTTGGTGAAATGTCAGGATATGAATGCATGCTTCAGGATATGGCAGTGCAAAGTGTTGTCAGTGCACATAGATATGTAATTATAAAATAGTTACCCTGCAAAGGGGTTTGTCTGCAACCTGAGCTCCACCCTATACACCACGTGTCTTTGATAATCCATGTCAGGAGGGGTTTATTAGGATTTAACTCAGTTATAATTCTTGTTAATTACCCCATGGGCCAGTGGGGTGCCATTGTGCCCTAGTTAGGCCTTCCATGTTCAGGGATGTTGGAGTCACAGAAGTCCAGCAGATGGAATGATTGTTTCCAGGTGAACCCATTGTCCCTATTGTCTGTGCATGAACATGGCATCTGGGAACCCATGCATGACATGGGTCACGTGACTTACCTGCCCAGGTGTTCCTCTGACGTCATCCAACCGTGACCTCACCCCAATTATCCCTGACACACTTTCTACCACAACATTCTAAAGGAAAATCCCATAAAGTTTTTCATCCAACACCGAGCCTGCCCAGTTCTATTATGTGTAAAAAATTTGAACTTTTTGAAATTTGAAACTCAAGTTTAACGTGTCATATGGAAACTACGTTTCCTTGGAGAAATCATTAATGATTTTTCTCTATGGTTCTACTTAAAGAAATTACCTCATTTCCACTGAGAAATAGCAAATGACTTGGTGCTAATTTCTAGATACTATACATCTTTCATTGACATAATGGGTACTAGGGCGCCTAGTTGGCAGAATAAAAAGCATTTTCCAAAACATATACTAAATTGCAATGGAAGTTAAATGTTTTTGTTGCAACGTATGTAGTTCACTTGCTTCGTACGAGGGGGCGTGACGGTCGTATTCACAGTGGACCGGAGCAAAGGTGTTCTGTACTGCAAAAAAATAAGTGCAAAATAACATAATGTTTATGTGGTTCAAAAGTATATCATATGGAAGTAGTAGGCCTATATGGTTTTAGAAGCCCCACCAACAAGCTTTATAGCTCTTCATTGAGGCCAGGTGAGCGTTATGAATATACAATGCACCCATACCAGGACTAATGAGAGATTTCGTGATCAAGGCTCCCAAAGAAACTTGTGTGGAAAGAAATTGCAAAAAAAAAGTCTGATATGTTAATGAGTAGAATAATTGGTGACCCCCAAATTAATTGCGTTGTTACATGGAAAGCCCAGGTAGAGTTGAGTGGTTTTCTCGTAGGGGGCGCGATCAATGAACACTGACAGGTAAACGGCGTTTGCTGTCGTCTGCTGGACGTTATTTTAGTCCAGAAAAATAAACTTGCAAGGGTACATGTTACTATTTACCTATGGCTAACAGTCCATTGTATGTTTTTGTGTTGTGGGTGCATGGATGGCCAGTAATTGGGGTCTTTTCGGGGCCGGGAAGGCACAGATATGGTGATGTGACGTCATGGCGCTAGGTGTCGCTGCGATGCAGGCAGCCACAAAATAAACTTGGTTGGCAGCGCCTCGTCCAGTCAGCCTCAAAGTAGCCGTGCTAGAGACAACACTGTGCAACCGATCTGCAATTCTCTGCTGGATGTAGTGCAAAAAAAAGGGAGATTTTTAAGACAGCACTTTTATCCTTCATGCACAGAATTTGGGCAGCAGCACCGACACCCTGTTTAGCACTGTCAGTCATCACAACCAACACTTTAGGCATATTCAACGACCTGTTATAGCATCATTGCTGCTGTGTTTTGGAGTCGTGTTACAGCAGCTCTACCCACCAACCTACCTTTCATTTTTTTATTGTCTTAAGAAGAGGACACAATAAATATGACGACCATCAACAGCGGACTGAACACCGAGGCTACAATTACACTCAGCCAGAGTATGGATTCCGTTAACACAACGCCGGAGGAAGAGGTACGTTTCGTAGTATCAACTTTGTTGTGTGTGGTTAAAAAATGTCATGCCTGCCCAGCTCAGTGCTCTTGTATACTCATTTAAGGAAGTTCTCCAAATATTATCAGCGTAGTGGGTTGTTATTGCCAATAAACATTATAGTTGACTACTCGCTAATCTATAGCTATTAGCTAAAAACAATTGAGGACTTTGGGTTATATTACACCTCTTCAGTGCAAGAGAAGATAGTACTCAGTATTTACATTGCGATTTCTCAGTGCTTCAAGCTTAATAAATTTCGACATACTTAACCTAATAGATACTCTAGGTATTGGACAGTATGGGGTTTCTATTGAATGTATGACAAATAGGTAACTCTATTTTCAAGTGTGCTCAGTAGGGCGGAACCCTGCTTGATTAGGCCTGTCTGAATACAAGATAGACTTAAAGTAGATTATGAACATCAAGTGGGCTTGCTTGATCTTCAACTGATATTGATTGTATATTTTATGCTACCTGTAAAGATAAGCATTCCATTCTAGATAAGTATTTGAGTCACAGTTTTTCCCTCGGAAGAAATGCACTGTCATTGATATATATATAGAATAGAAATGTTCTCAGTAACTAAAATTTAAACGTTTTAGAGATTGTTACAGTTTCGAGTATAGCAATGCTTGTTCAAAATTAATATTTGGCAATGAGATTGGATGTAGTCTGATAGCTTAATCGTGATTTCAAATTGGTAAAATTTTGGCTCAGGGCCTATTTCCAGTGTGTAACCAGGGATAGGGGAGGTAGGAGTATTATGTGACAGAGGGTCGATTGATTTCAAAGCAAAAGTAGAAAGAACCGTTTCAGAAGAGTAGGCCAGATCATTGCCTCCCCCCTCCCCTCCAATTTGCTGCCTTCATGAATATTTGAAAGCAGAGAAAATACCTAACACAATTACGGACAAGGCACTAAAAGCTGAGTAGCCAGTGGGACTGCGCCTGTGTGATAACGCACTCAGATGGACCCTGAAAACGCTAGGTAATTTCATTGATCTCACAAACAAGCTTGTAGCTGCAAGAGTCCAGTCATTCCCCATTCCCCAGCAGCAGCAGTAGCAGCAGCAACGTCAGCACGGCTGCTGCTGCTGCTGCTGATTGCAGGTGATGTAGTAAAGGTGCTACTGTAGCAAAGTGCGTCTAAAATCGTAGGCAGGCACATTTCCACAAGCCCCCCACAGGTGAGAATTGACCTCACTATCTGTAGTGATTGTCTTTGAGCTGCTGCTGCTGCTGCTGCTGCTGCTGCTGCTGCTACTACTGCTACGGTTGCTGCCGCTGCTGAACTATGGATGCTGTCAGCACATCTCTGGACCCATTGATCATCATCGATGCATCTAGGCAGCGCCATACCAGCAGCTCAATTATTAATGAGCGATTATCGGAAAAAGCTCAACAATACGTAGTACGATTGGACGGGGGTGGGGTGTATGCCATCCCCCTCTCTCCAACCCTTGGGAAATCAAGAGAAAATATTTGATTATGTAGACCCCCTAGGACTGAACATGGCCCAAGATTGGGGCTTACAAGTAGATTTGCCCCTCACACGCAACTGGAGAGTTTGCCGTGACTGATACTTTATAAGAGGGTAATTATACGGGGTAATGGCCAGAGAGGGGCAAATGGAAGGTAGCCAAGGTGGGCAGCTGGGGAGTGGGGTGCTTGGAGCAGGGTCAGGTAAAACACCCCAAGCTCGTTTTAGTTTTTACCCCTTAAGTCTGGCATTGTTCATATGTACGATTGAATAGCAGGGCATCAAAATCAATGAGCAGGGTAATTCCCCTGCCTCAGTTGCGCCCCACATGAAAGGGGCGCTCACCTGGCACACAAACTAGTCTCCCAGTCTCTCTGACTGTCTGTCATGACAGGTGGGGGACGCTATAAAAAACTTAACGCTTGTCGGAGTAGTCTGTGAAGCGTGTTTGATTTCATGAGGTCATGATGCTGGACTATTGTGGCCGGTCCTTAATTATGCTCTTTGGTCTTTGGTCAATTGTTTGCTAATTGTGATGGAGGAAATATTACTAGTTGTAACTTATCAATGGGTTGGTAATTATGTGTTGGTTATATGTTTGATACAGGTTTTGGCGCATAGAACATATTGTATGAATAGCTTTGAACGCAAAGCCTGGGTAATAGCTGTACAAGCTTTCTACCATTCATACTTTCCCAAACAGACCTAGCAATGAGATAGCTCAGCTTTTTATGCTCGGCTAAAAGAACGTGCGAAGGCTGAGTGACAGTCTATTGGAAATACAGCGATCAATTAGCTTTCGCTGCAGCTTTTTCTGCAGTTTTTCTGCAGGTGCTGCTGCAGTCATTCTGGTGCCTGGAACGTGTGCTTGCCAACCAAGTGCCAACCAAGTGTGGGGGTTAAAAGATGGTTGAGGGGATTCCCCTTCTATTAAGACCCTCTGGTGTCATTGTAGAAGCACAAACAGGTGGATGGAAATATGCTTCATGTTTGGAAACTGCTTCAAAGTATGAACTCGTACATGCCATCACTGATGCTATTATTAAGTTCCAATGTTTAAAAATAGGCAGACGTAGTTTTGCAATATGAAAGCCATTTTAAAATGGTAACACCCCCAGAAATATAGACAAAAAACACCAGCTACCCCACTGTACACCTCATAACTGTTTGGGTACCATTTTCTGCACACCTGTGCTGCCTGTCCTGCAGGTATAGGTTGTATTTTTGGGGTAAATATTTTCTGTAAACAGCCAAGAACAAGCCTTAGAACTTCATTTTGGCAGGTATTTTGTATGGGATCAAACGGTTTGTGTAGAATAGTATGTATACTGTGTAATTGGATTACATTTTGGCTATATAGGACCACGAATAGAACCTTTGTTCTGCCCTTAGTAATTACCTGTTTGTTACTTATTAGCAATTACTCTATTGCGAATGTGCAGTTGTGAGTATGTTGTGGTGACCACCCCCTGCAGTTCTACATTTATACAGGAGAGTTTTCCCTGCGTCCTTCATGACATGCATGCACAGTTGATGGACATGCACATTGTTCATTTGACACCCTTGTTTATTGAAGGTGTTTATTGACATGCGTAACTGTTTTGCTGGGCCAAGGACCCTGGGCCTTCCCCCTGAACCCAAAGCATATTGACTTAACTGCTCTACAAATGCCTAACACACTCTCTGGATTCTACCTCCTTCTTCTATTACTGCTCAAGAGGCCTCTGAACACCTTGTTATAATAACGATAATCTTCGTTCATACAAAGACACACAAATAAAGTGGATAAAAAGTACATGAGGAGAGTACAAGGGGAAGAGGCTTGGTGCTTGAAAACTGTAACATTTCGGAAAGCTTTCAATGGTCTCTCAAATACCCCATACATGTAAACAGTAGAACTGTACATTGAGGTCACTCACTGTTGGTGTAAACTGTAGTATTCCCACTAGTGATATTCTCAATAGTGAGGTTGAATATCATGGAAAACATGTCGCAAACTTGGTGGTTGTCATTGCTATAGATGTTCCCCAGCTTCTGCACAAGAATTACTTTTAAAAAAGCTAAAAAAAAAACTCTTTATGTTCCTGTTTCATTTATCCCATTTAGATTCCTCTTGTGTTGAGATTTCTTGTTTATTTACTTTCCTTACATCCAGATTACTTGTTGCTTGTTCTGCTTGTTTGTTTATTTGAGGCATGATGTGGATGAGGCGTATATATGATGCAAGCTGGATGCGGAGACAAGCTCCAGCAGCAGCCCTGGGGAGCACTGATGCATATTTTATCAGGCAGCTTGACTATTGTCTTGTTGACATGAGTTTGTTGCCAGTGCCATGAACAGCACCTGATGTTTTCTGCCTCTGAAGCTGCATCTCCTGTTCAAAGGCATTTGTTGTAAGAGAGCAGAGGACAGATGGTCTATGCCTCGAATAATCTAATACACAGTATGGAATTATGGAGTGGAGATCTGTTAAAGTAGAATGGAGAAATATGTGGGTTATTTATCAAAGTAAGACAATTTTAGACTTTGATACCTTGCTGTTACTAAATTTTCACTACACAAGGGCATTTAGAACTCGCATAAGGATGCCAAGCTTTAGTTTATTTGATGACAGATAAATCCTTCCTGCAGCCATTCAATAATTAATCTTCTTAATTCGATTAAGGGGCATAATCACTGGAACATGTGTCCAGGAAACGAAAGCAATTGAAAGCGTTATTTAACATTGCGCCACGGGAGTGACCAGTGAACTGGACACAAGACTGGACACGGCAATAATCACTTGACGCCGACTCACAGCGTGGTCAAGCCAATGGCCATTGTCCAGCTCTGGTCAAGCTGGACTTAGAGTAATCGCTGCACGATAAGCTTTGCTAGTGGCTTTGCTAGAGCTTTGCTAGTGGTCTGCCGGTCTCGGCAAGTGCCCGGACTCCCGGGGTGCTCAGTCCATTGACACTGGGTGTTTGGCTTCCGGGCAACCTTGTGTATGCCTCAAAATAAACAAATTTGTCCTCTTAATGTGTGTGCACATGCCTGCTTCCATTTAGTGCATGATTTACAGAGAAGTTTTGGTAGTACTTCATATGCCTCGCTATATTTTCAGTTACATATATACCTTAGTAACTATACACTGCACATTGTGTTGGATAATTGAGTTATTACGAGAAAATGGCGTTATTATATAGCAAGATTTGTCTTTGTTAAACCTTCATTATTAGTCTCCATCAGCTTGGTATTATTAATTGCACTAATTAATAATTGCTCAAATTGTCCACAGCATCATCCCTAAGCAATTATGCCCGGATAAGATTCTATGCGTGTGAATGGCAGATGAATAGCAGTGGCTAGCTTGGGATTATATGTACATATGGTCCGACCTATTAACGTCCCTAATTAGAGGAGTGTTAATTGGCTTGTGACGTCATATCATTGTTCTGTGGCATTATCAAATTATATAGTGGCAACATGCCTGGTCTTGCTGGCTTGTGGCAGTGGCTAGTGGCAGTGGCTAGTGGCTAGTTGCAGTGGCTAGTGGCAGTGGGTATTGGCATTGCTGGCTAGTTGGTTTTGCAGGCCCCTGACCTGTTCACAGGGTCATTGGGGGGTTGAGTGATAGGCCATTGGAGGGGAGGCTAAAATATGCTCAAATGGGGGGTGAATAGGAGCCCTGGCACCCCAAATCATCGGCCTGTATGCTCAAGGGGCAATTGCAGCCTGGCCTGTAACAGGACTCTGGTCTTGTGCCCTACAGCCTGTTTAATCACCCCAGCATATGCAGGTATCCGCACCATTAGACTACCCAGGCTCCAGTGCTAGGGTTTAATGAAAGCATCAGAAGGCTCAGCCTTGCTAATTGCACCGAGTTTTATTCATTATTTCATGGGATTTGCCGCTTGTGGGATTCTTTGAAAAGGATAGGTGGACACACAACATTATCACGATTCTTTTAATCTCCTGATCTAACATCAATTTGTTTTTGTCTTAATGGATTAAGGTTGTGATGTTTCACTCAAAAAAATTCCAAAGACTTCAGTTGACTAAGCTCCATGTTTTTCATAGTAAGTTTGCGTCTTCTAAGTTTTATTCCATTCTACATTCATAACAGTAGGATGCTTTAAATGTTGTAGCCATTTTGGTGTTTGTTTGCTTTAAAAGAAGTTGGAAAAACACGTCAGAAATGAGATGAAGATAATTGTCATCTTGTCTGCATCAGCAACTAGGAGCATCCTTGGGCCCATCTGCCTCCGCATCCAGCCTAGACATTGTTGATGCGGACGCTGAAAGGAAAGATGAGAGAGTTTTGAAATGTCTGCAGTTCTGCCGTTTGTGGCTCAGGTTGCTGCAATTCTGGGGTGGTCCCATTTTCGTTATTAAACTAATCAGATTATCGTCTCCGTCTGCAGCCCATTAGTCCGACCAAAAGCTGTACCTGCAGTCTGCTGTACTCTGTTGTCACTCTTCTGTCTGGGAGGCTTGTCTCCACGAGACCCCACCTGCATGGCTAATTTGCTATACATGCATAATAATCATCTTACAGGTCTTATTTTCCTCGTTCCCATGACTACCTGTGCAGGAATTATGTATTTTTCACGTGGACTACATGCGGGTTAACTCAGATGTTGCTAGTAGCGAAGAGAAACAAGAACAACGTAGATATCAATCAATCAATCAATTAATCAATCAATCAATCAATCAATCAATCAATCAATCAATCAATCAACCAATCAACCAATCAATCAATCAAATGATGATTTCACGACCAAATAGGCCCAGCAAAACAGCGCTAGTATTTTTAGTAGTTGTGGCCTGGAGTAGTGTAGTGTCTCAGGGACCAACGTTTCCTTTTCTTGAAGGGTGGAGGAAAGGGGGTGGGGCCCCCGTGAGCTATGTGTCTATGTGGCCTGGCACTAGGCAGCCAGTCTCCTGAAAGAGCGACAGGCAGTCTATAACAGCATCAACAGGCTTTGATTTCATTGTTGCCAAGGAATTCGTCCCTTGCCTACACTGGCCCACAGTGGCTGCCAATGTAACTGGCATCTGGCGCAAAGCTTATAAGAACACACAGCCAAACTGAAGAGTAAATATGCACAGGCTGGTCTCGTGTATGGGCAAATGTCATTGGTCAGTTATAAACAAATCCCTTGCGGATAAAGCAGTTCAATGTTTCTAGTGGAAACGCATTAATTAGTTGAAAGTCAGTGAAAGGGTCTCCTCATAGTAGAAGTGAAAGAGATAATGGTGCAATGGTATGTATGGGACAAACAATTCACAATGCACTGAACAAACAAAAGGCATAGAAGATTAGAAGAGTCTTTCTTGTGTTATGAGTTGAGTCATCGCGGTCTGCAGTAACGTAGCTTTGTGCTCGACACTCAATGGCAGACACGCGAACGGTCGGTCTACCATGCAAACAAACCATCAGCTGCCTTCATTTCACCTGAGATGAGAGGCCTGATAAAATATTAGAGAATGAGAGCCAACGCCCATCCCTGCATCATCCCATGCTGCCGCTGCTTTTAATCAGCCCATCTGTTCCGAAATAAGCTTCGTACGGCTTCCAGGTCAAAGGAAAAACCGATTGATCCTATTGACCAATGCTTGGAATGTTCTTGTTGGGAAATTCCATGTGACGTCATTTTTGAAGACGGGGATTCCCTGACGTCATGTGAGGAAGAGATTTTTCAAGTTATGCCAATCAAAGCTTTGTCCCTAGACAACACCAGATTTGTGACCCTATGTGTCGAAGGCTTTAGATATGCTGAATTATTAATTCCATATGGCAATCACGTTGCATTGATCTTTTGGATATGCCCACTTTTCACCCAACGTACACAAAGAGCTATTCGCGACGTATTTTAGAAAGCGTATGAAATATTCACAAACATGAGACATATCAGCTGAGTCACCTATTTCCAGCTGAGACAAATCTCAGTGATCTCAGCCACGAAGCACCATTGAGCAAATTTAACCAGGGATATTTGAAAATGCTGATTCTGTTTTGTAATTGATACTCTGTATTCGTACATTTACGTGTACCTTCAGAGGTGTCTTCATTGACAGGAGTGCACCTGGCTGATTTTTTATAAGGTGCTGCAAACAAGCCATCAGCTGCATGGTAAAGTTCTTTGACACCTCTGTAGCATAACGTGTGGCCTGCTGCGTACGGGTATCTATCCATCATCACAGCCTGCTGCTGTATCCCCATCCTCTTCTCAATGCATAGGTTCATTTAATTTGAGAAAATGTCATTTTGGAGCTTGATTCAATTTGCATTAAAGCGGGGTTCAGTTTAAGCTGTTGGTTCTTTGAGCTGAAATGGAATTAACAATGGGATGCTGCTGCTGCTGCTGCTGCTGCTGCTGCTGCTGTTACTGCTGCTGCAGGATGCTACACTAGGATGTGACAGATACCAGGCATGGAATGATGCTTTTCACACTTTCATCATCTGACACTTGACAACCTTGGATCCTGGTTGCAGTCACATATCAGCCGAACATGTCAGCACTTATGTAACTCTGTTTGAATCTACTCTCTACATAATCCGCATCCTGCTCACTGATAGGTCATTCTAATTAACACCAGCTGTATTTTTGGAGGTTATGATTTATGCATTGTTTGCACCAATATTGTGATTTGCTAACATTATCAATTCTGTGAATTGTGTCATAACAGCTTAGAAACCGGGACTTTAATAGGACATGATATGACATTGAGTGGCAAATGGATATTGTATTGATAATGAAAATGTTCAGATTGCGTGGTCATGTAATGTTAGTATGGACCGAAATTCACCGAATCAGATAATGAATGTCAATATTCCATACAAATATATACAATATGATACACTAAACAATTCAATATTTAGGAGTGCCAGTGGAATACGATGGATAGTCTATATTTTTATAGCATATAATGAAATTGATGGTAAATGCAGTGTGTAAATAATTAAAATTATCGTAGTATATTGCATGAGCAATTATTGCCATGATATGCTCAGCAATGCTCACATGGGAAGGATACAATGTTTTAATACAATATAAAATGCAATGTTAGATAAGATTAATATCGAATTGGATGAATAAGATGCTGAAAATGAGATAAAAAGAGAAAGCATTAAAAAGAGGAGAATTCCCACCTGGCCACGCCCCCATTTTCACCTGTATGTTTACCTGTGACATGCAGGAATGAGGCGACAGGTCTAAGTCAACATTTCATGTCAAACAAAATTGCTTTTCTGCAATTTAACGGGTACAGCTATCGACGTATTTGCCTTGGTTTTAACAACTTTCTGAAATTCTGTCAAGTCGTTTGTTGTGTGGGATGATGTATTGAAACAACGTTTTCATGAATACCGTTTCATGTCTTACAATGTAACAGTAAAATATTGTATAAGGTAGATATGGCGATAATATTGCACTTCAAGTTATTTGAGACCAGACCTATTGTAGTGGTTATTTGCGTACTCAGTAAATATATAACTAGAATAATTTCAGCCTGAAATATGATTATGCGTTTTAAATAAGGAAGACAAAATGGCACCTTTAAGGTATATGAAAAAAAAAGCAGGTCACACTTCATTGACTCTATTGTGGCTACTTCGATTCTAACCTAATATGGGTGGCCTCATCAGTTAAGTTATCTATAATAGCAACCATTAATTGGTCATTACTTTTTGGGCTTGGAACTGTGGTGGTTTTATTATGTGGTGTTATAAATGAATGGTCTATTGTACATGAGTGATTTCATTATGAAGTCAAACACAGTGCACAGTGAAAAGTAGCACTTTATATTGTTATCACAAAGCTAATCATTTGATCAACAGTCTGATAACTCTTGATCACTCAGTGCCTGGTTGATATATTTACATGCATGCAAGATAATGTATAACAAGGCTCTATAAGTGTATGGAAAGTTAAACAGTGGCTCAGATTGAGGGAGATAAGCTCCCACCTGTACAAAGATCAGAGAGAAATGTGTGTAAAAATGAGTAGAGTGCAATCTGAGGACTGTTTAGAATAGAGTGCACGAGCTTATTGACAAGTATGGAGGACTATACTCCATGCATTTGCCTATGACTGCAAACAAGCACTCTACTTTATGTAAACATGCAGAGGAATTGTATCAGGGAGCATAGCTGTATGTTTGGAGCAACCAACTGTCTTGCAAAGCACACTGTTCGCCCAGTTCGAGTGTCAACATATACAGTTACTGTGTATGAATAAATGCTTCTGAACAGGTGCAGGGAAAACAGACAAGTGAAAGCAAACCGAGACAATACGAGCTAAAAGAGGAAAATAGGCCAAGAATGAGACTAAAATAAAATGCTTTTTCTCCTTTAAATAATACAAATGAAGATGGCTTCTGTAAGGCATAATTATATAAACAAACATACAAGCTGTCAAGGCTAAGTTTATACAAAGGCAGCAATGACTGCTTTCCTCCCACAGGTAAATTTTTCTTCTTTTTCTTCTTAATGAGGCGGTTCCAGTGCACATTTTCTATGACATCATATCGGTTATAAAGTATCCAGGCACTAGTCATTGATAAAGGTTATTTAGTACAGTAGCACGAAATCCAAGTTAGCGCTTCAATATTTGATCAGTGACATATTTAACTTTGGATTGTACTGGAATCAGTTATGAATCGTAGAATGTTCTATTTTCATATTTAATGACTGTGTATATTCATACGATGTTGCAAAAAATAGCACTACTGCCAGATATGATGGCATAAATTACAAAACACACGCGGACATGATAGGATATTTTTTTGTGGGATACCTTACTGCATTATAGGTGTTATCTTATCGTGATCATTGATCACATGATCGTGTCTGTTACATAAGAAAAAAGAAAGATATATAAGGCTTATCTTTACAGCTGTTGTATTTTAGTACTCATATGGTGTAGTAATAGATCGTGTACATTTTCTGATAATTTCTATGGACATTGCTGAAAATTATTATAGACTACAGGTGGTTAGGTAAATGTACACTTCAGTCATTTGTAGAAACACCCCTGTTAGGAGAGTATTTAAATACTTCTTCAGTCCTTTGCTACTCTAGCTTTCACTCTTTTAAGAGTTGTAGTACATTCCCTTGCACATTGTTGCTCACACAGAATGAGCAATCCTTTCACATGGGGAGCTCTCAGCCCGCCACTTCTAATCTGTTCCCACTAAAATATCTGCCATGTACATGACTCCAACGAAGGCTGGGTGAGGGACTTAGGATAGTTCTGGGGTGAATAAGAGCAAGGAATGCCGGGCAATGGGGTGGACAAAGATGTGTACCTGTGTTATGCAAGTTAGGGTGTTCTTTATAACCCTTATGCATTGTAAAATGGTGCATTTATCATGGGATAATTATTATTGCTACTCGAGATTCTGTGATTCTCCGATTGTTTCCCCCCACACATAACATCAAACAATTCATTAGGGGCTCATCTCACACTAAAGCACATTTTCTTCTGTTTTGTCTCTACATTGAAATAGCTCATTAGCCGCATCTGATGCTCTGATTCCTGCTGCAGCAACATATGCAGAGTTGGCAACCTCTCCCCAGAAACTCGATTCAATCTCATGTTTATAAACACAGCAATGTCGACCGAGCAATATGCGCCAGAAAAAAGCCCCTACGTGTTAAGTTGTCAGAGATGGGTGAGGGTAACAGGTTGTTAATTATATTGCCATAGAAACCAGGTGCAAACACCTGCCATGATACACCTTGGTATTAAACGATGCAGCGTTAGTGAGCGTAAGTGTGAATTTGCCAACTGCTGAGCTCTTCATCTTTTTCGGGTGATTGAAATGATGGGGTTTTCGCATGAATAAAAGCAGTGTCTGAATCATACTTCTCACTTTTACTGATGTCTATATATTATCTTCTCTTCTTCTCTTCTCAGTTATCTCTTTCTCTTTGATCCACTTCATTGCTCTTTTGCTCTTTTGCTCTTTTGCTCTGCTTCTCTTCTCTTCTCTTCTCTTCTCTTCTGTTCTTTTCTCTTCTCATCTCTTCTCTTCTCTATTCTCCTCTCTTCTCTTCTCTTCTCTTCTCTTCTCTTCTCCTCTCCTCTCCTCTCCTCTCCTCTCCTCTCCTCTCCTCTCCTCTCCTCTCCTCTCCTCTCCTCTCCTCTCCTCTCCTCTCCTCTTCATCTAATCTAATCTAATCTAATCTAATCTAATCTAATCTAATCTAATCTAATCTAATCTAATCTCCTCTCCTCTCCTCTCCTCTCCTCTCCTCTCCTCTCCTCTCCTCTCCTCTCCTCTCCTCTCCTCTCCTCTCCTCTCCTCTCCTCTCCTCTCCTCTCCTCTCCTCTCCTCTCCTCTCCTCTCCTCTCCTCTCCTCTCCTCTCCTCTCCTCTCCTCTCCTCTCCTCTCCTCTCCTCTCCCCCTATGAGGCAGGCAATGGCCTGTTGAGCTCATGATGGGTGTAGAGATTAAGGTCAGCTTTTGAGGATTCTTGGCATAGAGCAGAGATTCCAGCCAACTGGCTTTGTCTTGTTAGTTCAGCGGAGGAGCAGTAGTTATGTGGCTTTCATTCACGCTAGATACAACATTGTATATACAAAGTCTTGTGGTAGAAACTGGGTGGTCTAACACTGAGTTGTACTGGTTCAGTTTTTTGTTGAGTACGTTGAAAGGTATTAGGTCTAAATCTGGTAAAAGATAGGTTTGGATGCAAGTCATTAGTTTTATCCTATTTGTCATGTAGAAAGGTCATGGGGCATAATAAAGAAAACTGTTGTTTTCTGTACTGCTAAAAAAATCTGTGCTTTGATGTGTAAGTCTACAGCTGATTGAAAGGTCTGTGTTGTAGCGTTTCTGCTTTGACGACTGCTGGTGTTTCTTGCATAATAGAAGCTTGAAAGACTCTAGTGACAGACTGGAGCATAAGTAGGCCGGACAAGGTGGATGTCACAGCATAAGAATTTGCTGCTACTGCTGCTGCTGCTGGGGCCCTAAAGATGCTTTTTCCATCACTGGTTAGGCAGCCTCAGCATCTCTTGTCTGGCAAATTGCATCTCCTGCCTGTGGAACACCTGTTACTCTGGGTTGCATTTTGATGTTGTCTGCCAAGAAAAGAAATGGGGAATGTGGGGCTCCTTGTTGAATCCAAACAAAACAATTCATACGTATGTTCACTCTATTTAGCTGGCAGTACGCCTATGTATTAATTCAATGACAAGCAATTCCCACAGAATTATATAGTGATGTATAGTGATGTGTGAAAATAACAGCAATGTGTATAAACTTGGGTGAGACAAAATAAAGCAAAGACAGTAAATACTTATTTGTAACTTGTTTATTAAGCTGTGAACTTGTGATCTGGACTAGGAGCTGTATTATGTCCAAGTATAATGTAAAAGTAAGAAAGGAGCTTGGTTGAGATGTGCATCATTTGAGTGCAATGCTTTGATGGTGCACTTAGTTGACCCTGCGCTGGTGCCTCTCAGTCGGCTGCTGAAGCAGGCTAGTCATCTATTGGTGTTTTGCTGTTGGGATGCACAATGATATGCATTGGGTTTAGTGGTCATGGTAGTGGGTGTCGAAAGCAAGAGACATGCAATGTGCGAAGTTGATAATGGAAGGTAAAGTGCAGTCCAAGTTTTGCAGCCTCTTAATTTGCTCTGATGCAGCAAATGTGGGCAAGTCTACAATAAAGTGCTCTGATGCACCCAGCATGTGACATTGCAGCAGCTTCAGCGTTCTGGTTCATCATCAGCTTTTAAGATTAATCGCCTCTGATTGATGGCCAACTGATAGGCTTTAATAGTATGCATATTTCATAACTGCTGCCATCAGTTCAATTCATGTGATGTGCTTGCTTTTCTCTCATTTTTTCTGATGGGTGAATATTAGGGGCAGAGCAGCACGTCACTGTTAAATGCTGTGCTTCCCCATAACCAGCAACAGCAACAGCAGCAGCAGCAGCAAGCAGCATCCACATGTCTGTATGGACATCCCATGATGCTGGATGCAGGATGGTGATTATTCCTGCTGCTGCTGCTGCTGCAGATCAGACTTTGATGGAGAGCTGGGATGAGAGAGGCTCAGAGCCACAATAGACCCATGTTGAGTTAATTCCTGCTCATATCCCTTGGTCCCCCTAACAAGTTGAAAGATGTGTGATCCATGGAGCTTGTTGCTTCTTTTATTTCATCAGCCAAATCTAATTTGAATCAAACTGTGTTTTATTACATATATCAGCAGCCGCAAAAAACATTAATTTCCATATCGTTCTTTCATGAGGTTATTCGGCCCAGGAGACACTCAGACTTTTTAAATTGCGTGTATAAACCAAGGCCTGTTATGATGCATGAGAAGTCTTAGAAACTTCTTTCTCATGGTATTGAAATTTGCAAAACAGTTTTCTTTTTACATCTTTCATAATGCTCGTTTCGAATGCTTTTAATATTATAAGACATATTCACATGATATACGTATATTTTACATGGTAAATACATAAATTGTGGTTTGCATTGGATTTCTTGATGGTTTTGTTGTTGAAGTACATCAGCATTCCAACATGATAACTGCAGTATTTTTTTTGTGTGTAATGATCTTAAAATGCATTCCTGTGGAGCATTCTTAGGACTAGAAGCATTCAAATGAGATGCCCGAGTGTTGCATTGTCTTCTCATTATTGCACATTCCTCCATCTGGCTGGAGTGTGATCATGTCATTGATCAACACTTGAGTGTTTTCCATAATAGAATTCCATTGCTATTCCTGCCCCATGCATTCCATGCCACCAAGCTAGCTGTTTTCTCTTCCCTCCTGAATCGATTAGAATATCTTAATTGACTAAATTGTGTGTTTGGCTGAAGCAATAAACTCCAACTATGGGGGTTTTTCATAACTCTAATTTGGTCCTCTGCTGAGATAGTCTGTATTACGTTTCACCAATTATTCCATTACGTTTTAATGGCCAGTCTGGTTTTTTACCTAATTAGTGATACCTTTTTGCACGGGCTTGTCTGGTTGGCACTGATTCAGATTCTTATACAAATATCTTCCCATTAAAAAGATTAAATATATATAATCTTGACATTTACGTTCGTAATTGTTCAACTAATAAGCAGTAAGACTGTTATTGAGAAATGTGTTGTTCTGCGATTTTAGAAAAGTGCACTCGGTTTTTTTATCTATGTTTTGGCTTACAAGGACACGACATTTTACATAATATTGATTTTTTAAAGTCATAAAACCGGCACGATATTCCATTTCTATAAAAGCTTGAGAAATACTGAATTTTAAATGGTTCATAAAAAAAAACAAAAAAAAAAAACAAGTAGTTGGTGAAAGTAGCCTGTGGTTCCCAGGCAGGAGGTGGGACATTAAAATAACTGGGGTGTAAAATTCAGCAAATATTGATATTGACAATAACTGTGAAAAAGCCAACACTGCATTTAGAAGAAGGATTCGATTTCTGTCAGAGATAATTGATATTGTGTGTGAGCGCGTTTTTATAGAATAGGACATCTTGTATGTTCATAAATAGTCCTGGGAATAGCTGTGATTTGTATTAGTTAGGTAACTTATTTTGGTGAATAACGAAGGGAAAAAAACAACCTTAGGACAAGGTTGCGTATGAAGGTAATGTTTTGCCCAGCATGTTTTCTGTCCAGCCATGACATGGGTGGTTGCATGTTTGTCATGCTCGAGTACACGTCATGGTTCAGTGAGCAGGTTTTGCATGTTGGTCCTGGGAAGGTCCCACGACACGAAGGGACTGCTTGACAGCTGCCAAATGCAGGGCCTTATAATTGCACAAGAGAAAGGAAAGGGGGGTAGATATGAAGTGGAGAGGCCAAAAAGAATTAGGCAGACCTAAAAGAAGTGGACATATACTGCGCAAGGCTTCAGTCTGTAGCCTGGTGTCATTCATAAAACACTCCCAATGGCATGGAGAAAAAAATGTATAACGTTCATGACGTGTTGTCACGCTTATTCCAGCTTACTGTACGTTCTCTCATGGTTGCTTGAATGTTCTCTCTATGTTCTTTATGAATATGTTTTGGTGAGAATATAGAATCCTTTCTATTCATATATGACTATACTTTTTATTCATTTAAAGAAGGAACTGGTTTTATATGTCATAAAACTGGTCTTTGAAAATATGAATTAATAGTACCTTGGTACAGGAAACTTAGCGGCTGCTTAATTTAGTTTATGTATTATATGCTAAATTTGCTTTAGGAATGATTTATGTATTACTAAAGCGTATTATAACACTTATGGAGGTATGCGAATGAATCATTTGGAAATTATATTTTGAAATGAATAGGCAATCTTTTTGTTTGTATACTGTCAACATGCTATTAAATTGACAAAGCTTTTGACATACAGCATTAAGAAAAAGAAAAAAGACTAATTAAGACAACTTCCTCGATTCACTAATCAACTTTTATGTGTTGTCCAATTCTCTTTGCTCTTCCACTTAATTTTTGATGTTGTTAAGAAGACCGAATCCTTCCAAGCAATTTCCTGATGATTTTCATACAAGAATCCTTCATCTTTTGATTACTGCAATTGCTAGAAATTTTCCTTTTATGTCGACTGGAGGTTTTCACATGTCCCAGTTTTGATCCGCCTACTTTTCGTGCTCTGTGAAATTGATAGTTCTCTGTATATTTCTTTGGTTTCTTGCTGGAAGATTGATGAGATTAGTCTTAAGAATATTGCTAATGGACTGAAATCATGGCATAACGATTTAATGCGTATTTAATTTTATTTATAAGAGCATAATCTGCCAGAAATATGACACACAGTGTACTTAAGTATTGTGCACTTAAAGTGAAGTCACATGACAACATGCGTAGTACTGTAGGTCCTAGGTTCGAATCTGGGTCTAGCTTTAGTTCAGTTCAGTTCAATTTTAGGCATGTTACATTATATTGTAACAATTACCATTGTTATGCCATTGTTTCATCTAACAAAGCCATGACCAACAAATTCCTTCACAACGTTAACCTTTACCAGCAGTCAATCGATGAAATATAAGACAAAGGTCCTTGATAGATTTTTCACCGTTCTTTAGTAATCTATTGCAAGTCATTCTCTGGACTTTGAGTTCTAATCAATAGAGTATCAAATTGCCATGTTAGAGCGGTATAAATTGGTGCGTGATAAGGCATTGATGAAAATGTTTTTATACTGATCAATGTTCACTTGTTCAATGTTCCTGATTGAACAGGTCTTTTGCTTGATGTTGGTTTTACGATAGGTTACCAATGTACTAAAGTAGTCACCGTGGTTTAGTCATGCTGAATGCTTAGTGTTTAAATTATGGGTAATCTATGTAAAATATATGTAGGATGAAAGAGTTTGTAGCAGCAGGACCTTATTCACGTGAGAGATTTGACAACCTATAAGAAGTGACAGAAGACCATGTCGCCCCACTGTGATACACACATCGCGTGCCCTAATATAAAACCCAAAAAGGATGGCCCTTCATAGGAGCGGATATAGGGGGCGCTGGTGGCGAGATAGGGCATCTGAGGGGTCAAAAGGTCACTGCAGAGGTTAGAGTGTCCTGTGGCACAATAGGAACTGTCAGGGCGTTTCTCATCACCCAGTTCCTTCACTTATCATGCAGTGGAGGGTGGTACCTTCTATTGCATTCGTTGTGGGGCCAAATACAGTTTTCTACTCATCCTGCACTAATGCCGGCACTGATGTCATTTGGCTGCCATGGATATCAATGATTTCTTCTGTATTCTCATTGGGGTCACAAGTTTCCCTCACTTGCAAGGCACTCTGGGTAAAGGCCACTGAGAGCCCTTTCTGTGTAATTTATGAACTTGACCTCAGTATAAATGTTACTATATTGTATACTATTGGTCGAATTAAGGATGGTCACAGCAGTGCAAATTCAGTTTATATCTTCCTGTTACACTTTTTATTATAAATAGAAATGATCAAATGACACTGAAATAATTATATTTTGCCTATGATTACCTCATCAGTGTTAAGAAGGCACAACATCTTTTCTATTTACCCCACATTTTGAGAAACGTAGCCCTCAGGTTCTTAAGCAGTACTTAACATGCCAAGAGGAGTTCACCCCTCCTATTAGTGATTTTGAAGAAACTATTGAGGGTGAGAGAGGGTTGTGTGAGCACAAGGGGTAAAACCTGTTAAGGTCCATGTTACACAACAGCTGGTGGCAAATTGAGACCTTAAGGTTTACTGTTACCAAGAACACCTTAATATTGTTAAGCAATTCCTCTATAGATGTATGCTTATACATCATATTGCACACTTCAGTGAATCGTAAAATTGCATTACAAAAATGATGAATCATAAATATATGAAAAAGGTAAAGACCGCACAATTACGTCGTATATATATAACTCAGACATGTATATTGTATAATATGTGTCTACTAAATGATGGATATAAATTGATATAATAAACATAATAGTGTCTTGTCAATCAGGTTAATAGGTGTCATCTATGGGCTGTTACATGTTTTCACTGATATGCTCTAATAAGTTCTGTAGCAATTTCAAGTGAGTTACATCCAATTATGACATCGTTTTAAGTGTGTTTTGCCTTGAAATGTCATTTTCGCTTGAAAATAACTGTAAAATAGACGTTATTAGATAGACACGGTGTATATGGTATTGCAAGGAAATGCAATGTTATGAACATTATGAATTAAACATAGGGGAAACAGGATAGCATGGTCCATTTAGTATCTCTACCTGTACTGATAATATACACATAAATACCTGTTGAATAGTAAACAGGTTGTGATGGTTACCTGACATGCCGTCACGCTTCAGTGAGTCCAATAATACTTAAGTGGGGCAGGGCGAAGGAAAATTCCGTTAGGAAGGGAATAAAAACCACATATACATTGACGACATTGAATAACAACATGGCAACCGAGTAAAACTGGCGTAAACAGAACATGTTTCAGTTTTTAATCCAAGCATGTGATATGTAGGATTTTCCTGCACTTATAAGTACATGACATTTATGTCCTCACAGATAAACAATTACTTACTTCAGACATGATAACTTTATGCGATAATTTTCTATATATTTCCATGATAACATGTCGTTACATGAGCTTCTAAACACATTTCAAGTCAGAGATTGTGTTTGACATGGCAAATCAGAGCTGGCTGATGTTTAATGTAAAAAAAATGTCGGCGTTTTGTTTGCAAATATACATAGTGACATGCGGAAAATCATATGAGGAAAGTTTAAGAAGTGAATTATTAAGCTGGTATGTTGTACATATACAGCAAATGAAACAATGATGAGACAGGACCAAAGACTTTATGGTATATAGTTAACCATTTCAAATTTTGCCCATTTATAAGGTCTGGTAATGTTAGTTTATTACAACGAAACTTCCCTTTGAGGCAACCTCACTATTAAGACCTCCCACATTTTCACCATTGTTTTTCTGTTTTTTACCTCATATTAAGAATACCACTATTAAAACCAGTGATTCTGCAAGAAATGTGATTACATTTGTTAGGGTCCATTGCAATACCTTGCAATACCCCAATTATAACTGAATGATGCTCTGTTTTTGTATACAGTATCACTGTATCAAAGTAAGGGTTGAATTACAATTCCATTATGCATTCCCCACAGGGATTATCACCTATTGAATGGTTGGGTTGCCCTGATACCCTCTGTCAGTATTGTTTACGTTTCTAGCCAGCCAGAATGGTATGCCATAAGTCATTATTCACTCAGTGACCTTTTAACAGGGTTTTGCCCTTTGTCATGTAATGCCAAGTGAAATGTTAGCAAGGTACTAGAGGAGGCAGGGGGCACCCGGCAGTACACCTCTACGCTGCACATATCATGGCAGCTGTCAATAGATTTATCAAAGGAAGTATGAACCTGTATTAGTATGATTTATTGTAACATACCCTGAGTAGTAGTACTAAATCAGAGTAAGGGTTGCTCTGTATCATAAAATCAGTAAACGGAACCTGACAAATTACTATCACCTTTAAGGCAAAACTGGCCTTAATTTAGAGATGGTCTTAATTCTAGGGGTAATTACAGTATGTAGTGATATTTAAAGTGATATAAAGTCTTGATAGTGAGGTTTTGATAATAGAATATTTCATGATATCTACATTTCAATACTATTTCCATCTGCAAGAGTAGAGCAACCAGTTCGTAAACCAGCATAGAATCAAGTCTAAAGAGACTGCAAAGTGATAGAAAACCTTCTTATAAAGTGCCCACTGCTCATGCAAAGTGACTATGCATGATTCTGTCGTTGTCAGCCACAACACACTCTTACAATCACACTGGGGCACCTACACAATTGATTGTTCTGGGCGATTGTTTCATTTTTTCTCCTCTTGCGTGATATTTTCCTATCGTGACTTGAGAACAGGGGGTCCAAACCAAAGATGGCGCCCCAAGCAAAATTAATCTGCCATCACGCAGACTTTTTTTGTTGTTGCCACAATCTCTATGCAGACCGTTTCCATGGAAATCTGCTATCATGTTCAATGTTTTGGACAATAATTGGTGGCATCACGATCTTTTAATTGCAGCTATCAGTTAGGTCACGTTAGACCGAGTATATTTTTAGGAACGCAATTACCAATTGGATCAATGCCAAAATAGATAGTTTAACTTCACTGTCATTGGGTGTATTCTGTTGTCAGGGCATGCTATATGTTTAGTGATTTCCTACATCATTGTTAATGACATACATTTCACTGAATTATTAATGCATAATTTACATTTGCGTGATAGAGGTATATTTGCTGGTTAGGGCAGTCAGTATATT
Source organism: Alitta virens (assembly GCA_932294295.1). Lineage (NCBI taxonomy): Eukaryota > Metazoa > Annelida > Polychaeta > Phyllodocida > Nereididae > Alitta > Alitta virens. The sequence goes on along the minus strand of OW028573.1, from coordinate 23,685,653 downwards.
CTATGGACAGATATAGCTAGATTGCAATGTTATTGGATGATGGATTGCAGCTCTATATTTTTGGACCCTACTGTATCGCTTATGTTATTTAACCTCGAAATTAAGACCAACTCATTACCAACTTCTACAATAGTAGTCTTACCGGTGAACTGCCACTGTAATAGCATCGGTCCTATGTATATCATGTATAATAGGCTTTTCTTTAATTCGATAATTAAATGTAATTGCTAAACTGAATCTATGTAAACTCAGAGATAGCAAGTAAAATAATTATAAGAGTGGTTTATTACCAGACTCTCTAATTTATTTTATTAAAATTGGTCCCTTTGTGGTGGAGGTTTTTGGTTCTGGTGAAAACATTTTCAGCAGCTTCCACAGAATGACAGAGGGGCAGAGTCACCTTTTTAGAGGAGAGAAACTCTGGTGTTGTTCCCATATTTCCTGTGTGATTGCTACTTGAAAGGAAACCTGGCTCACCTGAGGAAAAATGCCTATAATTGGCGTCTAATCAGTCTGCCTGGAATAGCTGTTGTTAGGAGGACTCTACTCTCTCCGAGGTTGTGTTCTTGCTGCTGATGCTGACGAAATTGAGAGATGCTGAGTACAATGTGAGCTGCAAAGGATGACATTAGAATGGAGAGATGCTCAACATGTAAGATTTTCTGTTAATGATGATGCTGCTGCTGATGGTGATGATGATTCTGGTGATAATGTGTAATGAGCTTCAAATAACGCTAAACACTTCCCAAACCGAACTTTCTCATCAATCCAACTTCAATAGGTGTACGAAGACATTGTTGCATCTTTTTTTTTATCGCACAGGCATTTCTTTGAAACTGCAGGAGCCATTCTTTACTGAAGTGCCTATAGGGTGAGGCGGAGCAGACTGCAACATGTTCAGATGAAGAATGGGAGAATTATGAAGCCTTTACACCTCCATAATAAATATGGAGAGAGGGAGAGGGTAGCTTTGCTGTCAGCTTCCTCACATCACAAGGGTGAAGTGCAGCTTTTGTACTGAGGTGCGATTACATACTTTAGCATGTGGAGGTCAAGAAATGACAAATAGACTTGTATTACATGTTTATTTATGTAATATTTCAACTCGAATATTGGTATATTGCCAAAAAAAGGCTTACCATGATGCATTAATATTGTATGATGTACTTTAATTTGAAATATTTAGTGTAACATTATTACCAGTGAACCTTTGTCACTGACTATCAGTCGTCCCACGATTTCAGCCACAGTAGCCTCAATTACAAGGTGCTCTTGTTAGTGAGGCTAGATACGATTGCATCATGGATTTTATTGACTGGGCTGAATTATTAGGCCATAGTGAAGTCATGGTCTTATTACCTTAATGTTAGATTGTACTTTATATATATTATTAAGTTACCCCATTCACCCTTGTGTTGTGAGGAAGCTGATAGTTACATAAGCTGCTCTTTCCCTATCTACATACTTATTAGGTAGGACTGGTAGGTGTAAAGGCTTCATAATTCTCACCTTATTTCTTAGTTCTTGTTAAGGAATTGATCTATTAGTAGGTTTACCTCAATGTTAGAGTCTACTGAATTCTGTGCTACCTTTAGCGCAGAGCAGGGTTCATTAGCAGTATGTTTATGCAAACAGGGTGTTTGAACCAATTGTGTAAGTGGGGCATGCAGGGTACAGACAATGTAGATGTTCCTCTCACCTTTTTGAGCTGGAGGGGCAATTTGGCCCAGCTCACCCTACCCCATCGCCTGTTAGTGTAAAAAAGATGGAAGAAACAAAGTTCTTTCTCAGCATGTTCAGCCAACTGCTTGGCAGGCATGTGGCTATCTTTCACATTGTGATTTACAGCTTGACTCTGTTAAGCTATAGTCGCTGGTCTAGGTGGAATTTGCTGCTTGCAAACCCCAGCAACATGTTCCTCAACAGATCAAGGGACAAAGATGCGGGAGACGCAGCGGACAAATAGTAATTAAGGGAGCACAGATCCGGATCATCTGCTGCCATTTCTAATCTAATGCCATTAGACTCGACGCCCATTTGCATTATACCAATAATCAGCAATTTTGCTGTTTGCAAATTGCTCCGAATTGCCGCTGGTTTAAATCTTAAGATGCCAGGAGCCAGGTGGTTTGGTGATGCTGCTGCAGCAAGGTAGATGATGCGGGTGATGCATGCTGCGGGCTAGTGCGGGCTAGTGCGGGTTGATGGAGATGATGAGCTGCAGGGAAAGATGTGCGTGGCCCGTGGGCTAGGTCTGCTGCTGCTTCTGCTGCTGCCTCTGCTGTTGGGGGTGGAGAGAGGGAATGTTCAAAGCAGCCTAGTCATTTGGTTTACATAAACTGACGAGAATGGGGCTGTGTCGACACCCTGTGCTCTATACACACGGCATTGGGCATGGCAGAGGAGAGCGGGGCATGGCTAGCAACAGAGGAGTGAATGTAGGGCCATTCCTGGCGACATTACCCTCGCCCTGACAACCACAACTTGAATGGGTTGGCATTGGGTTGCTGCAGTCCTACACTTCCACTGCACTTCCACTGCACTTCCCCTTCACTCAAGAGTCCACTGCACCTTGCCCACTGTTATCAGCCCCACCAACACTGCTCATGCGCGGCAGAGGACACACCAGTGGTTTAATCAGGCCAGCTACAAAGTGCCCATTGAAAGGCCAGCAATGGTCACCAATGGTCAGCTGCAGGCCTGCTATAGGGCAGCTACAAGCCAAAGGAGATGGTCATTGTGCCTGCGTTGCAACCACAAGGAGCATACTGACCAGTTGTTGATCGACTGCTTCTGACCAGCGGTATTTATCATAGATTTTCTTGCTGCTGCTGCTGCTGCTGCTGATGCTGCTGATGTTGCCGCTGATGCTAAGACGCAGAGCAGAGCACTTGGATGTAGATTCGACTTGTCAACAGAGAAATGTACACTGCAATGAAAGCCCTATGATGTTTCAATTACCAGGAAAGCAAAAGGGCCCGGGGCGGCACACAGCCTTGTGTTACTCCAGTCAAATGTTATTAGATTCCGCTCTGCTTTAGCCCTGCCTCTGGCTTTTCAGTAGATGCCATGACGCACAATTTTGGGCTGGGGTGCGTGAAATGATACGCTCCTAGCGTGCTCTTTGACGTGCGGACGGACGCCCGACGTTCTGCTTTGACATTTGTGACGTTCGACCAACAGCCAAAGAAGCAATGCATGTGGAGCAGGCCACTTAATGGCAGGGCAGTTCAGATAGGCCAATTGAGGCCAGGTGCAGGCCCCGGCTGCAATAACACTATGCAGCCAAACCTGTTTGGACAGATCTCCTCACCTGTCTTATAAGTATTCTAGGTTAGGAGGTGGCGCAGTTGGTAGTCATTCTGCCCTATGAAAACTACTATCTTTTTTAGTGAGTATTCTTGTCAACTGGATGTTCTACATCTGGCCTGTGTTAATGTAGACACAACTTGAAAATACTGTTCACGTGAATATGCTCTGCTTAGTTATTAGTGGTGACATAGAGTCCACCATACTCCAAAATGCACTCTTTTTTTTGTGAAAGGAGATGAAACAAGTGCTCTGCCTCCAGCTAGTCATTTCGACATAAAACTGTCTCTTGTCAAAAGGCAGCTACCTGACCTCACACTTAATTTCACATGAGGATTTCATGAGTTGCCATGAGACAAAAGTGCAGGACCATGTACCTGCTGAGGAGACTGTGGGCAGCTGCTCTTGTAGACACGTTATGCTGCAATCATGCTGCAGGCAAGTGCGGGCCATCAACTGCAGGCAAACTGCAGGCAAACTGTAGGCAGGTGGTTGATGTCCGTTGCAATATCATCCTGTCTTAAATCTATTAAAGCTTGAAACCTGCACGGAGTAAATGGCCTGTTTATCCTACTCTTGGACGTTTACTTGATATTATAAGAAGAGAGGACACCAAGTAAAAAGACCAGGCGACTGATGCCCAGATTCTGATTGAACGCTACATAATAGAGATTTGAAGGAAATGTGGACCCAGGCGATAAGGTCTGTGTGCTCCTGTGGGCTGGAAATATGCCTGATGTGATAAACTGTCAACCAGAGCAGTGTGATAAGTCACAATGTGGCGGACACTCTATAAGGAGCCACGGAGGTCCCAGGGTGGCAGTAATTAGATATGCCTTTTGTGGGGGAGGTGCAAGGCATGCTGGCCTACATGGCACACAGTCTTGGCTGCTGAGGCTGCAGGGATGCTGTGATGATGAAGCTGCAGAGGCCAAGGCTTTGGGTCGCAGTGATGAATTAGACTGGGTTGAGGCCCTTGCCATTTTTCTGCCATATGCTACACAAGTGCCAAGCTACAAGAACACTTGAAAGGGCTTCAGAATACGCTCACAAATCCTTGACCTTCACACAACAAGCCTGTATTAATTGGCAACATATCTGCGCTGAGGACAGCATGATAAGGGAATTAGACCTTGGCCACTGGTCATCGTGGCTGACTGGTCACTCTGTGATATGCTAGTCATTTGTGGGATGTGTCTTCAGCTTCCAAGAAGACTTACTGATGTTCAACCCTTATGAATTCCTTGCAAGTAATTTTACCCTTGAGAAACCTAAGTGCTCCTTCCTTTTCCTCCCAATCAACATTTGATAGTCATTAATGAAAAGGAAGACCCAGACCTCCACATATATGGGCGAGATAGTTTTAGAGAGCTTATGTTGCCTATTAAAAAGCCATTTCAATATGAGGCTTAGGCGGCAAGGTTTAAAAGCCAGGGTGGGTGCTGCAATGGAATTACGTGTGACAGTGATATATTGATATTCTGATTACGTCGAGTGTTGGTGACAAGGGCTTAGTCAACACTAATGAAGGGCTTCAGTCAATATGGCTGCGTTTTGCTTTCCCTTGCCTGACTGTTTTCATTGCTCTCCCAGATAGGCCATATCTAAAGTGCCTCTACATTCATGAGTGCTGCAGGATCATGGGGAACGCAGGGGAATGTTTTTGAGTCATTCCATTAGCATTAGATGCTGTTTTAATCTCACCAAATCATCGTAATTGTTTGAAATAACTTTAAGTGCATGTAGCGGCCAGCAGGTGCTGTGTTTCTTATTTCATCCATTCATGCCTTCCCAATGCACTACCCCTGCAGGACTGTATTGCATTGATGGGGCCGTGATGCTGACAATATGCTGAGTTGATTAGATTAGCTCAGCAAGGTTTTATCTGCTAATGAGTGCAAATTGAAGGTCAATGGGACCTGACGGCTTTTTATGGCTGGCGTTGAACAAGTGTTGATGTGGCTAAGCATAGAATAGGATCGCCTTACTAGATTGTAAACTGTGAAAAATGTGTGCTCAATGGGTTGTGACAAACCCGTGGCTACACAATGCTGTAACTCCCAAAGCAAATTGTGAAATATTCATAGGAAAGAGTGTAACAAATTTGCTGACATGACAGCATAAATGGTGGCAGGCAGGTGCATTGTGTGGCCCATCATAAGGCCATTGTGTTTGGTGCATAAGCTAAATTACCAGGTCAGACCTAAGCTCAATACATAGAAAGGTATTTGCTGGGGGAGGTGATCTGCTGCCTGTTAACTGCAACAAAGCCACAGGAAGCATTGTTCTGTTGTCCTAGCAACACACTCTATGACGTTGCATCAATTGTCCCTGCCATTGTGTTTAGGAATCCAATCTGAGGCTATGGTATCTGAATGGCTCATGTGGTCATCCATAAATTGTACCCACTGACCACATACATTGTAGCTTTTGAGAGGCCTTGGCAGTTATTGGATGACACTGTCCGATTGAGTGTTAACTAAGCTTAGTCACTTTCCATTGCTTTTTGGTAAATGGAAATAATCGTATTTGTCCAAAAATATTGGGGAGGAAATGAGGCAGAGGAAGGACACAGCTTCAGCAAATTCAAGGATTTGTGATCTGTTCATCCAGAAGACAATCCAGAAGACAATGATGTCACTTGCAAAGCCAAGTATTCAAAGGAGTCCGGCACATTAAGAGGTTGCATATTGCAAGCAACTGTTGTGGAGGAAATAAAACTCTAATCCATGCTTATTATGTGCAGAATGACAATTGGCCATAATGGAATTGGATGGAGAATTTCCGCATCTTTCCTCTGCACCTTATCCCAAATCAAAGGATGCCGGGATGCGGGGTGCAAAACTAAAGCAGCGGCGATTACATTAAAAGGCAATTAATCTGACTGAGCAATGCAATTTGAGCGATAATGGAGATTTTGAGAGAGTGAGGATGATCTAAAGAGAAGCGAAAAAAGAAAACCATGGAGGCTATGGAGTTGATGAAAGAAGCTGTGAAAGATACCAGAATCAAGGAGTGAGAGGCAGGGTGCTTATGCTGCAAGAGGCAGGTTGAGCAGATGCTGTTTGTCACTGCTTCTGCTGCTGCTGTTGCTGCTGTTGCGGGGGAGATGATAGGCGTCATGCATCAAGCATCTTCCATCAGTGATGCCATCTGCAAGTCTACAGCATCTGACCTGTGTATGACTCTCTTTTGAGCTCAAAGGCGAACTGTCCTTTTGTGACAATGCTGATGACACCATGATGGGTGGGGGACCACACATTCTCCATATAACAAGCAGTCTATCATACCCCATTGATGTTGAATCCTGTATCTAGTACACTTGCGGACATCCTGTCTTTTGTATCCTGAGGATGATATGTCCAGGCACGAGGTCAAACTAGGGGATATGGTTACTGCACATGACCTGTGCTGTTGTTAGAACTTTCATTATCACTACAACACATGTCCTTATCTGGCTACTGCAGCTACAACAAAAGACCTGCAACTCCTCTGATATACTGCTCTTCCTGCAGACAGGCTGTGATCTTCAGGACTGGTCTGCAACTCTAGCCATCACCCTGCAGCACAAGTGACTATCTGATCAACAGCAGTATCACATCATGACACATATTGTTCAAAGCTGGCCAAAGTAGACCCCCTTGTTTGATGTCCTTGATGTATGACTTACTGATGATCTTACTGACATGCTCTCTTTGATTAAACTAGATTCATTGCTGTTATTGTGGTCTGGAACTCTAAATACAACGAAGTAATCTGTATTGCTAATTCATGTATTCCTGTAGAGAATGTCTGGGAAGTTGTGGTGAAGTCTGCCCGGATAATGAACGTTATATTTGCTCCAGCTAAGGAAGATATCAGTTACTTGCACAATATGAGTCAATTATTCACAATAGTGGTGATAATTGTCATTGGTCTAGTCAGACGTGATATGTCAGAGCGAAGAGTACTGGATACTTTCTGAATCTTGTAGGATTTACCAATATATAGCGGATGTTACTGGTGATGCTACTGGTGATGCTACTGGTGATGCTACTGGTGATGCTACTGGTGATGCTGCTGGTGATGCTACTGGTGATGCTGCTGGTGATGCTACTGGTGATGCTACTGGTGATGCTACTGGTGCTGTTACTCAGGCTGGTGATGTTACTGGTGACGTTATGTGATGGACCAATGAAGTGAAGTGATGATGTATGGGAAACAAGTGCGAACAAAGTTGTGGCCGTTTGAGACTGATGTCATACATCAGAAATTTGTAGTTGGGGCTGACATAGAAGCTTTGTCTCATTAGCAAGAATCTCACTTGATTAATTGCCCAATTAATTGCCACGTGTTTTCCAATCCCCCACACAGAAGACCTTGGCATGTTCCATTAGGATCCTGCTATCTGCCATTTATTAACCAAGGGAGCAGGCTAGGTAAATCACTGGGAAATATCTGGGAAGAAACTGCTACAGCTTTACACTTTGACAAGCAATTACTAAAGAAAATCAAGGCAAAGACAAATATGATCATTCCAGCCTGTTGCGGACGATGTAAATCATTGTGGAAGGACCTTCTGAAGCTCTTTGATAGTTCTTCATACTTCATCCCAACGGGTCTTGTACATTGCAGTGGCTTTTTAATCCAGCTACCTTCCCTGGATATTTTTAAACTCAAAGAGCTGTGACATTCAGTGCATGCAGTGAACATTGCAAATGCTACTGAAACTTTTTCCCCCAGGTCTTTTGACTTTCTACCACTTACACGTCACAATGCAATCACGGTAGATTTGATACAGCCAGAGAGAAAGGGGAGGTTTGCTTTTCTTTCTGAATTGTTCGTGTGTATTTTTTGTTTTGAGAGGGGGGATGCAGACAGTTGTGCAGACTGTAAGAGATGTCGTCATGACGTGGTTTTTTTTGCTGGTGTCACGCAGTCCTGGCTTATTGATCAAGCTGTATAACAACACCACAATAGATCCATCTCAACTAGAGCTATTGTAACAAGAGTAGTGAGAATAGCTTCAAAAAGATCTCTCTCAGCTGCAGCAGACCACATTAATCATGGCCACAAACTAACTGATGAGGATGATGCTGCTGCCGATGATACAGGCTGCTGAAACTGTAATGAGAACGTATCTTGGTTACAAAGAAGTATTGAATACAAGATGAAGTGTTGTGTAGATGGTATTGATGTATCAATAGCAACAACAATACATTATTCTAAGCTGACAATGATAAACTACAAAATGTACTTTGGTACTGTTGTAGTCAGTCTGAATCCATAAAGATATGTTATTGCTCTGTGATAAGGTCATAGAAATAAAGTGTCACCTAACTTAAAGACCACCACTGTGTAGGAAATTAGACTGCTAAAACCACCATTTTAAGGACTCACAGAATTTCCCTAATTGCTACATGTATATAAATTGCAGTCAAGGCAACTTTACCATTAAAATAATTAGAGGATAACAGAAATGCTATGATATCTGCTGTGATATCTGACTTCCAATTTGTCTGTTTACATCCAAGGGTGATTCAGTGTCAAAGGTCAGGTATAGGTTATCAAAACAGCCACATATGAAGTATTTATGATTTAATGGATTCCATAGATAGTGAGGATCTATTTATGCATTAATGGTGACCATCCTAGGTGTTCCTCTTGAGTGAGATAGGAGATAAGCAACATGCATGTGGGGCCCATCCTCTGTGCTTCCACACCATCTGTTTGAAGCCTGTGGGCTCTGCACCAGACGTCTACAGGATAGACTATCAGACTATGTATTAAGCTCAGTTCTACACACATTCATATTGCCCACAATGTTCACCATGTGGCAAGGTGTAGGCAGCTATGCCAGTTATTCCTATGCTTGTTTGATGCCATTTGTATGTGCTGTTAAAACAGCTTGCTACTGTACACTTATATAACCCACAGGGTGTCTACAACTGTCTTCCAGCAGTTTTGCACTGCGTACTGCTGCACTGGGGTCGAATAGAGGTAGTTAAGCTATCAAAGGTTTAAACCTTCAAGAGCTAAAGATTAGTAGTGGAACAACCATGCAAGAACCAGCGAACAGGTGAGCAAACAAACGAGAAAGCAAGACATCGGGCAAACAATCAACATCAGCAAACCTACAAGCAGTTTGCTGCACTTGCTCAGTCTGCCTCTCTCTGGGGAATTTGTTCTTTCTGCTATTTGTTCTTTCTCGTTTTACAACTCCTGCAGGAAAAAAGATCCAAAGACATGAATGACAGAGAAGTTGCAGCAAATCCTCATACCTCTCATTTCCCTCTTTTCTTAAATAAATAGTCAAAAGACTGAGCGAAACGAGTGGGGTTTTCCTTGTGCTCTTTCAGTAAAGCAGGAGATATGGCCTCCTGGGAACAGTTGTAGCAAAGGTGCCATAAAAATGCCTCACTAAGACTAGTGGGACTCCTGCATAATCAATCAGAATGTTTGGAGATCAAGTATTCCCAGCTAATTGATTGCATACAATTGGCAGTCAGAGCAGGTTTTGTGGCCCTTGTAATTGTTTAGTGATTATGGAGATCCACTGGTTAGATCAACAGCTCTCCGAATCTTTGCGGAGCTGCTGCTTCTGCATTTGGAACAACATATGATGCTTTTATATCAGCCATAAACACGTCAACCAAACAGCTCATTGGCTCCCATTTGATGTCCTCCTCAATTGTCAATAAATCTAAATTACAATCAGACCTAATTGATGAAAATGATAAGGATAAGCCAGCATCTGAAGCAGCATCTGATGTTGCTAAGTTGAGCAGACATAAAATGATGCAAACAAGCTGATTCAATCTGTTGGAATAACGCTGAAATTTCTTGGTTAATTGACTTCAATCTCTGATGGCTTGGCTTTTTATAGGGGACATAATATATTATAGTCGTCAAATTGGCTGTTTATATAAAGTGGATTAACATGATGGTTACAGTGTGTTACAATGAAGCAACAGTTGGGGCTGCTTGTTTACTGAGATTGGATGCAGTAACTGTAACAGCGACTGTATTAGGTCAGTGACCTTGGGTCTGCAGGATGGATGTGTGTACTCACAGTTAGGGTGATACCATGTCGTTGGTGACAAGTTGAGTGAGAACATCCTAGGAGAGAGATTTATAGAACACTTCATTGGGCCTTGGCTACTCAGCCAAGCAGTCTGTGTAAATCAGAGTGCTATGGCAACTGCAGGACTGCAGAACTGCAGGAGAAGGTGCAGGGGGATGCTCTTCTCCCTTCTGCTGGCTGCAGCAGCAACACACCAGACATCAGCCTGTGCAATATTATCTGCATGTAGTGCCTGCTGCTCAAAGATGCTCAAAGCTGTCATGAAAATTACAGCCTGTTGATGCTGAAGGGTTGCAAGAGGCTTTATAGGAGGAATTGGGTGTTACAGCAGCAGCAACAGCATCAGCAGCAGCCTACCCTCTTCCATATTACCCCAGCCATGTTGGTTGCAGGATACTACTTGTCCCTTATCATTGATTAGAAACCTTTGTGCCGATGTTGGCGACAGCTGTTTGTGCTTTTGATGAATTGCGCCAGAATTAAGAAAACCCTGCACCAATTCTGCCCACGGTTATTACAAGACAATGACCAACATGCTCAGGAGATTTGATGAGATTTTAATAATCGGTGACAAGACCCGCCACGTCAAGCAGACCCAGCATGTCATCTTGCTTGAGCTTTTCATTTATTGTTTCTCGAATCGTGGGGACAATGAAGCTGTAAATGGAGTGAAATGAGTGTGAATGTTTGCCTTAAACATGACAACGTACTCAGTACTGGTTAGCAATGTAGGCAGTTGTCAAGTGCATGGTTTAAAGTAGCACCTTGCTGCTGACTTAGAGATGTGAAGGGGATGGATTTGGAAGGCAGCCAGGAAGACACAGCATCAGTAGACATCAGAGATTCTGGTGCAGCAGCCGCATCCCTCAAGGAGGAGGCAGAATCTCTATCAGTAGTCCATGATTGCAGCCAATGTGTCCTAAGTGGTGCGGCTTCGGCAGGCGGGATTTCAGAGATGTTGCAGGCCGTCTGATGTGATTTGTGCCTGGCCAATGATTAGAGCTGCTTACTGTAGCAATTAGAGCTTTAGTGGTGGGCCGCAGTGGGCCGTGGTGGGCCTAGGGAGGTCCGGTGCTGATGTCTGGGCTTCTCTTAAGCTGGATGCTCCCTGGCTGCCTCAGCAGCAACAGCAGCAGCAGTCTCCAAGAGGTGTTTGTAAATAGGGACTGTGCAATTCCTCACCACTTGAAGTGCGCCTCCGGCATGCTGATGTGATGGTCTGATTGCTGCGGAGACTGCCAAACAGATAGCGAGTCCAAGCATTCCATGGTAGCCACTGGTCGTGGCATTCCCTTGCTCTCTTTACCCCATACAACATCATTATCCTGTTGTTTCGTTACTTCCATTGGCAATTGCTTGTCATCCCTGCTGTCTAGGATTCGCTTCATCTCTTAATCATTGCCACTGAACCTGATTCTACATGAGGTCTATGAGACATCGTGCTAGAAAAGGATGACATTCAGCGTCTTGGATGGCCATGCTATATCGTTTCCTTCTATTAAGGCTCATAGCAGTTAAATGGCTTTTTCCCAGCAACAGGCTGTTGGGTTAATTTCGCTGCTAGCTTCTTGCCTGTCATTTAATTGGTAGCCATTTACCATGCCATGATAGACAAGAGCACATTTGGCTGTTGGCTTCTATTCAGTAATTTGTGGCTCTGTCTCAATGAATTATACTTGAAATATTGTGGGTAAATTTATTGCTTTGGATGCTGTGATTCTGTCTAAAGTGTTGAGTGGCGCCTTGTTTCTGCCTGTGCATAGGAGTCTTCTGTCAAGGGCCCTTGAGTCGTGAACATTAGATGACTAAGGTGGAGGTGCTGACCAAGTGCCCAGGGCAGGTCACCCTAGACCCTTAGATCTTGCTAACAGAGCCAACACTGGCTGCCAACAGGGGAGGCAAGAGCCCACAGGAGCCAAGAGGAGCCAGCAACTCCCACGGTGGCTACTTGATCCAAAATACAACCCCAAACCAACTGGCCTGCTTGAGTAAATGATAGGATAACATGCAGGGTTTGCTAGCGATAAATACCAGATGACGATGCCATATTAACAGGTTGCTGCACTGCATAATGGCTGGTTTCTTTGCCTGTTAGATAAGTTATCCAAGATGGGGCCTGCCTGCCTCAGAATCTTGCCTAATGAGCAGAAACATGACATGAATTCCTTACGACGGTTTCGTCAGTTCTTAAGGGGCCCCATAATAGCATTATAATGAACTGTTTTATTAGGAAGGGAGAAATCTGCTTGCTTAAAAACTGCTCATGTTGATTGCCTGCAAAATGGCATTTTATCTGCATGGAATGGTTGTTATGTCGGAGTGGGGTAGGAGTGCAGGATCATTGGGATAAAATGTCGTTCATAGCTGCTGTTCAGGGCTAGAGCTGAGTGGCTGCTTTGTACTTATATCAACTAAGGCCATTTCACAGCATACTCTTGCCCATGTCAGAGTGTTTGGGGAACTGCAGTGGAGTTTAGCTACAAAGCCACAATGAGTGACTGGTTCAGATCAGGTAGAGCACCACTCCCAGTATTTAGAGACAGGAGAATGTTATCGCAATGAAAGTCATGTTGGTGATCAAACTGCTTTGACCGAAACAATTTTGGAGCTCATTAAAAAGCTGCAGTATGTGCAGGATGGCTGCAGGATGACTGGAGGATGGATGGGGAGGGATGAAGGATGCAGAGCATGTTGGTCATGCAGGGATGATGGAGCTAGTGATGCTATCCATCACTGTTCCTATGCCCAAGCTGCTGCTACTGCTGCTCAGCTAGACTTCGCAACACGAGATAGGACATTATGGCTTGGGTGTAATGCAGGGTGGCGCAATGGGCCCTGCTATGTTCCTATATCTCTGACCTTATAGTGAAGGGTTAAGCTCCACGATCCTTGCAAATCTCACAGGCAGATAACCACACCTGCCTGCAAGAAGTTGCAAGAGGCCTACTTGGGGGAAGAGGGGAGCACCAAGTTTTCTTTGAAGTCTGCAAACTGGATCTCCATCTGCAGGCCCAAGTGTTGAGCGAGCCGATGCTGTTCTACTTATTTATCGTGATCCTTGGAAAGTTAAGGCTGTTTATTTGGCCCAGATAACCCCTGCTTCTTTTTCACTTTTTTACGCTAACAACTTGGCTTAAGTGGTGCTTTTAGATGTGTTCTTTGATACATTATTCAGTTCTGCAAGGCATCGCACGTCAGCAGTGAATCAGGTTTTCACCATCCTCCTGTCTTTCCCTTGGTAGGCCTCTTTAGTCAAGCCAGGCACTTTATGACTGAATCAGTGTCTGGTTAAAAAGAGGCCCGGGCTGCAGTGCATTCATGAAATTTTGATGCTCTAAAAGTTACTTTAACCCCTCGTTAAAAAAGCCAGACGTACTTTCAGCAAAGCAAACCTCGCATTTCTGTTTGCCTAATTTGTACATATTTATTTAGCTTTCAAACCAGTCATAACAAATTGATGGATAGGGCCAAATGATACTTCTATATCCGTGCTCTTCTGGTTGGGGACTATAGGTTCGCTCAGTTTCATTGTTCTGCTATTAGTTGGCAAAGTTTATTAATGAAACTGAAACCCGGAGGCTAGGTATTGTTTCACTGCACTGGTATAATTAAACAAAGGGGAATGAAACAGGAGTTGTAGGGTGTGACTGTGAATAGATTGGAAGGCTCAGTAGGATACTGGAGGATCTCCCTGGCAAGGGCACTTTGATGAAATGACAGGTGGTCTCTGTTATATCTGGAAAAGATGCCTACCAGATGCAACTTTATGGCTGATATACCTATGTTTCAATATTAGTTTTTATCAAAAGAATCTGTGCATTGAATCCGAATGGTGTACTATGACTGAAATGAAATTGCAACAACTGGACTACGGTCAACATCCTTTGTGATGACTGCATGACCACTCTATGGGCATGTGGCAAGTACTAAAAAAAAAAGCAATGATCTTAATCCCTTAACGTTAGCCACGTGATTTAAGGGCAATGTTGTTGCAGTAAAAGTAGACTCGAATGGTTGTGGTGGCATTTGTACTTGATTGATGCAATGTCCTTTAATGTCTCTTTTGTGGTCACAGGTAAGCTGGGTGGGCACAATAATAGTGCAACTACAGGATAGCAGGGAGTTAGTAGTTGGTCATGTACAACATGGTGCAAGCAAAGCAAGGCCAGGGTGTGATAGGGTTGACTAGGAGATTACCCTCACATATCGAGGGTATCATGAGGAGAGGGGTACATGTCAGACCCCCCTGTGCAAGGCTTGCTATCATGACAACCTCTGCAGCAACACTTGGATGTGTGAGGTTTCATGATAAGATCGTTCCCATGTCTTCATAATATAGATCTAGTATGTTTGTTGCTTTCTATTAAGCAGCATTAGGCTATCTCAGCTCCAGAAAAATGATCATTTGATGGTGAGGCTGTGTGAGAGCCAGAGAGCAATGGGGATCTTTTTCTTTTCCAATACGTCTGGAAGTCTACAGACCATCTGCTGAAGGAAGTGGAAGGAAAGTGATGTTTTCATGTTTGCTATATCATATCAGTGGCGTCATCAAACTTGTGTAGCTCGACTCGTGGTCTTGTTTTGTGGGATGTTTTGAGTTGTGTGGGTCTGAATATCTCGTGATTCATATGATTGTGAGAACTGAGTAGACCTTGTAGCCTGGAGATGTTGTGGGCTGGACAATCTGCTGCTTCTGCTGCTGCTGCTGCTGGAGGTAATGTAAGCCCAGGCCTGTTGATTACAGACTGTTGGGACACGGAGAAGGTCTCCCCCCTCTGCCTCTATATCTCCTCTCATCCCATTAGCTGATAAAACCATGTGTGGAGGTGATATAGCACGGACACTGGCTTCACTCTACTCCATCCTGCATCAGTCTGCTTCTCAACTTGTGCTGGCCAGCCTCTGCAGCCAGATAGGTGCCTCCCAAGCCAAACACTCTGATTGATCCACGGCTCTTCCAAAAACATTTTCTGTGGCATTGTGTTTCCTGCTGTGTTTTGCCTGGGCCGTTAAAAGTCACCAGGCAGCTATTCTGCCATCTATTCCTGGCTGCCACAGAAAGCAGAGAAAGGTGTACAAGGAGGGTGCTGGGGTAGTTGAGGGTCAAGGGTGGGGGGTTTTAGATGGGCCATCCATGACGTGATTACATGATATAAAGCCAAACCTGCTTATGTACGCCACTCAATGACATTGCAGTAAATTTGATGCGTAACCCATTAACAGGATCTCATACTAGGAAGATGACATATATTATTTCCTAGTTCCTGTTATTTCCAAATTGCCAATCAATCAACTACACGTGTATGTATAACTAAGCCTATTGATATTGATTTCATATTGTTCTTTTGTGTGTGATAAACAATGGTATTAGAAATCAATCCATAGTGCGAATTAATGGCCTGTAACTTTGAAATTAGACGGAATCCTTTACCAAAATGTAGACAATATTTCAATGGTTTATTTCCTCTTATGTGATTCTTGTTGAGATAACCTCTTCTGTAGTTACTTTGATCCGCCTCTGTGTTGCTGCTGCTGCTGCTGCTGAGAATGGGGATGCGGTTCACAGCAGTCAATGATGGGAGGGGCAATGGCCCGAGCTGTCATCCAGGCTGAAATAATTGGCAGGACAAGCTGCCATACCTGACTGCTAACTAGACTTGATCCGAGTCTACTCTCATATCAGGCTGCAGCCTTTGATAAGACACTGCAGAAGAGTACAGAGCAATGCAGAACAGTTGCAGTCAGACTGATGCACCATACAACTGCTGTATAAATCAGAGAGTATTGTTAGCATCGCTTGTTTTTCAGCTGCTTCAGACAGATGACATTCTTCAAAAGATCAAGATCACAACATCTTGGCTGCACAGAATCTTTCATTAATGTGATCTCCTTTCATTCGTGTTCTCTTATTGTTATGTATTTATGGATGATGGCTGGTAATGACTCGTAGAGTAAAGGAGAGCTGGCCTGTGTGTGACTTTTGTGAAGCTTGCTGCCAGAAGAGTTGTACAACAGAGAATACTCAGGGATACTCTAGTAGTGTCAGATGACATCAGAACAATAAAGGAAGCCCCGTGGACTAATATTGACTCTTAACAGCAGAAATGACACAAGGGGCTTGTTGGCAGTTGACTGGTGACAGAGGCTGGTGCCAACTACACAGACTTGTGTCCGCCTGATGTCAGACTTACGCCAGTATTGCTACTGCAGGTACTACATCGCTGCAGGTAGCAAGTGATCTGTGAAGCATGGCGAGGCATCAGATGATCCATCAAGCGTGTTATGCTACACACCCCCACAGCCAACCTGCATCATGTGTTGCCATGGCAACCGTCTGCTGCTGTGAGTCAAGATGCTGGAACACCACTATTGATCCTCCCTGCCAGTCGTTCAGGCTGTCACACACTGTTTTGTTGTCCCTGTTGTACGTTTAGCTTGGATTATTTGAGAAAGAGTGGCTCCGAGGTGTATTCTGTCTCTCAATCAACATTGACCCCCAGCATCAACATCAGTAGCATCAGCAGCAGTATCATCATCAACAGCAGAACAAAAAACAAGCCGCTATCTTGTCTAATGAGCCATTGTGCGAAGATCAATTGAACTTACCTGCACCGCAATGGGAATTATCGAGGACGAGCAGTCATTTGAGCATTAGCCAAATACTGCAATAACGCTCTTAATTGCTGCTTTGAGTTTTCTGTAATGTGTGCTCGGGGTATTGTTATCGGTGCTTGCTCAGAAGCTGTTTATTAGAGTCTGACATTTTTTACTTATCTGGAAGGCTTTATAAATGCCTTCGAATATGAAGGCAGCTGGTAGGTGAAAGTGTAGCATGGGGACAGCAACTGGCTTGCTGTTGCTGCCAGGAGGGCAGCTAGAAAGCCCTTAATAAAGGGTTACTGGAGAGGCTGACAAATCGTCAGGACAGGACCTAGAGACCTCGAGGGTCGGCTGCTTGTTTCTCATGACCTTGAGTGCAGGTCAAGGTCACTGCTGCAGTGCTGCATGCAGTACTCTAAAGGGCTGCTGTGCTACATGGCAATGTGCTTTTGAAGGAAGGACCACTAAGGGGTTTAATCATGTGGACGGTCATTCTTAGGGACTCCTATTGGCCTAGTGTCAGTCACTTTATGAGGTTTGCAGCGAACCTAGCATTGTCGCGTGAACACTGGGTTCTAGTTTGGTCTAATGGGCAGGGGATACAAAGCATCAGATCTCTGCTGTGTGGGTAAATGATCTGACATCTCATACAAAAGCATCACATCCCTCAGGCCCTTGTTGTCTTGTTTGGAGTGTCAGTATCGTCCTCAAGTGTCGGCTTGCGCCTCAAGTGACAGCCCTGAACAATCCTCTCTCTCCATTGACTGCCCTGTATTACAGCTCATTGCGTCCAGCTCTGGCATCTGTATTGCTACATCTTGCACGTTGTCATTGAAGTGTCATTTGGATCAAAATGTGTCCTGGTTTCGTGCCAAGTATATTCGATCTGGCATACAAGGAGATGGTATCACGACAGTCTGGGGATATATGTAAAGTTAAGCAGTCTACTCAAGTCAATAACCATTTTCTCTGGATTTTACTATGTATATTTATTGTAAAGGCTAACTACGAAAATGTATATAAATCCTAATCGCCTGATATCAGACACTTTCTTTCTGATCTCAGATGCTTTGTTACGACAGAAATCGACAACGTTGGTTAGTGTCGTTGCCAAGAGGTGCATTAACACTGTCACAATTCTTGGTCACAGACTAGCACCATTCATTTGAGATCTACTTTGAGTCGCACTCTTCCATTATGAGCTGCTCGATTATCCCAAACTGTCAAGTCTGTCACGCTGCTTCTTTGCCAGACTGACATGTCTTTGTAATGGCAATTCCATAAAGTGCACAGCATGAAGCAGTCGCATGGAGTGCTCTTCTTAATCCATTGAGTTCATAGAGGTCACCCGGAGGGGCTGCCTGATCACCGTGACCAATGAAGCGTGACGCTCAACTGCACTAGGAGGGGGATCGATCATTTGGGTCAATGTACTTTTGGATGCCCTGGTGGCACAACTACAATGGTGTTTGGCTTAAGAGGTGCTGTCGGGGAATGTGAGGTGATCAGCATGCAGAGCCGCTTCTCCGTGTGACACAGCCTTCTGCAGCCCTCATTTCTTTTGTGCCTGCTCATTGCTAGTGCAAGAAAAAATGGGGGAGCCTTGGGTCTGTGAGGCTGCAGGGCGCAGGTTGAATGCCAATACTGCCTTTCATACTGCTTCACTGAGTGGGAGGCATGGGAATCGAACTCCGGTTCACCTCATTAAAGTCTTGAAAAGTCACAATGAATTATACCTTCGGGCATTATGTTTACCCACTACGTGTGCATGCCATTTAGCTTTTAGTGTTCACAATTTAAATGCAGAATTAGAAAGTATTAGATTATTCCGATTGTTTGTGAGGTAACTACCACACAGGATGTGGTACGCCGGACCCCGGGCATCCAATAACAGCCCTGTACCACAGAGCCTTTTGGTTGCTAGGCAACAGGCACAGTGCATCATGGGAGGTTACAGAGGTCAAGTGACCTTCGTAATTAACAACTGCCTTGATTGCCAAAGCTTGCAGATAATGAGATAAACTAGGCGATCGTTTGTCACACTGGGATAAATGGTCCTCTGATTATGTAACGCGCAATCAAGGGGCATCAGTCCCCTGCTGTCGATGAGTGGCAAAATGTGCTGCTGCTGATGCTGCTGTAATGATGAAGTCAAGCATCTTCCAATTACCATTCTCTAATATAATGTCTACTACTGCTAATAGCCATGGTTGTGTATCATTCTTCCAACTACAGTGCATGGACTATAAATAAAATGCATTATAGCAACTTATCTCTTCGTAGGACAATGTTATTGCCACAAAAGGCCATTCATTTGTTTGATGTGTAAGCATAGAAGGACTATGGGTGTGCACTTGCTAATTGCCACCCAACTCACATGAGATTATCGACCTGCAGGACCTGATACACACAGGGGGGACACATGAGCCTCTTCCTTGCAATAAGATATGGTGGGGTATCCATGGACACTGCATGTGTTTCCTTCTGATTTGGTAATGAGAGAGAGATCCTATGTACACAGATCGTATGATGTAGAACCATTATTCCCTTAGTTGTATTAGCGGACAATTGTTGCTTTCTCTGAACCAGAAAAGTGTAAGTGACATATGATTGAAACCTTGAGGAACTCCATTGCATTAGATTCATCAAAGTTGCATGCTTACAAGTAGGGAGTAGAATGCAGCATTTAGCTGGTGATCTGTCCCTGTCTATCCCATGTATTATGTACGGGGAGTATTATTTACATGCATTTTGCACAACGAACAATGCTGCTTGACAGCAGCTTTGGATGCTGGCATCAGTGCTGCTGCTGCTGCTGCTGCTGCAGTGTCACGCTTGGCTGGCCTAGCATCTGAGGCCAACCGGTGCACAACAATAAGACTAATTATTGTTCTAGTTCCATCGATATTCAGGCCCAGCCCCCGCTAAATTAGTTATGACCCCTAATAGGATGTTAAGGTGTTCAATAGACCCACAGACTGTATGAATGGGACGCGCAAATGCTTAAAGACTATATCAATACCGAAAACATGTCCAAGTCTCTCAGAACCTCATAATGTCATTAGCTCTTGGTCAAACAATATATAGTGGCTGAAAATAAAAGCAATTTGGCATTAACGTCGATATTATTATTGTGCTGAACATCTAAAACATAACTTTGTGGAGCAAATGATAATAGAACAGTAGGTCTGTTTCAGAGGACAGGTTGGTGAATAATTACAATCAAAAGATTTATTACATCTCGTGACGATCACTAAAGAGTGCAGTTATGTACTTTTTGATAATATAACAAGTTTGCACTCTTTGCTCAGCTGCACGCTACAATAGCTGTAATAGATTATTGTCTGGTGAGATAGTAAAAAACCAAGTGTCTTTTTTTGTGGGATCAGTAGACAAAAAGAAGTAAAAAAGCAGCAGCAGCGCACAAAGTAAGAGAATAAAACAGGCGCCAAGAGAGTCAGTGTAAATTGGCAGCAAAAGTAACAGGTATTGATGAATCGCTTGACAACGTGAACGCCTTGAAAATGTTCATTATTTCCTCTTGGAAGGCACTCCATCAAAGCTGACAGCCGGTTGGATTGTCTCCCCTGTTATTTTGGCCAATGAAAGGCCACGAGTCCTCTCCAGCCATTAGACTAAGATAATGCTTGAGAAAGCCTCAGGCAGGTACTTAATACAATATTGATTCAGATCTGGCCACCCTGATGGCCCAGTGTCACACTAGGCTCTTTCAACTCATATGTTTGTTATCAAGAACTCGGGCAGAGATCGTTGGTGAATATTTAATAAGGCACCCGCACTACAAAGAAACATGACATTTTTTAACCCATAAAGAATTGATTACCTGCAGTGCTACTTTGAAACTTGTATACTATCGATCCGAACTGTTTTAATGGCTTGTACTGACGTCAGTGAATATCTAATGATTTTCTTTTTTCTCTTTTACAGGTGAGTTGGCTTATAATATAGCGAGGATGAAAGGAAAATGACCTTTTGGGTGTATATTAATGAAGTATTGAAGTCCCTTCAGGTAAGGTGTGCACTTATTTATTGATCACGAGGAAATAAAATATGGGCTTTTCTACTCATAAAAAGCCCGAAGAGTCTCTATGTCGCATACAGGCCATACATCTCCGGAGATGACAAAAGCCCAAGCAATGACTGTCAGTTCACTTGACATTTTCGGGCATCTGCCCCTTTACAATGAGATTATGCTAAGCTTATCTCAGTGTGGGAATGGAGGTCTGAATCTCGCTCGAGCTGCAAACTAAAAGCCTGTGCCAGGACAAACAGCAAAAAGGCACTTGGATAAACAGCAAGGTGGAAAAGACCGTGAAATGCTGGCCATAAAATTTTCATGTTGTTTGGAGTACAGCTGTCCCTGTTATTGGGGCAAACCTTGCATGAGGGCAGCCTTGGCTGGTGGCCAGCATCCAAATCAAATTTGACGAAGTTCAGATAAATGTTGGCTGGATCCTGGTAAAAGTACACAGAAAAGAGCTA
This sequence comes from Alitta virens, assembly GCA_932294295.1. Taxonomy (NCBI): domain Eukaryota; kingdom Metazoa; phylum Annelida; class Polychaeta; order Phyllodocida; family Nereididae; genus Alitta; species Alitta virens. The sequence continues at coordinate 23,664,178 of OW028573.1, read as the reverse complement.
AACGCGTCAATTTAAATCCCTTAGTGTTTGGTTTCGGATTATAATCATCTATAGAAAAGAGTATTATCTTCATCTGAAAGCAATTGTTTGTATGTTTTTAAGAAGACGATCTATCATAAACGTCTATCGTAAATTGAGAAGGTGTCGGTCCATGATCCCAGCAATTCCCCCACCACAGAAGATCAGGAAATCTATTTCTTATGATGGATTTTGGGCTGTCACTCAGCAATGCCTGGTATCATAAGTGATCTCATAAAACACGTTGAACTGCAAGATGGAGTGAGATGCAGTTGTTTGGCAAGAGATGGGCATCTGAATTCACTGCTGCTGCTTCTGCTGCTGCTGCTGCTGCTGTAGACATGTGCACTGATACCCGCATCCCCATCATTGTTTGAATACAAAATATCCTCTCAGTGAAGATTTATCCCTCAGCAAGCCAGCATTCTTCCTTGTTTCTCTCACAATATGTATCATGCCTTTGTGAAAATAGAAAATGACTGTTTGTTTTGAATGGGGGGAGGGTGAAAATAGCCCCTGGGGTCCGCAACCAAGTATTCTGGTTCGTGTGCACCTCAAGAAGGGTTTTGACTCACACCCTCAGGACACGGTTAAACAGAATTGTTTAAAAAGAATTTTTACCAAGCTGGATAATAGTCAGTTATTTATAGTACAGAGATTGATGTATGAGAGCTCTGCCGTTTTGTCTGGTGATCTATCAAAGACTTGTCCAATTCAACCTCAGGTTGGAGCAGCCACTTCAGAAATAAGATCTATTACATCGTATATCTGCAACATTTACCACTATACAATTGTCCCTAAATAACCTCACCATTAAGGCCACTTCATTATTAATATACTCCATTATATGATGGCCATATCTTGCCAGAGATATTCATCTGCTTGACATTGTAGGGATAGCAGCAATAGTAGACATGATGGGACCAACGACATTAACTTGAGAAATGTTCTTAACCTGCGGCATGATGCATTGTGTGTCTAAATAGAAGTCCAAGGATGCTGGGCTATTATTTGCCTGTGATCAGGAGTAAAAAAAAGGCAGCGGCAATGGCCTTTTTAACACTTCTCCACAAATCAATACTTATCGAATTGACAAAGGAATAAGATTACAATATCTGGGTGCGCTGAACCGATCAAGGTGGCAGTTGCCTTGGAAACCCAATAAATAAACCAACCAAGATATGTGCACTTCTCCTGCTATTAAGTGGGCTTTCATTGTTGTCAAGGTTTTTTTTGTGTTATTTTATCGAATTTTGAGGTCACTGCCTGGATAAAAATGACCATGTTTCTATATGATCATTTTAGTTGATAACTATAATACATCAAAATTATGTATTGTGGTTACCAATGCAGTCAATGAAATCCTCAGTTTACGATTTCGAAACACTATGATCAAACCGACCGTCTATTGTATGGTTAGTGCCAATAATATAATTATACATTATGTATAATATATTTATTTATTCTAGGTAAGTGTTTAGAATGACGTAGGTTACACCCCCTCCCCCCCCCCCCCCACAGAAAATTGACTGGTGTCGTATTTTCTCGATTATAGCCCGGATGTTTCATATCTTCGAAAATACTTTTGCCAAAGCTAATTCTCAGTCATAGCTTAATCAAGATCCATCTAGTGATCGGATGTATGCGGTAGTTTTGATCGACATTAAGGATGACAGGTGTCCGCTAAGTTTGCCCTTTCTCAATGGAATTATGATTAATTGATTGTGAGGAGGAATTGTTATGAATTAGTGATAAGGAGCATATCCAAGTGAATGGTGCGCTTCATTCAATATTCATCCGTTTGGTCACGCTTGGTTGGCTGTGCACGTGAACTACGCAGGGACTATAGAAATGGATTAATCAGGCGCACTTGTTGCTGGCAGCCTTTTTATGAAAAAAGTTTGGAAAAAAAAAGTTGTGAAAGTTGAGGCATTGTGTATGTTGTAATCTTGCATATTGAATCCTACTTTCGAGTGCTTATACAATGAGAATGATCCAGTAGAGAGATCCAGCAAGAATGGGGGTGCAAGAAGACTAGATGCAGACCTATAAAAAGGGGTGAATTAGCCGAAAGGGTAAGATTTATCGATCACCGTTGCGGAGTAGGCAGGGCGTGTCATTGAGCCCTTAATGGTAAATAGAGAGAGCCTGCACCTTGACTAGATTCGGTTGCAGTCACAATGACAAGGGGGTGTTTATGGTGCCAACGAGAGTGACAGGGTGTTCATGATCACCCCTTTACCCCTAACACAAGATGAACGTGATAACACTTGAATCTCCCTAGTGCCATTGGCCCGAGGGTGACGCGTGGCCCCCGTATGCTAATGCATATCTACAGATATACCCCATTGACTGCAGGCTGTACTAGTGGAGTACTGTTAGACTGCAGTGGTCGTGTGTTGATTACATCTGGCAGCCGGGTGGTCCTGTACTTAGCTGGTTAGCTCCCCTGAAGGTCGGTCCTGTGTTCGATCCCTGGACCAGGCAATAATTTTGTTTTACAAGCTGGAAGCTGTTGCTATGCAAGCGTGGTTTTGCTGAGGAAAGTAGACTCACACTCATAGAACAATCAAAAGATACAATTATTGACATGATGTGGAAACCAAACCATGTTATTTCACCATCACTGCAACTGGCAGCTGGTCATTTAAGCTGATTACTTCTAACCAGTACAGACGTTAACCATCTTCATGCAAGCACAGAAGAAAATAGAGACGTCCGCGATTGTTTACGTTCAGCTATTTGTGTAGACAGACACCTGTAACGAGGGATCTTAGAAAGGTCACTTCCCCTGCATGAGAGGTCAGGACCCCTGGGGAAAGCTTTGTGAAAAGGTCATCCCAACTCTTGGCCCACCTAACAATAGGTCCTTGATCTCTTAAGAAGTGGAAGCATGAGGTCCTTTATTGCTCTGTAATTAACATGATGGGACCCATATGTGTATACCAAATGAACGTGGCTTGTAAGAGGACGGTTTGGCTGGAGGACGATTTGGCATGTGGGTCCACCATTTGCAGGTACCTTATCTTTTGGTGTACATGAGCCTTGGGCTGCCACATGCTGCAAGATGCTGCATCTTGTTTATGTAGGTGGTAAGCAAGGGAGATATAGTTGAGAGGGCTCTTGAGTGGCCACATGAGGTGTGTAATCTTCTATGGAAGCTTGTTGCTGTGCAATACCTGCACTCTCTCCTCCCTTCTCTTTCTTTATCCTTTGCACCCTTGGATTGCATCAATGGTACATTTGCGTCATAGCAACCGCTTGCATCCTCATGTGCCAGGGGAGTGCCATGGATGCCACTGCTTCTTTGTCTTGTCTGTTGCATTTTACTGTAAACATTTGTGGAACAGACAGGCTCTATTTGCTTATCCTTTTAGAAGAGAAAATAAACCCACCACCAACCCTACTAAAGTCCACTCCATACTCTGGCTGTGGGCCTAACGTAGTAAACTCGAGGGCATTTTCATGGCGTTTATTAAATGCAGAATTCATCAGCATATGAGGGTAATCTCTGCAAATATTCCCCCCATCTGGGCCAAGCCCTATTCTTTAAGTCTCTCTAAATCCGCAGCTATCTGACACTTATTGATCTCTGAGGCACCCATGTAGCCATTTCTGTGCACTCAAGGGGAATTTATGAGTTGTGTTATGGGGGGAAATATTGTTGGGCCTTAATCAGCACACACGACACTTGTTAGACCAAGGCTTAAGTTGCCATGAATATGTCTTTACTGTGAGCCAGACAGGAGTTTGCAAAAAGTGTTTAGTGTTTCGAAATGTCAATTCTTAGAGGTTTTTCGCACTTTTTAGACCAAGTAATCATTTACAAGATAACATGTGTTTCCTTTAGACAACTTAGCATCGGGTTATCATTGCAACTCCCAGCGTTATGCCAAGAGAAAGTTAGGACAATGATAGCATAGTTTACGGCGTAATTTAGTGATACTGGGGTGCGATAATCTTTCAGCAGCAGCCAAGAATGTGTCTAGTCTGATGGAATTATCTGTCGTGTATGTGGTTTATCTGAGAGATTTATTATTTCTGTTTGTCATAGGGCGACTTGGTGGAAATCAAAGTGAAAAGATTGACTGAACCTGAACACCTCGTGTTATTAGACCGAGAATAGATGGCTGTAAAAATATCAGAGAGCCTGTATTCAGGTGACATATTCTGCTTGGCTGAGGAGGGAACATGACAGCTTGACACATGGGCAACAGACTGACTGAGGCTGCTGGGTGCTTACGGAGCATCTTTGAAGCGACTGCACCTGGTTCTGTCTGTTGTCCTGCAGCCACTGCAGCTATGCAGGTCTCTGCAGGTCTTTGCAAGCAACTCCTGCTGTTATTGTGGTCCTTTGGCCGTCAACATGTGACCACCTGTGCCAGCCTGCTTTGAGTCAGATTCCAGTTGACAAACCATCACTCTTGTTGCCCATGCCCCGCCTGTGTAGCCCGCAGCAGCAGCAGCAGCACAGCTAGCAGCAGCAGCAGCACCCCATCATCAGCAACTCCAATGGGATGAACTGCGGAAATGGGAATGGCCAGCCACTGGCAGGCTGATGGATTTATGCTCGTAGTTTCCAACTCTAGACCTATTACCTGGTCACTGCCTTCGTCTAATTAGCAGAGTTGCTCCTTATGTACTTGCTGCTGCTGGAGCTGCTGTTGCTGCTGCTGCTGCTGATGTGGTCTCTCGGCAGATGAGCTTGGGAGCCCGCAGCTGCTCACATCAGCGCCTAATTGGGGAGGTCAAGGCGAGCAATCCTGCACAAATGTTGCGCGTATGGAAGACATAGGGACAGTGATCACCTGAGGCCTGGGGCCAAGCCAAACCAAAGCACAGATACTAGAGCTCTGGGATTCTTCGGGCCGGGGCTTGTTGGCCCATGATCTCAGTGTAAATCAGCATAGCTCCACTGAGATGCTGAAGCAATTGCAGTGAGTTCATCACAGCAGCCCTAATAAATAAAGCGCAAGTGGTGAAAGGGCTCCCTGGTCGGCATGTCCCTGCATAGGACTGCTGCTGTCGGGCCTTTTGTGTTTTCTCTTTCTGGTCTTCTGTGCTCTTCTGTTTGGTTCTGTGGCAATGTGCACGGTTGCCAGACCACGGACAGTTGTTGCTGAAGCTTGTGAGGCCTGCATCTTGTCCTGCAGCTTGTCCTGGGCTTGTCCTGTAGTTCCTTTTGTTCGCCTCACAATGTCCTGACTCAGGCTGGCTGCTTTGCCCTCAGTGCTCCCTGCTCGCTCTGGCAGCATTAATGCACCACTTGCTCCTGCTTAGCGCTCTGTCTCCCACTTATTTACTTCCAAAGTTATCTTTTTTCTTTTCTCTTCTCTTTCTGACTTCGTGTCCAAATGGGATTCCTTCTGTTCTCATCCACTGATCAAAGAGTTTTGGAATATCATGCATGGACCAACTGTCCTATCCTATCCTATCCTAGCCTAGCCTAGCCTAGCCTATCCTATCCTATCCTATCCTAGCCTATCCTAGCCTATCCTATCACCTTTCTGGGGAGCATTGTTGCTCATCCCTCTGGGCCTTGGGGCTGCAATATTCCTGGCGACCTTGCCTGCAAATGCCAGCCTGCACTTTCGTCACTGCTCCTTTGGAGGGAGATTTAAACGGGGTGGTCAAGGCCTTGCGGGAGACACTCATTCAGCCCGTGTCTTGATTAACAGAGACCCGCATGCCTCCAACAATGTCCTTCGCACGAGTTTATCTCAACTTATCTCATGGACACTTGTTGAAACGTATTAGTGACAGGCAAAGATCTGCCAAGGAGACTGCGAAGGAGAAACGCGTGCTCTGATACCTGAAACCAACTCCATTTATGAGCTTGTGATTAAATTGTTTCATTCCAGCCAACAATAAGCTTGATCGTGTTTACCCAATGTACTGTATGATAGCACCGATTCAATTGTGCAAGGATTTGTGATTAAGCTGGTAATAAATAAGGCCGTTGTGGTAGCAGTTTAATGCGTAATCTTTTGCTTCACATTGCTTTTATTCGTTTTATATGTGCCTTTCATGTTGCTGTGGTGAACCATTGCTGATAAGTAGAGTTCACTAACAGATGAAAGCATCTACTTGAAAGCATCAGAGGGTATGGGGGTGGGGGTGTCTAGAAACAGAAGAGCCTGAGGTTGATGTCACCCTGTCAAGGCGGATTAACTGGCCATAGAAGAGATTGGGGCTGGTGAACTGCCACTGCTGTAGACACTGGGACACTCCTCTAGGCTTCATTGCTATTGGACTGCTTCTGTTGTGCACTGGAATGATTGGCCAATGGTCAAACTGGCCTCTGGAGGACAGTCTGGCATCATTAAAGAGCAGGTCTAGAGGGCACTCTAGGAATGCGTTTGTGCAAGTCAAGAGAATAGTCTGTTGCTTCTCGCGGAGGTCAAGGAGAGTACGAGTGGTGCATCTACAATAAATGTATTGGTTAAATAGGAGTCCAAACTGATGTCTATACATTTCATTGGTCGATTGGTCAAAGGTAATTGTGAACCAGCAACAGTCTCCAAGCAACAGGTCAAAGATTTTTCATGGTGATTCCTTGAATGAGGGAATGTGTACATTGAATCAGAGTCACTGTGCAAGACATCAAGTTATTTGTCCGCCGTAGAAAGTAGAAGTTATTGAATTGCCAGCCATATCGTGGGCACATAGCAGAGGGGAAGGGAATTGTATAAAGGTCTTGGCGATTTGAGGAGGAGGAAAAGCCATTACTGTTGATGAGGAGGGAGGATGCTGCAACACAGGCATCCCAGCAAACAGGTATGGATGGAGGCCAGCGTCCCAGCGCATCAGGCAGACACACTGCCAACAATGTGGAAAATGAAATGCAAACACAGAGATTGTGACCCGCCGTTTAAAATGGAAAGGCGTTATATTGAGAGAGCCAAAAGCAGTATTGGAATGGCACCAAAAGGGAATGAATAAAGTGATAGGACGAGGGGGGGGGAGGGTGAATAGATGGTTAGAGTTGCAGCAGCAACATCAGCAGCATCAGCAGCAGCAGTGTCTACTGAGATGCTGTGATGACATGATGACATGGCTGCAGCAGCAGTAGGTTTCGCATCCTCATAGCCATCAATCGCTAACATTGGACCACATTGGCAGCCTGTATCAGCCATCAATAGAAACATGCAGCCCCACCAAGAGCCTGGACAATTAGGTATTGACAAGGCCTAGCTGGCTTCGTCAATACACAGCAACCCAACCTCAACCCAACGTGCGGATTTGCCAGAATATCTCAGACACCCTAGCATCTCCTACAAGCTACTGTAGCAAGGCTGTGAAGTGTGTCATTCAGCATTAGACTCTCTCAGTGCTCTCTCAGTGCTGTGTAATTACACGGGAAAGAATGCCTCAGCCAGCACCTTTTGCTGCAAATGAATGATGTGTAAAACATTCTCATTGAGTTCCCACCACGCACAAAAATACCATCCATTAGTTGGTAGCTTTTGTCAAAAAAATAAGCATTGATATACTCTTGCAGTCACTTCCAGGTTTTCCTATATTGAACCTCACAGATTTCTTCTGCAGTTTGTTTATTTTGCCTCAGCTGCAATGCTCAAGAATAGGTCTTTATGAAAATTGGATTAAAGGGCTACGATCTCTCTGCAAGGTTTTGAAGTATACTATAGCGTTGTTGCATTTTGAAATGTTCTAAAGCTTTACTGTAGTAACACATCCGATAGGATTGAACGTACAGATCTGAAATCTTATTTTATCTGTAGGTGATATTTGATGGTGTCATAAGTTCCAATGTTGGAAATAATATCAGGTTTCTAGCCGCAAGACCTTAGTCTTGGATTAGAACCAGATTTAAAAGCCGGATTTATTTAGCTTGCCTGATATGACATACTTATTATATCGAGCAAAGGTCCCAATCTCCGTGAAATAGCAGTTTTTTTGGCATTAATGTCATGAATTTGAGGCTTTATCTGCCTTTGTGTTGTCACCTTGCTCAGCATTGTGGGGCAGATCACGTGCATGGTGTTTGAGTGTACCCAGCATGACCACTGAATGGCCAGCTTTTTGTGGTCAATCTGATGGTCATGTGCTTAGCAATCCGAGATGATCTATTGTTATGTTCATGGGAATAGCAGTCTCGGTCCTCTTTTACAGGGTATTTGACAGCCAGCCAGCTCATATGAATGGTTTATTTGTGACCCAATAATCATGCAGTACTCTGATTGTAATGTTTTATAGATTAACGGACGAAATAATTGACTACACTGTATCCATAACTATAAGTGGGCAGGATTTTGTGATTTTGTAATTAACGATGCCTAGGTGCACACAAATATGCTTAATGCAATGGTTAACTTATTTTCTCTAACAAACGCCTGTTGCTTATATTTTGTACGTTCTTGCTAGAAGAACAGTTTTGCAGATTCAACTGATATTTTAAAGGCTTTTGTTTGGTTCTACTCCAAAAAATCTACCATCAGAATGAATGAAAGTGCAGTTTACACACTTCATGGGTCGTACATTGTATAAATACATTGTATAAATAACTGTGTGATGTGTATACAATACCAGGGGCTGTGTGCAGGCTATGATGGGCAGATCTATTCAGTGATGAAATGAGGATGATCTGAGGATGCCAAAACACACAACTACCTTGGCTTCCTGGGGCTACTTTCAACTGGTGTGGACATTATCTTTGCTTAGATCAAGAATCTCACCAGGGAGGGATCCATTTACCCTGCGTCCTTGCTTCTTTAGCATCTCTCAATCATCTCTGTGTACTCTGGGTCTGTGATGGGATCATTGTGCATCTCACACAATAGACCTTCATAAGAGAGGCTCGTTGAAAGGTGTGCTATTTTATGCTATTACAACTCGGTTGCCTATTATTGCTGCCTATTATATGAGGGGTCTATGATTGTTCATATAGAGGGAAATCAGCACCATTAGTTGCTCACTGTCATGAGATCTGACTAAATCTAGATCATGTTGGTGCTTCCCATGACAGGAAGGATGGTATGGAAAACAACTATCAGTACTTATCTCATAGTAATCTCGCCTAAAGGACACCTACCTAATTCGACCAAGTATTATCTGCTGACTAACTAGCATGTGGGGTCAGCCATACTAGACAGATTGTCTATGAACTTATATTCATAAAAGATTTTCAGTGCAACGTATTTACTTCGTTCCTTTGAGGGTGGTATTAGATGTTTTGCCTGAATTTAGGATGTTGGTGTGTGACAAATCGATCAGTTCAAACGGGCACAACTATGGTGTGCAATCTGGTCGATGCATTGTGTAAATGTCAAAGAGCATGGAAAAGGCATGCACCTGAACTGTTGGTTTGTTTAATTTGTTCAGGGTATTGTCTGATGGGAGTCACTTTGAATGGACTTTGATCTGGGGAGGTTTCCGATTGCAGACTTGATACAGGTGAATAAAACTAGTCACCAAGTTGAGCGAAAATAATGTTGTAGTTCAGGTGGCAATATTGATTTAGTATTAGAGTTTTTGCAGGTATTTCAAGATAGTTTTCGTCGTGTACAATTGGAAAGACAAGTGGTCATTTTAGAAAGGTTTATTTGTTCACATCAGGAATAAAACGTGGCCATGAGAAAGGGGAGAGTGGGTGCAATGCTAATCAAGCCGTGGATTTCCTTTGAAGGTTGCTTAGCAATTGCAAAGAAACGTCTTTGGAGAGATTAAGAGGCCTCTGCAGTCCCCGAAGGGACCTGTGGCAGTTTAATGGGCCGGCCATGTAGCTGTCGGGCCCCAGGCTGGCCCTAGATGCGCCTTGGAATGCATCATGGCCCATCAGCAGCAATAGCAGCAGCAGCAGCAGCAGCAGAAAGAAGCTAGCTGTGTCCTTCCTCATCCCTCAAATTGTCTCTGAGCTTTGGACATAATGATATGATGCTTTTGCACTTGAGTAGAATCGGCAAAACCATGAATATTGCATCTCTGAAGGAATGTGGTCCTCTGAATTCCAGTGCTAACTTCAATCAGTTGTGCAATCAAGACAATACATTGGACGCTCTGTATTTTATAGGGGTCAATTGTGATATTAGATGGAAGAGCCCAGATCCATAAAAATCTGAAAAGTACATGCAATAAAGAACAGTTTATGTATGAAATTGTCTCACGTGCATGCTCTTAAAGATAACAGAGTAAGTTCAAGATGTTTGGCAATCTCATCATTGGCTGTTCTACTTGTTGCTACTGTACGGCACCAACATTGAGACAGTAAACAATAGACTAAAGAGAATAAGCAAGTATGTAACTGCTATCACAGTGGTCCACCCACTCGGTGGGAACTATGTTGATCTTTATCTAATCGGATCCAGTTTTGTTTGTATTGTCTGATATTTGTCTGATCTTTGCTTAAACGACTGATTTGATCAGTACAAACACAGCTGATAACACACAAGCACATTTTATGGCTCATGGTGAAATCGTGGCCTATAAATCTGCGCTCATAACGAGGAGTTGCTTGTGCTGCAGTAGCTAATGAAATTGTGCAATACTCGAGATTGTGAGAACCATATTAGCTCAAGTAGTTTAATTGTCAGGCTCTGAAGAATGCATGAAGGAATTGTTTTCTTCTCTGACGAGTGCCACTCCTCTCATGACATTAAATAAAAGAGTATACATGAAACAAAGGGCAGCTACAATGGACTTTAATGGGAGTAATTTAAAAGACGTTTACAAGGAATTTTAAATAGACATTTCCAGGAAAGTAGTTGGTTTGAGGCGTGGAGCTGTTTATGTACATTCTAAAGATGGATCACTTTTGGCTGACTTCACTGCTCGTTCGCCTGATTTTCTGGTCTTTTTGCAGCTTTGGTAGGTAGTCTCTGGGACTATAGGGATGAGCTAGGTACTTAGTCGCCTTGGTGACCAAAGGGAGGATGCAGTTATGTCAGCTTCGGCAAATGCCTCTTCTTGATGCCCAGCGTTGCTGGGATGCTGAGAATGCACTCTGTAGCATCCTCTATAGGCAGCAGCAGCAGCATCATCAGCAGCAGATGGATCACTCAACTTGTAACATGAGAAATGTGTCCAATTTAAAGATTACCTTTCCCTTTTTATAGTCTATGTTCTGACATCAGCTTACATCAGCTTTTTCTGTACATCTTTTTTCCTACATTGAATACAGTTCTATTTAGAAATGGTGCAGGTATCAAGGTTCATATGATTACATTTCCACTGTTATCCTATTGAGTCTGATTCAATATTTCGTGACAAAGATTTATGTGATTTTGAGGATTTCGAGTCAAATGTTGTGAATGAGAAATGTGAGTCCTTCTATCACGATTAGAATTCATTAAATGTTTTAACATTATTCATTCACTATTCAATAATTTTTCACACACCAGAATATAGCCTTTATGTTGTCTCTCTAAAGAGTCCACCTCAATAAAGGCCAGAAAATGACTAGAGTTATCCTCTACAGAAAAGTAAAGGTGATTACCGGTACCTCCATATCTAGACTACTTTGGCATTGAAGGGTAGTGCATTCATCATGGTGCATCAGTCTGTGAGTGTGGTTAGATGGTGGGCACCTATTCTGCTAGGGAAGCATGAGACTGTTGAGGTAATATTTAGCAATATGGCTGGGCAGATATGATCATCCCAGGAGACAGGGACCCCGCTGACTGGGCCTGTGTCTCGGGGAGGTTAAGCCTGCAAACAAACCTGGGGACTGAAAGGCCATCCTTTAAAGCCACAATGACACAGCTTGATCAAGCAGACCACCATCCATCACTGTTGGCCTTTCTCCGCAGCAGCAGCAGCATCAGCAGCAGCAGCAGCAACATCCTGCCTGATGTGGCCTATCATCACTACTCGCAGTTGCCTGTCTCCCCCACTATACTGACCAGATCTATGCTCTACAGAATACTGCGCATGGCTGTTGAGCTGTTAAGTTGTGTGGTGTAAATGGCCAAGTGCAATTGCCTAGCCTTATGCTCATGCACTGGACACTGTTGGTCAGTCGCTGATGACCAGTACAAAAAGAGCGTATTGCAGAGCACTTTCTCTCATCAATGTCCTTGAAGGTGTCTTTGTAGTAGAAACTGTATTAGCTTGTAGTAGTGTGTGTTGGAATTAACTTCAATTGAACTTGCCTTGGAAACAACACAACAAGTATTTGTTGCTCTTCATCACTTGTAGTCCCTCAGCGATGACTGGTTGAACTGGCAGTGTTTTCATTTGAGCTGCTTACTCCCTTGAAGCCCCTTAATTTCATTGGAGAATGTTGCACTCTTTGGATTCACAGGCATGCCAGAACAGTCCTCTTCCGTGCCTGCTCATCATCTAATTCCATCAAACCAATTGTCATCCTCGAGATGAGGTGTTTTGAGAAACTGCTTCAGTCTCTGCATTTCATTTAAGTGACTGTTTCACTCTTTTTCTGTTCTGTCATTTGCCGTTGTAGAGTTGAAGCTATGAATTGTATTGATGCAAAGGTGGCTGCAATTATAATTCCTTTATACTCCACATTAAATGACTAAATAACAGTTATTAACTCCCCTTCCGTGAATTCCAGTATGAATTTCAATGTAGTAAATGATACGAAAAACAGTGTTTTCTATGGACTACACCTTATTTAATTGTCTGATAGTGACATGGGGAGTATCAGTCACATCGCTCTTAATATGTGATTGGCAGTCATTGGTCATTGTAATAGATTACCCCAAATTGATTGACAATGATTGTGTCATTTGATTGAATGTCTTACTCCCCTTGTGGGAAGATGTTAAGAGATATGGCCTACTATTACTACAGTCATGGCGCACTTGGGATAGATGGCTCATAAACGAGAACAGTATTCAGCCATTTTGGCAATCTTGGATGAGCTTGGCATTAGCCTTTGATAAATAGCTGCAGAATGGTGATGTGAGCTCGGGGGACAGAACCCATGATCTATGCCAATTGTGATTATATCTCGGGCGATGATGTAGAAAGGAGATAAAGTTGCTGAGGCAGCTCAGACATCATGATGCTAATGTCATCATTTTCTCTTTCACCTCTGGATAACATTTCCAATCTATCATGGCTGCCTTCTGCTAGCCGTCTGTGGCCGTGGCGATAATATAGTGCACGGTTATAAATAGCCCACTGCTGAACTGTCGTGCATTAATTTTACGGAATCATTTGACTCGTGTTGCTCTGTGGAGCAGCTTTGTTAATTAATCGGATAGAATTCTGTGTTGACATTACTGTGAGGTAGAATTAAGCTGAGAGTTGCTTTTGATCATGGTATATTTGTTAGACCTAAAGCTACATTTCACTAATTATCTTCACATAAAATATCAGAGTAATTAGAATTAGTGAAAGCTCTGCACCATATTGGAATGAGGCCATTGGAATGGAGATTTTGCTGTTGCTCTGATCTTGTCTTAAATGCTAGTCCAATTGTTAGTCTTGGATCACCGATTCATCTTGTCGGCCTCTGGAATACACTGTAAACAGCATCCCCTACACATGTACCTAACTTGTCAATTACACAGCTGAGCAGCCTGCTAGCCAATGCTTGATACCATCTTCATGCTGCCATGGATTCTGCCCTCCGCAATCTCAAATATGACAAATTGCTTTCATTTGTAGCATCTTCACACTCGCTGAACATCTGAGCCCTTTCGAACATCTGTGTTCACCATGAGCACTTGCAACACCAAGTTGTTAGACCTTTTCAAAGCCTGTATGGCTACAAATCACCTAAGTATTTTGATATTGATAAAGGGCTAAGAATGTTGCCAAATGTTGTTTTCTTTTGGAAAATCTTCCACGAAGTTGTGCCTAATAATTGGTTGGACTTGAGATTTGTCTTGTAATTAGAAAGCACATGGAACTCGAACTACCTCACGGTTGTTTCAATTAGGCTGAAGATCAGTTGCTTTGAAAGATGAAGCGAAGAGCTTTGCATGAAGTTACGAATTGGGGCTAACTGGGATTTTTTTGAGTGAAACTAGAGGAGGATAGTGGCGCACATGGCTACTCCACCCACAGCATGCAGACCTTGCACCATGTGATGCAATGAGTGCCACGTTGTATCAACATAATTAGCTGCTTTTCACCTTGGTTACAGCAATAAATCCCTTGGCAAATTATAGTGCAGGGAGGCACCACAATCCAGTGCTTAATTCGAGAAACCTGTCTAGCCTCTGGAAGTGATGATAATCAAAGAAACATCATTTGCCTAGGTGAACTTCAAAGAAAGAAACTGGCCTGGGTGTCAGACTAATGGGCTGAGGGTGGTGCTGCAGGGTGATGCTAAGGGGAGCCTCAGGAACTGCAGCTTCTGCAGGGCAAGACCTGTACAGGGTGGCTCTATTAGTCCAAGAGGAGAGCAAATTAGAGCCTTCAAGGTGTGACTAATGCTCTAGATGTTGAAAACTGTTGGTTGACGCCACTGAATGAAGTCATGGGTCATGGCCGCCCAAGATTGATCGACTGCTAGTGATTGATTTCAGCCATTGATTTATTTCCACAATTGTGCCTTGATGGCGGTTGAGTGAAAATATTGTAGTGAGTGAAGCTCGTGGGGAGCTGTTTGATTATTGTAAGACAGGACCAGATGTGTGATTTATGGCTCTGCTATTTGATTTGTTGATAAGTGCAGAAAAATACAAGGGAAAGAAAGAAAAAATCTGAAGTCTTACAGCGGTGCTAAGTGACATAGTGTATGCTAGATTGTGATGACTTGTTTATTGCAGACTTTTCAGTGGTGCTTCTGGAAAACTGACTTCAATATGTAGTACCTCTTGTGGCTAATTGGTTGTAACGATAAGGTCAATGTGATTGAATAGCTTTCATCCGTTCCTTCAATGTTAATTGTCAGTGAATGGTCCAATCAATGATAAAGATGTGAGACAGGTGACAGATGCTGGACCATGTCTCTGCTGCTGCTGCTGCTGCTGCTGGGACGGAGATGGGCAGATGTTGATCAGTTCCACACCTGGCCAGGTATGGCCTGCAGCCAGGCGCGTCCATCAATCCTGCTGCTGCTGCTGCTGCTGTTTCTGCTGGTGCTGCTGATGTTGGTGATGGCCTGCATCAAACAAGCTGCACGCGATCCTCTCCAATCTAGGTGGATTAATTGGCAGAAGTGCAGGACCCAGGCGCACACCTCATGCAACCCCGAGCCCTGCCCAACTGCCTTCCTCATTAATATTCATGAGAGGTCAATGCTGCCAGGCCGTGGCAGCCAGTGCAAAATTCGCGAGGAGGGATTAATTAAGGCTTGATTGAATAAGTGAGGTCTCGAGGTAGCCTGAGCTGACCACTTGGCATTTATTTAATTAGAGGTGAATTGAAGGGACTGGACAGCGGGCAAATGGCAAGTGGGCAGTTTGTCCAAGGATCTGACCACTCAGGGTGACCAACACCTCAGGATTAGCGCCTACATGTGCTGGTCCTTTAGAAAGCAGGTGCCACCCATGTCTGGTGATTCTGCCCTGGCTGGCGGGCCTCGTTCATCTTCGCAGTTCATTGATTTGCTGGAAAGCCCCACACACAAACCTTGAATTTGTGAAGCTGGGCTAAGTAAAACTTCTGACATAAACAAAGTACTTTGAATTTGTGAAGGTGGGCTAAGTAAAACTTTAGGACATAAATAAAGCACTTTGACCTGTTATGCTGTGTGTTTTTGCTACTCGGATGGTCTTGTGTTGTTTTTAAAGCAATCCATCAAACTAAACAACTGGTTATTAGACCCACGTGTGTGTGTGTATGTGGAAGTAATTAAATTTGATGCATCTGTAATTGAACCGTTTTTATCAAATATCAAACATGAAAAGAATTGATTTGAACAAGTTGCAAAAGTTTGATTTGAAGCTTGTTCAGCACGTCATGACATTCGTGTCACAGCAAATGAACATCCATCAGCCCTCGTTCATTTTTTGTTTGGAAGAATCTGCAACTCAAGCACTGGAGTCTAGAGATGTTTTGCTTTGCTGCTTCGTTTGCATGTAAACTCAGGTGATGCAGTTTGGGAGGCTTGTCATCACTTAATTGGAGCTGTTAACTGGCATCACGTGAAGTAATGATCTGTGCTGCATAAGTACGTGACCTCATCACCGAGTTGCTGCTGCAGGTGAAGCATCTTCTCTGATGTGGCTCTCAACTTCCTCTGCAGGGTTTAATCTTAGCCATGACAAAGTGCATGGTTCTGGCCTCCATGTGAACCGTGCATTAACCTACACGTTGATCGCCCACTTAACAATGAGCATGTCAGGTAGTTGACATCAAACATCCATTTTTCTCCAGATTATATGCAGCATCCTTCAAAGGTTACTTCACTTGGTGTGTAATGAGATCATGTGGAGTTCTCTTTAAACTCCTCATGCTCTGTGGTTGTCCTTAGTAACAATATCACCAAGAATATTATGTAAATACAAGACTTATGCATATTGCGTGACCAAACCAGGCAATAATGTAGAACAATTATGAGAGGCTATTTCCTTTTCCATACACACAAGGAGTTGGGAGTCAGTCAAAGAAAAATACGTCTTCTGTATACGTGGGCGGACCTGGCTGTGTGGACATTCTAGGAAAGCCAGCATTAGTTCTGTTCAAAAGGACTACCACAGTTATTGTGTGTATTTTGTGTGTCATCATCAAAGGCTACCTTTTCCTGTCCTCGTTTTTTCTTTTACAAAAGATGAAAATGCTACCGAAGGATGCTGCTGCTGGTGATCGCATGCAACAAGCCTTCTAATGGCAGCTGCGTGAACCTGATATGGTCAGCAGTGTCAATGGTCAGTAGACCCACTGCCCCCAGGCCACTCACCCCATCATCCTTGTCACTGTACCCTCAGTCTCATAATCCAGCCTGTCATTCCTCTATTAATCTAAATGCCATGTGCTCTGTGCAGCCTGCAGGCTCTGCCCCGTCTTCCACAGAATATCTGCCCAATCCTAAGGACGTGTAAAGGAAAATGTCCATTGGCTGAAATCGACCTAAAAGCGTGTTTGTTAGATTAGGCTTGTGGATTTTTACGCAAAAAAGATGAAAGGATGGTCATTAGACATACAAGACCTGCCTCTAGCCCTTCGGTTAGATCTTTGCAATGTTATTAAATTATAAAATGCTCTTTCGCGTCAGGATCTGTTGGCATCCTGGTGAAGCAGCTTTATTTAGAGTCTAGAGCCTTTATCAAGATGCAAATATATTACCGAATGGACAAAAGCTAAGTTTTTTCAGGCAGCTGGTTCCTCTACCATCCTTTTAGAAGTGCAGCAAATAAACTGTTGCGAAGGGTCTATGAGGCTCTCTTTTAACTTACTAGTAGCTTCGATGATTTTTTTTTTGACAATCTCTTCTGAGTTGTTGGCTATCCTTCTATAAATACAGACGTACGTTTCAAAAACAATGTTAACAGTTAATTCCATCCTTAAAAACAACTTATTAAGAGCAACTGGGAAGTGAGATCTCTAACAAGAACGTCATAATAAAAGACCCCTTTAACAGTAAATAGATGCGTACATTAATTAACCCTGTGATAATCGTTTAAAATTAGGTTACATTGTAGTTGGTATTCTAGGTCCCACGATGATCTTTTTTGTCCACGTTGATCCATCGTGTTGTGGTATTCATCTTGCCCACATGTTTGGTTCTCCAGAAACAGCAGGTGTATTGTGCATGTCCAACCCTCCGTCATACTATTAGTGTGAACAAGAGCTCTTGTCTGGAGGTGTGTGATGGTTTTGTCATGGAACTGATGGTGCATTGCAATTCTTTGTACACCTCTGAGGAGTTGTGTCACTTGGTTGATTTGAAAGACTCATAAGCCAGCTCCCTGGATGACAGGACTGATGTGTCTTGTCTCATAAGATGTGTTCTGTGGCAGCTGAGCACCAACTCAGACAGATGCTGTATTTACACAACTTATTAGGCAAGAACAGCCAATTACTTGTTTTGCTTTGTCACTTGTGACGCATTGCCTCTTTCTTTCTAAGGCAGCGTGAACTGACACACAGCGTTGCTTTGGGATGAATTTGATTTGACAACACGCGCGCTGCTCTGGTCATTTCGCCTCCAAAGTGCCAATTTGTCTTCGTTCATTTTCGCCCGTCAAATCGTCATGTTCTTAACTGCTGTGTTGAGCTTAAGTGCATATGATTGCATCCATTATATTACTAGTTTGCTTTACATGGGCTGAAGAGAATGCGTTTACACTGTTTTGTAACATTTGGTCAACTGAGCCTTTTATAAAAACGTAGAATCGTGGAGCAAAAAGCTTAACCACTTTTGAATTAAAGGCACCACTTTTGTTACTTACCATTAACTACCTAAGCGATTAAATACACCTTTCAATTAGGTAGGGCCAGTGAATCTGCACCGGAGTTGGTATAGACAGAGAACTTCTACTGTTAATCAAAAGAAACATTTCTAAGGCTGTTGGTCCCATCTTTTTCTTGCAACACTCCCTGGCCAGGTGTAGGGAGAGTGGTGGAGGCAATTTCCATTATAGAGGTAGTTTGTAAACAGGTGAAGTGCGCAGTGTCAATGGTATATCTGTGTTCAGAGAACATCAGAGAAAAAATAGCTAAAAAAGACCTCTGTTTCTGGCTCTGCAATGCTGCACTTGCTTTTTGAACGATGATGGAACTGATGTGTGGTTATTATCGCCCATGCAGTTCTATTTGCGGCCGCAGCAACAGAAACACTAAACCTGAAGGAAGAAGGCTTTCTCATTTCCCTTCACTTTGAAATCGTTTCTCTTAATGCAATTGCCCCCAAGTTATTTTGGAGCATCCATCCTGATAAAGAAAGATAATATAACTGCAACTTATGATAGCATAAAACGTGTCGTATGATAAACCTTGACGTCTGCGTCTGAGATAGTTTGAATTTCCAAACATTTGTCTGAGTGCTTAACATTGGTCCCCGAGTTCGAAATCATATCCTGAAAGCTACTGTTTCATTCAAGCCATTCACAATTGAGATGCTGTACCTTGCATCCTTGCTGTATAGTTTTTACTTCAATTCTGGATTGGTTTGTTGTCTTAATCTTCTCTGCATAAGTTTGTTCGGCATTTCTTTCCACTGGGGAATCCCTCCGAAGCTCATTTGGTTCTCTAGACTCCCAGAAGCCATTGCGCAGTCACCTTAAGCTACATTAGACATTAATAGCGGACACGTGATTTAAATTTTCATGAAATGTGCACAAGAGTTTGAAGACGAGGTTCTGGCAGAATTCCTGAGGGCTGTGTTGTTAAAACAATGTTGTTAAATGCAAAGGTTTGAATGAAAACTGCATATTGTGAGCTGTGGCTTTGTGAGCAACAGGTGGCCAAGACGCAAGAAGTTAAAGACATTAGCAAGAAAGGATCTCGAGTTGACTCCTAGCAATGTCATCGTATCATTACGTATGCCTCTGGTCACAGGAGTTTAGCTTTAGACAAGCGACAAAGGGACAGATACCCTGGATACTGTACTTGTATGATAATATGAGTGAATTAAGGAAGATTTATTAAATCTAGGTCACTTACCCTAAACTTTGTTTTGATTCCAAGACGTCAGAAGTTTTTTGCTTCCTAGAAATATGCCTGGAAGGGTTTCTGCAAAACCTCAGCAGAGGTAGCTGACATGGTTATCAGCGTCCTCATGATGCTTGACTCAGTCTGATTACTAAAGCAGCTGTTTATTTAACACTGGGGTGGGACCGTGGTTGTCATCTGTCTGTTGTGAGCATTCTTACAAGGTCTGGCACTCTGCCCCTTGCCTCAGCAGCAACCGCATGCCCCTGTTGCATCATCAGTGCATCTTCAGGCAGCCCTGGCTACTTGTGCTCTGCTTTTACTTACCTTACCTTAAGCCCCGTTCCCACATAGCCGAGTTACTCGTAGTCAACTCGTAGTATTACGTAACACGCCTCTCGGGCCCAACTCTTACTAAACTCGGCGATTACTCCTCGCACTCGAGAGATGCTCGGCGAGTAACTCCTGAGTCTCGTAGCGAACTCGTGAGATTTGGAGCCGAGTTTGCCGAGTCTCCCGAGTATGCCGTGCTGCACGGCACACTCGGCGAATTATCCAGGAGTCCAAAAACTCGGCCATGACTCGCCGAGTTACTCCTCGAACTCGCCGAGTTACTCCTCGAACTCGCCGAGTTACTCCTCGAACTCGCCGAGTTACTCCTCGAACTCGCCGAGTTACTCGGCGCTATTTTCGCTCGTATTACACTCGGGGGGGATGTTCAGGAGTGCGAGGAGTAACTCGGCGAGTTGTAGGAGTAACTCACCGAGTTGTAGGAGTAACTCGCCGAGTAACTCGCCGAGTTCTAGTACATGCATCATCAGCGTAGGGGGTCGTATATAATATAAAAGGCCGCTGCTCCTCTAATATCAGTCCGATTTTCGTCAAATAAAGATTGTTTTGTAGTATAATTCATAGTGATTCCATACGTATTTTCGGATTTAAAAAAACCCGAATATTAAGCGAGATATTTGTCTGAGAAGGCAGTTGTCTTGCGGTGGCTGCTGCTCCATTTATATTAATCCGATTTTCGTCAAATCAGGACTGAATTGTAGTATAAATCATACTGATTCCATACGCGTTTTCGGATTGAAAATAGACCAAATATTAAGCGAGATATTCGTCTGAGAAGGCAGCTAAGTTGGCGGAGGGCAAACAGTGGTGCTCTCGCAGACGTCCGCGCCCGGACTGTATCAATGCAGGTAAGGCTGAGCGCTACTTTAAAAGGCTGCTGCTCCCCTAATATTAGTCCGATTTTCGTCAAATAAATATTGAATTATAGTCGAGTTCATACTTATTCCACACAGATTTTCAGATTGAAAATAGACCAAATATTAAGCGAGATATTTGTCTGAGAAGGCAGGTAGTCTGGCGGCGGCAAGGTGCTCTGTGTATGGCCCTGACATGAATGGTGTGGTCAATATTTTTGACCATTTTATATACATTGTTTGGATGAGCTTTATTGCAATTAATTTCTACTCATTCTGCCAACTGCCATGACTGTTATGTCAATTGCTATTAGCATTTTGAATGATACAAAGAATGGGTGTAGAGCATACAGCAAATTCAATACATGTGTCAATTGCCTAATTGCCTAAATTGGGGTTCTTTGACCTGTCATTTCATGGTTTGTTCAAAGATGACACAGTAATTGCTATTAGCATTTTGAATGATACAAAGAATTGGTGTAGAGCATACAGCAAATTCAATACATGTGTCAATTGCCTAATTGCCTAAATTGGGGTTCTTTGACCTGTCATTTCATGGTTTGTTCAAAGATGACACAGTAATATGACATTGTCTTGATTGTCATTCACAATTACAAAAATATGTAATTGCTTTCATTAATTAAAAGCAATATATTTAATTGTAATTACCAGGCAATGATTATATTTGTATAACTTTCTTATCTTTTTGTGTTAATTTGAATCTTATTGTGATATTATGATCAGTATAAATTTGTGTATATTTTGTAAAATTTAAATCTAATATTGATATTGTAATTAGTATTTGTGATTTGATCTGTGATTTTATTTGCTATATTTAATTTACTTATACTGGTGCTCCCTGAAGCGTCCGCGCCCAGACTGTATTAATGCAGAAAGCTGAGCGCTTCTTTAAAAAGCTACTGCTCCCTTAATATTAGTCCGATTTTCGTCAAATAAAGATTGTTTTGTAGTATAATTCATAGTGACTCCATAGGTTTTTTCGGATCGAAAATAGACCAAATATTAAGCGAGATATTCATCTGAGAATGCAGGTAGGCTGGCGTCGGCCTATCATTCGATGGGTGACTCGTCGCTGTCGTAGACACCTTGCTTCACCCGGCGAGTTACTCCTGGTACTCGGCGAGTTACTCCTGGTACTCGGCGAGTTACTCCTGGTACTCGGCGAGTTACTCCTGGTACTCGGCGAGTTACTCCTGGTACTCGGCGAGTCACTCCTGGTACTCGGCGAGTCGCTCGCTGAACCCGCCGAGTAACTCGGCGAGTAATTCGGCGAGTAACTCGGCGAGTCACTCCTGGTCATTTTTTCCGCAAAAATTCGTCGCCAACTCCTCGAATTTTGGGTGTTACGTAATTTTTGTTATTACTACGAGTTGACTACGAGTAACTCGGCTATGTGGGAACGGGGCTTTATACCTTACACTCTATCTATCTATATCTATCTATATATCTATTGGTGATGATATCCCAGTTATTCTTTCTCATCAGACAAACTAAAGATTGTTTTGCACATCTCTCTTGTTGTCAATATCAATATCACCTAATCAAGAGGACTCTTTGCATCTCCAGTTCTTTCCCCTTTATGTTGTGGGATTCCTTTTCTGTCTGTGATCTTTTTCTCTCCTGTTTCTTGCTGGTCCTTTTCTCTCTGATCTTTCTCTGTCTTGCCCTTGTCCTCCTCTGGCGGAACATCTGTGAGGGGCTGATAACTGCAGGGGCCACCATCCCTGTTTAGACATTCTCTAATCTCGTGTGTAATCAGAGAGATGGTGTCTCATAAAAACAACCCCTATGAGTTACATAGCAATGAGCTGGTGCAAAGCACTGTTATCCAAGCACACTGTACCTGGTCGAGTCTGATTCGCACCCCCAAGCACCGGCCCTTGTTGCGTCTGATATCCAATCCCAGTTCAGGCTGCTTTCATTCTAATTTTACTCAGCCCCACATTGTTTGACTTAGTGGTATTTAAAACAAAGGACTCCGCCCGTGTGAGAAAAACGGCTTAAGTGTATGTTTTGCAAAGAATATCCGTTTAAGATGCTTCAAGGAATTGAGATGACAGATAACGGATACCCGGCTGTTTCGGTATTTTAAGAAGGAATCCATAGAAAGTGTAATGTGATCAAGACCAATTAAACCTTGTCGTGGCTTTATTAATTAAGTGCAATCTTTGATCTGCTTCAATTTTTCTCATCATAACAGAGAAATCAGAAGCCCAGGCAAATTGCTGAGGTCGACTTATGCTTGGTTTTCCTGAACAAACACAATCCTGCTGAAGAAAGCCCGCGGCAGCAGTTCAAATACCCCCGAAATGCTTTATGAAACATTATGTCGTCTATTAGGCATGTAATCGGATTCGCCTTTAGCTGTGGGCTTGGCGAGAAATCTCCTGGCTCAATGTGAGAAGTCGTTTCGCCCCCAGCCCAATTCGCCCTCCGCCGACACTGCCAGAAATAGGAAGAAATCCTCCCCCCTCAGAACAAATACACGACACTGAGTGGTATTAGGGGGCCACCAACGTCTAATTATATCCGAAGAATGTTTCTAAAACCACAGGGTCTTGCAGGCCTGCAGGTAGACGTCATTAAGCAGCGCATTTGTGGGTATTATTCACCCGGACTGACAAACCTCTGTTCATACAGGTGGTGTTTGTTGGCTGGTGCTAAAACTGGAATTGGCTATAGCATTGTGGTATGTTTGATCACCACTTCACCATTCCTTTGCTTGCAACAGCAGTTTTAGAATTCTTGGATCTTGCACAATTTTCCATGGAATGCAAATAATTGTATTATTGTAAAGTGTAAGAGGACATTTGAGCCAGAGGTTTTTCATTTCTCCCCTGAGGACCGATCTGTCAACAATCTTCTCCCCGTGAGCCGCTTCTGTCTGACATTGGGCACACAATCCAATTCACTCTCGCCATTTCGCTCCAAATGAGTCTGCCTATTCCCTCATTGTCTCATCTTCGATAAGCCGGTTAATAATTCTATTTCCAATCCAGGGTTTGGCTATTAATAACTCAAGCCATTCTGGTCCGAGTTAGCGATAAATGCCAGTGCTTGGGAGATTTGCAAAAACGATTAAAAGTCAGCATTGCAGAACACTGGGAGCATCCGGCATAACAATGTCGGATTGAGAGAATGTTGTTGGTTTCAATTTTCTGAATTATCGCTCAGCTTATGCTTAGAAATGAGCAGGGGGCCACTCAACAAACCATAACAAACAAGGGGTGCACCTGAGAATTCTTTGTGTATCTCAAAGCTAACTAAGTGAATCGCCGTATATTTATGTGCCAGAGCATTCACTAATCGCCTTAAAGGTCAAGGTGAATTTATAGTGCACCAAAATAATTCACTTGCCTGACATTTTGTGACCTCATCAGAACGGTCAGTGTGAGAATTGATGTCGTCAGCTGTTTCTGATGCACATTGCGCAAAATGCATGGTTGAGTACTCCATAACATAACATAAGATATAATCTTACAAAGAACAATGACGTAATTGACATAGTAAGCTCAAGCACTCTTTGCACGTCGTTAGTACAGATGTGAATTCGACGATGCTGATCATACACTCATACAGCCAACCCGGATGTAAGCAAGATTTAATGACGTCATCCAATTGTGTGCTGCACGCCTTGCGCTTCTGCATAGTATCATCTCAATCGAGTAAAAGCATTGGGAGAGGGAAAACATCACGTTTGAAGCCAGGGGCAAAGTCTTTGCTGGCCGCCTCCGCGAGTTGCTGAGGTTGCTGGGCCTAAAATGGGATCAGTCAACTGATAGATGCTTGGAAATAAATCACAGGGGCACTCAGTTGAGAATAATGACTCTTGCGGGGGCTGATCTAATAAGAAAAGATAATGCTTTCAGTAAACACACAATCTAACTGACCCAACATTGTACCACAGCTTTTGAGATTTATCCCCACAAGTTGGTGTCAGTGTTATGAATGTCTGGCGCTGATGGAGAGTCTTGTAACCTCAGAGTTAGGTCGAGCACAGATTATCCATGCTCTCCTTGTAGTAGTGGGGTAAGGCAAAGGATATGTCATGCGCAACAGGTGGGGTTTTTACCCCTCTTCTGTTACCTCACCCCTCCTGTTCTCAGTTGAGCTGGTGTCCAGGGCCCTTGTAATGAGGTTATGCTCTCAGGGTGGTTACATGGACCTACAACTCCTTGGCCTGTCATCACAACTGAGTAAGATTTCTGTTGAATAGTAACTCAATTTAGTCATCTGCAATTTCCATCTGCTTCTGTCAGTTCTACATAATTGCCATGACTTTACTTGAGCATTCAGTTTATGTAAATGAATTCATGGCATTACAATGTAATCATATTCGGGCATAATTGAGTATTCAGAGTTTTCAGACCTTTCGAAATGGAAGTACCGTTAGTGTGTCTGCAGAAATTGCAAACTGTAATCCATAGCAGAATGATACAGTACAATCCCACATTAAGGCTGCCTCACTTATAATGCCTCCTCGAAGGGACAATTTTACACAATCTGTTTGCGAATGTTATAACCTCACACAAAGTCACTTCGTTATGAGCAAGTTTGGCTTAAAAATAAACAATAGCCTACATTGATAGGTTGAAGGGTATCTGAAGATGTACTCGTAATATATAGCGAGTAGATTGCTCAGGACGAGTTGTTTATGTGTAAATAAAAGGGGAGAGTTAATCAACCCCTCCTGGAATGTGATTGCCTCCACAGGTGAGATAAACCTGCTGTGCCGGGGTGCATCCACATGAGGCCCTTGATGGAGGGCATTTGATTTACCCCCACAGAAGGTCTAACCCCACCCCTGACCTTGGCAGGGTCAAGGTCACCTATCACCACTAGAATCTTGCTGTGTAGCTCTTTTTTGCTGGGCTTTACTCAGCTGGTGTAGGTACAAAGTATGAGTACATATTGTACTAGGGCTTACAAGATATAATACAGTGTATGCTAGAGATATGGTAATGTAAAGTATGCAAGAGAAACACAATATGGTAATGTAAAGACAGCATGGATAGAGCGAAGCACAGAAATAGCATAATTTATTAATTGGTATGGGTTGCTAACTGGATATTTCAAACAATGCATGCGGATCCGTTCATTAACATTATTGGGGATGTGCCAATGTATTTGATGTACAATTTGTACATGGTAGATAATTTACATCATGAATACATCATACATGCAAATTGACATTTTAAAACCAATGCTATTTCAAGGTCTGTGCCAATGCATTGAGTGACAACGACTTTTATGTCTATATAAAATGTAATTGTCACATTGACATACAGCATTACTGGAGGCATACATCAACGAATTACCATTATATGTGGCTGTTAGCTTGGCAGGTTGGTTTTCAGCGACCTAGCCTTTGCAGTGGCCCATTGAAGGAGCCCAATATTTCACTCTATGGTCCATTTTGACTTAGAGTTCTGCTTTTGGCCCACACAAGAGCCCGAACAGCTGTAACCACCAGCTAAGTCATTTGTCAGAGAGTCTGCTTTCAAACACTGAGCCTGCGACCTTCTACAACTTATAACCTTGCACATAATATCCACTGTACAAAAACTGGCAGAGCAAACCGGCCTGTGGATTGTGTTTTCCTCTAAGTATATGTCTCAACAGCTGTGGCCCTATATCTTTCTCTATCTTACTTAGAAACATACGTTCACTGTTATCGGACCCTTTCTAAATACTGAATACCTTTCTGCTGGAATTCTTTGTAGTTTAGATAGCATTAAAATAAAGGAATATGTATAATAGAACTAATATTACCTGTATTGCACAGCTTGGTTTGTTTAGATGTATGTAATGTAATGTTTTTGAACACGAAATCTAGCATGTCACTAATGATTTTGTATTTTCTTTTTTTCCAGGTAAGTTATCGTTCTACCTGAAGATGGGTCTTAATAGATGATGACACAGCGATGAAGTTGCTGAGACAGAAGTCAATCAAGTTTCAATCAGGGAGACTATCATGTGCAGAGGAAACTGCTAAGTCCCTTTTTTCGTATTTCGTAAATCTGTTAACTGGGACAGTTGCATTACAGGAGGGGGGGGGGGGAGGGAGGGTTACCTGTATCTTAGTGTTTTACATGTATCTTAGTGTTGTTGCGGTTAATAATTGAAAGCAATTGTGTAGATGGTCTGGAATTGCGGTCGAAAAAAAGCTCGCACTACAATTCCATTGACCATGATGACGTCATGCAACCAGGGGCCAATTTTACCCTGGTGAGAATTTGGGGTAAGTGAGTCCAGCCAACAGAGGGCGTATGTGTGGTGTGGGTAATGAAAGAGTAATGAAGTGAAGCGCAAAGGGCTTTGTTGAAGTTCTCTCTTAGGATTTTAGCTAATATTTTCCTCAAATCCCTCAGTGTGCATGCAACAGGCTTTTACACACGCACGTGGGCGATAATAGGAGCCAGTTGTGTGAAATATATGAACTTATAATATGGGGATGTCGTGTTTCGTCATTGATGCAGAGAGCATGGATGGCGTAGAATGCTTTAGTTGCAGCATGAGAGGGGTGGGGGAAACTGTTAATTCATTTGGATGGACAGAAGTGCATCTCTGAACTCTCGAACATTAGGCAAACTCCTAACATCTATGAAATTCATCCAACACAACAGCACGGTAATGATAGCCCGATTATGTGTCATACTGTTGCTAAGTAACAAGCTCATCGCAACAAGAATGGTGATTATGGTGATAACCACACAGGTGGCGCTGCTGATGGAGTTGTATTGTTAGTTGTGACGTTATTGACAATGGAGGTGCAAAATGATTACTAATTGCTTGAAGTCTCAAAGTTTCTAGAATTTACCAGGTGTACAAGAAGTTAATTTAATGAAATTTTAGACATTTAATTTCACGATCTCATAATTGATAAAGAGCATTTTTGTTATCTGATTAGTTCAGATAATTTAGTTTCTGTTATTTCGTGATTTAATTTCAAAGTTTGTGGATGGCAAAATACCTCTTGAATTGCCTTCATCGCTTGGCACCTGTTTTGAGAAAAGTGAATGATAGGCAGCAATTGTCAAGCTATCGTCATAGTGATTATGGATAAGTGATGCGGGCAGCATCATCCCACTGCATCAGCAGCAGCAGCAGTAGCATCAAGGTGTGCTGATTAGATCAAGGCAGATCAAAGTAGGACACCTGGAAGGTATGGTCAGCACACCTGCTGTGGTCACTCTGGAGACCATTGGTCAAGAGGTATGTAGGGATTGCTTCTAATAATGTTGCTTGAAAGAGTATATATATTTAAATGAATGTTATTAGGATGAAGATAAAAATATGTGTAAGATATGTTCCACTTTCATGTCAACAGATCATATGATTGTTGATGGTTCATATTACAAAAGGGATAACAAAGACATACATTGTATGCATTTGTTTTGAAGCATCTTGAAGTACACGAATTGAATATGATGGATAACAATAAAGAGATGAGAGAGACTTTGCAGTTTAACAGACTAAAGGCAGATAAAAAAGCTACTGAAAGACCACAAAAAAGAGGAAGTAAGAGCTCTTTGCAACCACCTTCTACCACGTACACGTTGTTTAGGAGTAAAAATGCAGTAACATTTTGCAGTAACATAGGTGTAAACCTGAGTAGGTGATGTGTTCAAATGCCATCTTGTGCAGCATGGGGGTAGGGTGCTAGGCCATTTTCAGGGCAACTGGCAAGGGCTAGTAATAGATCAGGCCTGCTATACAGACATTAAACCTGTCAAAACATTCCTATCTTACCCCTTTTTTATTTTTACCCCTACCCTCAGCCATGGGGTTTTTGGTGCAGATTTCTGCGACACATTCTGAGGCATAACTGTATGTAGTTACAGCGTCTCATGCAAATACTTGGTCGCTTATTCTTCTGAGGTGTGTCGTTGCCAGGTAAAGAGAAAGGCAGTCTTGGCATGTGCCTCTGTCTAGCCCTGCATGACTTGCTTCAAATTGACTATTGCATGTTACATGGACGCAACATCTTATACCAAGTCTCATATTCATGTCTGCTTATTTATCAAAATAAAAAGGAGTAGAAAAACGTTGCAAGAACTAAATAAGCAGGAAAAAAAATACTTCATATAATGTTCCAGAATGGTTTTTTTTATCGAACGCAGAGACATCTAGTGGAAATGCCAGGTTATTATACAAAGTTCCTGCGTCAGTGATACATAGACCTAGGTATTTGTTGCTGGGGCTTCTATAACAATTGAGCGAATGAAAATAAACACTGAGGAATCCCACAAGAAGAAGAATATTCCGAATCTGTAAAACTGCCAAAAAACCAGGATTCGGGGTATATTGTATACAGTGCAACATACAGTTCTGCTAGTTAATAGACAGTACATATAGACCATCTCTTGTACATGTACCTAGCCTCAGTGGCCCTAATATGGGATGACATCACTAGTGGGATTATTTAAAATGACAAATTAATACAGATTCTGTCATATTTCTGTGGCCTTTAATTAGATGGCCTTATTAGTCATTGACCTTAAGGCAAGATACAATAGTGTAAAATATGCCACACTATCAATGCATTTGATCTGCATTCTTAAGGAGGTTTGAACCCAGGTTCCACAGACTGAAGGTCACATAGGCCAAAAATCACAGCTTAGTCGCTAAGATCTTATCAGATAACGCTCGACTATTGTCAGAATTCAATGGACATTTTTAGGGTTTTTTAATAACATGAAGAAAAAAAACTTACAGAATAGAGGTGCACATTTACTGCAACTTAACTCATCAGCTTTGAGGCTTAAGAGCTAAAGGAGACTTAACCAGCAATCAATAATGTTGATTGTTTGTGTGTGTAACTCCTAGGAACTTATGTTTGCAATCAGGCAGTCTCTTGTTTCTATCTGTTTTTCAATGTGTAATGTACTGCGATACATTTTATTCTGTCACAAGATGCCACTTAAAATACTGCCATTTCTGGATTAAGTAGTATGCTGCGCTGATTTGTCAGTGATTTATTCTATGAAGCATGACTGGGCTGCCTGTCACAACAAACTGCCAGTTAAGCTGCTCAAAATTGAGGCATTAACAAAGCGAGGTCAGAAAAGTTCAGGTTGAAGAACATCAAGAGTTGTAGAAGAAGCTCTTTGCGGAGGGTGACACACAGGGAACAATCACCCATTCACCTGCCTGAGAAGGGCTTTGACCTTGGGGAACACCTTGAGGCAAAGGTCACCGTTATCGACCAATCAGATTAAGGCTAGTGACCTCTGAAAGGTCACTTCATTCCTCTCGGTCCTCTAGGCTCAGCTCAGTTATTGCACAGCCACCAGTGGACAAGTACTGTAGATTTTGACTCGGCATAACCATGGATGTCTTCACATGCACTTTTCCTTTCCCTGGCTCAGAGGTAAGCCCATTTATTCCGTCTGGCTACTGCTTGCTTTCCATTCAAAGGTCACTCGTGATTGATATTTGTCTTCATATGACACTTCTCATCTTCAAGTAGATGTGGGCTTCACATTGCTGTCTGGTGACATTGGAGACGTTGTGACAACTCTGTGTTAGGTATCAACCCTTTTTTGGAATTTAAATAAATATACTTGCAAGCAATATCTGTCACGATTTTGCAGTAGCAGTAGGCATGATTATTAAAATATATGAAGGTATCCTGATACGTGAAGGGACTTTTTTTCTGATTGTATTTTTTCGTAGGTGATTTAGGTATTCAGCTGTTTCAGCTTTTATTATGAAACTGTATAGCAGCTTGGCCTTTAGCGGCAAGCCTAAACTTTGGCAGAGAAGGGAGAAAAAATACAATATTGGAATTTTGGTTCTTGAAGGAGTTGGAGCTTAATTAGATGGCACAGATTTCTGCCTCAATATTGATGGAATTTCTATAGGTCCAGTGCAATGTGCTGCTATAGGCACACCCTTTACAGGTCCCCATCTTTTCCCGCATCTTTCCTGCAGTCTCTGCAGCTTCTGAAGCACGTGCTGCAGGACAAAGGGCGTGGCACATCAAGGGAAATGGTCTCATGGATCCAACAATGCAACTGCAGTTATTTTGTCAGACTCCAGAGATGTCTGATGCTGCTGCTGGGCTGCTGCTGCTGCAATGCCCTGCATCCATGTGATGCTCCACTGCCACACCCTGCAACCTCTGATGCATTTTATGATGCTGGCTCTTTTTAAAATAACAATAGGCTACGCATATAGTAACTAGCGATAGAACATTCGGTATCATCAGGTGACAAAATACTCGCTTTTTACTCTTAAAAGAAGCTCAAGAAAAACTACAAGCAGATTAAGTTTTTATTAATATCTAATCAGCTCATCTTTCTAAGCCACGATGTGTTGTTTGTACTTAATGCCCTGAATTGTGTTGGCATGTTTGCAGCACAAGAAAGCTTAATAAAACAAATGCATGCTGTAATCCAACAAATCAAAGTGTGACAGTTTGCTGTGCCAAAATAGAGCCCTTAACATGTCACTGTAATTACATGTGGTGTATGTATAAACAATAAAATATTTCCTCATGATCTAGTTGGCTAGAATTGAAGGTCATCCAGTTTTTTTTACAACGGTTTTGCATGTTATAGGAAAACGTTTAGGCTTGGGCAGATTTGTCTCTGCAATTTTAATGACATGAAAAGTTTTAGACAGTTTGCAGTTGTAGTTAATATTCTTATGGTGTGTTTTTATTCTTTTAAGCGTTTGATTTCCCATCCTTTGCACGAAAATTGGACTTCGAAATTCCTGAATTCAAAGGATGTATTGGATTAGGTGAATATTATGTGAATTTTTGGTTCAATCAAGCCATGATTGGTTTGGCAAATTTTGCTCATGTTAAATTCTAAATTTAGGTGTTTGACATGTGCATGAATGCTGTCGTGGAAGTTGTGCGCTGAAAACTTCACTTCCTAGGTCAAATCATTTTAGTTACTCTCAATATTCTAAGAGAATATATACATAGTTAGTTAAATCGTCTGATCACACTCATGTTATGCTAGTTATTGATTTGATAACTGAATGACATAATTAGCGAGGTGATATTATTAAGAATGGTACTTTAAAGCGAGGGTTTTTTGCATATATTATCTGGGCTTTACCAACTTGAAAGTGGTAACTTTGACTTCCTAGATGTACACGACCACACTTAGTAACCACACTACTACGCTGATGTTTAAACATAATACATCATATCTTGGAGGCATGGCGGTCGTTTTGAGACCATTTTGGAGCACAAATGAATCCCCTTTGGATGATCAAACAGGACCCATCTGGCGGAATGCAGTGAAATTAGCACACAAATGCACTTTGACAATTCCAATATTGGCTTTGATGAGAGGAGGCCGCCTCCAAATTACTTGCTATTTGGCTGTGTTGTAATTGCTGCTGGGTAGTCTTCAACACTTTTAATGAGCCAGGTGTTTGTGGATAATAAGGCATTGTTCATTTGCAGAGGTTTTCCAAAAACGATCACAAAGCGAAATGGTCTTGTCTTTTCAAGGGAAATTAATGAAAAGCACCAGTGCATGTAATCAGTGTGCTTAAGGTAACTCAGAAAATGCTCAGGAAATCTGTTCAGCAGGAAAACTGTGCCATTCAAGCTTCTAGTTTCCTTATGGCCTTTGCAGTGCATGGAGCAAGTTCATGATTAGTAACTAGATACATATATCTGCTCATATTTACTTTGTATCGTGGGAAGATTTTTAAGAAGAAAAATGACAAGAAAAAAGTAGCAACATGTTTGTCTAAGAGCTTCTAAGTACTTGGTTGGTTTATAAGAGCTTAGAAACTTCACAATACAGCTTTTCTTGGTTAGTTTAGTATTTGGCACTGATGTTTATGAGTTAGGTATACTTTCAGTTATCAAGGTTGTGACCCATTTAAATATACTTCAGTGGACAAACCTCTCAAAACACTCACCGTTATTTTCTTTTTGGTAGAGTAACTTTTTATGATAGCCTCTAAACATTTTGTAGGTCTCGATGTAGAGTAGTGAATTATGAAAAGCACCAGGCTAAAGACCTGTTACCTTGAAATCTGAAAAGGGTCCATGAATAAATTGAATGGAGAGTTACAAATAGGTTTTGAAAGGAAACTCATTGGAGCTTTTAATTCTACAATGAAAAGTCTATTAATTTCTCCTTGTATTTGGGGACGTTTCTGTGTCACACGGTCCAATGATTACTGGATCTCTCCATTCACACAGACTGGGATAAAATTTCCAGATTTATTCAGAAGCAAAGCTAATTGCCATAATTATGTTTCCAGGGTATAATCTGATCTATTTAAGGACTTGATATTGCAGGTTTCTTTTATTCTGCTGCAATCTCAGGCTTGTTTCTTTGGTTACCAAACAAATAACTGTAAATATATTGAATCCTGTAATGTAGAAGAAAATGTTTGTCATGCACAGCGTTTTACACAGATCATCTTGTATCTGTTTGTCTATCCTTAGAGCTGTCAGTTTTCGTTTCTTGATTTGAATTCCTTTAAGTCACTTACAGGTGAATGCAGGGGTCATTAGGGCAGAGTGAGGTTCTTAAATTAGCCCCTTTTAATCCAGGTTCTATGCTGGGGCAAGGCAGGACACCCCCTGCTATGGAATGTTTCGTGTTTCATGTGAAAAGCTTTCGTGTTGAGTGAAGCGTGGTGGTTTTTTGAAAAGCTGTAAAAACAAACCTTTAGGTTGATAGTGATTCTACAAGTATGCAGTAATAGTTGGGTAATGACTAGTATCTAACGTGCATGTGTAAGCAGGCTGGCTTCTATTATAGGGCCATTGCATGATGCAATATCATCAGGGCTGTGCTGTAATTGTGGGGCCCATATGGTTAGGTCCTGTGGCAACCCCCACCTTCCTTCAAAGGCTTATCAAAGCGCTCTATTCAGCTCAGCCAAATGAGACCTACCTTGCTCCACTCCACCTTTAGTTTTGCCATGGTGTCATTTACTATTCAAATACTACTGCATCTACTTATGCTCCTCTGTATTACCAGCTTTGCTCACTGCAAAATGTGATATTAGTAAATAACTTATTAGCGAAGATGTTTCTATGACAACAATATGAAGCTATCAACCTTTGCTTTAATTTAGGTAACCTTTTACATTGTCCGGGGTAATATAATGGCAAAACATCTTTATTCGTACTTGGTATTTCTGTCCAATATACAGGTGACACAA
Organism: Alitta virens; assembly: GCA_932294295.1. Taxonomy (NCBI): domain Eukaryota; kingdom Metazoa; phylum Annelida; class Polychaeta; order Phyllodocida; family Nereididae; genus Alitta; species Alitta virens. The sequence goes on along the minus strand of OW028573.1, from coordinate 23,630,312 downwards.
CAGTGATTAGATATGTGTTAGTGTATTTCGAGGAAAGTGCGTTAATCATCTTCAAAGATTAATAACACGTAATTAACACTCGCCAGTGTAATATCTTGGGTAATGAAATGTCTATCAACTATAGAACTTGTCACGTGGCAGAGACTATGCCTGGTGATAATGTTACGATTACCGTTTGGCGTAACTCTAAACCCTTTGTAATTAGCTATACTATCTCTGCAGGTAAGGCGTAATCTATCTTAGTAGTAATTAGGCAAGTTATTACTGCCTGTCTGTGGAAAAAAAAACAACTCTAAAGTAGTCTTGTACGAGACATAGTTTTAAGAAGATTTATGCTGGCAGGGGTCCACAGAGCAGGGCCAGTTAATTTGGCGGAGGTTTATATCCCTGTCTGTTGTTTTGTATGGAAATAAGCCTAAGTCCTGTCATATTTTCTACTGTATCTTGTTTTACATTGTCTCTTTCAAAGCAGATTTAAAGGTCCCCATTAGTGAGTGACATATGCCTATAGTCGTATGTAGTTTTATGGGAGCTTTATGTATAGCTTTAAGCCTTCATATAGGCTGACGTGAAAGGATGCCTAAAACTCCAAACACAATCAAAGTTTAATTGGTAATGTGATTTCCTATTAGGGCTTAACAAGCCAAGAGGGCTGCGGGATGACATGACAAAGACGTAGCTCTGTATGGGGAACTTGAGTTAATTTTGAAAGGTATGAAAGTTGATTGGATTGAAAGTTAGTCTGATCAGAGCGGGTACTTGCAGTGACTGGCGTTAATGTGCTTTATTGAATATGAACATGCTTTTGAGATGGGATGGCGGGCTGGGTTGTGCAGTGAAGAAGCTTGTTTTCATTGCTTATAGAGCGGCTGGCAAGTGAAAGGATCAAGAGCCCTCGTGTAATGGAATCTGTCAGCTGGAATTTGATTTCCTTTGTCCTTAAAGTCCCTAACTGTCGCTTTGTTCCTGGCATTGATTGCAAAGTTAAAGCCACTATTCGCTGGGTGCGGTTAAACTTGTAGTCTGTCAGACAGGGTCCATATCTGCAAAGGCAGGCTGTCATTAAGCATATGAGAGTTGATGGAGAGGAACTACAGGTGAAGACAGGTAAGGATGCAAGATTAATTGCAGAGTGAGCTCAAGGCAGTCTTTTATTCAGAGCATGCCACGCCTGCCCTACCCAGGTAGGCACACCCTTCCTGTAAGCAGTGAACATGCACTTGCATGCATGGTATGCAGGTGTCCATCCTGTCATCCCTCGGTTACTGCCCTGAAGTTGGGTGGACATATATGACCATGTGACATACGCCCTACTATGTCAGAATGTATATCCATTTACGTAGTTTGTGGTGTCTTTCCTACACAGCCTTTGGTTACAAGGCAGGGATAATTTTACATCAAATGTGGGAAAATGGGTAAAATTCCAGAGCCTTAGATATGCATGGAAGGCATTTGGTCACCGCCTCCACCATTAGGTTTTTAACTGGTTGGGTAGTTTATCTTGGTTGAGAAAATTTGAGGAAACCGCCCGGAAATGCAATATCTCCAGACAATGCTTTGTGGCTGATCTGCCATCATTCCATCCTGCTATCATCTTTAATATTTTCCATTAAATAGAGCTGTATGGCCTGGGGGTCACTTGCATGTACATAAGGAAGATGCTAATGAGCTTTTCATCTGGATTGATGTCCCTCATTTGGCACAGGTGAGGATATCATCTTACTTGAAAGGTTTTCTTGCTGGGAGACACTGTCATCTCTTGCATCTTCTTGGCAGGCTAGCTTCTCTTGCAGCAGCTGGTAGCATTGGGCTTGGATTCTGCATGGCCTTAGACTTTTAAGAGCTTAGAGGTGATTGCTATGAATGATGAACTGGCGTGCATCACTGTCTGTGGCCGGTCCTCTCATTCTGAGGAGGGTGTGCCTTTGAAATGAGTGCACCCACTGGTCACTCTGGTCACTTTCATCTTGTTCTTTGGTCTTTGTTGTTGACCGTTGGTCATCTTTGGTCACCCAGCATCCAGAGATGTGACCATGAATACACCTTTCCTTATCACACCTTTTATGCAGAGTAGATTGTTACATTACTGCGCATGTCCCAACTCGGTTGGTTTGCTCTCCCATTAGGGTCTTTATGTGACGTCACCTGCCATTGTGTGTGATGTCATAAGGCTTTGTAATTCACCTCTTTTATTGTTATTTTTGATGTGAGTTTAAAAGAACCCATCCGCCTTCAACATCAGCCAACACTTATTATTCTAATCTTAGCTTGCTTTATTTCCTGTATTCTTCAGGTGACCCACTTTAAGTCTTTTAGGATTTAATTTAATTTGTAAGTGTGGGTGCAGATGAAATTGAAGTATTAGATCTTTAGATTGAATAATCTCCGAAGATATTTTTGTTGAATCTTTATCGAGAAAACGTGGCCTTCCAATGTGCTCATGTTGAGTGGATACTGGGATCTGGCCGCAGTTTGCAGTTGTGCATGAATAAAAGACAAGTGGTGTAGATAACCTGCTAGAGAGCACCTACACTGTATGTACTATTAAAGGCTTTTATATGATGGTCTTATGTGGTGTTGATGCGATATAATTGAATTAGGAAGGGAGCCAAAAGGAGGGGGGTGCAGTCTCCAGCTTGGTCTGGGCATAGATCATGATGGCGCGGGATGCGCAGTGTTCACTGCCTCAATGCTTTGCATTATTGATAGGACAAGACTGGAGCTAAAGCCCCTCAGCACTGGCCTGACCCTGGCTACATGCAGGGCTAGTGCTGTCCCCCTTTGCACCCCAGGACCTTGATCCCCAGCAGCAATGCTTTGAGCCACATCCTCTAATCCCCTGCATCAGCCTCCCAGCATCACCCCATCCACCCACCTCCCCCACCCCAAAGGTTTATGCTTTTGTACCACCCTGCCTCTCGCATCTTTTATTTAGCATCACCCAATGCTCACTAGATCTTTGCTACAAATGTCTGCAGGAACACCGAACATCCTTGTGTGATCCTGTGTAAAATTGTGTTGACATTCCTTCAGAGGACCTTCAGGAATTGGGTCTTGTGCAGCACATGTGATTCGGTGTTTGCCAGACAAGTATAGCATTAGAGTACTAGAGGAATATTCACCAGGGTGTAATATAATGTCATGACTTTGTTGTACAGGGCATGCTCGCAACTTCCTTGATGAGCCAGTAAAGCAAATTTTGCCTCAACTGTGTGTCTATACACACTTTAAAGGTGGCAGGGAACCATTACTGAGCCTGCATATGTGATGACTGTTCACTTTGTGAGGTAAGTTTCATCACTTGGCTAATCTCCAGCGAGTCTTTGGAAGCAATTAAGTAAATGGACAGCTGCAATAGCAGGGCCTGCCTCCAAGGGCTGGCCTCCTGCTCAGCCAGTCAGCCATAGTTGATGGACCTCCCTGTGAATTGTTGCAGCACTCAGCACTCTGTCAGTGACCGCAAACTGATGTTGTCTTTGTCCAACCTCTGAAATAGATGGGTGATTATGTTTCAGCAGCAACTGAGCACAGTGCAGTTAACTTATAGGTTCATTACTGTACCAGTAGATGGGCATGGCTCAGGTTGATGGCCCCGCTATTGCTCCGCTACTCCACTTGCCCTGCTGCTGTTGGGCTTTAAAAGCTACAGGTCTCCCAGTGCCTGTTTTTGTGTGCTGGCTTTCAACTGTCTGGCTGCCCAATTCTCTGCAATAGTCTCTAGCAGTCAGTCTAACTGAGCATTAGGCAAAGAGCTACTGCTGGAGACTGAGATCTAAAGTCTGCACTGAAGGCATTATAGGTTGTTCTGTCGTCTATGGGATCTACATGTGACAATGTGTGAATAGCCAGCCAGCTTGTCCACAAATCATCATCTATGGACCTGGGGCATTTGGGGGAATCCCCTGGAATGAATATAACAGCCTCTAGGATTAGCGAAGCCCACCATGGACCCACCCCAGCTCAGAATGGACCCAGGGGCTAGTAGACAACCCCCCACTGGCTGTGCCCTCATCTGATATTAACGGTCACGTGGCTATTCCTTACGGTCATGTGACCGGACCACCTAGCTACGGAGTAACCCATGTGATCAGGTCACATGATGGGTCATGTGGGCAGGTCATGTGTGTCACACTGGGGGTCATTTGTATTATTCACGGCTAAATCTGCCCATGATTACTTTAGTCGAGAGGTCAAACTATAATACTAAGACAGTGGATGACCAATATAGTTTTGGGTCGAAGTGTCTCATTGCATGCATTGTCATATTACCGCAATATTACTGTGTGTTACAACCCAATATTGAGCGTCCCACTATTACACGCATGTCTCTCTCTGAAGGCATTGTAGTGTCTGATGCTGGTGATACTACTGCGGCTACAGAGATGCTTTAAAGATGCCAATATGCCATGGTTGCTGAGGTTAGGACCAAATTGATGACTATTGCAAATGTTGACTTGATTTATTACTGGTGTTTACCGATGCTCTAATCATGTTAGTTTGGTAGATAATTAAACCGTACCACATCCTCTGCATGTTAGCAATGTCATGCTGCAGCATTTGGAGACGATGAATTGTTACGTCAAGAAGAACTTGCCATATTATGCAATGTATGATCCAATCAACCTTGATTTCGAGGCACAATTGATGCAATTGCAGATTGGGAATAATGAATATGTTGCTGTCATTGCGTGTCTGGCGTCATTAAGGCTGCTTGTAACGACTCTCACATCTTAATTGATTTTATAAGTTGCCCAAAACAGTCCCCGCTTGCCCATGCAATCGGGTATTTTCCTCCTATGTTTCAAAGTAAGCAAGCTTGTGGTATGACGTGTAAATATAGTCTCTGGGAGAAATGCCATTTTATATGCTTAAATAACTTTTCGTGGCTATCAATTATTAACTTTGATTTTAACATGGAATTAGCAAAGTCTCTCGGATGTCAGATAACTCGTACATATTTAGAATCGTTATGGTGGAATGGTACATTTTCTGACAGTCAAACCAGTCTCAATGTTCACTCCCTGTTAAGCCACCTCACCATAACGGCATTGGTTTACCTACCTCACAATTGAGACCATTCTTACATGCTTTGTGTAATGTTGTTGGTTGTCTTAAATTTTATTGTACTCCACCAATGGTGCACATGGTGGTTGTTTTCAAACGCGAGATGTGGATGTTGAGTACTTGTGCGTGTTTTGGTGGCATGGCATGCATTTTGCAGGATGGGTGGCTACGATAAGGCCCCAAGTATGCAGTGCAAATTGCCTTGTTGTCCAAACAGTTGAGTTGAACATCACTGCAGTAATAAGCTTTGCATTAGGAGAGATTGGTCGGTGCACAGAATAAGAGGAGCCACGCCTAAGTCATTTACTGGGAACCGAATGTTACTCAATGCATTTTATTCCGTTATGTTGGCTCTGACATTGCTCTGACCTTGGCCAAGCCCAGCAGCCTCATCTGAAAGCATCTCTCGTGCACGCAAGATGCACGCAACCTCCTGTATTTTTAAAACCTTTGATTAAACAGCAACAGAAGCAGCGATTGATCCACGACATTCGGAATCTGAACAACCGGGCCCGATTTAGTTGTCGAGTATTGCATGCCATGCACTGTGGGCCGTCGGTGGTGAGTTTTCCACTTGACTTATGAATTATATTGTATGAGAGAACTCGTAATATAATATGATTAAAGATACCATGGAAAAAGTGCACTTAAATTTAATGTTTATGAAATGCGAGGCATGTTCATTGGCAATGTTTCAATTTGCTCTGACTGAATGCCCCACACCCATGGCATATCAGTAAATAGAATAAATAGAACCTATTTACTTCCACTAGATGTGAATAAATAGTCACACGTACATTCCGTACACTTAAATGATCTATCATAATACTTTAAGGACATGTAATATACAGGCATATTTGCCAAGGGCTTTTATAAATCGGAGCCACACATTTTGTAGCTGGGGCTTTTCAATGTGGAGATGTATGGGAATTTCGCAGCTATTCAGGGCGAATTCATGCTTGAGTGAATTCATACCAAACATGAAAGTACAAGATCTTTGCAGCTGGTCACGGTTAGACTGCAGTTGTCAATGTGTACCATCCCTTAACATTGTGTTGCATGCAAGATAGGTCATCATAGACTCATTCAAATATGGCACTATGAATTATAGACCATATTTACCCCAAGGCCACATTGTATGTAATCCTTTAAGGCATGGGATTAAAAAAAAATCGGAATTGATCAAAACGGATCTCAAAATCTTTAATGGGTGACTTACTTTCCCATATTGGAGTTTTTTAATTTGATGGGAAAGGGCGCAGTAGTTACTCTCTAATTCAATCAACAAGGAAATATTATTTCGCTGTATTTCCAAATTGGTGGGAAAGTCGTTTTTGTATATTATGAGAAATGACAGTACGTCATGTAAATATCAGACGTCGTCTTTCAACGGTGATTATTATGGTTTAAATTCGACCACTCCCTGTAAATATTTAGAGACAGTCGAGCTAGTATTTCTGCTTTGGTTGTGTCAGTATTTCTACAAAGGTAGTGGTAACATGATTATGCATGAAAGTCTGTTATAATATTTGCTTGTGCGCTATCATGCACAGTGTCACTCTGCAAGCAAAATATTCCTGAAAGCTGTGAGGAAATGAGCTTGTTTTCACTCGTATAATGCCAGAATGATAAGTCTTATCATCTCTAGATGCGTTTCCAGGAATTGCCACCTGTCGAATGGAGCCATGCACTATGTTATTGGTTCAAAGGAAATTTTCTGGTTTCTAAGTTGTGCCTAGATTTGCATGTGACACGCCCTTTTGTGCTCTTCTTTCTCCGTTTATTTCTGCGATTCTTTGTGTGGATGTTCCTTTGCTTTTATTCTTTTCTCTCCTTTCTGTTTTGATCGACGTTTGAAATCAGGAAAAGGAAAACCTAAAGGTGCACTGCGTTGTCATTTGAGATGCGCATGAGGACTTACTATGTTGATCTTTGGTGGAAAAAGGACCTTTTAATATGGAATTCATATCCTCAGTATTATCCATACAAGAAATATTGGAATATTTGTTCCTTATGCTGAACAGGTCAGATTACACTGAGTCATTTATGTCATCAATAAAGCAAGGATCCCTAAGCAACAAAAGCCATTAAAGCCATTAGATTCAATAATTGCATTCCTACAAGCATACTCCAAGTACTGTACCTTTGTATAGTGTATATCTAGTTAAACACTCTTCCGTTAAGGTCCTATTGTTGCAATGAGCCTGGACTGACCACTGTCAACTCCAGTAATCTGCGGACTGTGTTATTTCCCAGGAGCGTCAAGTGCCCTTTGGAAATGACCCTCAAAGGTCTGCGAGTCTAAACGTCTAAGCTAAAGTGGCCATGGCAGCCAGACAAAGATATCAACCTTTGAAATGGGTCACCCGCTATGACACCTTCTATGACACCTGTTGTGATGGACTGTCATATGACATGTCACGGGATGCTACCCGCTGTCATGATTACAGGCGTCATGGTGTGTTGCAGCGCTGTGACAGGATTTGATTTGACACCGTGTTATTGCTCAAAAGACATTTTATAAAATCTCCAGTTTCTAAGAATTACTCGAATTGTCTGAAACTGTATGGAGCTTATCAAGAATATTTCCGGACGCTCCGGCTTGATATCCTGGATTCATGTCAAATGATCTGTGCAATTTCTGTATCGGCGTCTGCTGTAAATATGTACAGTGCAATATTTATGCTGCATCAGTGGTAATGCGATGACTTGAAAATGTGTCTAGGTCGTGATTATTAGCAGAAGTCTGACTCAGCTACAGTTGTATTTCAAAGTAGGAATAAACGACTCCAACCAGACCGCACACAACTGTTGGCTATAGCTGGCTGTAGAAAGCTGTAGCAAGTTAGTACTAGCTGTAGCGGGTGTCGAAGTCGTGCATGACATGCTCAGAGAAACCAGTGAATGCTAATTTGCTTGATTTGCCTTGGTGTAAGAAGCCATAGGATGCGGATGCTGTTTGCTATGTCTCTTAGCTGCTGCTGCTGAGGCTGCTGTGTGATGTCAGTCAGAAGATGCAGTGAAGGGGGCTGGGGTGGCCATCTTTCTTTGAGGCCAATATGGCCGCCACCCCGGGGACTTTTCCCCCGTCAGTGATATTGTCAGATGTTAACCCAAGGGAGCTGGGCCCTATTTAATAGAAGCAGTGATGTGGGCTGTGATGCTGATGGCTGCGGCAGTGCAACTGATGCGGAGGCTGCGGCTGCTGCTACAAGATGATGCTCTAGGGCCATGGCTACTCTGCCCCTGCCACCCTGCCCCCTGCCTCCACCCTAGTGCTTTATATCGCACATTCCATTATAAAAATCCTATCAACGCCTTAATACAATCCACGGGCTGACTGGACTCCCTGCAAATAGCACTCGCCTACTGGCCCCACTCCCAGCCAGCTAAAAAGCTATTTTCCACTTGTAATTGTGTTGCAGGTTGCTGCTATCCATCCAACGATGCTTATGATAGCCTTCATAGAGTGTAGTAAACGTCGCCGAGTGATGGATCTGCCTTCCCTTTGCTCCACATACGTTTTTCAGTATGAGTTTTAAAGACTATGAGGAAAATACGCCATCAGAATTACACCCACACTCCATATTTTGCTGCAGCGTTGAGCTATTCTACAACAGAAGAAACGATGAAATGGCGAAGTTTTCGGAGCAGCAGTTTTCAGAGCAACCTTGTTTTAGTGCATCAATTAGACACTTTGATTGCTTGGCCTCCCCTTGGGTGTCTGATCTGGCTGGGACAACGTGTCTTCAACTAGTCTTCACCCAGTCTTCACCACGAGTCTTGCATGAGATTTCTACAACCTTGGGATGACTGCAGAGGCAGAATTATGGGCCCTGTTCCCATGGCAATGGATGGTTCATTGATGCTGGTCTAATTGGTGCAATATTGATGTGGCCATATTGAGAAATTTGATATGAAGACTAGGTAGGTGCAAACTGAAAGTGTCTTGTGCCACATACATAGGGTAACTACAACCATCAGCATAGGGTTTTAGGGTTGTATTCATTGTGAACCTATGTTATGATTTGATAAGAAGGGTCGACATCCCTTGTGAAAATGCTGTAGGACTTGCATTCCCCTTGAGTCTAATGCTTGCTTTGATAATCTTCAATTGCGCTCATCATCACGAAGGTTAGTGGCCTGCTTAGCATCATGCTCTGCTGCAGGACCAAACAGCTGCAGTTGGTGCTGTAGGAGGGTTGGGCAGCTGCAGTCTTATCAGGCCAGATGCAGGACCTCAGTCTGTTCCCTACATGCCTCTGTAAATGTAGAAGCAGGTAGACCGAGGTCTTCTTGCAGGAGCCTAATGACATTTGTGTGTTACAACCTTGGCCTTAAGCATGCAAATACCAAATACACCCAGAGGAAGTGCGCCATACCCACATGGTCCTTGGCTAAATGTCAACCCTGAATAATATCTTGTTGGCCCTTTCGTCATAATACAATTAGGAGGTGATCTTTACTCTTTGCCTAAATCTCTGATGCACTGTTCTTAGTGTGTATGTAAACCTGTGTGTTCAGTCAAGAAATAAACTAGAAATTCTATGATGCGTATCTTATGTGCTTTACTCAGTAATGCTCACTGGGTAGTTAGATATATACAGCTATATACAATATTCCCATATATTACTGGGGGAAACCTTTTTTGCCTTGGTAATCTGTGGTTTTCTGAGGGGAAATCTGTAGGTTTAGCTGCAACCAAACCCCTGCTGCTTTGTATGCTAGGTAAGAGTGTATGGCTCTTCTAGTCCTTGGAGCTGTGTTGTCATTGAGCATTGCAGAGGATTGTCTGGGCTTTTCTACACTCTCATTTCTTGGCTGGGGTCTGCCACTCTCAGATTGACTATCTCTGCTTCCCAGGAAACACGGCACACACGGGTGAACCATTCAGTCCTGCCAGAAATAAGCAAAGCCACTTGCATCTGGTTATCTCAGTGCAGGCCCTTACTATCTGTTCAGGTGTACGATTTCCAACTTGTCTGTGGATTTGGGATCATATACACCTCTGACATTGGTGGCAAGTCTGTGTTATTTTGAGATTATTAGTTGATGTTGACAGTTGCTAATATCCCATTTAGTTAGGTCTTGTAATATGCAATATGCTTACTCAGTTTCAAAGATCAGCTAACCTAACAATTTTGACACGAGTTTGTTTGAGATACGGCTTTGCACTTAATCTCTGGCAAGACTGTGATTTGATATCCGAAGCACATTTTTATTGAAGTGCCTGGCTCTCCTAGAAAGTATTGGATGAGAAAGAGGATAAAAAGGAGGCAGGCAGAAGAGGGCTGCTGATGGTTAATATGACAAGAAAGCGTGAGAATGTGTTGGGAGCCATTGTCAGTCTCTATAGATGGGAAATCAATTCTGTCTTGAGATGGTTGCCCAGCATCTCTCTTGGATACCGTTGTCAAGCCAAAGCAGCAGCAGCAACCTGTTGTTAAGGAGGATGATCAATAGCAAATGATGGGGAGCAACATGCACTCGGTGTTTACGTTGCTGCACTGGAGGCCATGGAGACAGTTATTACCGAGTCCTGTGGTTCAGTTCACTGTCCTACTATCTGATGTTTTGCTGTTATGGATATTCTTGTGCATATTGTTTCATTATTTAGATATTCAATTGATCAGAGTTGTTAACAAGTGCTTGCCTATTGAATACAAGTGGTCCATGCATAATAAAATTATTGTGGATGTATATCAGGTGTTAACTGATTTTAAAAAGAAGAGATGCCACGTTTCTTAACTGCTCCTACAGTTCCCACAGTCCCCAGCCCTATTGCATGACTTTCTAAAGTAGTCCCCAGTAGTACAAACAGTCCCCTGCAGTCCATAGCAATACTTTTGTAGTTCCTGTCATTGCCTAATAGTCCGTTCCCAGCATTCCTTGGCAGTCCTTGCAGATGCTTAAGGATGGTGTATAGCATGGCGCTTCTGTAAAGCAGGCTTTTAACTCCAGAGTAAATTAGATGCTTATTTACATTAGGCTGGTGGCAACTGGAGACTGCATGATCAATCTTTTTTCTTAAAGGTGCTGCATTACTCAGCGTGCAGTCTCTTGTCTGAGCTATGTTTCCACTTAAAGCCCCGTTCCCACATAGCCGAGTTACTCGTAGTCAACTCGTAGTATTACGTAACACGCCTCTCGGGCCCAACTCTTACTAAACTCGGCGATTACTCCTCGCACTCGAGAGATGCTCGGCGAGTAACTCCTGAGTCTCGTAGCGAACTCGTGAGATTTGGAGCCGAGTTTGCCGAGTCTCCCGAGTATGCCGTGCTGCACGGCACACTCGGCGAATTATCCAGGAGTCCAAAAACTCGGCCATGACTCGCCGAGTTACTCCTCGAACTCGCCGAGTTACTCCTCGAACTCGCCGAGTTACTCCTCGAACTCGCCGAGTTACTCCTCGAACTCGGCGAGTTACTCGGCGCTATTTTCGCTCGTATTACACTCGGGGGGGATGTTCAGGAGTGCGGGGAGTAACTCGGCGAGTTGTAGGAGTAACTCACCGAGTTGTAGGAGTAACTCGCCGAGTAACTCGTCGAGTTCTACCTTTAGTACATGCATCATCAGCGTAGGGGGTCGTATATAATATAAAAGGCCGCTGCTCCTCTAATATCAGTCCGATTTTCGTCAAATAAAGATTGTATTGTAGTATAATTCATAGTGATTCCATACGTATTTTCGGATTTAAAAAAACCCGAATATTAAGCGAGATATTTGTCTGAGAAGGCAGTTGTCTTGCGGTGGCTGCTGCTCCATTTATATTAATCCGATTTTCGTCAAATCAGGACTGAATTGTAGTATAAATCATACTGATTCCATACGCGTTTTCGGATTGAAAATAGACCAAATATTAAGCGAGATATTCGTCTGAGAAGACAGCTAAGTTGGCGGAGGCAAACAGTGGTGCTCTCGCAGACGTCCGCGCCCGGACTGTATCAATGCAGGTAAGGCTGAGCGCTACTTTAAAAGGCTGCTGCTCCCCTAATATTAGTCCGATTTTCGTCAAATAAATATTGAATTATAGTCGAGTTCATACTTATTCCACACAGATTTTCAGATTGACAATAGACCAAATATTAAGCGAGATATTTGTCTGAGAAGGCAGGTAGTCTGGCGGCGGCATGGTGCTCTGTGTATGGCCCTGACATGAATGGTGTGGTCAATATTTTTGACCATTTTATATACATTGTTTGGATGAGCTTTATTGCAATTCATTTCTACTCATTCTGCCAACTGCCATGACTGTTATGTCAATTGCTATTAGCATTTTGAATGATACAAAGAATGGGTGTAGAGCATACAGCAAATTCAATACATGTGTCAATTGCCTAATTGCCTAAATTGGGGTTCTTTGACCTGTCATTTCATGGTTTGTTCAAAGATGACACAGTAATTGCTATTAGCATTTTGAATGATACAAAGAATTGGTGTAGAGCATACAGCAAATGCAATACATGTGTCAATTGCCTAATTGCCTAAATTGGGGTTCTTTGACCTGTCATTTCATGGTTTGTTCAAAGATGACACAGTAATATGACATTGTCTTGATTGTCATTCACAATTACAAAAATATGTAATTGCTTTCATTAATTAAAAGCAATATATTTAATTGTAATTACCAGGCAATGATTATATTTGTATAACTTTCTTATCTTTTTGTGTTAATTTGAATCTTATTGTGATATTATGATCAGTATAAATTTGTGTATATTTTGTAAAATTTAAATCTAATATTGATATTGTAATTAGTATTTGTGATTTGATCTGTGATTTTATTTGCTATATTTAATTTACTTATACTGGTGCTCCCTGAAGCGTCCGCGCCCAGACTGTATTAATGCAGAAAGCTGAGCGCTTCTTTAAAAAGCTACTGCTCCCTTAATATTAGTCCGATTTTCGTCAAATAAAGATTGTTTTGTAGTATAATTCATAGTGACTCCATAGGTTTTTTCGGATCGAAAATAGACCAAATATTAAGCGAGATATTCATCTGAGAATGCAGGTAGGCTGGCGTCGGCCTATCATTCGATGGGTGACTCGTCGCTGTCGTAGACACCTTGCTTCACCCGGCGAGTTACTCCTGGTACTCGGCGAGTTACTCCTGGTACTCGGCGAGTTACTCCTGGTACTCGGCGAGTCACTCCTGGTACTCGGCGAGTCGCTCGCTGAACCCGCCGAGTAACTCGGCGAGTAATTCGGCGAGTAACTCGGCGAGTCACTCCTGGTCATTTTTTCCGCAAAAATTCGTCGCCAACTCCTCGAATTTTGGGTGTTACGTAATTTTTGTTATTACTACGAGTTGACTACGAGTAACTCGGCTATGTGGGAACGGGGCTTAAGAGTTTGGCCCAAAGAATAGAAGAATGGGGGCTGTGAAATGTAGACTGCAATCTAGACCGGAGAGAGATATGCAAATGACATTCTACAGGAAAATATAATGTTGCGTTGCATTTGAACGCAATGGTGCGAAATATCTTGAATGACAGTAAAGAGAAATGTATCAAGATATCGCATTCATTGTGAGAGGCTTTCTCTTCCAAATATCTCTTGTACACCTTTCAGATTATGTTGTATGCTGTCAGTTGTGACGAATACGGTTTCCACGTGAACCACTTCATTGAGACCACCAGGCTGAGATGGTTTATTTCATTTTATGGAAAATGTATTCACGAAACTTCAGTTGAACAATTGTGGCTCATTATATTTATTGCCTTAAACTGTTAGCATATGTTTTCGCATCCAACTAACCTAGATACACATCGATACAGAGCACATTAAACGTGTTAGGTGATAAGGATGCTGGTTGCTAGGAGATGCAGAGCAGCATCTTGGGGCGCTGGTCCTTGCTGACCTGTCAGGCCATCTTGCCTTGGGCTCCACCGACCACTCCCAGCTGGGGCCAGCGCTCATATCTCACCTAGGACATGCATACAATATCTTGACCATCAATAATTCAGTGGTCATCCTTGGCATTTCCCATAGAATTAAAGGTTAGGCGGTGGTCAGTGGGTGGAAGGTGAAAGCTGACCACACCAATGATTTCTTTCTTTGCCCTAGGGGAAGATATGTGCTTAAGGAGTATGGACTGTGCATATTCTCTCAACCAGAGCCAAGACATCTGTGGCTGATATGAACGTGACAGTTTACATACTAATATACCTTCTTGATATCACTCCACATATACTGAATCTGTGCGAGGTGATAAACAGATTTGCCCATGTGCTAGTGCTATGATTTGTTTGCATTATAAACGTATAAATAATGGCTGTCAATCCAGCAATAACATTGGTGTTGAGAGTGGTGTGCAGTTGTCAGAGGCAATATGCTGCATCTGTTGAATTGTTTACAGGGGTTGCTGGAAAGTGTCCATTGTGCAGTGCAGATGGTCCGAGGAGCCCCAGGGGCAGTCAAGACGAAGTCCAGAGCAGCAGGAAACCTGTGGATGATAATCTAGTGATAGGTTTAATCTGGCAAGAGTGGGTGTTAGGGCGCTTATTGTCATTGATGTAGTGTCCGTAGCCCAGCGGATTGCGTGTAATCAGCTTAACTGGCTCAGTGTGGATGGAGAGCAGCCACACCCATGGCCAGCAGCAGCAGAAGCAGCAGCAGCAGTAACAGAAGCTGGTCCTTACAGGTCAGCATCATCTGATGTGCCTTCTGCTTCTGTGGCTGCTGCTGCTGCTGTTGGCATCACGTCAGCATTGTTTAACGTCCTGAACATATCCTCATAATAGAGATGGATACAAGGGAAATGTTTCATCACTTAACTAGATTAAGCTCGATTGTCCTGTGTGGCCCTGGGTGGCCCTGGGTGGCCCCAGTCCCTTGTTGTGGGATTATATTTTCACATTAGCGTGTTGGGTCTGTCCCATTGCATTTTGCCAATCCGTTTCTGTTTTTCACATTCCTGTGTCCAATACAATTTAACAGGAAAGCATTCTTTGACACACATGAACCACGAGCGTGTGCTTTTGTGTCTCGTTCGGTGTCATCTCATGCCATTCTGTTTAATTCCGTGCCATCCTGACATACGAATTACAATGGGAGGGTATCATCAACAATAGCTATTCCAATCATGCCACCATTCATAGCTTAGCCATGAGGGGCAGGCCCTTTGCTGGGCTTTTGCTTAATGCTACATTAATAGGATCATGGATCATGGAGAGCGATTAGTGCATAGCTGCAGCGGGGAGGCTGGGCTTTTGATGGGCAGCCTGTGTCAAGCCCAGAGTATGGAATGCTGCTCCAGACACTCCGCTTGCTAAATGATTCCCCAAGCATCCAAGACAAGATGCTGAGCATCTCAACAACGCTGATGAGACAGGCTGGGTCAATGTTTCATGGCTGCGTGTCATCATCTTTGCCTTCCTCCTATCTCTCATCTTATCAGTCTTCCAGCACATGCTCCTGCCTCTTATGTGCCTTGATCTTTTAAATTCACTATCATCCGCTGTTGCATGGATGTAGTATGACTGGGATACGTGTATTTCAATGGGTGTTTTTGTATCCCTTCATGGGGATCTGGCTATATATTTCCTGTGTCAAGTTTGGTGCAGTATTGGATGTCACACAGTAAGTAGAAGTCAATATTGCAGGTTTGTTGAATTTCTTGATTTGATGGCATTGGGTAATTGTTAAACTCCAATTAATTAATGAAAGGCATTAATATGGAGGTCGTTGAGCTAACTGCACCAGATACAATGTATACTAATAGTCTGTTGTGTTTGACGTACACTGTAGATGTACCGTTGGAAGACTGTCAAAACTAGGGGGATATTTTCTCAACATCATGAGCTGCTTTATTTCTCCAAGGCCTGGCCCTTGGACTGGCTATTGGCTAAACATGACATGAGCTTATTAGAGGACTTCCCAGCGGATCGTTCAGCCCTCCAAATGTTTAAATAATGGATGAATTTCCTTGCTCTGTAGTTCAGCCCAGCCTAATTAAGGCACCTCTCACAATGCGCCTGTCTGTCAAGCAGCTATATTTGTCGATGTTCTTTATTTTCTTCCTACGAGAGCCTGCGATGGGCTGTAATGAGCAGTTCCCTACAAGGAACGCTGACTTTAACGTTGTTGTCATTAGGAGAATTGGGTTTTCTACGCATGTTTGGGTGGAACTAGAAGGTGTCTGATATGAATGCTGATGCATGGCCGGATGTCTTTCTCAATGAGCCTTGTTTGCGCCCAGCTATGCATTAATTTGCCTCATGCATTGATACCCTTTCTTACTGTTCTGCCTCTTCTTTTGCTTTTATCTCCGCTACCCTAGCACTAACCCACTTACCGGTCACCTCCCAGCCATGCTGATTACCCGGCCACCCCATCACAGCTGATGATGGCCTGCTTCTGCAACCACAGCATGGACATCTGCTGGGAGTACACTCACATACCACTTAAAGACTGGAAGCATGTCACCAACTTAACTGCCCTTCGTATAGGTTGTCCTAATGCTGAACTGAGTCCTGTACATGTAGAGCTTACTTGAAAGCCATGTACTTGAAAACCAGCAAAATACAGTTATGGTTGTGAGAAACATCGTAACATTAGAGAATATCAGGATGTTTTTGAAAAGAATTGAGAAGCATAGCAATGAATGAAAGGCAGAGTCACCGTTCTCTAGTTTACAAAGGTTTCCCAAAGATCAATCCTGTACTGAAACAACTGCAGCTCAATTGCAGCCCCCTGGTGGCAGCTGTTTGATGCATGAGGACATAGGTGGCGTTTTAGTTGCAACCCTTTTGGCTCCCCACTCTGTCTGCTGCCATCCTGTTGCTCCTCTTTCTAAAGCCAACTGAAGAATGCTGTTGCTGAAGCCTGTTGCTTGTAGCTTCATGGGATGGTGTATGTCAGGGTTCTATTCTGACTCCAGCCATCAGAGCTTGACAGTAGCCACCAAAACAATGAAACTGCGCTCCTATCAATCTTGTTGTTTTGCCTTTGAGCTGTTCACCTAGTTTATTAATAGCTGCCTTTGAAGGTCGGAGCCATGGGCTTTTCATCAGCGAGGTGCATATTTCACAGTCAACATGAAGCTAATGTTTTAGGAGTATTGGTTGCAGTTGATTTGATTGGCTTTTGACCTAGCCTTGCCACTAATCAATGATTATGGATGGCACTGGTGAAGCTGAATGCTTTAGGCAGACTGAAGAGTCGGTGGACAGACTTTGGCAATTGGCTGGCTGAGCAGAAGCTGGGCTGGGGCTGGAAATCATATTTTGTTCAGGTTGGAAGAGTGAGGTCGTGGCTGGGAATGCCAAACAGCCTGGCATTGGCATGGTACGCCGGACAGCGAAATGCGATTAGCCCCAGAATTATAGCCCCCTCCCCATCCCCCGGGCTGCTGCTGCGGCTGCAGAGAGCATCTTGCTCATCCTTACGTCTTGTGATGGAGCATCTCCGCCAAGTGATGTGCACTGCATCATGAGCAGGCAGCCCAACAAGTGGTCAGCTCATGGTCACTCTTTGGTCACTCAAGTGGTTCTATAGCTTCTCACGGAACTGCATGTTGATTGAAGCTGGAATCGTCTTTATCGTTTATTGTATAATGGGTCCCTTCTGTTTATTGGGTATAATTGATGTAACTGATAGTGTAAGCTTTGTTCATGATCACTATTAAATCTCTAATACCTATAGTTGATACTATAACAGCAACGAAGCAATTTTACATCAAAGCACGTTCGAATGATCCTAAGTATTTATGATAAGTTTTGCTGCATTACAGTTTATTCCTTGTGGCTAGGCAGAGTACAGGGCATAAAACATGGCCTGGTCGTCCTTGCATTACCCCCGCGTTCCTTGCCTTACCCTTAACCTCCCTGGAGTGGGGCAGTGCGGACCACACGAAACCTACATCGTGTGCAATCAGTCTGGGGCCTTATCATTGTGGCACCGGCCTCCTCAGATCATTGGAGATTCTGTGTGGCAGAGCTGGTCTTTTCCTTTGCTTCAAAGTGATCATAGGTGTAGGTTGCAGTCTTTAATTTCTCATGGGTATCCTGTTGCTTAAGCAGCAGCAGTAGCAGCAGTAGCAGCAGCCAAAAAGATGGAGTGGACTGAAGGAGGAGAGAAGATTACTCATGTCCACTCCACATCAGTAGGCGGATTAGACACACAGCAAGGGTCAGCCCATGTGAGCAGGTTATGATTTATGGATGGCCAGTCTGGTCCATGAGATGGATTGAACAGGACTGCTGAAATATTGCCTCTTACCTCCTGCCTTGTATGGTCAGCACGACACAACTCCACATGTGCCCAGTGTCCACTTACTGTCCTTTTAGCTTTTTTCTTGCTCAGCCTAAAGCATTGTCAGTCCAGTGTCAGTTTTGTAGTTGTCCTGGGTCAGTTCCGTCAGTGCTGCGTCATTCCGTTGACCAATGTGCCAAACACAATGAGAATCTAACAACACCCGTCTTGCACCAGTTGAATGTGTCTAGAGTTTCTGTCGATTGTGTATCTTTCGTGGGCTGAACCTGGTTTCAAATTCGGTGGTTCAGTTCAAAGCATGGTAGTGAGTAAACCTTCGGGGAGCACTTGGGCCATCTTCGCCCACAACATTGCTGCAGCCCTTTCAATTATTCAGCCATCCCATGGTGGTGCTTGACCTTACTGAGTAATACTGACCCATGGTCAAGGTCACCATCCAACCAGGCAATTACTAGTAGTCTTAGAATGATAGAATGGTGTTTGAGTCTGCTTGCCTTGAGAGTACTGGTATTGCTAAGATGCAGGATTGTTGCAGGGCTCTTTGAGATAGCAATGTTTGGGAGACTCCAGGGACCATGCAGATGGGATGGCCTGACAGTGCTCAACTGTTGCATGCGACTGACTGGCACGGAGCTCTAGGGACAGAGATAAATGGTCAAGCGACTGACCTTCGTCCGGGGAGAAGTGGACGCTTGAGGTCATCACGACCTAGTCACTCATCACCCTAGAGTAACATTCATCACCCAGCAGCAGCATTAGCAGCAGCAGCAGCAGCAGCAGCAGTAGTAGAAGCAGCTGCCACAAAGTACAGTCATCATGCTCTTTGTACATTAGTACAGTCATTGTTTATTGATAGTCAGCAAAACTCTTGTCTCCATGGCAGTACACATCTCTGGTAAGCACACAGAACAGCATCTTTTACACAATATCTCAGCCTCTCTTGTTTCAAAGGTATGGGGGCGACAGCATCACACACAAACTGGATTGTAGCAAATCTCATTGTGCTACGAGATAGCAGTTTTATACTGAGACAAAAGGGAGATGCTGAGCTTAGTGCTGAGCTGCTTTGTGCATCTGAGATGATGTCTCACTCTCTCTGACCTTGGCGTCAAGTCTCTTTGGCAGCCTTTGTACAATGAGTGCACAAAAGGTAAGATGTCATACACTGGCTTCCCCTTGGTAACAAAGAAGTGGGAGTATGAAGCGTATAAATTAAGTACTGTCTTCTGGCTCGAGTTTTGGCGAAGGAAATAAAGATTTCTACCTTGGTATTGAATAGCCTCCAAGATGGCGGAGTAAAGGTCATCTCGCATTGAGGCCAAATGGTTCTTGTATTGAACGGCCAGATGACCTCTTTATGTCGTGTTCATTCAATAGGTGCCCCTTTGCCAGATTGACAAATGACTGGTACAAATTGCAGCTGAGCAAGACACACGATGGGACCTTGGTGTAAATGAAGTCCTGCCTTCTAGCTTGATTGATGCCAAGGGCAGGCGCTGCAGTTGAAGCCCTGCAGCCACATCCTGCAGATGACGATGATGGGTGTGTTCATAGCAGCAGCAGCAGCAGTCAGGGGGAGCAGAGAAGAGGGAGGATTTAAGGCAGGCATTATTCGTTGCATCTGTTTGATGGAGGATGTCACAAAGTCATCCCTGGTGCCCTCGAAGTCCTCGCTCTCAACCTGCTGCCATTTTTCATGGGTGCTTCAAATTGATGCTTGCTTGCTCCATGCGAGGCTCTGATTGTGGTGCTTCTGCTGCTGCTGCTTCTGCTACTGCTGCTGCTGGGAAAGGCCTGTGTGCCCAAATGACGGATGTGTACACCTCTCTGGCTGCTGTAATTGTGACCTGTGAGATGCTGAATCAATGGCCCTCCGCAGCCCAACCTCCCAGGCTGCTTGACAGGACCCTGCCCTTTACCCCTTCCCTGTAACACTTCTTTCTAAATGCAGGACGCTGGCTGCACTCTCCACATAATGACTACTGAATCTGCTCATGTGATAACTGCTCTGAGAATACTCGCATATTGCTCACTCGAGACATTCAGTTCTACTATAGGCTCAGATTGTAGGCCTGAACATATCAAAGTGAGTGAAGAAACTCAAAATCTGAAGTAAGCTTCTTTGAGATATGGTTTACTTACGTGAGACAAAACATGTGCTATTTATTTTTTCATGTGTTGAATTGCAGGCAAATTGTGATTAAGATAATATCCTAACCCCAATGATTTGCTCAAAGTGCCTCTACTAAGTGCTTCCTTATTGTCGAGAAATAACCTGGTAAGGGTTTTTTGAGAGGTGTTTTGAGGAGGGGTGGATTGGTGGTGCAGGGGTACACGAATCTGTCCAAGTCACAGTTTACCCTGAAGTCTTCCATGCGTGTGTTATCCATTGCATTTTGGTGACACAAGATCTGGTTAAGTACACAAACTTGACAGCTAAAAAATGCCTCTTGTGTGTCTCAGGGCATTTATAGAAGCTGCCCTTTGCCCCTTTATTTCATCAGATTCTTTATGGAAAGATAGAAGATTCCAGCAATTTGTCGTGCCACTTATCTCCTTCTTTATATGTACACTTTTTCTTTGGGCAACCTGCTCTTAAGAAATAATTTGTTTTCTTGACAATAGGTGCCTACATGGGTTTGCTTTGTGTTTTTTTATAGGTAGCTTTTACTTTTGAAGCAGGATTTTCGTTAAGCTCACTTACGTATGTGTACATGTTCTTGTGAAATGTTGAGAATTATGCTGTTTACATAAAATATTATCTCTTGAATAACGGCTTATAAAAGCTGATTTGTAATACACTAAAATGTTGCATTATTTGTGCATTGTAAGGCATTTGCTACCTGTTCTTACTGCAATAGAAAGCACTGCATGCACAGCACGAAAAGAAGACACTTGGTCAAGGGACAAAACTAGACTGGGTTTATTTCATTCTCCCAGTGTTCCTGGTTGCCCTAATCCGCACAAACAGGGCTGTCACTGCTTTTGCTACCATTGATGAATAGCTGCTGCTGATGCTGCAGCAGCAGCTGATGTGGCTGCCGGGTGATGTATTGACTTTCCAAATGTGTTTTTAAGTGTTTTAAGTTTGATGCTGGTTTGAGTAGTTAAGGCGAAGAAATGGAGACAGATTTGCTAAGACTAAACAAGATTTATATCCCCTCTGACAAATTGCTCCCCTCTAAGGAAGTCTGCTTATTCTTCTTACAGATCCACCTTGATTTGGGAAATGAACTTTCTGCAAACCCTAATCGCAAATCTTGAGGGATTGTTAATCACTTAAGTCTTATTGTGCAGAGTTTTAAAGGGGTTATGTCTGTTTGGCTTGAATGTTGACACAAAACATATGTGTAATCTTGTATGAAGTTATGCTCCTGCATCACTAATTTGAGTGATGACTTGAAGCAGCCATCTCTTCTTGACGACAATATTCTGCTCAGCATCTCGACGGGGCCAATATTTAAAATGCTATAAGAGTGACAACTGATGGATAGAGTGGGCCATCCTTCTGCTGGCATGCAGTTATCACTCTTTTTGAGGGCAGGGATGAGGCCAAGAGGTGTTGAGTGCTTGTTGGGCTGCTGATGGGTCGACAGATGATGCACCTAGTCCTGCCTGATGGACACCAACTGCAGCAGCAGCAGCAGTATTCCCAGCTCCACTCCCTGATAATGTGAACTTAACCATGCACAATTGTGAATATTTGCAAACATTATGTTGCTCGTGTTGATGTTTAAATATCTCACACGATCCAGGAATTGAAACGTTTTCAAAAACGTGACTCATGCCTCGATTTGTTTTGCTACTTCCAGAAAACTTAGTAAATTTCATACTTTTTGGACACAAATTCATAGGAATTATTCATTGGGTTAGTGAGTTTTACTCTGTGCATTCATAAACAGAACAACCTACATAGTCCGTAATAAAACTGTTTACACAAGTATTAAAATATTAATAGTGAATTTTTCAAGCACATGTGCAGAGAATATGTATCCGCAGTCGTTGCCAACAACAGTTACAAATGTCCTCATGCATTCCTTCACCCAACTGATGCAGACGGCTGAACAGGTTGATATGACATCGACCTGCAGCTGCAGCCTGCATCTGTTTGCATCTGCAGGATCCAGAAGCTGGTGGGCATCTTTGCATCTGTTTACCAACATAAAGCAGACCTTGCAGATCTTGCAGATGTTGCAGCAGTTGGTCTGTAACAGGTGATGCAGGATGGCACCAGACCAAGATGGCACCATCAGCAGCCGAAAAGCATAGTGGGACGCCTGGTTGGTCACGTGATAAATGAGGTGGTGCCCAACGCCCCCATTCGGGTGCACAAGACATTAAAGAACAAGGTTGATTGCAAAAAGATGTTACGATTGTGGTCTGGAGTGTGAACATGGCTTTTGACATTAAATTATTGCCATTGACCTTCTTAGTTGGTTTTACAGGGACCTTCAACAATGCAACAAAGTTTGAAATATTGTCCAGTTCCGGCTGTTTCTGTTATTTCCAAGTTTCGTCATAATTTTTGACTGTATGGCCTTAGATATGTTTGTGCGAAAAGTCTGCACAACTTGGAAAATCATTAAATTTCATTAGCCGCGTGGAGTCATCTTTTTAAAAACATTTTGGCTGCTGTATTGAGTCGTATTGACAGTTGAAATGGCTTTAAAAAAAAGATATTTTGCTCATTAAAACTTGAAGGACTGCATAAACGGAATTATTGACATGGCAAACGGAATCCTATGTCTATTGCAAACGTCTCCTGTAAACAGAAAGAGAAGGTTATATTTGACCTTCCGTGAGTTAATTGGTCTCACCGTCTCAGTGCTGCTAGAGAGATACTATTGAGATTTGTGTAACATTAGAGCTTTTGCCTTTATATAATGTCTTCCTCATACTTGAATAGTCTTGTCACTGAGCAGCCCTGAATTCAACCAGACATAAGTCTTTCTTCTCTTCTTGTACCTAATTTTGCTTTTCAGACATAGAAGATCATAACTAACCTGTTCAATAAATACAACTTTCTCAGATAAATAACCGATATCAATTCAATGATAAGATGAAATATACATTAAAATGCACTAAAAATACTGCTGCTAGGATGCACTTTGCTTCAGTCAAGCACAGTGAAGGGTGGG
The DNA here is from genome assembly GCA_932294295.1 of Alitta virens. Lineage (NCBI taxonomy): Eukaryota > Metazoa > Annelida > Polychaeta > Phyllodocida > Nereididae > Alitta > Alitta virens. The sequence goes on along the minus strand of OW028573.1, from coordinate 23,606,895 downwards.
AACATTTGCAACCAATATAATTGCCGTATTCTGCCGTAGCCACCTGGTGGAAATATCAAGAAATTCGTGAAAATCCGCTATTAGATACTACATGTAGCTGTGAGTGAATTGGATGGCAAGTGTCCATGCCACTGAAAATTTGTACGGAATATCACATATTTATGTAGGTAATTAGTTCCTCAAAGGTCAGCTCACATGGTCGGACAATAATTGAAAGGTTAAGCGCTAGATTGGTGTTATAGCAGATGAGGATGAATGGAAGATTGATATCCTCACATCTGTATTTCTCTAGTTTAAATTCCATACTTAACTTGATGCACTAACTGACAAGATTACTTTGCCAGTGTTGCATACTGATGATGCATTCTTGCTCCAGATTGTGTACACCCCATCAATAACTGTCATTCCTTATCAATAATGTAATTAGTCAAGAAGGGACAGAGTGTTTAACCCTGGGCCTAATAAGCATATTCAATCACCCTAAGGATAATGAATACTTTATTAAATGCTTGTGAAAGGTGAAGTAAATTACATGAGGCACCAGGCTGTTGGCACTCCCAGATGAGTTTTAGGAAAGTGTCTAATATAGCATCATACTTTCAAAAAATAGCACCTTTAGTGAGTGACAATTCAAGAAGACTGCACTAATTTCAATCATGTAAAAAGATGCTTGAGGGTCTAATTAGAGTGGCAAAAATCTTAAAGATGGAAAAATAAGAATTGATGTAATTATCCCAAAGCATTCTTGGGCTTAGTTTTTGGCACTCGACAAAAAAAGATCAATGGTGAATACAAGAATTCTGATTTGTTTCGATGGACATCCGATCACAAAAGGCTCCAAATACTTGGAATGATTGCCCACTTCCACGTGAAATCTTTGAGAAATCAATTAATTCTTAATTTATTTTGTAATTCATGGTGATCCGTGTTTTCATGAAAGATTTAATTAGGCTGAATCATTATTTCAATAAATCTTGGTGCCAAGTGTAAACAATATCCAGCTTCCTTCATTGGAGCTTTTTGCCACATTGCCACAAATTACATTAAGCCTTTGATGGACAGGCCTCATGCAATTGCAGCAGCCCTGTACATGTTCCCAAAATGCCAATTGCCCCTCCCTTGGGCTCTTAATCTAGTAATCTAGTCCTCGGTGTCTCTGTTGCGAATCAACACTCGTCTCTGCTGTTGCAAATTAATTCGGTCTGATTTCAACACTGGGCATTGCCACTGTCTCGTTGAGAGTGAATTTTCAGTCCATAACATTCATGCGTGTATTGGTCATACAAGTAGACATCTGACAGTCTAAGCAATTGTATCTCGCCTCCCCAATAGCTTTGCAGTCCCACATGCTTCAGGGCAGATCATGCGAAATGGCCATGTTTACAGCATCTCAAAGGGGAGGCATGGAAGCAGGGCTGCAGGGGGTTTGAGGGGGCACCACCCCTGATTGATGCTATGTGTGAGGTATGCCCCCTGCACTGCCGTCCAAGACTGCCCAGGGGCCATTTTAGATGACACGTGGTGTCCCGTGCAGGAAATGACAGTCCACCCAAGCCCTTTGTGAAGGATCAATAAGGCCAGCTTGACCACCCAGTGCAGCTTGACCACCCATTGCTGACCGCTGTCCACCCTTGCACCCCCTCGATTGGCCATTGATGAGAAATTACCAGACTCTGCTGAGACATGCTTGCCAGGGAAATGACAGCGGTGAGGAATTTCCTTTCCCTGAACGACCAGCAGCCTGTTGATTGCTGTTGCCTCCCCTTGTCTTGCGGGGATAGCCACTGTCCACTCTTAGTGGTCAGCCATTGCAAGGTCCATAGCACTGGCCTAAGTGTGTTGAATCACAATAATTCAGTTTCAAATCACTTGGATGAGCAAATGATACAAGGTAACAGAATCAAATACTTTGCTATTCCCCCAGTGCCCATCTGTACACTGAACGTAACACACTGGCTTGTTTTATAGCTGCTTGTCTACTGTTGGCCTCTGAAGTATTGAGGGTGTACACAATGAAGATGAGAGGCAACAGTGGGACTTGAGAGGCTCTTGTCTGACCAGCCTCTCATCAGAATGACCATCAGGCTGACCATGTCCGTCCTTCATAACAAGAGCACATGTCCAGCAGTCTCCTTAATGACCCTGGTGCACTCGATGGTCACTTGGCTCTAATAAGTAACTCTTTGAAACCATTTCCTTTTTACTCTGCAGCGACACTGTTTACAGGGTTTCTTTGATGGCACACGGTTTAATGTTCTTATGACCCTTGAGTGACCATCTTTTCCTGCCGCCTTTTTTTGCAACATCACGAGCGGATGATTCGTGTAGTTTGTCACAAGATGTTTGTGTGGAGCATCTTGCAGTCACATCTTCAGTCACAAGGAGGAGGAGAGGTGCATTTGTCTTGCTGCCTGTCCTGTCAGGAGGATGTGGGATGGTGCTGCTGCTGCTTCTCACTGACAGGTCGTTTGTCACATCACTAGCCTTTCTTTCTTGTCTATACTTCCCCTTGATCCTAGGATCCTGGATTCCTATGCAGAAGGGGTTCTACTGGAGTGCCTTGTATTACTCCAGTCCAGTCTTCAACATCTAAACAACTATGGCTAGATGTAACCTTTTGTACCAGTATTACTGTACATTGTATGTTAACGACTTTGAGAATATCACAAAGATTTCATACGAAACTTGGCATGGCTTTGTCGTTGTTTCATAGAGATTACTTCTCATTTAAAGTGATCCTTCCCTCCTTACCCGTCCTTGGCCTTATCGAATATCTCTCAATATGGCTGAGAGGTCGTGTATTATCTCAGTGCAATGTCTTAAACTAGTCTTACCGCAGCAGCAGCAGCATTGTAGTAGGAGTGGATGTTGTTATCAGATTGTGTTGTACACGTATTAGAGAAATGTCTATTTTGCCTGCCACAATAGCAACCTAATGGGCCTAGTTATGCGAAGTGAACACCGAAGCTTCCATTGGAGGATTACGCAGGGGGACATTGATCCTAAATGTAGAAACACTGCTTCCTCAGGCTGATTAATTGCACGAATAATGGCGCACAGGAATAGACAGTAACATGAGTATATCATGCACACAGGTAGTCAGCTCTGCTCCCTGCAGATTCCCTGTGGTTTCATGTGTTAACAACACCATTTGTAGTCTTTTTACATGATTGTAAATGTAAAACCTTATGAAATAGCAGTAGCTTGGTCTTACACAATATCCAGCTAGTGTGATGGTTATGGGTTCGAATCTCTATTGATTTCTATTTTGGATGTTCACATGAAACTTTAAGATTTAAACAAGCTGGGTTTCAGACTAGTTGCAAATTATAATACAATATAATCAAGGGATGCCATCTTCAGGTTTCCATAGGTTTCTATTGGATTGTAGGAACTGGTGTGACTGCAGTTGTTTAATCTTCGCAATGAAGACTCACTGAGGCCTTGTTATCCAGGAACTGGCCCTGAACTTTAGCAATAATCCCCGCCAAGGCCTCTTTCTGTCTTTAGTGCTTTCTTACTCTCTTCCTTTCATGCTTGCCCGCCATACTGGCATTCCTCAAGACTTTCATTATGCATTATTTAAAGTCTCGTTGACTAGCACTGCCAACTACTGACTCCCATTAATGTCATTACAAGAAGTGATGGTTGAGTTTACAAGCATGTGCTGCCATAGCTTGCCAATGGCAAAGCTTTTGCTTCGGGCTCTGCTTTAATATCTATCAAATTGACTTGACTATCTCTTAAGAAGCCAAAGTGGTATCCTTGTGATGGGTGATGAACTAATGAAGTATGCTGTGTTGAGCCTTTGAAGATGAAATTTACTGGTGATTAGTCGAGATTTAAGCAAAGGTTGCCTAACAAGGCCTTGATGGGAGTAATCCAAAGATTAGTAAATTCTGTGTGGAAGGGTTAAGATGATTTTTGGTGGTATTAAGCTGTAATTTAGCATAACTGAAGCACCATGGCGTCCTCCAAACTCAGAGGCTGTGGTGAAGAGAATTGCAAGGGGATGGGGAGGGATGCAGGATTGATGCGGCTGGGGGACAGAATCTCAGGTTCCCTTGGTGACAGTCGCCAAGGACCAATGGCTCATCTGCTGCAGGTCGTCAAGGATGTGCAGCAGCAGCAGCAGTAGCAGCAGCAGTAGCAGCAGCAGCAGCAGCAGCAGCCTGAGACAAATGTGACTGGCTAGTCCTTTGAATCCCTGGAGGAAGGCGCCTCTTCAAAAGAGACCACAAAACAGCCCATTAGATGCAGACTGGGACTTGTGGGTGTTAGGCAAGCATGTGCCACCCTGCCTGGCTGGCTGCAGGTCTCCAATGGTCTCCCCTGGTTCTCCAGCTATATCAACTAATGGTCCAATCTGTCTGAAGGACTTCCATTCCCTTTTATGTCATGGTTGCACCTCGTCTTCTCAGTGGAAGTACATGTGTCCAAGGTTTTGTTTCGCCTCGAGACATTCATTTACCTGGTTGTCACACTAATGACGCAACTTGTATAAAACTTAGAGAATTTATCCCATGTGACCTTGGATGACCTCTGACCCGGTCATAGAACAATCAAGGGTTAAGGGGAGTCTTAAGGAGAGGGTAATGCATGATTTATGCAAGTGACTGCAGGAAGGTGCAGGACAGGAAGCTGTGAGGTCCTGCAGTCCAGAGCAGGTGCCTATGTGTCAGGGCTGAGGGCTGCAGATTTACAAGTCCTGATTTAGAAGGTCACTTCAAACTGACCAGTCATGCTGGGTGGACATGAGTGGCACCTGCTTGTGCGGATCCACCTGCTGACCATTACAATGGGCTGGACAGTGGTCAGTCTGCCATCAAACCGCACATAATGCGGGCACAAGGCACATCACTCTTGAGGCAGTGTCCATTAGCAATTGTGCATACACAACAACAACACTAACCTCACATAATAGTGACAAACATGTTGCACACTGTGCAGTTGAACCCTGATATAACGAAGTGTTTTGGTGAACACGAGTATACTGTATATGTCCTATTGGTTTCTGATACACTGCATGTCATTAAGTTCCTATATCACGTACAGAGAAACCATTTACTGAGCCTTGTGGTCAGTTAATGTCTACACGTTTGTTTAGTTGGTTGCTTATGTTAGCGGGTTGACTTCACATAATGTTATGGTGATCCGGTTCACCTAGTCTACAGTGAGTCTATAGTGGTCTAAGCAGCTTCTCCCTTCATAAATTCATAGAATGATAATGGGCTATTAGAGGAGATTGGGGGATCTGCGTCTTAGGGCATTAGGTGCATTGCTATGAGGATGATGAGGAGGCAGAGGGATGATGGGGAAGATGGGGAAGATGCAGATGACACACAACATGCAAACTGTGTTGAAGGCCAGCAGACATCGCACACAAATAGGTCATGGCTTTTGAATCAGTGGAAGAATGTGTAATTCCCTTGTCATTTAAACATATATGAAAGGTCATGGTGAGATAATATACATCAGAACAAAGATTTGTGACATCACAAAAAAAAAACCCAAAAAAAAAAAAAATGCATTAAGGAAGGTGTTTAGTCAAAGGGGCTTTGTGTGTGTGTCAGATTGTACACTCAATTTGTAAGAGGATAGCTGTTATAACAATAGACTATCTTTATGTACCTCTGAACCTGTACATTATCTCACCAAGGCTCTTGGTCGAGATATTGCTGAATAAACTAGATCCAGACCCTGTGCATTCATTGGGATGCAGAGTGCCACTCACAGAAGTGAGGATATTGAGATGGAAAATGGGAAAAGAGATGATTAGAGCTTAATGGTTGTCTCTCTGAAGGGCAGGTCCATAGCCTCAGGTGGACCACTATAAGAACAATCTGACTGACATTAGGGAGGGTTTATTTAGGTGGGAGCAAATGGCTATAGGTCAGTGCAAGGCTCGGGGGCAACGGCCGAAACACTATTGTCCTTCATAGCCATATACAATGTCACCATAACGTCATAGTGATGTTAATAGCATGTCCATGTAGTTATAATGGTTAATATAAAAGGTTCTGTTTATTGATCAATGAATTTGACAGGTAGACGTGAGATCTGATCACTCTAATGAGTCAGTGCCAAGAAGCTGCTGGAATATGAGATGGTTGATGCGGGCCTGCAGCTTCCTTTTTACTGCAGCATCCTGCAGAGCTCTGTCAATAGTTGCAGATGCATTGGTGTCAGCCTTTCCTTGGCAGCTGCTGGATCTTTTGGGCTCTGTTAACTCTGCACATCTGTGTCACCTGCTTTCAGGGATGAGCCCTGGGGCGCTTTGGCTCATTGAATGACGAATTGACTCCTGACTTTAGAACAGCTCCTACAGAAGCCACCTCCTGTGTTGCTTACTCAGTCAGTGCAAATGTGATCCGAAATCATAAGCCACGTTGGATTTAACGAAGTGGAATGAACTAACCCAACTTAGTCATCTGTCTAGCACTATGTCCACCGACACGTGCATTAGATGAAGTTGGCAACAGCTTCTCTGCCCTTGGGATGCTGCCAGCGTGCACCTTTGCTTGATCCGTCCTGCTGCTGATGCTGTGCTGATGCTGTGCTGATGCGGTGCTGATGCGGTGCTGATGATGCTCACAATATTATATGCTCTGAAATAATCGTTATGGATTTTAAAACTTCAACTGAAATAAGCCAAGTACGAGAGCTCTATGACAATTGCAGCAAATGGATAATTATGTTGTAAAATCGATTACGAAATGTTCAGTACCATCCCCAATGACATTACACTAACTTCATCCAAGTATTCTAGACATTTTGTTATTATTTCCCAACACTAGCTTATACCGATTACACCTGAATGACACTTGATTGACTCAGCAATGCCAGAAAAATAAAAGAGTTAACTTATTGTGAACACATGTTTTCATATTAGGCCTGTATGAATGTAATGCATCAGATATTGATATTTTTTCCATTTGTTTTACAGGTTCGGACGTTGTTTGTCAGTGGCCTACCTATGGATGCCAAACCAAGAGAATTATACTTATTATTTAGGGCATATAAGGTAAGCTCCCTTTCTGAATATTTCTGCACAATTTCCATGCATTAAAAATCACTTTCAAAGCTGGTGTTTTTAATCCTTTTTTAAAAACAATCCTTGAAGGATTTCTCCAGTCTTGGCCCAGACCAAGATTATGCAATCCATTACTGATTCATTTTCATTCAGGATTATACCCCCCTTCCCCTTTTTTAAAGGACAAAACTTTAAATCATTCTAAGTTTGTGTGGGATTTCTTCAATGTAAACATGCAAATATGGAAACTAATTTTCATTAAAATCATGTACCAGAAGGCTAAAGATAGATTTATTCTAAATTTGGCTTGACAGCAGGGACCTGGTTCCAACTGCTCTTTATTCGTCTTGAAGGAAATCGTCAAATGTGACAATAAACTTTCCAATTGACACTATTAGTTTTAGTATCATGCAACAAAAAGCTTTTCTCAGCGGAGTTGTTCACGCTGTAATTGTAAATTCATCCATTCCTGCAGGTAAATGTATTCCTGGAAACACCGAATCAATATTTGTGTCCCAACACTGAAGCCACACCCAGTTCGTGGAAAAACTCTGCCAGGTCTACTGTTTGAAGTTGCTTAACTTCTCCTATGAGATATTCATGACTTTTTAATTTTTTACCAGAGCATAAGTTTTTTTATTTCACGCTTGCTCGGCTAATATCAATATGCAAAAAAGTTCACTGTCCTCAAATTTATTCGGTGCAAATCGAAATCTGCAGTCTAGCTTCTTGTTAAGAAAAACGTTGATCTAAATCTAACATCCAATGCAAAGTATACGAATCTGGACATTTAGTAGCAAACATGTTGATTCGGTTAAACATATGTTAAAAGATCAAAGTAAACATTTCACCTGTGAGGTGGGGGGTTGTCGTCTGCTATTCCAGGTGTCGCTGATTTATTTTCTAGCAGCACTAACATGTGCTGCCACCTCGTGTTTAATGCAAAATTATTTTTGTTTTCGAGGTTGCATGCTGAAATGTGCTATCAAACAATGCATGGCATTAAACAGTAGTTGTACATGTTTATGTAATTTCTATTCCACATTGCGTCGCAGGGGTACGAGAGTTCCCTGTTAAAAATCATGGGCAAGCAAGCCAATAAAGCTGGTGTAAGTAGGGAGGTAGGATATGTGTGGCACTGTGATCACTGCACGAAATTTGCTGCTACTCTCTGCTCACTATTTACAGGGATATGAAGGATCACTATTGAAAGTCACTGGTAAAAACGGCAAAAGCACTTCAGTAAGTATTGTCACTGCACCAAAGATAATATTGACCTGCTCTTGTTTTTTGGGAGGTAAGAAATGCAAGTTGCTTACATGCTGCAGCTATACTTACTGCAAGGAGACAGAATTTGTACTGAGTCTCATCTTCCTAAAGCAAGCCAGCTATCTGCCGTAGGCGTGCGAAGGAGTGTGGCTTGCTTCAGGAAGATGACAAGACTTCTCTTTTTAAAAACAGAAACTGAAATAATTATTATTATAATTTTTTTTAACAAAATTTAGAGGGGAAAACTAAAAACAAGAGCATGGTCAAACCACTAATTTTATTAACCCTTGTTTAACCGCCTTTGATTTTTACTGAAATTTAGCCATTAATTGTTTGAACTGGTAATGGAGAAGTTATTTTTAATTTTATATATTTTATTGATGTTTAAAACTCGAAGCATGCAGCAGGGTTATTTATTGGCATGAACATTGTCAGGGTCATGGTGTGGAATGTGCTTTGGTCATGGCTTGAACGAACCAAAATTTTGACTTATTGAATTTTTACCTTAATTCGGTTAAATATGTTACCATACTGATTGTGTAATTTTATTTGTCATATTGAATTTTAAATCTCTAATTGTAATTCTGCCCTCTCTGAAAGTTTGACCTGTCAAATAAGACCAATCACGGGGCCCACTGGCCTTTTTGCCAAAGTGACCTCATTAGTTGGGTCATCAATAATTTAAAAAGAGATGATACTGTCATAATATTTAGCCTTAATTGACTTATTTAAATGAATTGGCCTCATTTTGAAAACCCCTTGCATTTATATTTTGGTTCGTTCATGTAACTTATTGCCTCAGCACATCCAGAAAAGCATGTTGAATATTTTTTATAAATTTCTGTACTTTTGCTTGGATACTTCTCCGTTCAATTTGACATTAACAATATTTTTGAGTCTGATCTAACGGCATAACAACGTTGACATAACATTACTTACAAACATCACGATTTGATCACATCACGGTCACACTTTTGGGCAGACTACATTAACAACTTGCAGCGCAGCTTCCTTGTTACATCAATTTCCATTCGCCTCAAGAATAAAGCCTTCAATTCCGCCCAAAGCCAGAGGTTTCCAAAGCGCATCTTGTGGTTTGGAGGTATTTGAGTTTATGAATGCCAAACAAATTTTGCATGTCCTTTTAGTTTATCATTATTTTTTTAGAGTTTATACTTCAATTCATAGTAGGACGTTCCTACCAGGTTTGGTTCCCATATAGTAAAGTTTCAGATTTTTTTTTCTTGATGACTTGAAATAGCAACATGGTTTGGGAGGGGGTGGGAATGTTATGCCCCAAACTTACTACAAGAATCAATAAGGGTTCACAAAGATGGGACAAAGCCTTTCATGAACTTACGTTCAGCATACACTGTCAATCCTTTGCCCCAGCCATTTAAACTAAAACTGGGATAAACTCTGAAATAGTTAATTGAACAAAATTCATCACTCTCACAGAACCAGCATGGTGTCATCATTTTATTTCGAAGGTTACGGGGGATTTTAATTTTTTGCATCTTGAGGGCATCTTGAATTCCAATGCAGAGAGGCAGCTGCTCAGTTTGAATGTGGATTAATATTTCACCAAAATGTGTGGTTTGTCATCACAAATAACAGAAATTTCCTTCAACATAATTCAGTTATCAATGAGGACGTAAATTACAGCTAATTCCTCAAGTATGTTAAGTCTGCTGCATATAAAACTTCATACATGAACTAAAGCATGGATGCTTATTTACATAACCTACTCATACATAAACAATAAACAAGTTGCATCATAATACATCATATATAAACGCATTGTACTAACCTTCATATATGTACACTGCAGACAAATCTCAGATTCAAAGCTGAATTGCCGGTAAGTCCAAAAATAACGTTCAAATACAACAATTTCCCAACATTGGCATGGTCATTATGTTCATTCAACTACATTTTGCTAACCTTGGCTTTAACATGTCTAATGTGAACGGTGCTGCATGTTTCAACTTTTAAGCTATATTTAAAAAGTAGTGTAAGGTTTGCTAATGATAAGCGATAATGTTTTTGATATCAATATTTAATCTTTAATTGCATAAATTTTCAGCCTGTAGGATTTGTGACGTTTAGTAGCCGATGCTCAGCCGAATCTGCCAAGCAGGATTTACAGGTAGGTGGCGCCCTCTCAGTGCGCTAATTAGTGGCGACATCTGTAGTAATTGAAAATTTAGAAATCGTTCCATGTGTAAAGTTGAACTTCAATATAAACCATGCGAAAACCAATATGATTTTTTTTTAATTATTTGTCAATTTTCCTAGCGAATTCCTGGTAGCAATATATAGAATTAATTAAGTGGCTGTTTAAATAAATAGAAATTGTAAAAGGTAATGTTGTCGTTTCAGGGAGTTAGATTTGATCCGGACCTTCCCCAGACCCTCCGGTTAGAATTCGCCAAGAGCAATACAAAAGTGACGAAGCCTAAGCAACAGAGTCCCCAACCAGCCGCCACACACCCCACCCTGGTGCACCCCATCACTGGACGTAAGTCTCCACCTTGCATTACTCCTACAGCTATTAATTGTATCCACAGCACGTTGTTGCTGAACTCTATAGCCATCTAGTGGTTTTCCTCAACACAATCCAGCATGCTCCAACTTACAAAAGTAATTCTGAGTCACTGCCTTTGGCGGATTTCTGGCTGAACTCAATATCAAACACAACATATGACATAATGTAGCTTGTCTATGTTTTGGAAGGTTCGATTGATTTACACCAAGCCAGGAATTAGCAAAATGCACAACTCCCAATTGAATCTAAGTTCGAGTGCCACCTACTGGTGACTGAAGTTCATGCATAGTTACCTCACGATTTGAAATTCCATACACCGTTTGGCTTAACTTTGCTCACCATAGCATCTGTCAGTGGTTTGGATATTTCGTAGAGAAATGTTCCCCATCCAGTGATTTAAAACTTTGCGCCAATCTGCCACACGCTTTGGTGTTGGCAGCTGCTGCCACCTTCTGTAAACTGTCTTAAATACCATATACGTCAGCTGGCGCTGCTGTGCAAAAATTGTTTTCATGTGGAACTTTGTGGCCTGGAACTCCTAAATCAATATTAAAAATAAATGTTATTCGATTTATTTTCTATTGTCTTTCTCTTCAATCGTCCAATTTATTTGGCTTCATAGAATTTCAGCATGTTCATTTTCTCTGTATGTAGGGGAATAATTCTTGTCTTCTCTCTGTATTAATGATCGATGTTTGTTTTCGCTCCCTTGTCTTAACTTAGCGGGGAGCCCGAACAACTGGAACTACTTTGGCCAGTCTCCTGGACTACCAGGTAACACAAAGTTCCTTACCTTCAGTGTAAATAGTTTTGTGTCTGTGCAACCCAATGCTTACTATCCTCACTCATTAACTGTCCCTTCTCAGCATGGTTTCCCTTGTTTTTCTGGCATCTTGTTGTCTTTGAATTTGCATGATTCTTGCATGGTGGTTTGTAGAATGGTAGACACAGTTTTGCAAACAAAATTTACAGTTGAGATGATTTTTACAGGCTCTCCTTTATCCATTGTAGATAATTAATCCTTAAGATATCGTCTTTCAATAAGACTGAATGGCCTGGAATGTAGTATCAAAATAGCATCAAAAATAAAATTAAGAATTGCAATGAAATAATTGAATATGCATGATGGGATTTTTTTTTAATGGTCTTGTACAACCAAATGCTCCAACTATGTAGCTACATGTATATAGTTCTAGGAATGTAAATATTCAGACTAAGATAACATTTTCAAGAATCTGAAAGAAACTTCATAATGTGACGCACCTTTTGGCTCTGATTGGCTCATATGCAAAATGGACGAGTCTCATTGGCTCGTGAATAGCCAATTAATGTCCTGCTTTGACTGAACTTATATTAAAAATAAAATGTAGTGGTTGGAGCTGGTTTTACTGAGACTAAAAAGAAGGTCTATTCATTGTAGTCATTGTAGTTGATGTATAATATGCTAAAATTCTGATATTTTAGTCACAAGATATTGTAATGCATGATCAAAAATCATCATAGTCAATAAAATATTAGTTGTTGTTTTTAAATATATTTATTACGATTTTTTTGTTGATTTTGTGTGCATGTTTGTCAATGTACAGAAAAACAAATGTTGTTGTAACCGATTAATTCAACCTACATAGGTTTGATTTTTATGGCGCCCAAATGGCTTCATGTCCCCCAGCTTGATTCGAGAAATCCACAACTAGTCCGTTCTGATGTCTTTTGCAGTAGAAGTAAGCAAAGATCCATAATAATTCTTTTTAAAAAAACTAGAAAAATATTAAATACAATGCATAATGAAAGTGCAGATAATGATGAATTTGATTGTTTACGATTCCCGAAAAAAATTACCTTAACACGAAGAATGGTAACCCCAACCCTAGCCCTAACCCTAATTACCCTAAAAGAAGCATTTGGGTGTCCATGCTGTCTCTTACACTGTACTCGGCGCTGTGTCTCACTCTGCTAGTGGTGTTCATTGGTGTGTGTTTTCTGTGCATTTCATTTGCAGAAGAATTAGGTGCTGCCTTTTTCCCAGGTGTTGCTGAAACATGGGCCACGCATCCTTTGGCTGCCTACGCTGAGCTGAGTCCTGCCACGGCACTTCACCACCACCCAACGTTGATTCAACATCCAGCCCTTGCACAGGTACCGGTAGGTATTTATTAATTTGAAAACTTCACCAGACTCATTGCCCTACCCTCTGGCCCCGTCATCTCTCCGTCATTGCCTTCAATTCTTTGAAGTCACGGTTATTTTCATTCCTTCTGTTCTCACTTCATTACTTCCTCGCATTCCATTCATAGTTTATTTTGCTTCGTTAAGTAAATTTTCATTTTTAAGAAGTTGAGATTCACTTCATAAGAAGTTGAGATTCACTTCGTGAAACTTGCAAGACAGCATGTAGGGTTGATTTCTCCATTCTTTGAGTAGATAAAAGTTCATCCGACAACTTTGTTGATATGAACAGAATATACCTCCCAGTGTTACCTTAAAACTATTAAATTCTGAAATACTTAGGCAGTATTTTAAGCCCCTCGCTCTGCACTAATGAATATAAATTCATTATTTACTGGTTCCAAAACAATTTGTGGTTATTGCACATGTACCTTACATTGCGGTTGATGAAATATAAGTTCTACAAACAAACATTCACTCAACCTGTCACTCAAGCATGACTTTAGTTAGGAATTGTTTTGTAATTTTTCTCGTTTTAAACTGCTTTCCAAATCGAAAAACCTAGTGTTCTAAAATAATTGTCACTTTGAATATTCCATTATGTGGCAGTAGATAATGTAAACTAAAATTTGATTAAAATTACCGTACAGAGAGCTGGTACTTACGGATTGACGCGGCAGTTTTGAAATCAGGTATGTATTTGCTAGGATGTCTTGCCAACCCTTTGATAGTCTGTATATATATATATATGGTTACGCTATTTTCCACTACCACGGGTGAACTACATTTTTTTTTTTGCACTAGTCGAGGAGGTTAAGCACACAGCAAAACCCTCAGCTCTGAGCTGGATGACCCGATTGCTCATGTTGTTCTGTAGATGGTGTTCAACGGGTCCATACAGTCCTCCCCTGCTATTGTGCACAGCCTTCCGTCCCCACTACGACTAATAGGCGCCTCACTGCACCACTCTAGTGCGCTCTGTGTATGTAGGAAGCTCCAAAATGTTCAGAAAATCTGTAAGACCATTTGGTTGGGAAAAATACTGGTGGAGTGACACAGGGTAAATAGATATTGTTAACTTCCAAGATAAGTCTTTTCAAGGAACCACCCTTGTTTTGTCTGAAATTTTGTAACTCCATTCACCTTGTCAACCACCACCACCGCCACTGAAAGCAAATGTTGGTTACATAATTTTTGATCTGAGGGCTGTTTGTGACTGAAATGATACCCAAATTGACAATAAGAAACAAAACTTAAACGTCAGGCATGGAGGTCATTCCAACTTCAACGCCCGAAATTTCACTGCGGATGACACCTGCTCCATGCTAGAATAATCCTGTATTTGTGAAGCCTTTTTTTTTTTTTGGTCTTGCAACTCCCTCATGCATTTCACCCCAAGAGATTGCTGATTGCACATGAGAAGGGGAGTGTGCACAGTCGACACTTGTACAGCTGTAGATGTTTGGAGCTCTCTGTAGGCCTTTTGCCGCTGTGTAAATTGTTGCTGTTTTTCTTTGACAGGAATTTCAAACCCTGTATGGGTGAGCAGCGTCAATTAAAGCCGACGCCTAGGTTGCTGCGGTGGCCAGGGATGCAGGGGACCGACCAGGTGTGTTGCAGGGTGCCCCCTTTCCACCTGCATATTTGATCCGCCCTATTACATTGTACTAATACTCAATCCAATTAGTGAAGCACCCACCTGCATTGAGACGACTTGCATGGTGTTTTCTTTTTTTACCATACAAACTGCACAGAGTTTCATATCATATTCGCAAAGTCATTTGCAACAGCAGCAGTCATGAATTTGTTTACTGTTTGCCACATTTTACACAATGATTTTCTGAAACAAAACATGAATGGCTTGCATCATCCAAGGGTGGTAGATTTTGCTGCCATGGTAATTGGGGGTCACAGAGGTCAAGATGTCACTTGATTAATTGAGGCTTTCTCTTCCTACACACACAGTGCACACTTCCGGCCAAAGTATCGTTGGCCAATTCTTTCTCTTTTGACTTTGCCTATTTCAGTCCCTGTTGCAGTGTAGTTGATTAACCTTTGATTGTTAATTATCGTAGGTGTACATCTAGTCAGTTTAACTTCTGTCTAAAATGCTCGGGCATTAGCCGCTCTAACATAGTCTAGTACATTTACACTCATCAAACCATTGACTGGAATCCTGCATTGCTTTCAACAAACTATATCTGCTGACTCAGCTTGTCAAAATCCCAAAATAACAACAAATAACTGAAACATTTTTTCCATAAAAAGCTTATGCGCGTTTTAGTATCAATGTGGAGCACATTAATATCTTTATGAAATCCGTTTGTAGTGCTATAGATTTATTTTCCTTGCATGCTTTTCATAGAGATACTTCAATAATCACTTCAATGGTCAAAATGACAGCATCTGTAATGTATCCTGCATTACATGTATACATTCCAAATGTATACAAGTACATGATGTATCTTTATAATCTACATATGATATCATTCTATATGTTTGGACGTGTTGTTGTACCAGTAAAATATGTACATTCGTATGTAAGCAGTTTTGATAATCATAATATATTATGTGCAATGTCTGTGCCCCGAGTAATGTTGATGTCATAAAGTAACTTTAAGTTCTGTAATTTTTGGTCTGTTTCTTGTATTTCGAAAATGACACCTTTCAAATTTCGCACTTAAGCATCAAGTAACAATTATGCTGCCATCTGGTGTTTAGTTAAGGCACTGCAGCTCTGTAACTCTCTCACAACCTGCTTGTTGCCAAATCATTTTTGAACAATCAATATTTATCATACATGCCTTTCTGGCTAACCAATCATTGCTTTTACAAAAGAACATGGGATTTGTGGTAAAGCTTTTTGGAAATTGACGACTGACTGTCCTTTAGCCTATTTGGTCACACTGCAAAAAACACTCTTCTGGTGCACATTTCATTTGGAAGTTTGAGACTGGAGACAGTTTGTCAAGTTACTTCTGGTCTTGTTGGTATTGTCCTGGCATGGCTTCAAGCAGGTGTGTGATGGGGCAGATGGAGTGGCCAGTGGCTGAAGATGCAGTTGCTGCTGCTGCTGCTACTTTTACTGCTGCGGCCGCTAGCACTGAAGGCCTATCTTGCATTTGTTGTTTATTTCTAGATTCATCATCCACTTGCCATTGCCCATCATGCTACGATCGCGCCCTGCACAGCATCTATGCCTCTTCACTCCCATTTTGCTGCCAGCCCCATGCTTGCTAGTCCCATCAGCAGCACGACCTCCTGCGGCACTCAAGTGACAGCTGCCTATGGAATTAAGACCCCTTGCTCTACACTGTTTGTGGCCAACCTGGGACCCTTCTGCACAGAACAGGAGCTCAAAGATATCTTCAGCAGGTAGGCACTCTCAATCTACACCAGGAATAACCATAAACATGGTAAACAGTAACTTGACAAACAGCAAGTTCTGCTCAAACAAAAAGCCCCCACGAAGGTGTCAGGTAGGCCACATTCATATGAAATATTACTTTATATTTGACATTTGATATATCGTTGAATATCATGTCAATTATGTCCTTGATGTAAAATAAGTCAGCACTGGCATGGAATGCCAACATTAAGTCGATCAGACAACCAGACCGGGCAAGCATTTGCAGGTAAGTCGTGAAGCAGACATTTCGAAGTTTAGCCATCAGAAGATCTCGATAACTAAAAGAGCTGGTTTTATTCCTGGGTGTGCTCAGTGGTCCTACTAACGCCCTGTTGCCCTACCCTTTCTCTGGAATAGATTGGCAAACATTGAACCCCATCAAAGGTCACCCTGCCTGTATTTTGGATGCGCACAGCACTTGACACATTCAGGACCATCCTTTTTTTTCTTATTCTAATTCTGTAACAACCAACTCTGCACTCATTGGATGCCTTTGGTTAAGCTACATGAAAGGTGGTTACACAGCATCACCTTGTTTGACACTGGCACACTTTAAGCCAAGTAGAGTGTAATGTAAGTTCCACCAGTGCTCACAATTGGAAATTAAAAAACACAAGCACTTTCACTTAGTGCTACCTAAATACAAGTGACAAATTTTAAAGGGAAATGGTGACTGTAATGTGGTTTACATTCTGGTCAGCAAATAGTCATAAGAATGCCTAAACTAAAAGGTACATGTGCAATATTTTGATATGACATGTCCATTTTACCGAAACCTAAATGTGATGGATCGATATTGTTCTTTTTCAGTTTCCTTGGCTTTAGCCGTATAAGAATGCATAACAAAGGTGAATCACCAGTTGCCTTTGTAGAGTTCCAGGTAAACACCGTTTATGCCAAAATTGTTTTGATATTTTCATATTAGAAGTTACTGCAACTTGCCAATTTATTATCATACGCAGATAATTTAATGATCTTTTAAAATGTATTTTTCAGGATGTTCGCTTTGCCACGGAGGCTATGAACCGCTTACAAGGCTGCATCCTTCTCTCATCTGAACGAGGAGGCATCCGCATCGAGTACGCCAGAAATAAGATGGGAGAGGTAAGTACTTCGGTTGTTTGAATTACATGATATTCTCATTTGAGAAATGTAACGCAGTTGACTAACCCCCCAACAGCCTCTCTTGCTTCAGAGTCGTGGGAAGGATGAGAATGGTGGATTATCAACTCACTCCCCCGTCAGCCTCACCGCGTTTCAGTGACCCCCGTGGCAGCTTGAACTTCCCGCCAGTCAGAGTGCAGAGGAATGTGGCATCTTACGTCACCTGCCCCTCAGTGCTGGATAGTGTCGCCATCTGGTGGGATTTTCCTTAACCCTCCCACCCTGAACTCCCCACCTACTACTAGAACTGTCAGCATGCTGCCGTGCAAGGCCATTTTGTGCAAGCTATTGTTTATTAATTATTCTAAAGAATTTGTGATTATTCAATTGACATGTACTCTTAATTATTATGATGATGGTATTGTTGATGATGTCTTAATTATTGTAGTCTAGCAAGACTTAGGTGATATTATTATTGTATCTTGTATAGAGAGGTTTTGTTGTTGAATTTTTAAGTTATAGTCCAATGTTGTAGTCAGCTCTATCTTAGTCCCAATCATGTAAACCTGTGGTTTGTGATTTTTCTTAAAGTCTGTCTATACATACTCTATTATGTAATTGTAAAGCTACCTTTGCAAAGGGGACAACTTTGTTATTCTTGTGCATACCTGGACAGGCAACCGGTTCCGTCCAAACTTATCAATACTGACACATATCTCTTTTTGAACTGAACTTTATAAGCAGTTTGTTGCTTGGCTGCAAAAATAGTGTCGGTAACGTAATCATGAACTAGATTATGTAATTATTCAGATTTTGTAGTAGTATGCAGATTGAACTGGGGTAATTGTAGAGAGCTGGGAAATATGTATATTATTATCATTTGACACTTGTTCCATTGTTTTCAAATAGGATGGAGACCAAAAATTGCTGTCTAGTAACTCTTGTTACATTCAATTGTGAATACGACTGTAATACCTGCTTTGTTATTGAATGTCTCATCTGCGACATTATGCAGCCTTTGTACTACTTATTACTAATTGCCATTTATTTAGTGTTTTGTAAGCTTGATACCTGTTCCAAAACAAAGAAACTGCAGGGTATACATGTGAACCAACGACGGGGCAGCAGCAGGTACGACCTAGCCAGTCTGCGGGTGACCTTCACCTTTGACCTTGACGATCTGTTCAAGGTCATTCGAGTGACCTTGGCACATTTGGGCCACCAGTGGACCAAGGTCAAGGTCATCAAAAGGCAGGCGATCGCCCTTCTGACTAACTTGACCCTCACCTACTTGACAACTCGGTCAAATGACCGGTCACCTGATCTACACGTGGCGTCACCTGGTGACTGCCTCATACGCCCCCTGGCGGGGTTGCAACATTCCACAGTAGCTAGGATGGAATTAGACTGCCTATCAGGTTTAACCATAGAGAATGACTATGATACTATGTACAGTGTTTAGGTAATATGCAATCTGTAGGTATAACCCTTTGATTGGGGAACTTGCAATAAGCTTTGACATGAAACGCAATTTGACATTGACATGATCCTCTGCAAGTGTGTCGAGGTTGTGTACTCTGTATTAACTCGTTTCAGTTATAAACAATGTCATTCTGTCTTTAATATCTTTGTAACATTTATCTCTATCATTTCGCCGAAGACTATGCAGTATTGTCCAGTGTATTTCAGAATATGTATTATGTGAAAGTCATGTTAAAATAATGTGATCGAGTTCTGCAATTTTCAGTTCCATTTGTTGTTTTCTTTGGCAGTTCGAGGCCACCGTTTTGAAACTAATCACTGGCTCCATTGTACATGCTTTGGTCTCATGGTTAGATATGTGCAGGGACAATAACTTACGGTTTGACAATCTGTGTTAATTTAATGATTATTATTATTATTATATCGTCTTGTGGATTGTGTCAAATATTATCGTTGATGATAGTATGGATATTGTCAGGGGTTCATTAAGTGGGTAGATTAACGCTAGTGACCCTTTAACAGTGAACTATTGCAAAGGAGATTAATTGATATATTTCAATGTGTATTTATGTTATGTCTAGATACAAAATGCTCATGTTATGGTTTGGCTTTTTATGTATATATGGTGTGTTATATATTATATATAGTGCTAGATACCAAGGATGTGCAAGAGTGTTATGGTGACATGCCGAATTTTGGCGGGCAATTTTCTCTGGTGTTTCAAGCTCCCAGTGTCTTCAACTTCCCTTCTCGCCCTGTTTTTTGTAATGGCTCTTCTCATTTCTGATAATGATTCTGATAACGATTCTGATAATTGTTCTGATAATGATAATGCCTTACACTTCTCCGCAGTTCCCTGTTCATTCCAGAGTCCAGAGTTGGAGCTGGATTATTCCCTGTCTCCCCATCAGGATGTGATAAAAGGAGAGGGTGGTTCCATCTTTCTCCAAGATCTCAGTGAAATCCATCCGCTATGGATGATGATGCTTCTCACTGGGGAGATGATTTCTTGTGCATTCCACTCTTTTATTTTTGATTTTTTTTGTAATTTATATAATAATCAGCTGTTAGTAATTCAATACTATAGATGCAAATCTCTTCAATTTCAAATTCCTTCTGGCATATGTTAAATGTAATTCACACACACACACAGCAAAGTGCTAGCGACCTCTGGTGGACTTCTTGTCAATTATGCTTGGATTTAGTTTACCAAACACTTACGCCCTCTAGCGGATGGTTTCCTAGTCAATGTCCACCAGGGGCGCTGCAGTCTTGGACCAACCGAAGGAGCACCCTCACTTGTTTGTAGGTGCACTTGTTATGAAATTTTGCATGGTTATGTGTACCAGTCATAAACTAAAAAAAAAAAAGTTGAATATGGTATGCAAATTGCAAGCACCCATGTGATAATTAGCCTGTCTGCCATGTCAAACTGTGCATCAGCCTAGGGTGAATTCTAAAGAATTTTTGAAGAATTCAAAGGAAATTGTTGGATGTTTTCAAACAGCATGTCTCAAGCGGTTCATACTAATTGTACAGAGGGTGACAATTCGAAGCATTTAGTCATGAGTGAAGGTGAATTGGGGCCTTAGAATGTTTTAGGTTCCTTGATTTTGTGTGCTGAGTATCAAAGTCCCAGGGGCAAAAGGCGCTGTTAGAGTAGCTTACATATCTTTAACAATTCATGTAAACATATCTACCTTGATGCCTTTAGGCCTGTGATCTGTTCATCTACCAGCTATCTCATCTATGGTTCCGTTTCTTTGCTCGTAAGGGGTGCATTGACCTCGATCAATGACATCGGTCAATGCACTATCTCAAAGCAAATGTATACATATGTAGGGTAGCCATAGTTTTTATATATAGTGACTTTTCTGATTCTCGTCTTGTCCAAGCCTCCATTGTAGTCGTGAGTGAACTGAATGTTTTTTCTTGAGGTGTCTTTTTCAACATTTAAAACAACGAATGAGTGTAATTTTTGACTGACTTGATGCTACTAGGTGACTTCAACGCAATAATGGTCTGACAGCGGTCGCATGGGGCGCCACTGTCACTCCTCATTGTTTTGATTGTTCTAGAACTTTTTAAACCTATTGTTTCTCAAGGATCCAATTCTAGATTCAGGAGATATCGAATTCTACAGGCAAGTGGATGTAATGACAATATTAATGCAAAGTTTGCGGCTGCAAATGAGTGAATTCTATTTATATCCAAGAGATTCAATGTTTCAATGATAGTGGGGGATTTTGTAGTCAGCCCTACTGACCACAAGTTACTTGGCACACACAATCTTGAGAACGGATTTCCATCAATGTTAGTTTCTTGTGCATGGCAGAGGCAATAATAAGACGGAACTCGAATTTTTCTTGCCATAAGGTCATGGACGTTGACGTATGATATCAATTTAATATCATGTAATTACAATGTATAGTAGTTATTGAAGAGTATATATCCTTCTTGTTTGTGCAATTGATACTTTGTATGTTGCTCAAAGTGCCGGTATTTCCTTATAGACTGACTTCAGCTTTTTTCTTCATGTAATAACTTGACATGCAAGCATGTCTTTCATGATCCATGTATTTAAGAAGTTTATGAAGCCAATTGTTTGTAGCCCTTGCACAATTTTTGTGCTTAGATCTCTTCATCGGGATGATGCACTTTCGAACATGCCGCCCCAAACAATCACTTGTTTTGGAACGCCACCTATCGATAATGTCGATTAAATATGTTATAGTGACACCTACCGATACAATCTTGAATCATTAGTGAGATAAATTGTGTTGATCAAATCAAACATGGGTTTCATTCAAATGAAGTCAGTCTATTTGCATACCCCAAGGGTGACTAGTGGATTTTAAAGGATATAGCTGGAAAATAGCAAATATTTTTATCTGGAATTTATTGTTCTTTATACTTTAATAAAAGTGTAAAAACTATTTAAGTTGTTTATTGTCATTCATACTTGAATGAACTAATTACTGTGAATTTTGTTGTATATTATAATTTAATGGTTGGTTCCTTTATATTATTTATCTAAAGTTTTGTACAAGGTTATAAAATACGTAAATAAATCGATGCAGCTATTCCAACAATTCCTTTGATTTTGTTTGTTACATCTTTAAAAACTATGACCAATTGTTTAAAAACAAAGCTATGGCGCAGTCAGGAGCCTATCATCACTGGCGAACACAGATTTGTTGAAGCTTCTGTCGATGAACTAAAGTGCTACAATTGTAGAGACAGGCTTGTCATACAACGAAGCCACTGCAAATATTAAGATGTATAGATTTAGAATGAACGGTAAATGCATTTAATTTACTAAATTGTTATCACTGATCATTCGCCTCATTACCTTGGCACCTACCTTTCCTGTCCTGATCAGCCCTATCCGGTTGCCTAACAACTTCTTAGTTTCTCAATGACTCGTGCAGGTCATTCAAAAATACTCCAGCTGACATATTGCTTACAAGTGTATTTTTAAATTTCACACCAGATGTAAAAGGTTAAATAAGATAGTATAAATAAAACCCATATTAACAATTATGACTGAAAAGCGTGAGTCAACAAATGGATTAGTACGAAAGTACAAACTCTGGCATCCAGCGCTTAATATAATTATCATGGAATGTAAGGCACCGTAAAGAATCCGTAATTCCATTGCTCTTGAAATGTACATTTAATTTTTTGAAATAATAAATACAGTTGGATTATGACCATATGACAGAAGCTTGTCTTGTGAAGTATTCCTGACAACCTTGCCATTGAAACAGTAGTGTGAGACAAGAATCTTGCTAGCTCTTGCTTGTATTTCCCAGACAGAAGTAAAAGTTAAATGAAAGTTCTTTGTACTTCTACAAGTAGACTCAGACACAGAAGGTATCTTGATAGCAGTTAATAGCTGAGTAGGTGAGTAGGGCAGAACTTAATGTGACATCCGCCAATGAAAGAGGAAATACAGTCTATGTACAGCATGGTTGGAGAACACGTACAAAATATGCAATCTTCCATAAATATGATTTGAAACTTTCATGTAGACCTGGATATTGAAACCCGACTGAGGCTTTAGTCGCTTAATTGTAGAAAAAAAAACAATTTGACAAAATCCGGCACAAGCTTGACAAAGAAGAGAGACCTAAACCAAACGAACCTGTAATTACTGTGAAAACACCGCTTCTGGGATTCAGGAAAGTGACTGAAAATGAGGTCAAAAAGATCATTTGTGAATTGTCTAAATCTTGCCAAGTTGATCCACTGCCCGTATGGCTTACTAAAAAGTGCATAGATGACATTCTACCAATTATGAGTAATATTAACTTATCACTCAGTCTCGGTGAAGTTCCTACACAGTTGAAGCATGCAATAATTAAGCCACTCCTGAAAATACTTAACATTGAGCTGGTCAACAAGAACTACAGGCCAGTATCAAACTTACCATTTCATGGCAAAGCTCTAGAAACACAAAGCTCTAGAAACATGTGTTATTAAGCAATATCTTGAACATCTGACCACTAACAATCTGCATGATGATAAACAGTCTTCATACAAGAAATTTAACAGGACCGAAACACTTTTATTCGAAGTCCACGATAGCATTATGACCAATTTAGACAAGGGAGAAGTCGTCATATCAGCTGCCTTTGATACAAAAATTTACCATGACATTCTTCTCGAACGATTGAACAAAAAGTATGGCATCAAAGGCACATTGTGACAAATATTGTCCATGCAACTCTTACATGGCTCCTTTGAGTAATATTCTCAGTCAAACATGGCGTCTCCGATGAAAAATATCCAGATGATGAACAAAAATTTTAAAATATTGAGGACATCAGGAAGTTCCTGCTAGACAAGTTAACTAAGTAAAATGAAAATTAAATCAATTTAAGTTCAGGATGCTTCTATAAAACCAACAGACAAGGTTACAAACCTTGGAGTCATGTTTGACAAGTCAATGACAATGGAATCTCATGTAGACTACATGTGTTATAAGGCATTCCTGAATGGAACGAACATCTCAATGATAAGGAAGAGTTTGAATAAAGAAGACACCAAAACTGCTGTAAATAACAACTCATCTCGACTATGGAAATGCGCCTTTGTATGATATAAATGCGAAATATTTAAGAAAATTACAAGTAGCCCAGATATCCGGAAGCGCGATTGATAGAAAGACTGAGGAAACATGATCGAATCACTCACATCAGGAAAGAACTTCATTGGCTGCCAATTAGTTCCAGAATTGAATTCAAGCTTCTCAACATGACTTGGAAAGCTCTCAATGATGAGTCACCATCTTACATATCAAATCTTTTGTGAAAACAGCCTCAGCAAACAATAAATCTCAGAAGCAATGGTAAACAATTGCTTCTCCAACCTCATTCCAGAAACTAATTTGGGGCTGGTGCTTTGTCATCCATTATTCCTGGAATAAAATTACCTGAAGATATCAAATGGATACCAAGATGGCATTTAGAGAAACTTGAAACCTCATCTTTTCAGAACTTCCTATGAACAATAGGCTTTTGTAATCCAAGCACCGGTGAGCAGAAATCAACAGGTGCTATGCAAATTTATTTATCAATTTATTATTTATTATAGTAATGCAAATGCTAAGCATCCTTTTCTGCGCCAATTCTCTCAACACTGGACTTGGACTGTAGTGTCAATCTATTATAATATGATAGTACCATTGTCTATTGCTTCCAATTTCTCTTCGAAAATATCTGGTTGGCCCAGAGACACGCATCCACATGCAACACTATAATTTTGTAGTCATGTTTTTTTTTTTATTAAAAAATATAATCTGGGAATCAATCATAGGGCACCCATAGGGTGGTCCAAAAATACAAAGAAAAAATAACACTTTGAAATTTCCAACTCTGACCCTCTAATATATTTCAAAATGACCAAAATAAATTTTCTGTAAATATTTGATGGTTGCCTAAAGTGCCTGAATACATACTTCATATTTCAATTAAAACGTTCTATTGAAACTACATTGTAAACTGCATCGCACGCTGCCTCTGGAATAAACTACCAGATGATATCCAACTAATCTCCACCAATGATGACTTTAAGAGGGAATTATGCATTGATTCAGAGCTTAGGGGGTATGTAAACTTTTTACAACTTTATGAACCATATTTAAATTGAACTGCAGCTGGACAAATTGGCGGTCCTTAACATCAGACATACTACAGAACGTTGGAAGACTGTTTTAATTGATATCACATTTTGATGCTGCATTATTTCTGAGAAAGTTTTATGCTGAATGCAATGGCAAAATACTGAGGGGTATGAAACTTTTTGGGCACAACTATAAATCCAGATTTCCCATTAGCGTGATTTTTGTTTTATATACAGTTTGTTTTTCCAATAAAAATGTCAGATCACAAAGCATATTACAAGCAGGTCTGAGTTAAGTTCGCGAATAACAACATTTGATATTTCCAGTGACATAATGCAAGAATGATACCATAATATGTTAAAGATGATTATTATTATAAAAATTATATTAATATTCACATTGTTTACTAATTGAAAACTACAAAATTTAACATTTAAAAAGATTGCATCAGACTTCTTTGCAAAACGTGAAGTTGGCACAAGTGCAGGCACGTCTGCTAATACTTTCCTTTATTATGACGTTAGCACAGAGGGCTGTAAAGCTCCCATGCAGCTTCATTTCATTTTAAAGAACAACAAAATAACGAATAATAAACCAAAAAAACAGGCACATAGCAATATGTTATTCAAACGACTAGCATGTCAAAATTTCAAAATTTACCATAGCAACCTGACCTGGGATGAAGTCTGTACTGCCTCCCAGAAGTTTACCATCATCCATTACTGAGCCAACTAAGAAAAACAATGGGTCATATATGAATATATTCCATAAAAATTAGCCCATTACCACATTTATATGGAATGATTTATAACGCTCCAAATTTATAACTGATAATGACTTTAGAAGGGAAATTGCTTACCGCATACACAAGACAAGGTCAACAGTTTCTGTACATACTGCACATTGTGATGCAGTTTATAAATGTAATACAGTGTAATTTAACTGATTGGAAAAGTTGATCTAGCTGACACATGCCAAACATTTCTAAATATTGTCAATGTGGATTTGAACTCAAAAGGTGTGTGGGTATAACGTACTGTATTTTTGCACCTGATGGGCTAATGTTAAAATATATTCAAGCCATATCATTAAATAAAACTACCCAATAATTAGTTGTAGACGTGTTCAAAGTTGTTTGTTCATATGTGGGACACATCTGATGGTTTTAAGTTTTCAACATAATTAATTATAATTCGGCAATGTGGATTTGAGCGAAATATGCAGGGATTCGAGGGTAATCTCAAATTTCAACGAGGGTAATCTTGCTTTTCTTTAAAAAGGAAAAGAAAAGAAAATCGCCAAAAGTACGATACAGTAATTGTCCGATAGGCAAACGTTATTCTAAATCAAATACTATAGAACTCAGAATCATTTTATTTATATTACATGTATATGTGCATTTAGTTGTACAGATATCATTACGACACACAAGGTGCATGAACATGACATATATATGTAATAAGGGTGACACCTCCAAGATAAATATATATCGCTACTGAGGTGCCACCCATCCTTTCAGAAGATCCCCTTCCAATCCATTCGGTTGAGATCAGTGTCAAAAAATAAAATAAAACATGAATAATTTAGCGACATATTTTGTTGAAAGCACAGAGCCACATTTGAAATGCTATTTATAATATATGATAATCAAATGGCATGACTATATCAACAGACTGACACAGAAAAGTAGAGGTGGCCATTCTTTATTATTCCTAACATGTAATTTAGCCTGTTTGAAATATTTGATATTCTGTATTAATGTATATATGGAGTAATGGGAAAAATTGGGCCAGTTTACATATACAATTTCAATTCTTGTTTTGAAAATATGAAGTAGATATGAAGAATACTTGGATGATAAAGAAATTATAAACAAAGCGACAAAAAAGGTTGATTTGCCCAAAACTTTCCCTGTCAAATGTACAGGGTGCGGCATAAAAACTTGCACTAGTAGCTACTGCTACGTCTTCTGTTATTATCTCAAGTGATAATCATCACATGCAGCTGCAGTCATACACACAAAAGTAATTATTGTCCTACATTATCTTTATTAATATATTTTATTATTTACTCAGGAATTATTGATAATATGGATCTAAATATAGCACATGCACACTTATCACACCTTCGGGTCATTTTCACCTCGGCCTTTGCTATACAAGCACTAGATTACGTCACTGATCAGACAGATGTGTTACAGTCACCTTTGTTGACCTTTGCCACCAAAAACGACCATTGACACCTTTGAGGTGGAAAGTGCCATTTTGGATTCTGATCAATTTTCTGTCTTTTCTGTCTTATTAACTGGCCCATCTTCCTGAAAATCATGTGATTTTTTCCAGATTAGTTGTAGATTCAAAAAGTCCCTCTGGAATACCATTATATATCTCTGTTTTAACTTTATGACCTTGCTGGATCAAGACTGAAACCAACCTTCTTATCATCTAATACCATAATATACATATGCATGTATAGAAAACACTGAAGGAGGATTCTCTGCAAATATTATATTAACTAGGAAATCTCTAATTTGTAAACTTTTCTTCAACTAAAGACACCATGCAAGCAGACAGATGTCTGACTTCTGTGACATGTGTCTCTCAGAACACGCCCTGCAATGCACCCTCTCAATAATTCAGATACTGATATTGTCTGACATTACAAGATCAAAAATATCACAATGACCAATTGCTTATACCCCTGACTAAATGTGGCAAAACTTTAAAAGACCTCATAAGCATTTGAGTAACCTAGAGATATTCCCAAAGAGGAGAAGCCCAGTGCAAGGTTTTAGGCCGCACCCTGTACTCAACAAATGATCCAAACTTAATAGCAAATGAATTCAATAAGCCTTCATTGAATTAGGACCATCGTTAGCCAGTAATATACAAGCAAGCCATTCTTCAACATCAATTAATACATACTTCAGTAAGCAAATCACCTCTACTTTCCAATTGACGATTTAAAGCCTAGAATTAAATCTGTAATAACACCAGTTATTATCCTAATTTTAAACCAAAGTTTTAATACTGTGAGAGACTCATACATAATCAGTTATACAAATATTTTATTGAGCATAATCCGTTTTTCGATAGTCAGTATGGATTTAGATAGAATCATTTGACTGTATTAGCAGCAATGTAAATTGTAGATGGATTAATAATGGTAATAAACAATAAAGAAATTCCTATTATCATCTATATGGTTCTCTCGAAGGCTTTCAATACGCTGGACCATCAAATACTTCTAAAAATAACTAGAATATTATGGACTAAGGGGAACATCTTTAAATTTAATGCAAAATTACCTATATATGTGACTATCATGCAGATCTGTGATCGGTCATTTTTCAGCTATATAGGCCTGCTGCATGATTATTACAGACGATCCATTCTTCAGATCTGGAAGGCGGCTAGCCCTGCCTATCCTACACACAACGAGATTCAAAAAGCCATGTGTGCCCAACAGTATTAGATTGTTCAATCATGTTTATAGTTAGTCAGATGTGGTGCTATGGCAATTGTGATCTCAGCATTATCTCTGTACAATTGTATTACATAATTGGTGCTGTATCATAAATATGTGCTTTTATTTTTCGTATTAATGTGTATGTGTATATGTTATTATTGTACCTTGGCTCTCTCCTCAAAGAATTTAATTTTGTAAAATATTATAATAAAATTATGAAGATAAATAATAAAGAAATATCAATTTAACGTCGGTAAGGTAAAAACAATGAAACACAAGTGAAGTAGAATGACTACAAATAAAAGGATGATAAAATATACAGATGAGGTAAGAGCATAAATCACTTGAAAGCATAGCACCATAATAAAGCAAGGGAAGTATTAACATTAGCATCATATCAAAATGTAAATTTAAAACATGTGCCACATTGGCAGGTAAATTGTGGTATTTAAAAAAAAAATTTAAGTCGTAAAGAGTATCACATGATTTGATATGCTGAGGTAGCAATTCTTACAGAGTTAAAACCATATTTATATGTATAAAGTCTTTCTTGATAAAACATCATGTCTCTTGAAAAGTATGGCACATTTTGGGTAAAGAAGTCAGCTGGTAGATGGAGCATCATCGTTGACAATCTTGAAGATTTGAGAACATTGACTTGCCGAGCTGCTTTGCTACAGATGTTCTTCACATGCGATCTGAAGTCAATTTGTCGTCAATTGTGAAACCAAGCCTCTTGACTTCATTGGCCGGATGGATAATGACATCTCCAATTTTGAAGCTAGGTACTGTTTCCGCTTAGTATGATGGCTTGAAACTTGTTTGGGTTCGCCAGCATAACATTGTCTTTGAACCACTGTAAATCACTGAAAGATGCTGTCTCCAAGATATCTTTCACGACTAGGGGATCTTTATGATGAAAGGAAAGGCTGTTGTCGGTCATTGTTGTAGATGTGGAACAGGAGAGGTCCTGCTACGGAGCCCTGTGGTACACCTCTATCAAGCTTGACCCATTTACTTTTCAAATTGCCAATTTTGACTCATTAATGAGTTTGCAGGAACTGTCACTCAGTCCATAGCTGTTGAGTTTGGCAAGGAGTAGTCCATGCGTCATTCTTGTCCAGAGCTTCTCGCCAGTCTTCGATGCATTTAGGAACTACATTGCAACAAGAAAACTTCCTCCTGTTAGCAGACACCATTGTAGAGAGTGTATGTCACTGAAGTGTGCCATCAGCTGATCGCATATGATGCCTTCGAACAGTTTGAACATGCTGGTCAAGACACTTTGAGGTAATATCATATCTTATCTTATCTTATCTTATCTTATCTTATCTTATCTTATCTTATCTTATCTTATCTTATCTTATCTTATCTTATCGGGAGTGGCCCTTGATAACAGAAATTTTTCTTGTGCTGAGTTCTAGCGCTTTTAACTGGCCGCAAATATAAAATCTGTACATAAAATGTGTATATATTATATCTCCAAACTTTCTATACCAGCTGTAAAGCTACTTAAACAGTAGATAATGAATAAAAAAAAAAAGTTTTTTAAATCAATTATTATATTGTAAGCCGAAATTAAGTATCCTGAATTTGAACTTCAAGACAATATTTTATTATGTCGCTTTTTTTTTTTATTATAACATCAAATGATTAATACCCAGTACCTATGTGGATTATGATTGATCATTATTAGCGTGTACTTTATTTCAATTCAATTCAATTCAATTCAAATTTATTTCAGACAAACACACGTTTCATTTTCATGCATACATGTACAGTCCATATATACTATAAACTACTTGAAGTACATATAACTTGTGCTGTTATTTAATCTAGTTAATATGATATGACACATTTTGATTTAGTCCACAGACAAGATGAGATTGGACGGTATACACAGTATAGATACAAGTAAAACATAATTACTTATCATATACCAAAAGGAGAAATATAACATAAATTAAGAGGACAAATATAACAGAGTTCGCCAATGTGAAGCGAGCGAGCACTGCTTTAGCTCAGCAAAATGACAACATGCCCGCAAGGGATCAGCCCTTGATCTATAAATTCTGCATCTTAAACTATAACATTGTTTTCTCACTATTTCACCAAAACTAGGCACCTCAGAATAGACTAGCATCTGTGAGGCACTGCACCTCATAGGCAAACCCAATAATATTCTACATGAGTTGTTGTATGCAACTCGTAACCTATGATACACATTCTGGGTATATCTAAACCACAGACTACAACAGTAAATATTACTACAATAAGCTTTGAACAACGTACATTTAATATAGTCAGAGCATCTAGAGAATTCATTATACGTGTGTATGAACTGGTCAAATGCCTCACAATTTTACAACTGCAAAAATTTAAATGATGACGAACAATTGGGCCTTATTAGTGAAACTTAATATTAATCCTAAAATGACATTAAATCAATTTTATTTTCCATTCTAGATCATGTGAAAATCCTAACAAAAATATCAAGAAATTATACCATAATAATACTAATAACAGAGCACCTGTTTTTCATGAGATTTATCAATGTTTTAAATGCCTCATTGCTGCATGGATTATTCTTCAATGTATTACTTTATTTTACTTTTTTTAGCAACATAATTTTTAAGAGGGCTAGTAAATTCTCGGCTACACCGTCATTGTTGACCTTTGGTGCGGCTGGCAAAATCGCTGAATACTCAATACTCTCCAGGTGGAGCCATGACTCATCACAGCTGACGCAAGGTGTCGCCACCAGTACAGTTCTACTCTGTTTCATGAAAAGACATGATCATGGAAATTGATACATTTATGTCAAACTAAAGAGGACTAACTCAAGGCATAGCATATGCAAATCAATTTTACTGCAGTTCGTTACATACTTCTAATCACCACTAGATTTAGTACAAAGATAGACCTACAGGGTGTTGCAAGCCAAACACCCTATCAATACAATACTGAACTGTTCAATTGTGCCTACTAACAAAATTTAATGCAGGTTGCCTCAATACCAAAGCACTGCAATATCAATATCAGCATTAGTCATTTAAGATGTTATATTACTTTTTCTTTTAGCATATTTTACGTTGAGTTTCAGCTGTGTCTCAGTCTTTTTCAGGCTTAAGTAAGGAAGTTTGGGATTTTGTGTTGAATGCTGTATTTCTTTAGTTTACAAATATTACACGAGAGGTCGACACAGGTAAAGTGCAACTACAACTCCCAGGAATCAGGAAGATCGATCCTCTGCAGTAGATTAATATTTTATAGTGGTAACGCCTGGGACAGCTGGGTTTGGACTTTATCACAAATGCTAGAAGTAAAAAAAAGTGTGCTCATTGAGTGGCGCGAAAAATGCAACAACCGCTGAATGGCATTGAATGGCCTCTCATTCTGCGAACTCGGCAATACGAGTCGGCATGTATGTAAGGTACCTTATCACTTTTTAAGCAATGAATTGCTGGAAAAATATTTAATCAGTCACTCCACTTTCTCTGACATCTGTAGGCCTACCTTAAAAATGAAAAAGCCACCCTGGAAAAATATGTTATAAACAAAAAAAATTTAAAAATGAAATATAACTGGACTTTATAGATATATACTACATAGTGCTCTAGGACTAAAGCTCCCAATTGATGACTGTTGTCACCAATTTTCTGCACTGATCGTTGATGATATCTTACTGCTTACCCTGAAATATGATGTGTGCCAATACGACAATATATATTAGAAAAAATGTGACCTATGAAATTAAAGAAAATTCATAAAGCTAACTCTTGGCCAACCTACTAATTAATCACAAATGAAGTTGCTGTGAAAAATAATCAGGAAATTATAGGCAAGTGTGTATTTGATTGATCGAGGGATTGTAAATCAACTTGTCATTCCCTCATTTGAGCTCGCAATTGGGCAGAAAGCTGACAGACAGTGGTTGAGAGGGGCTTGTGTATTCTAGGTCCGTCTGTAGCGCGAAAATAAATTTGTAGAATGTGACGAAACGGGCAAAACTGAGGCTCTAGCGGGGCACATTGGAAATTTATTACATTTGCGGCTCAACACGGGTATCCTTCACACACCTCTGAATCATATCATCATATTGACATAGTCCTATTTGACATGCAAACCATGAATAAAGCACATGATATATTAATAGCCCTGCCTGCTTACCCCCTACCTCTAGAAGTAGACGGGCTCCACGGGGGATCTGACAGTGCTAGGGTAAAATGAAGACCCCATCAACATTTCATTGCAAACCTTTCCTCCCCGACCCACTGCTTCTTTAGCTAATATTTGTTTAACATCGACTTCCGACGCTCAGAAAGCATTTTTTACCCACATCATAAGGTTATTATCACTTTAAAGTGCATATTTATTTGAATATCAACACTTTCAAAATTTCTTAATGTGTCCCATGGAGTCTACTTTAATTTTTTTTTAAATTAGATTAATCTTTTTTGAGAGATTAAAAAAAATTTGTATATATATATATTATGCATTGTAACAAATATTTAATTATTGAAAGGAATAATTTGGTTCTATAATTTATATAAAAAAAAAAAAGATAATTTAATATAATATGCTATCATGCCTGGGCCCACTTCTTGAATGCATGCTATGCACATATTTATGTGACCATTTTGAGAAACAAATTAATTTTTTGTTTGCCATCTAAAAATTACCAGTGTTCTGTCAACCAAATATTTCATGTATTTATTGAACATATTGACCTATTAAGTCTCAGATCACTGTTTCTTTTGTGAAAGGGTTCTGTAAAGTTTCAAAATATTGAAAATTATATTGTATACAATACAATATGTATATAGTACTACATACTAACCCAATAGATAAATTGTTAATTTTTTTTTTAAATATAAGCTGGTTTCAATGCATACATTGTATTATAATAATGCTCAAGGTTTGCAATGAGTTTAAATTGTGCATTTTACAAGGCTATGGGGATATGCAATATTGTCAAGTCTAATGTCATACTGAACAATTATTTGCCAGTGGGGAAGATGTAACAGAACGTTTAAAGGATTAACTAAACACAACTGGATTGCAGAACAAAATGGGAGTTGGCCAGCTTGGAGCAGTAGTGAACGATTCCACGAGCAAGCTGAGGACCTCAAGCTGATTGGCGCCACTTCGGATTGGGATTAACTGCAACAGATCCCTCAGCCAATACTAGGAGCAGACAGACAGACAAACACACAGACAGCTACTCTGGAAATTGACTCTGTTTCTCTTTCGCCCATCTCTCAGAAGCACTTTCATCAGACTTCATTGGCTGCTGCAGCAACAGAAAGCCACATGCCTGCAGACCAATCACTGCCTTAAACTGCTTAAAGTGGAATGTCAAAGCTGGGAGTCAAACATTGCCCCTGCATAGAGTATCCAGTTTCTCATAATTACAAAGTAACAAAGACTTCATCTCATCCCATTAAGCACTTGTCTTAGACTGCTGTTCTTTCCCACGACCTATTTAGACGAGTGCTTTCCTCAAATATCGCTCATGCTTCGGCGACAGGAATTGCTCAGTTGAGTCAGTTCTGTGAGAGAAGTTAAGCTGCCAGTCAGAGGCGCCCCTAGTGGCCCTCTCAAGCACTAAACTGCTTGCTTCTAAAATGTTTTAAAAAACCACACCATTTGCCCAAAGACTTGGCGTTAAAAACCAGGTACATTCTGTATAAAATTCAATCTCAGTGCAATACAACTGCATTTATAAATTCCACAACCACTTGCAAAACAATACAACCAATCCAACTTACCTTTAGAAATAAAAAAAAATCATGAAATCACGGCCATTAAATTTTTTTCCATCTCAAACACTTACAAAGATTCATATTAACAACGTAATAACAAACAATAGCCTATTTTCTGAAATTCTAATTCAAAACATTTAGGTGGTGTCTTTCAGCAATAGAAGATATCAAATGCCTTGTCACTCAACAACCCATGCACTTCCCTGAAACGAAGCAAACTAATATTGATATCATTCCATCCCAAATGAGTCTAAATCTCGCTACTTTGTCTCCTCATCAAGGGCTGATACATCAAGATGGGGAGCCTGGTGGCAGGATGCTGAGGGGACTGCTGCTTCAGGGTGCCAACTGATGACGGATAGGGCAAGAACCAACCCCAGGCACGTGAGGTCCCCCAAATGACCTGGCTTAACAGAGAGTTCCGCAAACACCACAGCTTCACACCAGCAGGGCTTGGTTACTGCTGTCTACACGATACAAATGGCTGGTAAATTGAATCTGACATTAACAGAGATGTGTCTCAGCTGACTAAGTAATCATATATGGGACAAGGAACCTCTTTGTAGGCTGGTCGTGCTTCTGGTGGACCAAAGAGTGGACCTTCAGTGGACCTTAGTCACCTCAGCCGTGAAGGGGCAGCATCTGGACACCAGCAAAGACATGCACCTGCCCCTGGTCACTTGACAGAGCTATGGGCAATGAAAAGTACAAGACCAGAAAAGAAGACTGACATTTTCAAGGAGAGCCAGCCAACTGTACATGGACTTTTTTCTTCAATTGCCAGGATTTATTACTATATTTGTTCATGTTTTATTTTCACTTCCAGAAAGCATGACCACTAATCCAGACTCAATGTTAATTTCTTTTGTCTGTCAGTAGCATGTTTTGTTGTTTCAGTGCTGCTGTGAGGTGATTGATGAAGCCAAGTTGAGATGTTGTTGTCAAGTGATGCCTGCATCACGCATCATCTGTCTTCAGCATCCTCATCTCTTGACAAGCTGCTGAAGCTGAGGCGTCGTTTCAAATGTAGAAAAGTGTCCCTGGATCCCATCCCTTTGTTATTATTAGCACATCTGAAGAGATTTCTGACAGGTGCACACAGAATTTCATCATTATATCCAATGCAAGAAAGACTCTCAAGTGCTAAGCCTGTTATGAGATATTGAGAAAGCTGTTGACAATGTTGAACTATGTGGTCACAGTGTCTCCACTATAAGTCACATCATTACTGGCCAATCACCTAAATGGGGTATCAGTGCAGGGATACTGCAGCGCCCTCTCGACTGGACATCTCTCCACTTCATCTGGGCACTCCGCACAGGATGACCCTTGACGTCAAGACTGCTGGCGCCCTCTGCTTCCGGTCTGGGTTTTGGGCTGTAGTCAGCCCATTTCGAGTATGGTTATCATAATTTTCACGAGCACACTCGATTATAAACCATAAGTTGGTAGGCAGTTATTAGGGTTTACGTAGATACACAGGAGGGTGAAATAAAATGTAAAAAACTTAAAATTTTTCTGAAAACAATGTTTACCAAAATATTGACAATATATCCAGCCAGGACAAGTGCAGACATACCACACTTGAAACATGCAGGCCTACTATACGCTAAAGAGCATTTATTGAGAACCGTACATAACTGTGGGGATTGTGTTGATTTGAGCAACTTCATTTATGAATGAACACTCAAACTAGACATAAAAAGATAATCCATAATCATTCTTTGTATTACATATTTTATGAGTAGAGACTCAGCGTATAATCTCATTTTGTGCCTCATCCTTCATAGAATTTTGTTGACTTTAGCATTTTCAACAAAATGGCAAGAGTTTCAACAGGCAGTTGTCCAATGCACAAGTGTTCTGCAATCTATCTCGAAAGCCAATTGAACTTTTTTTCAACTGATACACTTAAGAGGATATTTTGTTGGCAACAAAGAATGTAGACCTCCACTAGAGCACTCTTGAAAAAGCAGGTACATCATGGATCCAAAATGATGGATCAGGTCCTCTTATCAAACCGATAAATGTAAAACAAACACATATTACAAAGCGGAGAGTCAGGTGGGCAGTTCCCAATGACTTGAAGTGTCACATCTTCAAGTGATGAGGCTCATTGTATTCATGTCGTGTTGCAATTGGTCTTGTTTAAAGATATTCAATCAAAGATAAAACCAGAGACAACATCTTGTATTGTAATCATTATAGATGGGTATCTGTTATAAGCCTGTACTAGTGCTGGAAAAGTGCCACAAGATCATGATATTCATTGCAAAATGACTGTATACAATACTTCAGGCAGACAATTCATACTTGTGCATCAAAAAGCACAAGGAAATTGAGTCCCTTGATAAGACGAAAGTGGACACTAAATCCTCTTATAGCAAGTAGTCCAAGCTAATGATCTGCAGATATATCTGAGTGGTTATATTGGCCAGTGCAATCCCCTTGTGATCATAACACAGAGGTTGACTTTTAGTGGCTATCTTTGGCCTGTCACTCAGAGACTTTTCAAGTGTCAACTTGTCACTTGGAGGACCATTTTGTGACAGTTTATGCGTGCTTCATGTCTCGTGTCTCTGTTTGTCCTGTCTGTATTGACCATTCGTCACATTTTGATACTCTCCATTGATAAGACTGGGCTCTCTAGTCCACAAGAGTATAATTCTTTAATCAAACAATATTAGTAAACAGAGAGGCCAATTCATAGGTTAGATATACAAAGTCGTGGCATGTGGTGGAGACATTTTTAGTCTCCTTGTACAAGCTCTGTCTTATCGATATAATGCATATGTATCAGTGCAGTATCTGCTGAATATAACTGAAATGCTGTCCCAGTTCCTGGTTAATATTCTCTTACTTGCTTCTCAAACTATATTTCTGAAAAAGGAATCTTTTGAAATAATTTCATTCTCTAGTTTACCAGTCGTGTGTCCTTGAATACCCCAAGACACAAAAAGTAAGGACAGTTAAGGAATGCACTAATTGAGAAACTATATGGTTGATTAACTGTCATGGCTGTCATAGCACATTACCCATTAGCAAGTTTGTCACAACATATCAGCAATAGGTAGTATTTGTCACATCCATGCACCGTCTTGTGATGCGGCATCAGCATCAACAGAAGCAGTAACAGCAGCAGCAGCAACATTTGGAGACAGGGATGTGAATGGCTTGTTTAAACTTTCTTCTGGCCTTTAGGGACCTCCCTCGCAAATATTTCATCAATCACAGATCGCCTCTCTTTTTTGGGACTCACACCTCCAAACAGCATGGCATCTCTCCTATTACCATTGTTTCCTCAGGGCCAACTTGTTTAGTCATAATTTACGATCTGACGAAAACTGTCAAGCAGAATTATTTGACCAAGAAATGAATATTTAGCCCGGTCGATACCCATAGAAGTAAATGTGACTGCGAGGAAAAGGGGCATCCAAGGAGTTTGTTATGCTAATGGAGAGAACAAGCTTTGTCAATAAGGCATGGGAGCGTTTCATTATATCATTTGCCAGATAATTTCCTGTGCCAAAGACAGTATAGATACTGGCCAGCCTCCTTGATTTCACTTTTGTTTGGGTAGCGATTGGGGCCCCTAGCCCTGCACAGTTTGGCGCTCGATGTGGCTTGAATTTGAGAGGGATGCTTTTCAAAGGCGAGGAAGGCCAGAGAATGGCCAGGATGGCTTGACGTGCATCTCCACTCCCTGCCTCAGCAGCCGCCCATCATCCCCATTGTTTGCCCCCGAAGCCAGCCCCCCATCCTGCTTCCGGATCAACCAGCATGCCCCCTCATCCATCTAACTATCTATCTATCTATCTATCTATCTATCTATCTATCTATCTATCTGTCTTTCTATCTATCTTTCTATCGTTCTATCTTCTATCTTCTATCAATCTATCTATCTATCTAACTATCTAACTATCTAACTATCTAACTACCTAACTATCTATCTGTCTATCTATCTATCTATCTAATATGTCTATCTATCTATCTATCCATCTATCTATCTAATATATCTATCTATCCATCTATCTATCTATCTATCTATCTATCCATGTTGACCTGACCTTTTCACATTGTTGATATTAATAATTAGGCCATAAGCTATAGGCCTTCCTTCCAAATAAAAAGTTCATTTCACCCTGTGAATATTTGTGACTTTTCCTAATTGATTTGTCATCTTCGGACAAGACAAAGCCTCCAAACGCACAGGGTAAAGCCTGGACATGAGTCAGAATTTTTTTGGCAAACAGAAAATCAAAGATTTGCATTTACAATGAGGGCCAAGGTTAAGGACCCTCAGTGGCGGGCCGGAATGGATGTATTTGTTTTACAAACAGAGGGCAACTGTATCTTTAGCCAGGTCAATTTCCACTCTGCCTTGTTCCAATTAACTGTGCTCCTCAGGAGAATGAACTCAAACATGGAGGGCGCGTTGGAGAGGGGCAGGGCCCCGGCAGAGGGTATTCCCGCCAACCCCGGCTCCTCTCGGCCCCACTTTCACGTAACGGAGGCATGAATGATTCATTGTGGAGATGCTTCGTGATACCGTTCACGAGATTTGAGAGGGGCTGTTGAGCCTCTCTGGCGATTGCCCTTTATGCAGGTAACACATGAAGAGGGCTTGCTGTATTAGACTGGATGTTTGATAGTGTTTATCCCTGTGGAAACAGAGCAAGTGTTCCCCAGCAGGCCCACGGGGCAATTTGCATTGAGACCCTTCGCCAGTCAATCCCAATCAAGCCCTCAGGTCCCCTTTCATTTGCCCAAGGATTTATACATTTTATTGAGGAGACAATCCGCCATTTTATTGGATAGACAGTCGGCCATTCAGCTGTTGCTCACTCAACCCTCCCACACCAAACACATTGTTGCCTTCCTTGTCAACCTACTTTCTCTGTTCTTTCTTTACTTTCTTTTACAATGCAAATATATTAGGTGAAATTGCTTATTTGGTCTTGACACATCATCTGTTATCCTTTATCTTATCTTATCTTATCTTATCTTATCTTATCCTATCTTATCTTATCCTATCTTTATGACCGCAATTAACCCCGCATATTACCCCCATACCAACCCTCGTGGGGAGGGCACGGGAGGCAGCTAAGGTCACTGGGGAGCCTGGCTTGGGAGGGCAATTTCTTTATCCATCATAATTCATTAGGGCTAATAGACGTGGGCAGTCAGGATCAAATGTCTCTCTTCTGATCTTGTATTTATATAGCCAAAATATGGGCTCCAGTGACCTCCCGATCAATGATAATGCAATAATGACAAGAAAATGATTGGCATGTTGGCATGTGTAGCTTGTAATTTGTATAAGGTGTCAAAAGATTATACTTGTTATAAAACCCAAGGGTAAAATGTATCACGCAGATTATCCTGCTTAAGGATAATTCTGAGTCTAGCTAATCTCATAGAGATTCAAATGGAACTGTTTATAAGTGGCTTAGGCGTCTCGGATGTTGAATAAGATGGCATTGACTTATTAGATTATCCCTCGATGCCTCTGGAAATGAAATCACATCACTCGCCCTCATATCCCAGCTCATGTTCCCTGAATGAGTGTCCCGGATGTGCACCCCTATACAGCTTCCGGTTCCCAACATATAGCGCCACCTAGTGGACAAAGCTAAAAATGATAGAATATGATAGTTACATATACGCTATATGAGGTTCATATACCTAGTATTTACATTTTGTATGCTCTCAGGTTATTTTTAGCATATGTGTTTTTTATGAGCCATTTTATCATCTTCAATATTTACAGAATTTACCAAGCGTGACATTCTGTTATAATCTGAGACTTTTTTCCTTTCAGCTATGAAATCGTATTTTTTCCACTGAAGCTTTGAACTTTGAGGACAAATTCCAGATTTCTTGAAATTGCTTAAACGTGGAAAAATTGATTATTAATCAATTATGTCATTAACTAAAGGCTTTAGCTAAACAGTCAGTTGTTTTGCCAATGAGGCAGGGCATGGCTATTTTGAATGGGGCTCAGCAACTTCATGGAATCTGGTAAGCCCTCTGAGCCAGCTCTGCACTTGAATATCAAAGGCTTTAATCGCATCAATATGCAGGGGCAATTATGGAGTGCAGGCCCAAGCAAAACATGGCATTCGCCACAGGAAATCTGCCACTTGAAGAGAGCCACATATTGTCATGTATATATCCAGCCCCATAGGAATCAATTCCTGCCATAAGGCAGTCTCGTCACAAGCCCCAAAGTAAATTTCCTTTTGGAGAATTGTGAGAGAACATTTCTTTGTGGCAATAAAACAGAAAGGAAACAGAGTTAAGACCTTATGGATTCTTTGAAGTGTCTTGGTAAATGTGCAATATAAGTTTGAAGTTTCTCATATAGATCAAAGAATATGAAGTTGGGTTGACGCCGAAACTGCCAGTATCAATAA
The DNA here is from genome assembly GCA_932294295.1 of Alitta virens. Classification (NCBI taxonomy): domain Eukaryota; kingdom Metazoa; phylum Annelida; class Polychaeta; order Phyllodocida; family Nereididae; genus Alitta; species Alitta virens. The sequence continues at coordinate 23,566,108 of OW028573.1, read as the reverse complement.
CTGCTGTGTTTAAGAATCTATTGTGAAGGTGATATTAAAAAAAGGGTACAAATACTGTTTGCCAAAAAAGTGCAGAAATATGTATTGATGGGAAGTTAGTGACAGAATAAATTGATAAGAGAAGGAGAAAGAGGGGGGTTTGAAAGAGCCTTTCTTGCCGGCTACACTCATTACAGGAAGCATGACCGTGAGAAAAGATGGCTGCCTAGCTGTGAGCCACCAACCCGCAGAATCAATCGCTTAATTATATAAACTGTGGCATTTCCAAACATTCATTTCGCTAAACTCACACAAGTCGCCAAAAGTGAACTGCCAAGGGCCTTAATTTAGTGGATAATGCAGTGTCGCTGGGAGGAACCACGCAAAACTGGCACGTTCCTTTCCATACTTCAAACACGAAACTGTGCATCTTCATGTTGGGCACAAATCTACTGCAGCAGCCCCAGCCTCCACGCTCCCCTGGGCAAAGAAACTGTGAACACCCATAATGCACTCATTGTGTTCTATGTACAAAATCAATGAGCCCAATCTTCGCTGCGTTTGTCACACATAATCTCAAAAGATTTGCTTCCCATGCAGACTGCTGATGGTGGAATCCGGCCAGTTCGCACAACACATGCAGGAGCCAAACAGCAGCACTCTCCCCCTTGGTAGCTGGCATGGGAGAGCTCTATATGAAGCAGAGAGTGCATTGTTTCGTTTTCTGCGAGTGCTTTCTGTACAACAGGCTGCGGGCACTGCAGGAATGAACGAATCAACGTGTGCAAACAAACAGCAGAGGTGGCCCACTGCACGGGAGAAAAAAATAGGCAGTCAGGTTGCTTCTCTGCCTAGCACGACAACAACAATGGCTGCTGGGGTGGAGCTGAGGTCCTTCACTTTCCCCATGCCCAAACCATGCCCAAACTGTGTAGCATTTTATGACCAGATGGCCAACACATTTGTGCTATTACTCCATTGGTTTGCTAGGAGTGTCCTGCCACCCAACATTTATTTGCCCATCGCCTCACTCTGCAGCAGCTAGGGCAAATGATACACCCCGCAGATCTAACCCCTTGGCCCCCGGGCGCTTGTACTTCGGACCCCGGGCATCCTGATCCGCCTGGTACGGACTCTTCTGCTGGCCAAATGCCCCCGCGGGGTTCCACCCACCCCCTCACCTGTCCAGGCCCTTGCCCCTGCATCCCCGCATCCTCAGGCAGCACCTGCATCCCCAACCAGCTGCGGCGGCAAAGAAAAGATGCTTGTAAGAAAACAATAGACCTAGTGAAGCACATCTGATGTCAACATGTCATCGTATCTTTCATACACCAGCCTTTTCCAACCATTGCTATAGCAACTACACCCCATACGAATCGTCGGTCTGGCCATTCCTCCTGTATAAACACTTTACTGTAGAAAACTGCAGTTTCTTTTATTTATATACTTTATTGAATCAAGTTTAGATGGAATATTATCATCAATACTCTCAAAACTTGATGGATATACTCCAGTACATTTAGGCTTGCCAGTTTGACAAGGTCCTTCATGCATGTAACGGAAATTTAGGCTACATATTTCCAAAATACCAAATATAAGCATATATTCAGATATGATTATTAAACTTTCTGCAACAAACGAATGATCATAATTCCCATTGTTCATTGACTTCCACTATCCACACCCGCTAGCGAGCAAGTTGCGATCTTAACTATCATGTACGAGTTTATTGACAAAATCCTGTTTTAACTACGCATTGTCATGTGACGGCGTTTCAAAAGATTAAAAAAAAACAAACAAAAAAAAACGATCATTGACTTCCAATTTAAATTTACTGTTAAAATCAACTCTAAGTTACTTCTGAAAAAACAAACTGTGAACTTAAACAATTTGCTCCAAATTGGATTCTGGATTAAGTTACGAATTCCGCGGGGGAAAATTGCGCGGGAAATCAACAGAAATAGCGCGTTCTTTCGGTTCGTTTGCGGATAGAAAAGCAGACGTCATTTTGTTGAATTTTGATCCCTAATGATTAGAAAATGTTCAGTCGATCAGGTGTCGGATGAAACGCAACTTCAAAATGTCACTTCCTCAAATGACCGAGAAAACTATTTGCAGGCTACAAAAAGTGGGAGTCACCCATTGATCGTCTCCAAATCCATGAATAGAATTTCATTGTCAAATCGAAAAAAGCCAAATGGCGTTTATTTTAACTGACATAATTAAGACAAACTCTAGCATGTTGTTGTTTCCCAATAACAAAATCAGTATATGCTCAATGGTAATTCTATCATATTGAATTTCGTGCTACACAATGTTTTTAAAGACCAAAAATAGAGGGAAAAGATAAAAAGTCTTACAGCCTAATTACATGTTTCATTAACGGATAGATCATATTTCTTTCATATCAATTTGTAATCTATAACCCAAAACTAAAAGCGTTAATTTTTAAGCTGAAAATGTGGATTAACTCAAATGAAATTGAAAAGTTTAATTCTTAAGCAATTACAGTGTCTAGGGACAACTTACAATCTGCATGGGAATCAATATACCCGCACTAAACAATGGTTGTAAAGAAAGCAAAACAAATTTAGGACAGAAAAGCAGAGAATAAATAACACAAGGACATAACTGAGAACTGGAAATGTTCAGTGCTGAAGTCATCAAACAAAACGAGAAGTTCATGAAATGTTCATGTCGTAAAATTCACTGGAGGTGTCATGATATGCCTAGTCACGTGGTAGTTATCGCGGCTCGCGAGGTTTCATTGATCTCCTGCGAGGATACATGATATGTTTTGTGCGCATGCGCGCGGTCACTAACAGTGAGCATGCGCAAAGTTTGCACAGAGCGCCATCTATCGATAAGTAAATGATCAGCATGTTTCAAAAACACTGGGTGGTTTTACAATGTAATCAAACGAGGTAGAATGCCACGGCCATAACGTTGATACTGCAGTTGACGAATCGATGTCACCCGGGGGACCCACGGGCATGTGTCCTAGGGCACGTTCGGCCATTGACAAAACTCCCTCAACTGCCAATTAGCCCAGGCATGCACTGGCAACTGCCGATAGCTTTGTTTGTACATTTGCTGTCCTATTATTGAACCAGCAACTGAAACAGATGTAGTCGCAACATAATTTCCATCTTTGGATCGATTCCGAGCTACAAAAGATGGGATAATATAACTTTAGCATCCTGAGCACACAAGCCTGTCATCCTATGATGCTCAGCTGCTGGGGAAATGTGTACACTTGCAAGAACATGCTGGGATGTTGTGAACAAACGCCAATCCCTCAACAGACTTCATTGATATAACACTTGTCATTTTGACAAACAATGAGTTGACAACACTAGCGACAGGTGTAACAAAAAACTTGCAAAGAATGCATTGGGATGTTTGATCACTTGTGCATTTGAATGGGGCCACAAATAAGTGTATTGGTTGTTGCTTCCTGTATACAAGTTGTACTCAGTAAGGTAACTTAAGGTGTATTGTAACAGGTGTGATAAACTGACCTGACAGTAATATCAATGGGTCAAGGGGTCAATGGATGAAATTGGTTTCATCATATAATGTAAATAATCGCAATATTGAATGGTGTTTGTCTTTTTAATTGCTATCCTGGAATTGTGATGAAACCTCACCCCAGAGTTAGACCGAAATATTGCTGTCATTTGCAAGCGTGAGCCAGTTTGTCGGACTACCATAGAGTCATGGAGTCATCCTGCGGGGAGATTGTTTGCATCACTCCGCATCAGTTACTCTCGAAGATGCTCAGTGGTGCTGATGAAGGGCCCAGCTGTCTTGACTTGAAGTCTCGGTGTAGGCAAGGTTGTCCTACTCCTCCTGTAGCTGCTGCTGCTGTTGCTGCTGCTGCTGCTGCTGCTGGAAACCATGCAGGAATCTTGTTTGGGAAGTGATGTCGCCTTTTGTTATCATGCCAGTTACTGTGTGTAAACTGTTTAACTGAAACGCGACTGGTTCCAATTAGCAGCAGAAACGGAGCACAAGGCAACATTGGAGGATGTAGACCACGGTGCATTTGCGTGCGAGGCAACCTTGTTTTTCTTGCCGTGTTGCCTGGCAGCCAAAGTAGAAGCGCCTGAAAAACTACCCCTCCTGGATGGATCCCTGCCTTGGGCTTTGAAGTAGAGTCCAATGGCTTCTTTGGCTTATGCTGCAACACCTATATCATTGTAGTGTTAGCCTGGCCTCCCAGGATGCGCCATTTTGTTGTTATATATTATGCATATTCCTGAAACATTGGTATGTATCCCAGCTTGGTATTTAGAGGTGGGGAAGAAGGGGTAGAATCATAGCAACTTTTATAAAGAGAATTGCAAAAAGTGCATATATATCAGCTACTCGCTAAAATGAAGCAAAATGTATTGGGACTTTTTGAAAGCATTATAAAAAGCTGAGAACTAATGCTAAATATTTAGGTACCTTAGTAATGTTTACTTGGTTCAGGAATCCAACTTTCCTCCAGAGTTGCACCCTTCTTTTTAATGTTCAGTGGATTGTGCAGAAAATAAGTCATGAATGATTGAATATCCATGTCCCAAACTGACAGAAGGAATGAATATCTCAGCCTGAGACTGACCTTTTACTGTTATCCAATGTCATATACAACTCTTCAAGCCCTTGACTCTCTATGCTACTAACATCGTATGCAAATCTTTGGCAAGATCACTGAAAGAGCTCACTTCAACTCAGGCTGGAATACCAAGCATCGCAGACCATGCATAGGCCCAAAAGCCCAAGATACAGAGCCTCAGAACCATGTCTTGTGACCTCAGCAATGTGGCAGCCTGTCGACATCTTGTAGATGCAGATAGCTGTATCGTCTGGCAGACTTTTTAATCTCAAAGTATGTATCTATGAGAAACATCCTAGCAAGATGAGAGAATGTTCTTCTGAGAATACATGTCCTATAAACCCTCAGCGGTCCATGGCAGATTTTTTGCCTCTAAAAGAAGAGCAAACACCCGCCCTGGATCTAACAATTTGTTTATTTTGTGATGTGTGATTGACAGTGTATACTAAAACAAAGGCAGCGTGGCTTGTAGCCGGCCATCTCAACGCATCTTACGTGTTTCGGTATCTTGTATCAGGAGGCGAGAAAACAGACCAGCGATCCCTTGGCGTCCCGGGCGTGCGTTAGAAGCCCAATTATCGCCGCGTAGCGTCGTAGGATCGCGCGATATGACGAGAGGCAGCGTGTTTGTGTTGAGGCCAGATAACGTGCCGAATCGACCAGGGGCAGGAGGTAGGGGGAGAGGTAGGAGGGGGGAGGTGAGGGGCTGTAACTGCAGCGGTGATACAAGGGCATTCCTGGGGAGAAAGAGGCAGTGATAGTCAACAAGGCCAAACAAAGAGGTAGCAGAGATGATCTCCAAAGCGGCCTCAAAGGCATAACACGGCTGCCTCCAGCTACGCAATACGGCGGAGTTGGGCACACCCTCTGTTTATGCAATATATATTGTTACATGGGTTGGATGTTTCTTGGATGAAATCTGCCAGGCAAAACAGGGCCAGTGTTTGCGGCGCTGTCTCTAGATCTAGGCTCATCTTGCTAGGTGGTGTTCTCCCCTTGCCTCCTGTACCCTGCTCTCCTCTTGCGGCAGTCTTGCCCGCCCCGCTCTCTTCCCCTTCGAAAGACTCAGCTTTAGTTTCGCCCCATCGCCCTGGGCCCCTGCCATGCTGAGAGGGGTTGCCCCAGCAGGACACCAAGTCTCTCCCGCCATCGACCCTTTCTTCTTACTGCAGGGATCTAGCTTTGCATTGCACTGTGTTTCATTGTACTGTCTGAGGCAGTACCACTTTCATGGAGCTTAGTTTTATAGTATAAGCAGCTGTCAGATACAGATATTATAAAGCTTCGAGTCCACATTGAACCCACCCACATTCTTCCAAATGTGAATGATATCTGTCAAAGATTAAGCTCGTAATAAAGAAAGCCATGACCCGAAATCGAACACAGACGTCCAAAGGAGCTGGCCATAGCTTGGGCCACTGGACCACCCAGATCATTTACAGTACTACCTGATACATTGCTTCACCAGATACCAATCCCTTGATATATCAGTTTGGACTCTTCTGACCATTGACCACTTAGTCGCAGACAGGATACATCTACTCGAAATTCATGAGCAACATTTGGTAATTTTGATGAACAGGACTGTCAGTTTTTAAGCTGTAAATGGTTTGGCAAACACCTTCATCCTTTGTTGTGTAACCTTTGTTTCAGAAACAGTTGTTCCCATCACTGTAGTATGATAGAACGGACAAACGTTTATCTTGTAAATAGGAAGTCAACTTTACTATGACACCGAAGTTATCATCCTAAAACTAATACATCCATTTCAAAGGGCTTTCATCTGTGAAGAAACAATTTACTTGTTATTTTTCTTAGTCACGTTCCTGCAACGGTTCCTCAGACTGACCAATTGTCACTTTGATGTTGCAAGCAGGATGTGGGACAGTGGTATGAGGAATTACGTAACAACATGATGTAATGATATGTCAGCTGATGAGCAAAAATTACTGTAAATATTGGGTCACTCTTGAAAGGTCTTCCCACCATTAAGGCTTGCAAGACTGTTGGCTGTCAGTTACTAGAGTCAAGATGTTTCCAGCACTCAGAAGTCATTTACAACTTGACTTAGAGGACGCTGAAGCAGGGAGTAGGCAAATTGGGAGATAGCCATTCTGTCCATCACTCTTGAGTCTTTTAAGAGCTTGTTATCTAGTCTTGTTGACTGGCTGCCTGTTCATTGCTTGAGCTCTCCGGTGAATCTCAGTCCTATAAATTTTGTACTGGATTCTTTTGAGAGACAGGGTCTTGTAACTCTACACTTATCTGTCTCCCGCTAATGACTTCTCTAAATAGAACCCTCATTTGCATAATCCGCCACAATAGTGTGCTTTACGCATGCGCAGTCGATACCCTGTGACGTATTTGACGTTGCCTTAAATCCCGGATGTCAGTGACCTTGACCTTCTCACCAGGTCATTTTAAATACAGTTAAATATGTATGTCTCCTCCTGAGCTACCACCATAGGATTTCAAGTATCATGTCACCAGTAAGTAACCATAAGTAAAGGTGCTGAATATGTACAATGGCATCAGACAGACATATCTGTGTCCAAATACATATTCAATCTGGACAATAAAGGATATAAAAGCAATACAGGTCAACGGACGAAGAAGAGTATACTGAAAAATATGTGAAAAAATAAGTGCATGGTAAGCTAAATTCTTGCAAAGCCTTGGTTTCCGTTGTGCCATCAGTATCGTTGACAACTGATCTGAAAAAAATTAAAACAGATGTAATTATGAGATTAAGAGGTGGGTGCTGAACAGGTGAATATTTCCGGGTAAACCTCATGCTTATATGATTCATAACAATGAGAAATCTATGATCAGTTCAATTACAGGTAATAAATTCCGCTTCATCCAAAAAGTCACGTTTTGTGTCGTTTAAACCTGGACAGTAATTACTCACTGCATTTGGCGTTTTCTTGCTCTGGGCCCCCCTTGATTGACGGGCACTAATCTGAGGTGCAATCAAAGATTCAGAAGCTGACATCAAGGACACTGTTGTGATGTTTGAGGGAGTAGACCACACTAGCAAAAAGTAGGGAATACTGTGGCAAAAATACACCTACCCCACGCTAGTTGCTAATACTATAGACACTGCAGATCAACCCATCTCTGTTTTTGCAGCCCCCTAATTTTGAGTCTTGTCTGTATTGTCAACCTGTTCCACTCCATTATGTGTCCACACACAAGCTTATAGATTCTCGTTTACATTTCTTATTAACATTGACACACCCTAAACAAAAAGCATAGCGTCAGTTTGTATATTTTGTATATCCTACAGAAAAATCGACTGCAGATGCATGGGAGCCTTTTTGTGTCCACAATCCTAATGGTCTGAAATTACATTTTGATTTTGACATGTCAACGCAGAACCGTCACTCCATTGTGCCTGAAATCCAGCACTGTACATGTGTATAGAATATGTGTAGAAGTGGGGTGTTTGCTTATTTATATCCTTTCAATATGAATTCATATGATATGAGTCTTTTTGGACACGCCGGCTCCATGTGTCATTGTTGGTTACATATTATTCAGGCGCAGTCGGGAGAGGACGAATTGGTTGGAGGACGGTTCTATTGTTGGACGACATGACTGACCTCTGCAGCAAGCCTCCCTGCCTCTTCACTCCCATGCCTCAATGTTGAACTTGTGGACAGTTCGTGATGGCCCAAACAAAACAAACATTCATACTTGATTTATAACATTTACTGTGATCTGCAGGAGTATTCCATTACGTTGTAAAAGCCGCCATTACAAATGTTTGTATATTAGCCATGGCGTGTGGAAACACTGACGCAACCAATTTCTGTGAAATGCAGCTGAGGGGTGGTTTACACTTCACCCATTGAGGGGATGCATGCCACATTTGACGTTTGAAGTATGAAACCGTTCTAAAATTATGACTAATGAGTCACAGACATAACATCACAACACCTAAAGGCACTAAATAATCAACTGGCAAAATTTCAAATATTTTAAAATGATGAATTAGCTAATATTCTGACTTCTAGAACTTTGTTAATCGAAGGTCACTTTGTATGTTGATCAAGGGTAAAGGGTAAGGAAGAATCATGGATATAGAGTGAGGAGGAGGAGGAGGAGGAAAAAGAAGAAGCAGAAGAAGAAATAGAAGAAGAAGAAGAAAGCAAAAAACATGGATGTAACAAACCAGCAATTCAGTACAAAATGTTTACCCCATGTATTTTTCTTTTCATTCAAACTCTGATAACCAATAATCCACATACACATTGGTCTGCAACAGCAACCAAAACTGATGCTAAGTGCTTAATAAATGTTCTGTTAAATCATGGAGCAACAGTCCGTCTTCAGTGGGGAGTTATTTACCTGGCTATATGTATGTTTTTGCAAAAGGCATAGAGACAAAGGTGCAGAGGGTTGTATTTAGCCAATATGGCAGGAAGATGTGTGTGGGAGATGCCTGAGGTGGCAGTTTTGGTTATGGCAACACGATGACCTGGACTCAAGCAGAGATATCAAGTCAAGGTTTACAAGTCGACCTGCATTACAAATAAATTGTCAGCATTTGGGGCAGGTGGGCCACTGCTGTGTGCTCTTCCACAACAATGGTCAGTCCTGGACTAGGTTAACTGGGATGCTTCAGTCTCTGCTTCAGGCCATCATTTGTGCTTTTACCCTTCTATCTGTTTTGCTAACCTTGTGGTCTTTTGATGTGCTTAGTGGAAATTTATTAGTATTTCGAAATGGATTAAGGCAATACAACTTTGGCCATCCAGTGTTTACATAACGTCAAGAAATGATCATATGATTCATAATGATTCATACTCTTATTAGTCAGCAGAATAAAAAGCAATTCAATTAGTTTTGGTGTGCAACTGACCAGATTAATACCCATTTTATGGTTTTCTGTTGTGATGAAACCACTGTTGATACTGACACTCAAGTGCTCCAAGAATGGATTGAGGAAATGTTTATTTTGGTGTCCCTATTAATCAGGACAAACTGGATTATGGGATGATGTGTGTAAATTGGCCCAGGATGAAATTTCATGTTTATTTAGGGTACCTGTTCGTTTACCTGTGCGTCGATCATGTAATGGTTAAACAAAGACTTAACTAGATTATGTAAACATACATCAAGTCACCAACTAGTGATGGATTTAAGGGTATTGGATATTGAATTGTCGATGTATGAGTGAATCATTAAGTAACCGAGCAGTTAAGATACTTGTCTGCTCCTTGTGAAATGCCATACAAAACACAAACGTGAAATAATGCAGTAAGATTCCTACAATATTTTTGTTGTAAATTTTTTTTATGAATTTTTTCTTAGCATGCCATGTATAATGTGTTGAAAGCGTTTGTGTTTTGTATGGTATTTCACAAGGAGCAGACAAGTACCTTGCAATTATTTTGATAAGTTTATTTGGTAATATCCTTTATAATATTTCTGCAGACTTTTCTGGGGTCTATACGTTTATGATATGACAATATGTCTCCATATTGATATGTATTAGTTAATATGATAATTTAAATGATGTGTATTGTGGTAATGTCTGTGGGGAAAATTAACTCACATATTGTTGAATTATTTCAGGAGTCACTTTGAGACAACGTTTTCTAAAAGATTGAATGTTGTCAAGATGTACTCTGGCAATAATTTTGAAAATATGACTGGCAAGATTTTTAAGGTCTACGCTTTAATGTTGTGACAATATTAAAGTCTTTGCAGAGTTCACTCTTAGTTTAGGCTCAGGCAAGTATAAGAGCCCACCCATGCGGTAAATGTATAAATTGCGACTGGTACTAATTTGACTAAACTTCGTTCATAAGTATAGTACAGTTAGTTTCATAAAATACGGTTGACTGTAGACAGTTGTAGCCACCTATTCCTGTAACTAAACCCAGCTGCTTCTGTCTACTTCTAGCTAATATTCGCTAAATAAACCTATCAGAAATATGTACTTTTAGATCTGACTTTGAGTAGCCAGCTATAACCAGACGGTTCCGTTTAGTGCCAGGTAGCATCGTATAGCAGAAGTCGTCCAGCTTTAATTTGACAGGCCGTTTTAATGAAACTGACCATACAGCATAATTCATCAGTTGAACATTCACATTGTCTTCTTGCAGTAATTATTGAGGTTGACTGTATGGTGAATGATTTTTTGCTATTCTTCACCTGCGTTCGTTGCAATACAATGTCTGTCTCATGAGTCAAGCACACTGCACGTGGTTCTGGAATATGAATATAATTTTCAATGTTTGCTTTGCACAGGAAACAATTATTCCCATGGACCAATAAAAAAGATATGAAAAAAACCAACACATGTAGGATGGTAATTCTACTAATTTTAAAAGAGAAACAACCTCATGGGATACCTGGACATGTGGGATACACATTGTATATTCAGTAGGCACATCAATGAGGAATTTCAAAATTCATTGGATGCAGATGCCCATGTGGTCCATTTGCCTACCTTCCAAAATTTCAAGTTAGCTATTACCTCATGGACCTTCATTAGACCAGCAATTTTGAATGAAAATATTCTGTATTTTATTGGAATCATCATAAAGAGGAAGAGATACTTGAAAATTGACATTTAAGCACCAGCTAAAAAATTCAAATTGAAAGGCCTGTTTGCCTGTTTGTCCAGATGACAAATGTGATGACGATGTTGACATGGTCAGGTGACCTAAGGTTGTTTCTAGCCCCACTTCAACATGTCCATCCCATTGGATATTGTTTACCATGGATGGCTGTGTTTACATGCACCTTTGCTGGTATCTTTGTTCAGCAGCTTTGTTTATCTGCATATGACGACCCAGTAGTCAATGCCTGTCCACCATGATGCATAGAAGGGTCATGTGACCATGTCATGTGACTAACATGGGTGTCCCAGATGACCTGACCTGTCCAAGGTCTCTCAAAAAGGGCTTGGGGATGGTGGCCATCTGGACTTGGGCTTTGTCAGACCGAAAAAAAAAGTATAGGCCTAAATCACCTGATGATAGAGGCATCCAATGCTGATCACACTACTAAGTATACATATTCAACGTTCTTTAGATTTCTGCTAATAAATGAGTGAAAAAAGGTCGTATACACTGTATAAAAAGCTATTAAGCAGAACAAGTTGAAAGCCTGAATTAAATAGAGTTAAGGTATTGTGTAAAATAATGGTCACATTACAGCCTTTTGTGTCATAAAAGTCTATATCTTCGGAAACGTAAAGCTTGGACAGATAGTTGGGGTCGATGACTTCAAACAAATATGATTAATTTTTATGCTATTACATATTTTATCAACTTAAAGTAATACATTGGATCTATCTTTTGCAGAACAAAAGAAGACATAGAGTACACATAAAGAGCATCTTTGCTGTGAAGCATGATAGCCATGTCACCAGGGTATGTCAACTTGAAAAAGGCAAACACCCTGCTGGCCATGTTGCCCTGTCCTCCTGTGACACATGTAGTATCTACCCTAGTAAAGGCTTGCATGTGTCTTGGGAAGATGACCTTGTCCTAAACCGGAAGCTCAAGGTCATACCCTGTGGTCATCCAACATGACCTTGACTACTACTGCCTACTACTGCTTCTGTTCACCAGATGGCGTAGGTAGTCGATAACCATGCAGCCTTTATTTCCAAATGATTATACCAGTGTTTTCCAAAAACTGATAGAATAGATTAAATAGATTGATCATCGGATGGTTATTTTGTGACCTTGAGCATAGAAATGCCTACTTTTTTATAATCAATTCCGATCGCTGTCACATTCAAAACTGCAGAAGGTTATGACAGGAAAATGCCTAGTGTTGTATTATTGAACATAATAAACAGCAATGTATATTAAAGGACAGCAGAACACAGATGTTTCGTGGCACTTACAATGAAAATGAGTGGAGCAGGTGCCCTGTCTGCAACATACGATGTTATTTTGACATGCATTCTAAATAGAAACTGAAGTTAGACAAGCCAAAATATAAATTTGTACATGTCAGTCAAGAAATATCTCTTTCATTCTATCAGAATGGGCAAATATTGTGCATGTCATCATACCTTATATCTGCATTCAGAGTTGTTGAGTGGCACCTCGGAGTCTAGATACTGTGGTTACCTAACTTGGTCTATTTGGTTTAAGAATTTACTTTGAATTGGAACTCTTGGGGTTATATTCAAACATGGAAAACAACTGCAAGTCGAAGGCTTGGTGGCTTGGCGGTCGAGCACCAGGCAGCATCTTTGCATTTTATGGGTTCAATTCCAGGCCTGGTGAACAGTGCCCCAATAATAGGTGTGCGCCACACAAGAGCAAGGCATAAACTATTTTCTACTTAGATGCTTTATCAGTAAAATACGCCTTTTATTATAATAAGGTATTATTTGTGTCAATATAGATAATTGTTTGGTGTTTGTTGTGCTGTCCATCATGGCTTTCCCAAAGCTTTTACTGACTTAGTGCAACATTTATTTATTGATGAAAATATATTCACAGGCTTATACCATGGAGTCACTATATGCTTATACAATTGTTTTATAACAGAACTTGTTAAGTAAACTAGATGCAGTGATATAGTACAAAAGAAAAATTTAAATATAAACATCAATAAAATGGATGACAAATCATTAAAATTGCATGTAAGGTTCTTTTGTATGATTATCTGAAATGGTATACTAGAAAACTCTATGATGAATGAATCATTTTGCACAGGTCGACATTAGGGATAACGAGAGCACAATGAACCTCTTACCTTCTTTTACATTTAGAAGTTATTTAAAAGCCTACATAATTAGTTAATTGTCAGCAAGGCATTGGTGTATGTGCTAATACGTAAAAACATGGTCTTTGATATTTGAAACAATATGAGTAGATATTTTATTATATTTACAAATAACATTATTTTGAACTCATCATCTTAGAAACAGCCCAGGCAAGATGATCCACCAGTGAGGGCAAGATAACACACTTTCATTTTGCCCTACCATATCAATAGACAAAACGTGTATTGTCTTTTCGAACATTTATTCAATACCAGCAGCCATTGGGGATATTATGACCCAATTTCACAGAAATCACAGAACTATAAATTAATCATGCATATGAGTGCCTGGGATAATGATTGAGAAATCAGACATTTAGGAAAATCGTTTACAAGCCAATAACAGGAGTCATTGTGACAAAACAAAAATTTAACAAATTCATCATCCGGGACCAATGTTTCATCTCCCCCTGAAAGGTGTTTTTGTTGAGAATGTGGCTCAGTGACATTCATGCAATATTGTGACCAGAAACAGTGGAAACTGCCCTTCGGAGATGCAACAGTGACGTGTGTTACCGCCTTTAACTTATTCAAAGTATTTTCTGACATATTCATTAATTTTTCTTTGGTGATTCTTGTAAGGGAAAAACAAACGTCACTTAAAGAACATGGCAGCAGCAAGAAATATGTTTATGCTATGGAAATGAGATGTTTCATCCTCCGTTTTATCTTGCCTTCATCTCCCCTGACAGATATATATAAACATAATTTCCCATTAACATTTCTGGTTTAACTTAAATGCACATCATTTCAATCACTATTCTGATTATTGACATACCGAGTTCTGTTATTTTCAAATTCGCCCAATGATGATGTATTAAGACTTATAGTATTCTGAAGTGGGGATCATCAAAAGTGGGAGGTGTTAGTCGTCCCTGCTTTTGCATACTTTATTTAACGGTGTGTCACTCTCCCCATCTTTATAGTCTGTGCCTGCTTATGATTCAAGACGAATTGCTCGTGTTTGTTCTGTGGAGCACATTTTATCATTTTCTGTGTCTTCTATTTGCAGCCATGGAGAGCATGATGTGGATTTGTTTGTATCTAAGAAGGAATGGATGAAGGTCTTGAAGGGTGTGATCCATCAATTCCAGTTGACAAAGAACATACAAATGGTCAGCTGCACAGTCCTCTTTTATTTACTCTCAGTTGCCTTAATCCCCTCCTCTTAAAGTTATACATGTACCAGAGAAATGCAGTCCTTTAGCAGTCATTGGCCAGCAACTAGAAGTGCAATAATGCTATTCAGCACACGATCTGACCCCAGGAAAAAGCCTTTGATGTGGAACACAGTTCCGTTGGTCTCTTAGAGGAAAAAAAGGACAGAAAAAAGTCACTTGTAGCCAGCCAAACAGGCTTAGGTTGCATGGTGGAAGGCTTTCAGAGAAGGAAATGTCTTGTATAACAAGAGTAAACAAAACGACTACTCTTCACTTGTCAATCAACAGATGGGATTATGGAGAAGTTGGATTGAAGAGAACCTTTCTCAAAAGAAGCTCCCTGTGTATCAAGCTAGCTGGCAATGGCTCAAGGTAGCTCAAGATTTCCTGTTTAAGCATGAAGAGATCTGAGCAGCAAACATGTATCATATTGCTACAAATAAACTAGAGCGGATATTGAAATCCGAATTTTGATGCATCTATACCATTGCTGATATGAATGCTGTTGATATGAATTTGACCAACAGACAAAAAAGAAAAAATATCCAATGTTAATCTAAACCTATAGATACAACATTTCAACTGGAAACACTTGTACATTATATTTTGGTTTCTAGATACACATGAAAAGAGGTGAAAGCTTGACGATTGAGCTGTTTAAGAAAGTATTGATGATTTTCTTCTTTTCATTTTCTAGCCTTCTGTTCTCTGTGGTTGCTCTTGTGCCTCTGTTGGCCCATAGTTGGCTAACAATTGGCCCACATTTGGCTTTGAATTGGTCCCACAGTTGGTCCACAGTTTTCCATTTTGGTTGTGGTTTCCACGAGATCTCAACGTGGTCCTTAGAAAGCGTTTCAGTGGCAAGCAAACAGAGAGGGATGGCAAACAAGGCAGTGAATGGAAGGCCCAGGATACAGACTGCCATATTGTCAAATGATTCAGTTTTGCAAAGTTCACTGCTGTGCATGTTGGGTGGCCAAACAGTGGGCTGTGCCCGGCGACATTTGACATCCATGCTTATGCGGTGGGACCTATGAATGCCTGGGGACATGTGTATCAAGTGTATTGCACCCAACTTAGCAACCAACAGGCCCTTACAATGGGTCCATGTTCCTATCCACACACACTGGTCCATCTACTGTGTCAACAAGCTAAATGCACTGCCTGGCTGCCTGGCACTGCCTCAAGGAACCACAGAATGAAACTTTATCCCGCTTCAGTTTGACTTTCCCACCATCCTGTCCACCCACCTAGGTGGAGTGACAGTTGCAGTCTCCGTTATATCTGATTGTGCATCTTTTTTATGATAATGGTCTAAATATTGCATTTAGATCAAATCAGATCAATCATACGCCCATGATTCCTCCTTCTAGGTCTAATCATACTCATTGGTTCAGCATATTTGCCATAGAATCATATTGCTCGGGTATTGTGTTGCATAAGATGGATATGTTTGTGGATGTATACATTAGCAATCATGACTTGAAGTCTTTTGGAAAAAAAGACAAAAATGATGGCGCTGGTATACAAACAAATCGTGTAAAAAGGAGACAGCGTACCAGGCCCACCCAGGCAGGGTCACTCCCCATTGTATTATAGAGCAAAGCAGCCCACCTAACTCCCTCTGTTATTGTTGTGTTTGATGCTAATGGTGACATTCCTCTGGATGGGGCGTGCTCTGCACGTGGCTGCCATGTTCTGAAGGAATCTTGGAACCAACAGCATCCCGGCATGCACTTGCAAGAATCTGAGGTGGAGAATCAAGATCCAACATTCTCTCAGATACATGGATGATGGTGTGGGGTCTCCACTCTGGCGTCCTGTCAATCCAGGTACACTGGTGAACTCAAGAGAAATACCAGTTATCTTGTAATAGTTTTTCTCTGTATCAGAATGAACCAAGCATGTTTCCAAAATACACGATGTAGTAATTAAAATAATATCAGGTACATATCCATATATGATATGAAACAGGCCACCTCACCAAGCAAGTGACATTTTAAGCTAACACTTGTCAAAAAATATATATGGTATTTATTTGTTATCAAGAGTAACCTCTCTAATACGGCCATCTCACTAGTAAGGCCACTTCTGGGACAGAATGTGGTCTCAGTTGAGATGTTTACGTGTAGTAACTGCAGTGCACTGTGGGTTGTTCAACTGACACCGAGCAGTTGTTTTGTAATTTCTGCTCTGTATATCTTCTGTATTCTGTCCTAATAACGCAACACCTGTCCCAGATGAGGAGAAAGCTGCGTTTGTTTTGATTGTTGAGCCTCTTTCTGGCTTCACATGTTCACTTCCGGTTTCAATGTTGCACTCGATGTAGAGGGCAGCACTAGTGCGAGTTTACCCCACGCTGTGAAATATGATTAAGGTGTTGTTCGTGTACACAATTCAAAACATGTAAATTGATCGAAAAGGCTAGACTGTAGATATGGCTTACAGCCATGAATGTAACTTTTTATTAACTTTTGGTACAATGTATATGAAGAGCGAGTGCATATTGCAGCCATACTTGCTAAAGAAGGGCTAAATAATAAACCCTATTTCAGTAATTACACTGTTTACATTCTGGTCTATCTTTGTATTTAGTACTTAAATTGTTAGTACAGTGGATCCTGTTTTATTTGCTGTTCCCAAACTATTAGTTATGAAAATACTTGCAAACAGAGGAGGCTGTATATGTTGACCTGTGGTTAGTTTAGTGAGGGTCAAGGGCTCAGGTTGACAAGCCTTTTAGAGATAATGTGTTTCCCCAAGCCTGAGGGAGTGACACTAGGGTCCACTGGGGGTCCAGTGGGGTCCAGTTGGGTCCACTGATTACTTTATCCTTTATCAATGGTGTCTATAAGTAGCAGGGATAGCAAACATTGAGCCCAGTCAATGGGGATTTGCTCCTCTGCCCCGCCTTTCTGCATTTTGTCATCAAACAAAACCAGGGACAAATAGAGCACCCTGAGCTTATATTAAACACAGCAAGTAATAAAGTTGTGTACAGATACAAGTCGTGTGTTTACAGGGAGGGCAACTCTGGACCAAATTGACAAAATGGTGTCGTTTCCTTCCTCTGTTTGACTCGTTGCTATTGTTTGTGTTTCCTTCCTGTTTCAGCCATCTCCGCACTCGAAACACATCCAATAACGACCTACTTGAGATATTGTGTCTCAGTCTATTAATTACAAAGTAAATTTCTTTGCCAATCTTAAATAGAGTGGACTGGGCTATAACATGAACCTGATATGATATGAAAACTGTTGTAAATGATGATATTACAAAAATATTTACCTGGTTGTCATGCTTCGATTGACTTACACGTACGTCTAATTACTAATAAGTAAAATCAACGTCTCCCTCTGGTTGACAGGCTATCTGTACTACTTGTGGCCCTGATATATAAGTGTAGAAAACGTCAGTATATATGAAAATAACTATCTGATGACGTCAACCCAAATGATGATGTTGTTACATTTTCGTCTGCTTAATTCTTGCCATTATAGGTCTGGGAGGTCGAGGGCTCTGCATCAAAAGTACAATGTAATTCTTCTGGATTTTTAGATTCTCTCTTCAGTTCAGACAAAACTTTGAGAGGAGAAGAGCCCGAGATTGAGACAGGAGCAAGAACTAGAAGAACTCAGACTCAGTGGTAACTTTTGAGAGGATCGACTCATCCAACATGTGTTAGGTGCTTGGGCTAGCTTTGTCTAAGTGCTCTCATTCATGTGGGTATGTGGAGGATCTAGAGGCTTCTAAGTGTGTTTCTTGCTTCTTCAGTACTTGCTGGGAGTTTTGGCATCTTCGATATTTTCCAGCCAAGAGGTCAGGGAAGCTGTTAGGTGATGTTTACAAAGTATCCTCTCAGCTTTTTGCTGCCCACTTTCTTGCTTCCCAGGGTGGGAGACCTTCCTGCCTACTACAGGCCACATGTTTCAAGGGCAACATTTGCACACTATACCTGCAACACATAAACTGCACATTGCTAAAACAGGTACTGACATCATGCAAACAGATATGAGACAGATTTTGAATAAATTCTCACAAATACAAAGTCTTGCAATATTACAGTTTGGTTGATCAAATTTGAGGAATATCAAATCTTTGGTAAATGTAATAACTCTGTCAATGACTAGGGCAAAAACAAAACGAGAAGAAAAAAAACGAAAAAAAAAAAAAAAAAACGTTCATGCTGAGTGATTAGTTGATTAGTTCGTGACTCACCACCAACGTTGAATCACAGATGGTTCACAATCCCGGGCTCCATGCCTTGTATATAAATGATGTATAACACAAGCAAATCAAGCTATCTCTACAACTTAATACAATTGGCAATTTTTGTCGTACATTGTAAAACGTGACATGTAAATACAGTGTATTTGTGCTCCCCAAAAAGTTCATTTGATGGTGGACTAGTGATGGGGAGACTGAGTGCAACATGACTGGATCTCTTTGATCTTTTGAAGCTGGAGCTGAGGGGCTAGTACCATCCTTGGGGTGACATGGGCTGGCTGAGCAATGGACGGAGCATCACTTAGATTGGAGTCTGATGGGTCCAGCTGCTGAGGCAGAGATAAGCCAAGTGATGCGGCCACGGGTGATGGGTAGTACCGGGATGCTGGTGGAAACTCCTAGCATCTTGGCCTAGGGCCGCATCACTTCTATAAACTAAGACGAATATCATTTATGCATCTCTATAAACTGGAGGAGTGATGCACTCAACCCACCCCGACACATACAAGTAGTTAATGCCTAATGTACATGTGTCAATCAAGACATGGCTAATGTAAATAACACAAGAAGCAGACTTGGAACATCTGGGCCCAGTCTGTCTCTCCAGCTATTTTTTTGTTTCTTCAGTCCCACGATTGTTCTTGCTTAGTTTGTCTACAGCCAAATTGCCTCTACATCGTTTTGTTTATGAGCTCAAATTTGCAACTGGAACAACTCTTGTTTATCAATTTAACGACTTACTGGTGCGCACTTCACAATCATGTAGCGTCGAAGAATTTTCGCTCTTTTTGCGATACAATTTTCAGTGGGCTAAATTTCAAAACAATTTGTCTGCTTTTGGTGTTTTTGTGAAATCTGATTCATTATTCAAAAAAGTTTGAATAAGCAGTGATTAACATGATCTAAATAGCGTTTAGATTGGAGTTATCAAATTGAAAATGTTCCCATGGCACATTACAGTCCGTTAATATGCTTTAATTTTGGAGAAGTACATTTCCGAACATTTCCCAGTGCAGGAAGTTGTGTAATAATTGATAAAACAGCGAAAACGAACTAATTTGGCTATTCTAGCACTTGTGGTCCATTTACATGCCTCTTGATTATGCTTCCTTGGTATCTGTTTCATGGTTTCAATTTATTTTTCTGCAGTGTATACTATATTTGAGATACAGCTCACTGTTTGTGAAAATGTCCATTCAATAATCGCTAATCGATTGAATTACAGCATTTACAATTCGAGTATCATTGTCATCATTCCTTCTTAATGCAGATCTGTGCATGAGTATGGAAGCATAAGTCAATACCTTGAGAAGTTTAACCTGAGGGGAACAGCGGGGAGGGGGTATAACAGGGGGTGGCTAATGGAGACTCAGTGACCCCGCTTACCCCCGACATAAGACACCCATCCTGGTGCCCTTCTCCAGACACCTTAGTTCACAAACCGCTCTATCGGAAAATATACAGAGGCGTTGAGCACAAATACTTGTTTGCACACCTCCAGGTGACTATTGTGACTTAGCCAGATAACCTTACTGCACAAATACCCCTGCAGCTTTTGTGACAGCCAGGGTTTTTGGGGTTGAGGGGGGGGGGGCATCATCAAGCAGCCGCAGTAGCAGCAGCTGCAGTAGGGTTATCAGAACTGATGTAGTCCTGCAGCAGCAACCAAAAAGCATGCACTGGCCTGCAGTTTTTGCCTCCTTTCTGCACAGCCAATGGTGTTTAAGCAACTTAAAGGATTGAAAAGGGTTTTAAAAGGGTGAAACAGAGATTGCCCGATCTTGAATCAGCAAGGGGTGAATGTCAGTTTGTCACCCCGTTAGTGTGGCTCCCAAGTAGCCTTAAGTGCAGAGGGGTGTTCCCATTTGCCCTCAAGATTGCATTTCCTTAGAAAGTCTTGTGCCGTTTTAGCCAAGTATATTGCTCAAATAATGGCAATGAAGAGAATTCAGGGGAACACACTGCACGTTATTACTCTGCATGCTACATATAATAGGCATTGGGGGCATCTGAAGAGTGGCTATTGCCTTGCTGCTGCTGCTGCTGCTGCTGCAGCTGCTGTTGCAGGAGCTCATCAATAAAGGTCTTTAGATGCAATCCGCATCTTCTGTGCATGGATGCAATTGCTGTCTCTCATGTGCTGTTTAAAATAAGCCTCCAAATACCCTCGCATTATTGTAATCAAATCCCGACTGTAAACAATTGCGATTATTTGCTGGCAATGAAAATGTTGCTTTGATTTGACGTAATTAATACAGGGACAACATTGAAGAGAGAGTGTGCAGGGAATAGAATAACAGAGGACGGCTGCCTCATCCTTGATTGGTACAGAGGCAGAGCAATGATGCTGTTACTGCCCCTCAGCAATCGATGTGTATCTTTGAATGGGAGGGGGCTGCTTGTGCCTTGCTTTTCAGCTCCCATTAGCCGTGAAATTGATATGCTCCCTTGTTATCCATTCAATTTAAGACTGACAAGGGAGGCATGGGGCCTGTGATACCCTGTTTCCATTAAGGTTCAATTAACCGTTTAATTGACACCCTGGCGCAAGAGGGCGCCGTGCTAACAACGTGACTCTCCCTTACAGCATTTCACCGCGCATGCGTAACTCTTTTACGTAATTGCCCTTCTCACAATATTGACTTTTCTCGATTCTAATGAGCCCCTCATACACCCCCTGACTCTCATGTGCTTGTAAGTTGCTTCTCAGTCTTCTCAAAGTGACACCCTCGTGACTGTTGCGGATTTAGAGAAAGCTAATGGACAAGCTCCTTACGCAACATTACGCAATCAAGAAAGACCTCTCGCCAGTTCCTCTTGCAGATATTTGTTGATGTTCCGATTCGAACATCCTAATTGTCTCGTTCTGAAATTGCGTAACAGGAAGAGTCGCCACATTATATCCGGAGAAGAGATGATATATAAACATTTGGCAAATGAAAAGTGGATGCTGCATTTGGCTCAGGTTTTACAATACAGACAAATAATTAGAGCCTATCTAATTAGAACCGCGTAAAATCAACTCCATAAGTTATCAAATCGTGTGAAAACTGTATATGTAATTGAAATGTGTGGGAAAATAGCAACCTTCCCATAAATAGAGAATTCCAGAATTCAATAACATATATATATATTTTTTTTTTGACAGGATATTATCATAATTGATACATTTGTCAAACGTACAAATAACATACAATAATAACATACTATAATACAGTACTTTTACACAGTAATAAGATAATAATACTAAAAGTGTTAAGTTGGTCTCGGTTGTGACTAGTAAAAATACTAATAATAAAATACAATTTTACATTACAGACAAATAATAAAAGAAAATTTAAACAAAAACACAGACAAATATATACTGCTTATCCCAGTGGTTTTAACCAATCTGGCTATCTTTGAAGAAATAAAAATAAAAAAATTTAGTGGACATGGTTCAGAAATATGCCAAGAGCATTAATTACACCTGCTTCTTTGCTGGACATTATTGCTTGAAACTGTTCAGTTGGGGTTTGATTATTGAAGTTAGAATTATATTTACTAAGTTCTTTATTTAGCTCTATTATTGGCAATACATTTTAAGAGGCAGTGAAATTCATCTTCTACTTCATAGTAATGTAGTACACCTGAAAAGTAGGACATATATAGAAAAAAACATATAAAAGTACAATCCAATATATTTGCTTAACGAATAGTTTTAAATCTGACCATAAATTGAAACGTGTTTCCCCACTCTACAGACCAACGGCATTTCATTCAAATCTAAATTCATATTTGTTTACATATTACCAATCAGTCATTTACAGTTACATGCCTATTTGTAGTCCAAATGTCATAGATATACCTTCAATAATTATGCAAATGGGTTTGCTAATTTCTCAATTATTTCAACACCCACCTTACTTTGAAGTTTTGTCAGCAGGGTTAGGACATGCCCCATACCACCCAGAGGGAATAAGCAGACATATTGCACTGAATCCTGACGCAATGTACGGCTAATGCATCTGATGGGTTAAAATAAACATTCAAATGGGTGGTTACGATTCAAGAATTTTGTGGGGTAAATTATAGAATAAATGTTGATTATGGGGTTGATTAATTAGCCCCTCTTTTGAACTGTGTGATGGACCATGTTTGACTAGTAAAATTGTGGATCACCACTATGGAAATGTGCTCGCTAAAATCCCAAACATTAAAAAATTGAGTTTCTCAAGCTGTCAAAATTTCTGACGCAATTTAATAATGAAAATAAACATACTTATAGGAAAATAAGAGTTAAGTCTAAAAAGAGAAACTGAGTTTGCAGTTTTAAATATTATCCTATTTGCTGGGTTGTTTATCTCATTGAGTCGGTTCAGCTGAAAATACATGTCATGATGGCGCGATGCTTTCTTTTCCGTTTTTCCTTTTCGAAATAATAATACAAAAAATGAATTGAAATGTTGGAAAACTCGAAAAGTTGACGTATCGCCTTGCACATGTGTAAAGTTGTTAATTAACCAAAGGGATCCATGTCTGTGAGGATCAGCTCCATGAAGTTGAAAATAACGAATCAATGACATGGAACTATTACCAAAGGCGGCGGAAGACACAAGCTCACAAGTAGCGCGGCGTGGCGGAGTAATATGGGGAGCGGTGGGTGAAGAGGCAATTCGTGCTTCATCCTGGCCCACCAGCTCTTCCTCCCCTCTCTGACTTATTGCAATTTATTTATCTTTCACAACCCGAACAGTTGCGGAGTATTTGCAGAATATCATATTGTGTTGGTTGGCGGAAAAGAGATTTCCAAACAGCATAGAGAGGTCGTTGTGTGGTTCTTGACACTAAATTTGATACCCAAGAGAAACTCACGTTAGAAGTTCGAACGTGTCAAAGAAGACAAGACAATCATGATTCTAACCAAAGTCCCCCCCCCGGCTCAACTACCCCCTCCCCCCCTCTCCCTCGGCCCAATCCCCCCCCCCCCTTGTCTCATGTACAGTGTAGCTCCAGTATCATGTCCTGTATAGGTGCCCTTCCCCCCTCTCCAAACTTGCTGACTTTAAACCCCCACCCCTCCCCCCCCCGTTTTTTTTTTCTCTTTGCCCAAATGATTTTTGATACCGAATTCAGTTTTCATATTTGGCTGCAAGTATCTTGATCCAGCATACATGGTCCAGGCAAATAAAGGCTCAGTTATAGGTACAGGAAAAATGCCATATATAGAGAATGAAGTCATACACAACTTGACTGTTTTAAACCACACATTTCTCGGTATATTTATTCACCTTGTAAATTTCACTGTGTGCATAAATTACTTTAATTTCCTGTAATGTTTGACATACGTATATTTGTATTAAAAATTGTGTATTTTAAATGTACTGAATAAACTGAAACAGACAGGAAAACTGCAAGTCATCTATATTTATACTTTTCCTGTTTTTCTATTATGTTTAGTTTCATTTGGGCCTGAATTGCTTTTTGTATTACTCATATTTGATATTCCTTATACAACTACCGCGGTGTCAATCTATAATTGTGTGTGCTTATTTCATTTGTCCAAATCTATTCTTTGCTTTACACATATCAACGTCTGACTCATATATGCACAATAATCAATTTCCTTTTTTTTGTCATAAATTAAACGGTTGTAAACGCGTTGATTTCACACGAAATTGCATGAAAGCATCGTGTCCATGTTGCAGCTGCAGCTGATATTTCTATTACAGCTGTGTTTGTTTTCAGTGTCACAATATTTTGATGGGATCAATCACATTTGTGCACATGCTCAGTCAAATGTTTGAATTCGATGTTAAACTAAAAGCTAAATTTGACTGATAATGGAATTGTTGACTAATTGTCATGACAAACTACGCGCACGTAGTTACTTTGAAAAAAATAAAAAATTGAATTCAGTGAAACATAACATGCTGTTACACCCATTATGTACTATGGTATATTTTCTTCTTTTTCATTTTCAATTGTACTTTGAATTAGTTATGCACAGATTTTACGCACATCCGTTGCCATTGAATCAGGTAGGCCACAGAGCTGAACATGGTGATTGGTTGTCAAGGGAAGCTGAATATGTCAAAATGAAGTGTCGGCTACTGTAAACATATAACTTTTGTTGTCACACCAGGGCCGGCTCCTTGTTTTTGGTAAAAGGGAATTTTTCGAGTGTGTCCTTCTTGTTCGAATTTGACCACAATGACGCCAGTGTAGATATATATGGCTCATGGCATGTTTTAACAAACTCTGTTTTAAGTAAACTGTATTCTATATGAAAGACCATTAATCGCCACAGTATCCTCCTTTACCATATCCGTTTGTACACAACTCTTGTATGTAAATGTCTGTGAATTTTCGGCCAATTCCCACAACCATAGGGGTCGCTGGTGCATAGCCACATTTATACCAAATAGGTTCAGGGCAGTCAGTGATCGTCACAAATTGCTGTTTTCATCTCATTAGGGGTATTAGGCAGGCCCCATTGACGCACTGGAGCATCATTTAGGGGTATCCTTCTACATTATTATGTAAGCCACACTATGTACCCCTTCACCCCCCGCGCGAGGGCGCCACTTATCCCACCCACAGCCTGCAATTGTGTCCACCACTGGCTACAGCAAACAGTTTTCCTCAAAAGTCAACAAATTTCCTCAAATTTGAGCGTTTTTGACTCTACTGACATTCGATTTAGCCGAATCAGTATGCGACGGTCGTCTTTTTTTCACTTTGAAGCTGATGTCTACGTGGCTTTTTATGGCCGAATTGGTGCAGCGACGCTTTGGAATATTCGATACAGGACAATTTTCAGCTAAAACATGAGATGTTATTCTGCAGGCAGAAAAAAATGATGAATTGCCCCTTTTAAATGGCATGCATCCATGTTTGATCACCGAATTTTGTATTATTTTCTCTAATATACCATTCCATATAACTGACGTCAACTGCAATGTAAATACACGAGAAAGTATCACATGAATTGCTAACAGAACATCAAGTGCACATATTTCTTACTTTCTTTCTTACTATCTTTCTATCTTTCAATCTTTCTTTTCATCTTTCTATCTTTCTATTTTTCTTTCTATCTTTCTATCTTTCAATCTTTCTTTTCATCTTTCTATCTTTCTATTTTTCTTTCTATCTTTCTATCTTTCTATCTTTCTATATTTCTATATTTCTATATTTCTATCTTTCTATCTTTTTATCTTTCCTTCTTTCCTTCTTTCCTTCTTTCTAACTTTCTATCTTTCTATCTTTCTTTCTATCTTTCTATCTTTGTTTCTTTCTTTAGTGCACATATTTTTTTTGCTTTCATTGCGACTTCTGTGATAAGTTTCTTTTTTTCCCTTATCACTCCAGTTCAATTTACAATGGCCAAATGGAATCATTTGTTTCTCCAATATCATCAGCAAGTGTTTGGATTATACCAATAAAGCGGAATACAGAATGCACACATTGGTTAACCGCTTACACGAAATTCAAATTGGCGCAAATTGAACTTGGAATTGAAAAGCCAAAATGCAGAACATGGAGCTTGCAAACTCGTTTATGAAACCAACACTTGTCAGGGTGATGAAACCGTTATTTTTGCTTTAACATGGCCGCTAATCCTGGGGGGGGGGGGACCCTACACATCTATATATATTTTAATGTACTTTTTTACGATTTTGTGGCTCTGAGAGTCTCCCCCCCCCTCCCCAAGACAAATTACAAATCTGCACCACTATGCTTTCACCTCTCTTGTGCAGTCCACTCAGGTCTTGGGGTTGAAAGAACCCTAATCCTGGTGAAAAGTGTCAACAAGGGTTTGGGATGGTCTTGCAGTGTCGTGTTGAGAGAGGTCAAGAGTGCGTAGGACTTCTGTCAACACTGGTCGATTCGGCTGCTGATTTTACTACACCTTATCATTGTAACGGCGTTGCGGCAGGTCGTTTCGGCACCTAAACTCAGCGCTAGTTTATTGTGAGACGGATTAAGTGGACGACCTGTCATCCATAATTCATAGCGGCCCAGTATCCGCCTAATACTTTAATGTAGGCACTCTCAGGTGTGAGCGTAGGGGATGAGCCCTACCAAGTCGACCTGTGCCCTGTTTGTAAGAGGCTAAAATACCCCGAGCGATAGCCCTGGTATTGAAACCTGGTATTTGGATTTGGGAGGTAAGGAGAGGGGAAGAGCACTGGGCGGGGTGAGGGGGGGGGGGGGGTTACGGATTGACATTGTCCTATAGTTCCAATTTATACTTCTTATACTAAAAAAATCCATGCTGATTCTTTAAAACAAGGTTTCTGGATTGCGAATAATTTATATGACGTATCAACAAAATATTTCATCTGTTTTAAAGTTAGTAATGTGCCAGTTTAGATGGCGGACTGCAAATTGAACCGTGGAGTCAGCTTTAGCTCTTTGTATCTCCAGGTTACATAACTTTAACAAGCCTCTTTTCCAATCGTGGTTTTTGCGAAAGGAGATTTGTGAACGGAGCTCATTGAGTTGCGGCTTGTTCTATAAACATTTGGTTTGAAGGGTAATCCTTTGTACTTTACATAACTGCATTGGTTAATGTGTGTCTGAACCTTCCCTTGTAAAAAAAAAGCAATATCATTTATGTACCCCTTGTGCTCTCAGTGACAGGTGTGCCAGCATCAGTGTCAACCTCTTCACTCATCACATCTCATCTCAGCATCAGCTGCAGCAGCAGCAGCAGCCAAACACCTGGGCATTGTCATTGATGCCAAATATTGAGAAAGCCAACAGGGTGAATAAACACCTACTGGCTTCCACATAATTCACCGATGATTCGTAATAAGGGCTCCAGACTCCCTGTCACGTATCTGGGAATCACCAAAACACAGCATGGGAGTTTTCCTGCCTCAAAAGACACAGGGGATTATCATAAGTTATTAAGAACCTCGGCGCTGACTGCAAATCAGTCGGCGCCACCTTTTCACAAGCACTCTGAGACAATCATCTCCCTTTTTTGCATCTCACTTTTTGTGGCATGTTTCTACTTTTAAGGAATGTATGTCTCCAGGTCAAAACAATGATATCTAAGTGCAACAGTATTACCGCAAAATGCCCCATGCAAATACATACAGGTACCTTGGAGAATTTAGACCTCTAATTCCTCCAAGCATGTACCGATTCGTTGTCCCTGAAAGTATTTTTTAATTTTTTTTTTTGATCTAAATTTTGCTGGTCTGAAGCTTAGTCAGCTTAAATAACTGATTGACAGAGGTAGACGTGATGATGAGATGTTAAGAGTTGGAGTCCACGCCAAATAGTTACATTTACCTCACGGGTGGGGTCTGTACTTACCTCAGCATAGACACAGAGTACGAAGTACCTTCTGGGACAGACATCCACCTGCTGAGATGTAACTGAAGAACCCAGGGCCTTGAGTGGACCTTCAATACGAATTCAAAAGCCATCCAAAATCATTGATAGAGGAGGTATTATGGATGAGGGCCTTGCAAAAGGTTCTATTCTATATCTGTGTCCAAAATTATTTAGTTATTTTTTTTTTCTAAGAAAAAAGATAGGGTCAAAAAAGTATAAAACCAGATGTAGATATATTTCGATTTGTTTGTGTTGGAATTTCTTAAGGGCAATATGAGGTAGCGAGTGCAGGGGTGTGGTACCAAATATGGTCACAAGCTTAGCTGGGGGTGACAGGGGGTGAAGGTGTCATTGTGCCCTGCTGGGGTACCTGCCTGGGTGCTGCTTCATGCATGCGTATTCACACCAGTGAATTTTTGATCCAGAAATTATCACTTGAGCAGGAAATGCGTGAAATATTATCATAGTTTAAATGAAACAAGACTTAGGCCAACATTATCCAATAGAGGGAGAGAGCAAATATGCTGATATGCTCCCTTGAAGAACGGTCACGGAGCAGGGCCCATCTTGTATGCAGGAACAAAGAGACTGCCTCGTTCCCACATGCGATTTTCCTCGATACACAGGAAGCGGGTGATAATATACACATGAAACAAGGTCCTAATCCCAAATCTTTCAGAACTGACCGCTGCCATGATTATTCAAGACCAGATGAAAGACTTCTTGACACCTGTATTAAGGACAGATCCATGACTTGTAATATATACAAAACATGCAGAATTATTAAGACATCGCTGGATGGGCTATCCTCATCAGCTAATCAGCAAACCAAGTGCATTTAAATGGATGATGACTGATTAAGGCTTACTTGGAGACACCCTGGCTCTTATGCATACAACAAACGGGTGATCAAGAGGAATTAGAAACATATCACTTTCTAAAAAGATATTTGACAGAAGTAAAAAGCTCATGTTCGCATATTAAGCATGGATAATATTTGCCAATGTCTCCAGAGGGACTCAACTGGGATTAGCCCTGTTCATTTCCCTTTCTTTTTTTACCCCTTTAAAGAATAAGTATAACCTAGACTTAAAGAGTTTCAAATGAAGCTTTGAATTTGCACATTAGCCTTGGGTATATCTTGGATGTTTTAACTCAAAGACAGTGTTTTATTCATGCAGTGCATCTATATATATGATTCAGATACATAAAACATTCCAAGATATTTCAGTTAATAATTTCCCAAAAGGTGGAATTAATATTTTGAAAGTCTTTTATTTTATTTTTTTTGTAAAATTTGGGTCTTGTATTGTAATTTTTTTGAAAGTATTTTATTGCAAACTATATATCTATATGAATTTGTAGCTTCCAGGGGCACAGATAATGACGGGGTGATAGGGCTTTGAAGACATGTATACATGTCATATAACATAGTATAATATATTATGTTATGACATGTACACATGTATACATGTACATTGTGTTGTACCATTTCCTGATAAGTTAAGAGAGTTTAATGGCCTCAAAGAATTAAGATAATGCCCATAATGTTCACTGTTGTACCAAACAGCATGTTTTTAAGTTGCACCAAAGACAGAGTATTATGTTAATGCATGTGCACATCTAATGCATAGAGCATGGATTAGGCAGAAATACTGAAGCACTTGTGAACTCTCTTTGATATAACTGAGCAAATGTATCGGTAAATATTTGTTATATCACTAGTGGTGGGTGGAAAAATACGGCTATGTTTTGGCACAGAAAGAAAGGGCTGCAGGAAAGAGAAGAAGAGAAAGATGTGCAGAAACAGAGAAAGAGGCTTGAATACATATACAGGGGCTGCATTGCATATTGTAGCAGGAGAGCAAATGCAATTTGATGTGGGGGACTTTGATGCACACTGGCTGAACATACCAAACAACGCTAGGATAACTGTCACTGGGGTATTCAGAGGAGCTGGGGAACTGGCTGCTGACATCAACAAAATGCCAATTTACAGGAGAAAGATCTTACAAAGATATACTAAGGTTATACAGAGAGAGCCACTGCCATGTTTATAGGTGCTGGTGGGTCGTTTGTTTAGCAGGCATGTTTCTCTAGTGTTTCGGTGGGAGAGCACATTCCTACAAGACTTGTTGTATGGAAGGGCCAAGGCGGGCCCCTCTGAAGCATTCTCTGGTTGCCCGCCGGGCCTGCCTGGCCCCGTCTGAAGCCCTAGGGTTACATCTCCGACTTGCCTTTTCCCCGGGTTTATATGTACAAGGAAAATAGGAACTGGACACATGAGCCCCTCCCTCCCCGCCCACCATTTACAGATAAGAAATTGCAACAACTTTGAGCACGCAGCTTCTGTATACAAATGAATTCCACCTTTTGGGAAATTATTAACTGAAATATCTTGAATGTTTTATGCATCTGAATCAACCATCAAGTCGCACATTACTACCTCCGCTGTTAGTGGAATTGAGTGGACTGATTTTTTTTCTTTTTTGCCTGAAACAAAAATGCCTTTTCAGTGTTGCAAAACTGAGTGCAAGATAGCTGGGCTGCTGGGTGTAAACAAACAGAGCGAGCATCAAATGCAAGGAAAGATGCGGAGAATGGTTGGAGCGTCCAGGTAGGCTGGTTGCTGATGCTGGGACCCTGCTGAGAGTCTAAGGGCGATGGGTAGCACCCCTGGGGGGTGAGGGAATCCGTAGAACAAGGGCATGGGGAGGGGTGATGGGATTACAGGGGTGGGAAGACCCAACAGGTCACCCCAAAGGGGGATGAGGGAGGACCACCTAGGAACCAACATCTGATCCCAGACTATCCGACAGCGATAGTCAGCCGGCAATTGACACCGAGCCATCAGTAGGGTACTCTGCATCCCCGCATCACCTGCTGTAGCAGCAGAACACGTACAAACAGCATAGGACCCACAGCAAAAGATTTGCAGGGCATAAAGACGCAACTTTGCAACTTTTGAATACATGTTAAATAAGTACAATAAGTATAAATAAGTACAAATAAGTAAATGTCTTCTGCACTGATGTGATGCTCCTTTTGTGCAGTTTTTGTCATGCTGAGAAAATAACATGATCTTGAATCATTAGTACTGTCTGAAAAACAATATGACATATATATGAAAAAGACTCTCAGACAAGAAATAACTTGAAGCTTGCCATATTCTCCATTGTGTAATTTCTGCTGTTCTCTATGTCCATAACAAGTGGCCATAATGATGACAATATGGGAAATATCATCAGGAATGACAGGAAACTTGAAGTTGGTTAGTAGAGTGGGGTTTTTACGGGTTAGAAAGTTGGGTATCAGTGACATTTCTGTCCATTTTGTGAGTTATGACATAAATACTTAACACGAAATATCAATTGCTAAGAGAGATTTGGCCGTTATATTAATGACGTGTCCTGTATTCTTTGACGTAGGTAAAACACTTGTGCAATCCTATTCTGTGTGTAGGCGGGCATTAATTTTGTTCAGGGGAACATCTCTGATTTGTGAACTATAAAAAAAGTGTATGTGTGAATCTTTTGCAACATTAAAAATGCTCTGGGTAAATACTTCTTTATTTTCCCCGCGACTACATCCTTAGTCCTTCTCAGGCTTCCCTTCGGGAGCAAAAAACTTGCTTGCCCTTGCCAAGTCACATTATCAGAGTGTTTGATATTCATAATGCTCCTTCACACAGCTTTGTGTATAGAGAAAATCCAGGTAATGTGAAAAAAAGATCTTGTTCATTTGAGCTTGGGCCAATGATAACAAGAGACCACTGATGTTTGTAACAGTTCATTCTGTCTCTCTGTCTCTGGTCACTGTAACGTTTTTGCATCCCTTGAAGACGATTTACTTAAACTTGTTTCATGTTTAATCAGGATGTATTGAAGCAAACACGAATCTCCCACGAAGCTGGTTCCACAAGATCTTCACCTCTCAGACTTAATGAAACTCTTTTCCATAAATAATGCCCCCCATTCATAGACACTCATCTTTTTCTCTCTCGCAAATCCCCCAATTTCTTTTGCTACAAGAATGCCTCCTGAACAAATATTCTGCTTTTCTTTCGTTACTTTTGCTACTGAAACACCCTTTGAACACACAATCTCTCATTTTCAAGTATTATCTTGTTCATAAAACTTTATTTATAAACCAAAATTAAAATGTCTGGTGAATGACTAAGTGGATTGTTACTAAATATAGTAGTTTTATTTGTCATATTACTACATGCGAAGTATTTTCATGTTATATCGTGTCTTATCTTATCTTATCTTATCTTATCTTATCTTATCTTATCTTATCTTATCTTATCTTATCTTATCTTATCTTATCTTATCTTCTCTTCTTCTGGCAGCAGCAGGCTTTAAACAGCTGCTTAAGCTAACTTTTCGCATACTCCCATGGAGCTTTGACTTGTCAGGGTTACCTTTCATTGCATTTGGAATAGATATAGAATTAAAGGTTTCTTCTTAACTTACAAATACTTTTCTGTGTCAGTGTTTTCATTGTTGGGTTCTCTTTTATGTGTGTGGGTTTTTTTGGGTGGAAATTCTAATGCTTTCGTGGTGAAAAGTTAAGCGTTTGAAATTAAGACTGTTACACCCAGTTTGCTATCTATATATATATTCCATTCATATTGAGGTGGTAATGATAACTAGTGTTCATCTTTTCATGTAATTTTGATGGGATTAAATTGACGGTTTGATTAAAATGAGCAAATACGTATCATGTAATGCATTGGTCATAAAAAAGGACACGTGTGACGCAGTGCCATTCATCTCGTGTGGAAATCTCCATTTTTTTTGCAACAAATTTTCCTGAGGTGCAACACTGGGCTGGTGCACCTGAATTTGCATTCCTCTTAACCTATATCCCCTATTGGTTGGTTGTTGACGATCTGGTGATAGGGTGGAGTGAGAATGGAAACTTGAGCACACAGTAATCTTGTCGTTACTTGCCCTGCTGCTAGTTTTTTGAAGCAGAGTAAAGAAATGAGCGAGCGAGGTGCCAATGAATATTTATAGACCATCAGGCAACTGGTTCTCAACATTCATGGCACTTCATGACCAGGCTTTTGGCAACACGGTGTAATATAATGACGCTCCTCATTCTAAGGTTTCGCTGAGAAATTATATATCTATTATGTGATATTATGCTATAGTGTAAAATAGAGCCCCACTTCAAGATCTCGTACTGAAGTCGTCCACCTTATCTCCTTAGATGTAACTTTGTCTTAATAATGAAGTAGAATTCTCTTCATGAAGCCTTTGTAGTAGTATAGCCAAAATACAGAGTTGACAGAAATATATTTTCAATTCTGTTACCATGGCAACAGACGTCGAGATTTGTTGCTAAACGGATATATCAATTCATTTGTGAAATTTTGAAAAGAAGAAGAAAAAAACTCTGCTTCACAAACGTTTTGACTCCACAGAATAATAATATATCTCAAAACACTGATGTTACATTTTAAATGACTAATTACAGTCAATGAAGTCGATTTGTATATGTCCGAGTTCTACTTCCTGTTATGCATAGTTGCGGCTAGCAGTATAAGCAACAATGCAGCTGGAACGTGATATTAGAAGACCCATACACAGGTGTTTACAAAAAGAGTCCTGAAGTTGCTACATATATACATATTATTTCATGTAATCGTTCTTTATCAACAGAACAAGTAGATCTGATGAATAATAGCTCGTTTCACCCACATAGATAATGATCACTGAAAATACAACGTAGTTTCAGCATCAGTTTATCTGTATTAAAGAGACACAGTCGTAAGATACTGCAGTAACCAAGCATATGGTGGAAAGACAGCAAAAAAATTGGATTCTGAAGAGCTATGAGCAATAACCAAAAGTATATCTAAATTTATTATAGCGCTAGCATGATATTCTTGATTTGTTATGGTTGTCTATCTGTCTGTATTCTTATTTGATTCACTCTGCGTTTTTGTCCCTCTGTTGTAAACACCCATTCTTTGCTGACATGAATCGGTTGCTGTCTCTGTGTAGAAGTCACACAAGAGTTAAACATTGTAGTGGATTTGTTTTTTCCGTGTGTATTTTTCTTGCCATTTTTTGAGCACAGAGAAAGCGCATTTATTGGTCATCCTAGAACGTGTGAGGAGATGTGTGAGGAGACGTGCTAAAGGAGGAGGTGAAGAGGAGATGAGAAAAGAGGAGAGACAGAGAGGAGAAGGTGTCTAAACACTGAGCTGCGAAAGAGACCCAAACAATATTGACTTTACATGGAGGCGAATAAATTGCAAGCATCAGTCACCATGGCCGCTTCAGCTGGCCTTGGTTTTCAATGCAAGTTTGTTGTTTCAAATCTGAAGCTTCAGCCAAGTTGAAGCAGACAGATCAAAACATAACAAGATTTAGAGCAATACATGTAGAATACATATGTTTTAAAGCTTATTGCAGTTTGTTATATATGGTAAGTTATTCAATATGTCTTCCCATAGTTGGAGCCAGTCCTGGACATAACCAATTAAACTTAGTCGCAGTAACTTACCTGTACTTACACATTTGAAAACAATAATATCTTGCTCCCTCATAATAGATATCAACAAATGCAGTACCTGGTGTTTCAACATGTACTAAATCTACCTTTATTCATATGAATTCAAATAGTAAAGAATAAAAGGGGTCATTATTTCTGACTGTACAAAACAGTAACAGTATTTGTACTTTCTTAAAACTGTGAGCACAGCGGAGTAGAATTACAGAATCAATTGTGTGGAAAGATGAAATTAAGAACAACTTGCACGCATAGCCTCACACGACTTGGGAGTTCAAAGTGTGAAAATTTACACTGAAGCTCCTTTGGTTTGTATGGGGAGCAAATACCAGGTGGGGAAGGAATGCTTGGATACTTTATCAGCAGAATACTAATGCCCAAAGAGGGGACCCTCTGTGACACACAACTCGGGGATGTGCTCCTGTAACTTGAGTCCCATTGCTCAGGGAATAACTCGAAGAATCGCCCAAAGAACAACTAAGAAGGACTCCAGGTTCCTCTATTCAATAGCTTTTACCACTACATTGTTATAGAAACCTAGACTACATCTGTGTTGGTTTAGGTGTACACCGCACATAGATATGTGTGTTTAGTTTGTTCAACTCTTCATTTCATGAACGTTTCGTGTTCATAACATGGAATTTATTCTTGATTGATGCACTACATTTCACAGGTGCACATAACAAGGAAATATGAAATAATATCTATTTTTCGAGCGAACAATTCTTCCATGCTGTCATTATCTACCCCCATGTTTTAGAGTCCTTGTGCTGAAGTTGTTGAAATCATACGTGAACAAGTGCCAAGGGAAATATATAGTATACATGTAGAGTCTATATGGAAGGTAAAAAGATTACAAAATTTAAGTGGTCATTTAACACTTCAAAGCAACACATTTTGAGGGAATATTATCATACATGTATAGATATATAGGCATCCATGGTATGTGTCACTGACTTGGTAAGTTCTCATGTTACCCGAACCATGTCATGCATCATTATGGTTAAAAAAAAGAAGAAGATAATATAGACTCTTTAAGTTTTTCGGTCCTCTTTCTTAACTTCTAGTGGCCATCTTGGCAGCCATCTTGTTGCATATCAACAGCGCACCCTGCTGAGGGTAGGCCATGTAATCTTCACAGACCACCTGAGTACAAACTGAGCACAAACTGATTTTCTTACAGAGCACATGGAGAAGCCAGAAGCAACATTCCCTGGCAGCCTGGTCCCCATGGGCAAATATCAAATGTAGCAAGTTGCAAACAAATGGGTCGTGAAGACACTCTTGTATTATTTCCAAGTCTGTCAAATTTCCACACACGTTTTGCCACATTTGCCAGCTGATTAAATGCACAATACTTGCAAGGACATACAGATCATGCCCCACACAGCCATATGCATATCACATACAACATATTTGCACTTGTTCAAAGTCCAAAATCGAAAGAAACATTTGATATTTCTGCCATATGCTGAGTTAAACAAAAATGTTAAACTGTACAAATATTGTATTATTCAGACATGCTAAAAAGCTGCAGTTGTTCAATAAATATTGAAGTGTATTTCATTCCATAGATAAGTGAGAACATTTTTTGACCCGATGAAAAATGCTGATGGATGATAATGTAAAATTGATGTTGTTAGAGATGTGACAAACACAGTTGG
The DNA here is from genome assembly GCA_932294295.1 of Alitta virens. Classification (NCBI taxonomy): domain Eukaryota; kingdom Metazoa; phylum Annelida; class Polychaeta; order Phyllodocida; family Nereididae; genus Alitta; species Alitta virens. The sequence continues at coordinate 23,529,815 of OW028573.1, read as the reverse complement.
TAGTCAATGGCAAGTCGCACCTCACTCATTCAATGATCAATGTAAACTTATTAGATTCCTCTGACGACTACAAAAGCTCTTTTAACAAAAGAAGTTTGTGGCACATATTGAAAAATACATGGGGATCGTGGTGGTCTCAATGGGCCAGGATAGTGTATACTTTGTGATCCCTGACTTGGCAGCAGTCGAAACAATAGCTGTGTCTCTCTGAGGCCTGTTAGAGGCGTCTCTATTGTCAGCCCACGACGCTCTCCATGACGTTCTCATTGACGGTCGCACGCTGCGTCAACGCTGTGCACAAGACGTTAATGACGCTGGGCGGGCCTTTGATCACGCCATTGGCCAGCGGTTTCAGCAGCAAACAACGCAGGGATGCTACTGAGGTGTCCGCATGCTCGCCGTATCCATTTCATTTACCTTATCAATGAGAAGGTAGACCTCACAGGGAGACGCCATGATACTGTACTTCTGCAAAGCAACTATACTTAGGGGGGGGGGGGGGGGTACATTCTCGCTTTAGATATTCTACCCCAAGATAGATAGATATTCACATGCAGTTGTACAGTGGCTGGTTAGATCGACCAAAACATTGCTGTCATTTGCAAGCGCCGATATGCGCACGACTCGCGAAAAGGTCCTAAAAGCTAATAAGTATAAAAGAAATGGTTAAATCATCTTTTGCAACAAATTTTCCCGAGGTGCAACACTGGGCTGGTGCACCTGAATTTGCATTTTGAAATACTAATTTGGGTAGTTTGGATGCAAGTTTTATATAGTTGTTTTTTTTTCTTTCTTATAACATTGTAGCTTTCCCACCCCTAGCTCATTTATTACAGATATCACGCAATTGTGTTCCAAACAATTATTGTCTATTTATACTTTTTGTCAGTAGACAAAAAAAACGAAAAAAAGAAATTGCAAATGAAATGGCAGTTTCTTTTTTTCCAGACCTTAACCCACACTACTGCACTCATAGTGTGTCAAAGTGTGACTCAGCTACTAAAAAGAGAGAGCTAGCGGCGGGACACAATATAGTAAGAGTAAGCCTGGGTAAGACTCAATCCACTAAGACAAAAGGACTAGGGTGGCCTAACACCCCACGCAATCAAAGGGTGTGTTTTGAGTAATTGGTTGGGGTGGGGGTAGAGGGCGTGCGGAGAGGGCAATAAGACATATCAGGGCAAAGACAGGGCCCTCGGGGGATCAGGGTTGTTGACCTTCTACCCTCCCTTTGATTGTATCAGTGTCATGAGGTTGGCATCTTCATCCAATTGTACCAATCCGCCAAGTGAAATAATCCGCGACCCTCATGCCCTGCTGGCCTCCCTTGCTGACACAGCCTTGTCTTTTAAGGCCTTTCTTTGCTCTGTCAGCCCAACATGACAAGCCTTAAATGTCCTCTTTGACCTGCCCACGTGACCTTACAAACCGGGCATCAAGGCAACTTCCGGTGAGGTCTGTCTGTCCAATGAGACAAGGCAAAGGGCATGCTGGGAAATATTGAAGGGCTACTATTCTCACAAATGCCTCTGTCGTGGCTGCAGGACTATAGCAGTTCATTCAGGACTATCTAATAAGCAATTGTTCTATTCTTGTTGCCCTGTTTTTATTTAATATATTTGACAATAAACCAACTTTTTTCCATGAATACCACTCAGGTAATTGCTTATTAGTTTCAAACGATGTTCTTCATATTACAGCATACACTAATGGTTAATTAGCAGCTATGTTGACTATAAACAACTTTCAGGAAAGGTACACCTATGATTGTAGTATTGTAAATATACATCTTATTTAATGAGACAAATTGTGAAATGTATATGTTGTTCTCAAGGTCTCATTTCCTGATGTGAAGTTAATTAAGTACAAAGTTGTCATTATGGTAAACAATTCAGATTATATTTCCTCTTTCATTCTCTGTTCATTTTCAAAAAGATCTGCCTTTCTTAATTCTGTCCTCTTTAATTCTTCCTCATTTATTCATTTCTGCTTCATTTGTCGAGTTATCAATGCAGTATGATTCCAATTGCTTTGCAAATTGATTCAATAACAAATAACTTCAATGGAGTTCAGCTTTGACTTTTTCTCTCCATTTTGAGATGAAAGAAAAGTCCTCAAGTCACCTCGGATGAGAAGTGACTTAATGGTATGAAGAACAAACGCTCCATATCCGTTTCAGAAGTTTTAATCACAATATACATATTACAAGGACAATAATTGAATATATTTGCATAAAGTAACCAACGAGAATTACAGCGGATAAAGTCGGATTGAGAAGAAAGATGGCGCTACCAGCATATCCGGAAAGATGGCGACATGAATATGCATAATGATGAAAAATTGGGGGAGGGGGGGATGAAAAATTGGATGATGGGAGATGAAGAGATGACGAAGGGGGGGGGGGGGGGTCCTTGATCCAATGGAAAGAGGATTGGAGATCCAGTCATATATTTGACCTATAGTGACAGAGCGTGGGAAGATATGAGCATCTCACCACAGCTCTTGATTTAAACCCACGACTACTTTAATATTTACAAGAAGCTGAGCCCAAAACAGTTGCAGAACATATCATATAGAGGACTAGGGAACCACAACAAGCCCTGTAAGCTCCTTACTTCATAAACGCCCGAATTAAGACCATTTTAGGTACAATGGAGTACATATTCAGCATACAAATGTAAGCATTATACAAATGAAAAGTCAAGATGCATAAAGAAAGTTTCATTCACAAATTCCCAGCTCAGTCATATCATCTGAAACTATGTCATTAAACTACAAAATCCCTGATGAAAGACCTTGTGAAAATAGATCATCTGTGAGACTGCAACTAGCGGATTATAGAATGCAGTTTAGTGCAGGGAAAGTTCCATGTTGTGCATGGTATGGCTTTGGATTCTCAATGAAGAAATTGGCGCTATATATTCCAAGTTTCTGTTACTCTGTTTGTGAAATACTAGCGGGGTTTTCCATATCATATACAATAAGGCTTTTGATCCCATGTTCAACATTACAATTATCATATTCTCTGGTTCTGTATAACCCTTGGTGTCTGGACTATGTTGTTAGTGAAATTACTATGTATATATTTGTTCGATTAATTCCAAGAATTGGTAGGTTTCATTCGATCTGTGTCTGTTAGTGGCAGCCAGAATATTGGGCACAGCAGTCACAGATCTTGTCACTGAAACAAAACTTGGTGACATCTGTGATGACGTCATAGGACAGATCATATATATATATATATACATGAGATTTATATATACAAGAACCCTCGACCATCATGGAGGGGTGAATAACTGGCGTTCGAAACATTGGGGGTGCCTGGCAGTGGGGCATAGCAGGCAAATAAGCCAGCATAGGCTGGATACCCTTGCGCGCAAAAAAGTAGTTCCAAAAACAATGGGAGAAGAACAATGGGAATGTCAGAGAAAGAGAAACAAGGGCAGAAATAGTTCGTGTCTTTCATGGACTGGTACTGCTGGCATGCATCGACCTAAGCAAGTGCACGTGTGTGTATATGAGCGATAAAAGGGAGCCACTCATCTCTCCCATAAACCCCCGCAGAAGACCGCCCTCTATCGGGTGGTCCCATCTGGCTTAGCCCGAAAACTCTGACTGATTGTTCACAGACTTTTGTCTCACTCTGAGCAAATATATACAATATCAAACTGAAAGGTCTTTCTTTTATTTCAGCTTTCTTTCTCTTTTTTTTTCTTTTTCTCAGTTTTCCACCATCAGCTCATATGACTCACTGATTTTGCGAAACTCATGAATTTAAAGCTCCATTTTTTCCTTCTTCAGAGTAACCGAATTTAACCTATCTAAAGTTCTACACCTAACGGGTTGTCTATATTTTCTCAAAGCACCGATCTGTAAGAATTTTTCGATCTAAGAGAATCTCTCTCAGACATTCAAGATATCTGGTAATCTTTCGTCACATGATAGCGTTGTGGGGTTGCCATGGACACAGAGAACTGTCATCTTATTTTGAGATCAAGGATAAAGCATTGAGAGCGGAGATTGGGAGTTGTTTCTCTCGCCCCTAAGGGGTTTGTAAGGGGGGTGAATTGCTAGACGTCGTTTTCTGTCATTTTCTGTCAGTCGGCTGTAATTACAAGTATCGGGCTACTGCGGATACAAAGAAATGCATTAAAAAGAGGAAAAATCGATGGGGAAGCCAAGTCAATTGGCAATAGGGTATTCCTAGCAGCCTTCCCTCCTGACCTGACATTGTAATCATTTATAGAAGGAGAATGAACTGTATCGTGTGTTGCAAGAAAGCAAGGCCAATCTTGGTTAGGTAAATATTAGCGCCAATAATCACATGAGAATAGAACCATACCATGCTGCAACATGCTCCTAAGAAGATGGGAAAAGAAAGAAGGCGAATTCTGGGTCCTTGAGGAACACCCGAGACGACTCAATGCAACAAATCTCCTATCCTGTTCCTCCCAAGATCACTAAAGATCCAATAATAAAGAATGTCATGCACCCCAGCAATCAGTCGTCATCTATACCTAATCATTTGCATAACAAATTTAACAATGAATAAAAACCTAGCTAAACATACATGAAATGGAAACACCCATCATTCATACATAAAATGAATTATTCACGTGACAAGTAAGCAAAAATTACAATTGCATAAATTACAAAATATGTACAAATACGTTATGCAGTAATTGTGTTTTGATTTGGAGTTAAAAAGATTGTGGAGTAAATTTACTAGAGTCAATATTAATAGCTCAGTCTGAGTCCTTGTCTTTAACAGGAGAGTCTTCGCTGCTGTCATTGTGGTCAGAATAACTATCAGCTGAGTGGTCAGTGCGGTCAAGCAGTTTCTCGCCACCAGCCATTGAGTCAATCGTGAAGGGTCTGTAGGGGTTGAGGAAGAGGGAGGCAGCGCTGAAAGCCGGCAAACCCCCAGGCATGTGGCCCAGCCCGGCGTAAGCCAAGTGGGGCGGGGTGGCGGCAAGGATGTCGCTGGGCCCCCGGGGTTGGTGGCCGTGAGGAAGGTGGGCGGGGGTGCGGTTGAGAAGAGCTTCGGCCGTGAATGCAGCCGAGCGAGGTGAGAAGGCCGAGTGCAGTCCGTGGTACATGCCGTTTGGAGGGTGTGAGAGGGGGGTAAAAGCTGACTTGACGCCCCCTCCTAAGGCCAGCTTTGCTGAGGCCGAACTGAGGACATTCGTCGTGGACCCATTGATGTGACTGATGCTAGCTCTGAAGGGCGAAAAAGCTGTCATGTAGGGATGGAAACCGTTCATAGTGGTCGGGGGTTCGCTGGGTTGACGCCCTGGAGGGGTTCCTATGTGTTGTTGTTGGGCTAAGATAGTGTCCTGCGCTGACAGGAAGTGTTCGATGGCCTTGACCAGGTCACCGTTGCAGCCTTGCAGTACCAACTCAAGGACAGTGCGTTTCTGGAATGGAAAAATTCGCTCGAGGATTTCTAGATTAGTGAGTCTTCCGGGGCGGAAGGCAGTCGGCATGGCGCTCTGATGGTCTTTCATTTTCCCGTTCATCTGACTCCGATGCGACGAAGACGTATGGGCGGTGGTCGTAGAACTTTGTGTCGTCGTAGATCTGACGGCGGAAGTAGGCGGCGCTGTGGGTGTAGGGGCGCTGCTGGTTTCCGGATGTGGCCGTTGGGGGTCGCTGGTGGTGCTGTGGGGGCTGTGAGGGCTTCTGTCTCTCATGACCTCGTGGTTGGAGGGTGAGGTCAAACGGGGCGAATCGCGATCCCTCTCGCTTAGACTTTCAACATCAGATCGTCCGACGCTGGCTGCGTCTGAAAATGAACAAAACAGTTATTAGTATTTCAATATTTCAGATTACAACAACAAACAATTATTTACCCATATATATGTTTCAACTGTTCATAAGCATTTTCAAATTCCCAACATGCATGCTTTTATAAATTAAATACCACTAGTGTGCGTTTCTGATTATTTCAAAATATAGCTTTTGTTTAGTTCTGTTTATCCCAACATTTTTGCACCAGAACTCAACAATGTGTACACAAGGTTGGGCATTATCCAATTACTTCATACTTCGTATCTTGTATTTCAATTAGCATCTCAGATACATCATGAGTTGGGGATTAAGACATCGAGAGCTGGGTATTAAGACATCTTAATATGTTTAACGACCTCCAGAGGAAGTCTGTGTTTGCTATATATACACACATATCATGATAATGCATGAAACAATTCAGTGGGCAAAAGGATAGCTTGCCATTAATGCGATCATAATATTTGCTGTACACATTGCTACACCAAATCTTACAGCTTAAGATGTAAGTAGCGAGTTGTGACCATTTTGTGTCCACGAGATCTTTCTGTGAAAATGATGCTGAGTGTAGTATACCTCATATGGCATATATGGATCACTATATATATATACGAAAGGTCATGGCAATATTGCACTGTCGAGAAGGGCCTTAGTGTGAGTTTGTTTAGCATAATATTATTTAGCATAATAAATTCAGAAACTGAGTTGACATGTTCAGTGATGTGGCCTTATTAGTGGATGCTTTTAAAGCGAGATTACTTAATAAATTGTTAATAAATATGTCACAGAAACTGATAGCTTTATAGGAGACATTGTATAGCACTGTATTTCGTATATTAAAAGGTATCATATTGGTTTGAGGTGATAAGCAGCTCTTTCGGTCGAGGGGATAGGGGTGTGAGGGTACATAGCCTGACTGCACGTGCTAGGACGGGCACTTGGGGTGCAGATCGGGGGTTAGGGTGACAGGGCGACGTTCTACCCCGCAGGAGATTAGTCCCCCCGCGCCCTTTTGCCCTCCCTGTTGACTTTTCGCACCCGCACCGTTTAGTATGCGCCCTATCGTCCTGTCAACCCCCCCCCCCCCATGAGCTCACTCATAAATTTTTCCATAAACTAGCCTTGCCAATCCGGGGGGAGATCAAACCTTTGATTCTTATAACTCTCTTCACACTCCTGTACATTTGCAAGCAGCACAAATCAGAGTAATTGAAACCCTGGGCTCTGTGGTTTATTCAAATGGAAGCAGCATCAGCAACTCCGCATCTGCCTTTGCATGGATGCTCAGCCGTAATTTACTATGTAAATCCGCAGTAATTACTTTAAAACGTTTGTCTCCGGGCTGAAAATCTCATTGCTTCACTTTCGTTTTAATTCACTAAGCGTTCTTTATTAGATGCAAATCCCGCGTAAACTCACATTTCAAAATGAAATGATTCTCGAATTATGCATCAGGCTTGGTTGCTGAGTTTGGCTCCTTCTCAGCTACTTAAATCCCTTCTCCTTATAAATCATGGACTGCATTCTCAATGTTTTTGGCCTGTAAGAAAACCAGGCTGTGAGTTGCTTTGGCGTTGCAATTGAACTAAAAGGCTTTTGGGGAAGATAAACTTTCCCTGGTTGATGAGATACAGTGTCTCTGCAATATGCCAGGTCACTCCCTGGCGCCTCTCGCCAAGTCTTCAAATCAATTTTGTATATTGCTCCCCCGATCCACACAGCTTCTTTAGGCATACATGGAAGGGGCGTTTATGCTGAATCAAAACTGTAAGAAAAGATGGCTGCCTCGTCTCTATGGTGATATCAATGGACCCACAGCGCCTCCTTGCTACTCATTCTGTTACTATAGAGTGATATGTCTTATTCACACTACAGAAACTTTGATCGATACACTGAACACACGAAAAGTGTACAATGCTGCATGAAATTACACAATTATACACAGGACACTCTACATTAAATATTACAGTATGGCTGAGTATCCAAACATCCCAAAGTTTGTCTATCCCACTTGAACAAATTGTGCTCATTGTATTGTATGGGCATTTAGACAAGGAGGGCGTGAAAATGGAAAAATAACACGTGAAAGAACAAACATTATTTTACATATACAGAATGTAGTTTAAAAAAGGGGCATTAAGTGCATTTCTTTAATCAAATGTCATTAAGGAAATGTGACAAAATATAGGAGCAATGTACACATTCCTTTCATGTATGTTTTACTTTTTAACGAAAAAATGATTATTTGCAGTCTGGGCGAAATACAAATTATACACTGTATATCGTGTATAGTTTATTTGTTTTGAATCAGAAAATTTATGGAAGATCTAAGTATTTTCATGACTTATACACAATATATATATATATAATTTTTGTTTCATTTTGAGTTGCACACTCACATATTTTCTCCCAGTTTTACTGCATATTTGATTGTGCAGAGTGTTAAGCACAGTTTAGCACAGCAGGGTGGCCCAAATGGCAGTTTATTTAAGGAGAATAGAGGATTGAAAAGTCGAAGAGAGACCTGGCCAGCAGGCCGCCATGTTTGTTTTGGTTTCAGGTTTCCATGGCCACAGAGTAGGTAGCTATGGTCATCCAGTGTCCGAACTACTCACTTGACCAACAAACCACAGCTGTGGGCACTAATGCCTGACCGGACTCTAATTTCACCCAAATATATCCAGGTTCAGATTGAAAATGTGTGTAAAATTCTAACTGCACGCCTGGCAAATTACACAATATATTATATATAGTATTTTGTTTTTTTGTTTTTACACATCAAAACTGATTTTAAATATATATATAGATTTTATTGACATGTAAAATATCATAAATGATACATATGTCATTCAGTTAAAAGATAACATGAAAGAGACATTAATGTAAGTACAGAAAGCAATAAAATGTCAATAATCAAGGTTCCAGCCACCAAGTTAACTTATAATACGTGTTTAAAATCCACATACACAATAGAAAAAAATACAAGCCGCTAATAAAAACATTTCACTCTCAAAGTCCAAAACATGACAAGCACATCATAACTAATAAACTAATAAACTAAATTAATAACTGTGTGGATACAGGAGATGGTTTTCTCTACACATCAGCTTGAAGGAGAAACTTTCCTAAACTAATTAATAACTCAGGTTCCTTGTTTGTCATTATTGCTGTAAACTTAGTTATATCATCTAGAGACAAGAAGTTGTTAATAAATTTAGTTGCATTCAAAAAAAGGTTAACACGGTGTTGCTCATTACCAGGACAGACAATCAAACAGTGAATTTCGTCTTCTACAAAGTTTAACGTACACTTTTCACATATTCTATTTGGAGCAGGAATTATTGGTTTATGGTGTCGACCTGTTTCAATCTTCAGGCTATGTGAACTTGTCCTAAATCTAGCTATTTTAGTTAACACTTTGCGAATTTGTTGCAATTCAAGATAAGGTTCTATTCTACAATCAGTTTTAAATAGTTTATATGTCCTAAGTTTTGGTTGTTGTGAACTGTCATTTATTGCATTTATAAGTCGCTCATGTTCGGCTTCATAGAGTCTTAGTTTCACTGTGTTAGAGATATTATCAATGTCAAAGTTTCTGAGGTTACTAATATCATATTCAATGGTGCAGTTATTTAATACATGACACACTTTACTGAACCAGTTATTTCCATTTACTGCATTCACATAAATTTCCTTCTGAACATTTAAACATTTCTTAAGTAAACTGTCATCAGGTGCTCTTTCCAATCTTATCCAGTAATTCACCATTCTAATTTTCTGTCTGACATGCAATGGGAATCTACCTGTTTCACCATAGACTGCTAAAGATGGTGTTTGTTTTCTTACTCCTAATATGTTTTTAAGATATGCAAGTTGCAAATTTTCTAATTCAGGCATAGATTTTTCACTTGTCCATATTTCACTATTGTACTCCAGGATAGGTAAAATATAGGTATCAAACATTCGAAGAGATAGTATGGGATCGATTTAAAATACGCTGTTCCAGATTATGACAACACGGTTTCTCAGTTGCATATGAGGATGACTATTTTAATATTACCCTTTATTGTGGATATATTTAAACAGTGATCCAAGACTCGCATCTTTTAAATAGCTATATCACCCAGTTTAGGCCTAACCTGCATCTACACGTATAGCGTATAATAAATTGTAATAAAGGAAATCAGCAACTCAGTCTGAATGACTTAAGCCACGAGGACACCGAGATCTGTGTGTATTTTCGCCCATGTAGCCTTGTCAAACATGGCACAGGCTTGGAGTATGGTTACAATGTTTGGCCCACGTTGGCTGTGTTAAGTTCGGAATTCTACAAGTGTACCTAAGTCCAGGTTGGCCCTTCTGTGTTTTCTTGCATCAGGGGGGTCTTGTGGTACCCTGCTCAAAGTCCCTTCAGCGTTAATATCTGGCATACCATTGAGTGTTGATACATGCTTTGACATGTTAGTGTTAGATGCTTACATCCTTTCGTATGGTGCATGCATATTAAACATTGTTCATCTTTATGTCTTTAATATATTATTGGTTATGACAGGGTTGCATAATGATCTTTTATGTATTTCCTACAGCACATCATACAGCTTGTAGCCTGATGGCAGATATACTATATCAAAGGCGGTCTGATGTTGTAGGTGATGTTGTAGCATCTATACAGGAGGCAGCTCCAGCCCCGACCACCCACGGGATGGCATCCTGCATCTTGGCTTCAGCACAAAACGTTCCATCTATTGTTTGTCTTTCCATTACGTTGGATGCAAACCACGTGCAGGGCGTTGCAACGGCTTTTGTTATTGTCCGACAGACGAGTTTCTTGGCTACTGTACTCAGCTTCAGCCCAGCTTCAGCCCTGCTTCAGCAGCAGGGAGCAGATTGAGATGCAAAAGATGCGCAGGATGGAGATGCTATTATCTTGCAACTGCATCACTTCCTCCACTCGTGTGATGCTGAGAGAGATTGGGGTGGCTGGGACGGACAGACTGAGAGAGACACACAGAGAAATATGTATCTAATATTATAGATGTGACAGATGGAGAGCCAAACAGACAATTCTTACAAATGCTGATGCAGAGACAAAAAAAAACACCAATAATCATTCATAGACACAATTTTAAATGTGTGTTTATTTTCTCTGTCCTGTTATTGAATAACACGAACTTATGATTGTTATTAATAAAGTTCTTAATCCACCTATTTAACCTACAAAGATGCTTCCAAATGAACAAAACCAAGTATCATGATACATATACGTTCTTTCTGCCTCATAAGGTTTAGGCTGCTGAGGCACTTAAAATCAGAGCACCCACTGGCATCCCTCAAAAGCACCGTACTACAATGGGTTACTATGGAAACTGGCAGAAGGGCTTCTCAGCATAAAATATGCATATGTATGACCCTTTTTAGAGCTAGCTGGCCACATGCACACACTTGCTTCTTGTCAACAAAAAAGCTGTCTTAGCCCAGTAGCTGTGACAATGTCAATAGCAACAAGATGACAATAGGAAACAATAGGCGACACCAGCGCCCCTTGCAATGTGAGTCATATGTGGGGAAATATTTTCTCAGATCTCTGTAAAAATTTTAAGTGACAAATGTATAGCGAAGGCTTGTGAACTGCCAAAGTAAACACGGTTGCTCACAAAATATGAGATTTGATCATATCATAAAAAAGTGGAAATTTCACATGGTAGTACTTAAAGCCTGATTTTAAGTTCATTCTGAGTGAGATTCCATTGAACATAATGGGAGATATGAAAGAAGTAAAGTTTAAATTCTTCCATGGCAGATGGATAACCTTTCCCTGCATGTAAACAGCATAGGGAATCCAAGCACATAGAGGGACTGTATACTTAGCCATCGGGCTTTGTTCAACATGGCAAACTTTATCCCCACCCCCTTTTATTGGTCACATTAAGTTGTTGAAAGGATAAACTTAGTGACTTTAGAAAAGCACTTGACTGGGTTTAGCAGAATTTTGATATACACGTTAGTCTCAATGGAGAGCGGCAGTCTTTGAAACTTAGTCAGCCAAGGAAATCTGAATCCATGTTTGTGCTCACACATAAAGGTGTTCGAGGGGACAGGGGGAAATTAAATGACAAGGGGCAAATGAGAACACCCCTTTGGCATAAAAACATTGCTTAACATACTCCTTTATTCCTATAGCTGTCCCCCACTACTCATTGTAACTGCATTGCTTCATTACATATTCAAACCATGTTCATCTCACATTTGGATGATTCAGATATGCTCCATGCTTTGCTTAAACTCTCAAATACAGAGTGACAAAATATCTGAACTAAACATCCTCTTATGTAGTCACTCATGATTCAGTTCCAGTCTTTACAGAGTGGATAAGCTCTGTTGGGTGATTTTTTTAAAATCGTATTTCCCAATATTTCTCCTTAACATGTTTAATGTTTGGGTGGGCCACTGACATGTAACATCATTTTAAGTTGATTTAAGTATTCTTATCTGAAACTCTGCCATCCATTTTTATTGCTTCACAAATAGAGTGGGCTGACTAGTAACTTCTCCAGGCATCAGGCAAAAAACATGTTATTCAGTAAACCCTCACAGTTGAGTATCTCAAATCGATGCAAAATGCAAATTTATACACATATATATACTGGTAAGGTAAACTTCATGGCGAAATAAATCGTGATTACTGACAACGACCGCAATGAGTCATTTCAAGTTAGGGTATAGTCTCAGCAGTGAGGCATTAATAAGTTAGGGCACCGATTTATAATAGATATTGTAGCACTTTAACAGGTGTGTGCAACAAGTTTGTCAACCTTATATATATATATAATGAAAGTCATGGCTAACATAAAAATGTCTAAAAACAGTAGGTCAATTGACATGATACTTATAATTCATTGTGGTGGATAATAGCATTTTAGAATACTGAGTTAAGTCAGAATCTTTGATCAAATACAATACCACTGAACTCAGCTAAATTTACTTTTTCCCAAGAAACTCGAATTTCTGAACTTTCTAAGGATACATGGAAAGGAAAAACCTGTCATAAGAGACAGAAAAATCAAAGTAAAGGTTGAATAAAACATAATCCCTTTGGTAAATGAAACGTTTGCGAAATTCTGTAGCCGTTTTTTGAAATCACTTTTTTCCTTACTGTTTCAAAGGATTTTCCTTGTGTGTGCAACAGTAAAAAATATCAGCAAAGATAGAATTTTCGTTGGTGGTTTTTCATTATTTGACATGATTAAGACTTAGTCATTCAGTGTCAGTTTGCTGGAAATTCTACCATTGCCTCACTGCGGCCCCCATGGCAAACATTTCACTGAATCAGACTCATACAAGAAATATGAATAAAATTATTTTTGCAATTGAAAATATTCTAAGCACGATGATACAGCATGATGAATAATGATTCAAACAAACAATTTCCACATACTCCTAGTATCTTCCTTATATCACTTCGGTTTGAAATTTTGAAATCGAAATTTTTGAATTGTGTTAAATTGTCTTTCCCCATCGATCAATGTACACTCATCTCCCCAATAGGGCGACTTTCATGTCAAGATGTTGTACACATACATTATACAGTTAGTTTCATAAAAAACGACCGGTCAAATTCAACCTATCTATCATTCAAAGCTGGCTGTAAATGACTACTTAAAGCCGGATCTAAAAGTACATATCAGATAAATTTCTTATATTTCCAAGGTTTATTTATTTCAATGGTTGTAGGTGTAAGCTGACTATTAGTAAGGAGTAGACAGAAGTAGCTGGCTTTAGTCAGGTATAGCTACAGCCAGGAATAGGTGGCTACAGCTGTCTAAAGTCGACCATATTTGATAAAACTAACTGCACATTTGACACTCTGCATGGGCAACATTTAAATGATTTAAATATAGATTGAAATATTATCGTAAATCACTTACACCGAATTAATTTGTTATTGCAAATACGAGGAAAAGTACTGACTCATCTTTTCTGGGGTTTTGATCTATCATGAGAATTTCAATTATACAATTTATGAAATTTCCCAAATGTGGGCTTGGACAATCTAATCTGTCTAATATTAACAGTATAACTCGCCATTACGACCAGCAAATTCTGACCTTGTGTGGTCTTAATAGTTAGGAGATATATTGTAAATATGGCCTATATATATCACTCTAGTCCAGAAAATATTTGATGGCCCCTATCATGGAGTATTCCAACATGGCTGCCAAAATCTTACCAAGATGCTGGAGACCCCTATTTGCCATGCACCCCATGGCAACCGTCTGTTTACCCTGGCAACAGAGCAGAGGGGTCTTCTAAACGATCTTTACCGGCTACAACTTTATCAAATAGAACGACATTGTTTCCACAAAACGAATCGGCCAAAAAAAGACGACCAGGTCTGGTGACTGAGATGGTTTGTGGACGTGAGTTGCATGAATGATAGATAGATAGATAGATAGATAGATGGATGGATGGATAGATGGATGGATGGATAGATAGATAGATAGATATATAGATTGATTGATTGATTGATTGATCGTTTGATTTTGACAGAAAACCTATAAATTGATCGAAATAACTTATTGGCAGATGTTTGTGCATAAATTAAGATTTAATAATCAATTTGGATGCATGATTATTAATCAAATGCAATGTTCGAAATTGATAAGGCTTCAGTAAGATCTGCAAGAAATATTCTGCATTCAATGAAACCATTACGATTTCTCATAATTGTTACTTGCAGAAATTCAAGAATTCATAAAACGTCAAAAAATCAAGCCGGTTTAATCTGGACACATTTCATGCATGATGCCAAATACGAGAATTGAAACTGAAGCCCAGAATTGGGTAATATTGAGACGTGCTCATTTGATGTCCCAATGAAATTAATTTACATGTCGGTGGAGAGAAAAAAAGGCTGCGGCTCATTGATTGAAAAACAGGCTAGTGTGTGAAAAGTAGTGTAGAGGGTTGTAGCTCATGTTGGTAGAAACACACTGGTGTGTTTTCTCTGTGTGTGGAGCGTGTGCTACCCAGGGGAGGGTGTACTGAACCCCTCCTCACCCAGGGTGACACGGAGATGGGGGGCAATTCTCTAAATTAGCAGCCCCCGTCTCTATCAGGGTCCGATAGAGTTTCTTCATTTCAATAAACACATATTGCCAACTGTTTAGCTGCCCTGGCTAATTTCAATTCTGTATTCAGAGCAAGAAACCAATTTGACACAAAATGATTCCCAGCCTGCTCCCTTTGACTTGTCTTGATGCTCTCTTCCGCAAACCGAACTCCACCAAGCAGCCCATTAACAGATTAACCCAACATGTTCATATCAAATAGCAAATTACCCTGGCCTATTGTTTCTTCCGTGCACCCATTTGCTTGGCCTTGCTTGATTCGAGTAATGGCGTCCTCTCTCACTCTTTACGTTCCCAACCAAATTAAATAATTCAAAGGGGACTTTAACATGAAAGGAATGGTGAATAAATTAGAGAGGACAGTTAAATAAAATATCCTTGTTGCTTGTTGCAATAACTTTGATTGAACACAACATTTCGAATTTTTAAATTACACGATACGTCGAAAATTCGATAGAGCATCCATGTTTGCATGAAAGTCAGGACATTATCAAAATATATATATACAAGCTGTGACCACCCGAAAAAAAAGGTCTATGTTTTTTCAGTGGTTCTGAAAAGGGTTGCGCATGTTTTCTAATTGTTTATCACACAAATATCTCTTGCTCTCCCCATAAATGCAACAATTTCTCTGACATTTCCCAAATTCCCCGTTTCCCTCTCCCCCAAGTGCGGCCTGTCACCAAGCATATTCATTTCTTCGCCTTGTTTCCTTATAAACATAACCAGCATCACGGGATACTTTTGTTTATACACCATGGTTAGTGCTGGTCGTTTCGCCATCTGCAAAGCCGGCCACAACAAACACGCCCTCAGACACCATTGTTTCAAGGGTCGTGCGAGTGGGAACAATGTGTCTGTGGTCACATGACATCAAGAACAATCAGATATTGTTAGTAACATATATGAGCAATTTCTACTTTCATATAATTTTCTATATTATGTAGTGGATAGTTTTATATATGAATTTAGCTATGCAAACACATTTTTCATGAATATATAATATATACATTAAGTAAATGCCCTATTATCCATAATATGATTTTCATGCATAATACATTTAGCCTATTTATGTATTTTTCCACAGCACATTTGTGTGTAGCTTGTTTATCCCACTGTAAACCGTGAGAACCGCGCCATTCTGATACATACAAATGTAGACAATAGTAGACATTGAGTTAAGCATACACAGAAGGGTGTTTACACATGTACATGCCCCAGGGCGGAGATAGGGGAGGGAAGGGGCACCACAGCGTCACCCTGCCACCGACCACCCTCATGCGCCGATCATCTGCACCCCCCCCCCTCCCCATCCTTGGATAATTTTATTTGGCCATTAGAACAGTGCTAAAATCATTGAATGCGAATTATATTATATAAAATCTTAAAAAGGTTTCCATTATGTGTGATATTTCAGTTTTGCGGTAAAATCATGTAATGTTTCAGTATTCACAACCCGAAAAGTCACTAACATTTAATTTAAAAGCAACAACACCTGCATTAGCAAACAATATGTCAGTGTGTTTGACTTAAGCCTTAGTTAAGGCATTAATTATCAAGCTATAATATACTTTATGTTAGTTATTCAAGGCTATTGTGAAAGTAAATTTAACTTTGCCACATAATCATGTCAAGGATGCGAAGTTAACAAACTTAAAAAGACACGGAATTATCGTATTGAATAAGATTGCTCAGGACTAATTTCTCCAAGCTCAGTGACATCATGCATGAAATTTTGAGATTACTAAACTGAATGAGATGCTCTTAAACATCAAACGTTACATTATTCACCTAAATGGGTATCGACAATGCAAGATTACATAACAGCTGAACGTCATGGAGCGTGACGTCGTGACGTTTACCGTGACGCTGCGACGTAATTGATAACGTTGCAAAAAAGCGTCATGCAAATTAGGTTGGGCGTGAAGCGGACAGTGTAAACTTTTTGGAAAAGCAAAAGATAAATTGAGATAAACACGAGCATAGACCACACAGAATGACATCTGGTTAGCACTCTGCAAAGTGTGTAACTAATGCAGGCCTTATTTTTTTAAGCTTTCCTGCAACAAAGATGTACACAACAGAGAATCAAACGTGCGCCGCATTTGCCAAGAGGCGCCAGCCATACATGAGGTTTTTTTGCTAATCTCATTGTAGCACGTCTCTCCAAATGAAAACATTGAATTTAAATAGTGCATGAGATCCAAAGGATTTTTGTTTGTAACTGTATGCAAACGTGGTAGCCTACAAAAATTTAATATAACTTTTGAGCAACAGCAGCAAGTCATTTATTATTATTATTTGTTTTATTATACATTCCACTATATTTTCAAAAAATTTGGAATTGGAAAATCATTGTCTAGATAAGCATAAATTCGGTGCAGTGTATAAATGGTACTTGCCTCAGAAAAACGAAATTATTTCAATATTTTCCTTGAAATTTGTGTAATAACAGTATTATTTGCACAATTTATTGCTTGACACCAAAAATATAGAATTTTCTCTTCATAAATTAGTTTTAAGAGATATTTTACACGCTAAATTTGCCATATGACAAGGAATATATGCCCGTGTATTTGCATTGAGGGGTCAAAGAGACTAAAGAAATGAATTAGAAGACTCAGTCAGTAGGTCTGTGCAGCAGTTATCTGTGGGGATAAACTAGCGTAAATATTGTCATGTGCTTCTGATGGGCAGAACACACAAAATATGTGGGACCCACACCCCGGGGTACTCATACAGATACAGAGGATACACACAGATACACATAGAGATACACAGGCACCCACACATACTGATACACCGTTAAGTAATGACCGTGTTTTGGTGTTAGGATCAACCAACATACAACTGATACACGGGGACTGGTATCAGGTGAAAAGTCCCACCCTGTAGACGCCCAGTAAAAGCTCAGAAGGGTACTAGAGAAAATAACCCCGGCCTAGGACTTGCCCCTGGACCACCGGGGTTGCGCTCTGGCCTGAGTTTTGCCCCAGTCTATCAGAGTTCACTGTTTGCTTTCCTGATACGAGCGCAGTATCAATTGCTTACCTCGACTCCTGCAGGAGTCTTTAGACTTGAAACACTGACTCTCTACTCTAGTATTTTGGTTACAAGGACCACACAGGAGGTCATATTGGTACCATGCCATACTATACATATCCTCCAGTACAAATGTTTTGTATATATATGTATACGTGTACATGTGCAAGTACATTCGTTTCTCTATGTAGGTTTTTTTTAATGAATAATATAGCCCCACTCTAGGATAAATCAGGAAATATTGGAAAATAATATTTATAGCATGAACACATTTTAGTGACGTCATCAAAAAATCACTCCATACAACGAGGAGTGTTAAGATTTCAATGCAATGCTTGTTTTAGTTCGAATTCACATCGTGTGTCATGCAACACCAATCATGTTACACAATAATTCTAAAGCTTCATTTTCCCCTCAAAAAAGTAAAGTCTACTTATATTTTTCTTAACTTTTTCATTTGTATCAAAGAGTACAAACATGGGTGGTGCCTGTTCTTTCTATTTTTTTTTTGTTAAAACCGACTGCTTTTTTTCCCCTTCCTTTTCAAGCTCAGAACTTTATTTGCTTTGTAATATTTAGATAACTCCGCTCCACTACATGATCTACATTCAAGATGGTGGAAAAAATAGGTCTCTTATAAAAATAGCTGAGTAGGAGTTTTTGGATAAGGAACATGACTGAATAAGGACATTTTGCAAATGTTTCGAATTTGTTTCATTTAATGATTCACTGTCTGCGAATCTTTGTATCCTTAATGACTGCAATGATTTTACATGGGATAAACAAGAATTACACAACATTTCTATAGAATCACATTAGAGCATGTGCCCTCAGTGCCCCTCAAACCCAGACTGCAGCATGTAATTGCAAACAATTTTGGTTTTTGCATCATTGTTTATCACATGTTAACAAACCATACAGCCCAGGTACAAGAATAATGGCCGAGTTCTCGTGGGAATAAATTGTATCAGCATCCACTGATGACGCAAATGAACTATAGTTAGTCGTAACATTAATTCTGTTATTGCTCTAAATATTGTGGTCATTTCCTGCACATGTATACACACCAGAATTGTTTGTGCATTTCCCGATGATTTTCCGAATCAATTATATATAGCTGACTTCATGATTTAATGCATGCATGTGAATCATTGAAATTTTTTTGTCAGTATGTGGGGCATAATTGAGTATTTTATCTCAAGCGAAATAAATTTGTTCCAGTTTCTTCAGTAACACGATTTTTATCAGTTCCTATCTGCAACCATTATTTATGAATTGTCATATCACATATGAATTGTATTATTTGTATATGTATACATGTAACTGCAGGTAAATAATCCTGCTATCAAATACTATGGTTGTGGTTATAGATAACTATAGCTGATATGTGTGTATGCACAATGTGGGATTTTGTCAATTTATATTTCCCTAACTTGCACGAAAATATCATATTATGCTGACTGCTTATGTCAACATAGTAAAACAAATCATGATATTCCAATTGATATTTCACAATACATAGAATACGATATGCATAGTAGTACATTTAGGGCATTGAATCGGGTGTAAATATGCAATAAATGATGTTTTACCTCTGTCATCCGAATCTTTATCGTCATCTTTGCCGGCGGTGATCGGGGCGATTGTTCCGGGGCCCCAGAGTGGCCCGGGAGTCAGAATAGGCAGGGTGCCGTCTATGCAGGCCCGCAGTCCCAGGGCAATGGCATCTTCGGCGGCTTGCTGTCTCTTGAGGGCCACCTGGGCAGCCATGACTCTCTGTCTTTCGGCGATTAAGTTGCATTTAGCGCAAGTACAATCCTTGAAAGTGCAATGTCGCTTGTGCCCTTTGAGCCAGCTGACCATCCCGTGGTTCCTGCAGCGGGCACATTTGGGCTTCCGGGCACCTTTCTCCGTCAACGGGTAGATGGGCTGCGGCGGATTCATCATCATCCTGTACATTCAATAAGTCAGATCTCCCTGACGCTGTCTCCTCTGACAGTGGACTATAGCTGCTTTCTCTTCTCTTTGCTATATCAATCTGAGAGTATGACGGCCTGCACCGCCTCCTTGCTTCCAAACTATGTATCTTGTTAGTTGGGGTGAATAGCAAAGTAGCGAGGAGCCAGCAGGTAGCCCGTTTCTCATTGGACGAATCGACCAAGGCAGAGTATCTGGCAGCAACTCGAGCGCTGATTGGTCGGCTGCTCTCCTGCCATAACTCAGACCTCCCTGCGAATCACGCCCGGCAACCTCTCATGTTTAAATAATGGACAAACAGCATTTGCTCGCCTCCGACACACTGCCATATATTCCTACAAACATAAAAAGCACCCACTCTATCCACACACCCTGGTTCTGATGCATAAAACATCAATTCTCTAATACAATGTGACCTTTCGCTGATATATATATAATTATGCTGCCTCTATGGTACACGCCAGCATAAGTTACAAAATCAGTTGTAATTTTATTTTTTACACTTTAACAGTGTCACTGCATTATTATCACATAAAACGATTTGATATTAATACATTTAGATACTTGTTAATTTTTCGTGTATTTTCACTTTGGACTTTTCGATTTATTGATTAATACAAAGAGCTTTGTATGTTACTAGGTCAAATCGTCCAATTTGCGCATCGTGTTTAAACAGTTTATTTAACTCTTTTAACAAGCACATCATTAAAAGCTAACAGCATTCGTGTTTCTGTGGTTTTATTTATCGCCGGTACATTCGGTAAACAGACGTAATTAGGGAGACGTGAGACGTTCTAATAAAGGCCAAGGTGTCATAAGTCGGAAACGGCGTTGGGGGTCTAAATATCTGACAAACTGCTGACATCTGGAGAGCCTGTGCGTTTCCTGTACCCTAACAACTCGCATAATACACTTCGGAATCAGCCATGTTCATGTCGGGTGCAAATAGAGACACCGGCACGCTTCGGCTAATGTGTTTCCAACCCCTACTACACGGCCCTCCCGAAGCAACATGCCCGGCTCATTAGGTGCCGCGGTGGTTGGACGCCGGCCTGCCGCCCTCCCACGTCGCCGGGCAGCTACTGCACGAGTGAGACTGCAGGTTCTAAGTGCCTGCATTGCTTCCGCGACGTCTCAATGTTGGATTGAAACGTACACACGACAGCTAGTGCATTTAACAAAAGCAGATGTAATGATGAGATGATAAGACCTGCAGTTTGCACCTCCCCCCCCCCCAAAGAAAGTTATCATTGTGCACCATAATTGTATGGTATATGCGTTATCTCAGTGCTGGTGATCTAAAATGTACACTTAAACACTTGAGTAGCCTATGACTAGATGCCAGAGGCAGACGTGACGATGAGATGTTTGGGTCCACACCATGTTATCTGCCACAGCAAAGACACCTAGTAAAAAGTATGCTTACATCTATTATATGTACACCCAACTATTTATTCTTGTGCTGGGAATTGAACTTTCTAAAAATGCTAGCTAAGCGAATGCATTAACCGATATATCAACAGTTAGCACTCCAAATTCCATTTCTGTAGGTCATCGGTCCTGTCAGATCTTATCTCTTACTCCATGCATGTTTCAATGACGGAGGCAAATGTAATGATGAGTGGATGAAGCATCCATACAAAGTATATCAACGTACACATTAAAGTATACACTTGCATGCCTGTTTAACAGAAATCTATATTTTTGTGCAATTCCAAATGATTTGATTTGATGTATGATTAAGTGTATGTAAATGATGTAATTAAGTTACATGGCTTAACAACTGAACAACACCTCTATGCAAAAATACATAAGGTCTTCAGCTATTTGTATAGTTTAAAAAAATCTATATACTCAGGTTCTTGATGTATGTGTCTTGCCAAACCCTCTACTGAAATACGAACATAAATCCATGAACTAAAAAAATCTAAGTGACTCCAAGCAGCTCATTTCACAATCTAAGCAGTTATCTCAGAACACCCTGAGCTAAGAGAATTTCCTGACTAAGATATCATACAATATATACAAGATGAGAAAAGGTTGCTATGGGTACCACCAAAGGGGTAAATTCTAGGGTGACTTTCCTGTCTGTACCAGTGGCTGACTCGCACGTAACTGTTCTTAAGATGCTGCCCTGAGGCAGGAAAAATGCACCACCATCCACCAAGCCCATGCAAGATACCAAGGAGAGTTTCAGTGATTCCTCCAAATATGATATGAGCCATACACAAAATTTCAATTGAATGAAAGAAATTTCACAAATGTGGTTTGATTTATAAAGCCCATTTATCAAGTACTAGATAAAGTACAGTCTACAAAGTACAATTAAAATGGTTATTAAAAAATGTAGATCGACAAAAGAAAGAAAGGAAATCAATCAATCAATCAATCAATCAATCAGTCAATCAGTCAATCAGTCAGTCAGTCAGTCAGTCAATCAAGGAGGATGTAAAGGGGGTATTTGTCAGAAAAAGAAGTGAAGAAAACAATCGTCATGCAAACATTTACATCTTAATTGACTGTTTCAGTTTTTGAACCCCTGGATAGCCAATTAACAGAGATATTACCACACCTTAATCAGCATGAGGTGAAATAATTGTTTAGACTCAATTAAATGACGCTGTAATAGATTCACATAGAGAAGTCCAAACAGATGTTGACATGTTGAATAAACACAAGTTAATTTTACTCCTGTTGATTTTTTTATGCAAGGGGCATGGCTTGTGAAACTGCAGGGATTAGTGCCATTAGGGTTAACATAAATGACAGAGAAAAACCTATGAACATCCGAACAGACAGACCTTGGGGAAATGTCTAATTTCTCCAAGGACAGACAGACAGACAGTTGAATTTGTTCAGCATGATGCGCACCTGCTCGCCTTTATTTTTTTACACTAAAGCATATTACATTGAGGCAAAGTGAGTCGCCCTGTGTTACATGAAATGCCTGAGTAGAATGGGGGGAGGGTTTTTAAGGCATGTTAGTGATGTTACACATTGTCATTTAATCTAACCTACAGTACACGTGGGATCTTTATTTTGCCTCAGCATAGACACTAAGTACAAGGCATTGTCAGCTGATATATTATGAATGTGAAAATTGGAAATCGTACCTGGGACCACCAGAGGACACGGAAAATGCCACGCTGTACCAACAGTTTATGGGATGAAACAATATCAATATAATCATCCACAATCATCGTGGATTTTGCAAAACAATCCTGTAGTTTATAGTTCACATTAAAATGTTATCAAAATACTGCCGCTGCATAAAATGAATGGCATCTGTTATATCGTGTGTAAAATGAATGTCCTGCTGTTACCAACCTACTAGCTCCTTTAACTTAATATGAATATGTGTTTTGTTGCTTATCTATAAATTCAGATATGCATGATTGATCCACACGAAGAACAATGTTAAAATCAGACCACGAAATCACAAATTCCAAGAATAGCAAACTAAGGAAGGTTAAATGTGTGGGTGGAAATAAAGGTTTCCTTGCAAATAAATGTGCATTATTTTAGATAATTCATATTGAACTGATAACACTGAGAGATAACGATGATAACGAATTGATATTGTTTATTCTTCTACTCAAGAGCAGTTATATCTTGTTTCAAATGGCTTTAGAATAAACACGTTGTTCTAAGCATTTAATTGATACTTCTTATAATAAGGTTTTTTTTCCTTCTTCTCAGACAGGAAATGATGAAAACGTCTTGATTTTGTTTGAAGTGAGTAAATAAAGTATTTCAATCCCTTTTAACTTCAAAATTTAAGAATAGACTGACTGACTGACTGGCCGACAGACAGACTGACTGACTTTTCTTAACAAATAAGTATAAAGCTGAATTAAATGGACAAGTTATTAATTTTTCAACTATCTGTCATCGGTATATATAGTCATTTACCATGGTGGCAGTGTCATTATCAGTTAGAAACTTGCCAGGAATTGATTTATTATTGTTGTTCGTTTTTGTGCTGTGCCATGCTTGCATGAGAAAATATGATTTAAAAAAAAGTGTGAGTATTCATTTTTAATCCTGAAACTCAGAGTTTTCAGTTTTAAGAGTAACTTTCACTCTGCAATTCCATCACTGATGCACTTGCTGCATCGCATTGTGTTGACACGCTCTGCCATAGCAACAGTAGCCAGTGTCCAGCGCAGTCCAGCACACAGTCCATCAGGGGGCACAAGGACACAGGAAATAAGGGCCGCATCTAGGCAGCATCTGGGCAGCATCTTCATCTAAAACTCAGATTGCTTAGTTCCTGATACACAGCATCTGCAGGATTAAGAAATCAAGCAAATTTGCTCAGAGGAAATACGGGCAGATAAGGTCCAAGTCAGGACAATTCTTGCACCAGCTGCGGGTCATGTACAGTCCAATGGCTGAGGTGTTCACCAGCTGAACGAGATCCAGTGGGTTCGAAACTCAATTGTGGTTTGCAAGAGTTGGACAGACTATATCTATCTTACTACTGCATCATTACAATAAGGTGCTACTTTACCTTGCAACTGGCAACTAGTTAACAAAGTACGTCTATAACTTAATAGTTGACTATATAGCTATTGGAAATATATTGCTTGATTGCATGATTGCATGATTGCATGATTGCATGATTGCATGATTGATTGCACGATCGATTACACGATTGATTGCATGGTTGAAAATACACGACTTCCTAAGTATCTATATTCCAATTATTTAAGTCGTAAATATTGTACATATTAGAGGATTTAACTGCCCGCGGAACCTGCTTTTACCAAAGGCAACCACTGGAGTTGAAGTTTAAGGCAAACAAGCAAAATAGAAAAGAATAGGAGTTGGTTTGAATCCATGCACTTTAGATGAAACATCAGATTGGCCATGCCAGCCACTGAGCCTTCAAGGATCCCCAAGACCTTGGTCCATAAACACCATGGTGTATGTGAGGTTCTTTTGTTAGAATAGTTCACGAACATTGTCACTCCGTACCAGTTTTCTCAGTGAGTGTTGGCTGTCGTGACGTCATCAATATAATTCCAAACTTGTGTGGCAAACAATAGAACAATGACCTTTTTGTTTTGTGACTGTGTGAGTACATGTCAGGGATTCTGAAATATAAATATATAAGCTACATTCTACATGGCACAAACATGCACCAAAAACGCAACAAAATGTTTTACTGGAAAATAGTGACACACTCAGAAGTGGTACATGGTAGAGTACATGATTGCAGTGCATTTGCACTTAGGCATCCGTTTGGCATTTGGAAATCATGGTGGATTGATTGATGGAGTGATTGATTGATTTAATGGGAGAATGAGAGAATTAAAATTAGATATGAATACAGGGAAAGAGTAAAAACTTTCAAGGTACATGAACATTGTATAATTTTGGTCCAAACTCTAAGGGGTAGTCTTATAACTAGGTCCATCTGTAGTGGTAAAAAAAGTAATGAAAGGGTACAGAGATATAATACAAGTATGAAAAAAGACAATTACAAAAAGGCAAGACTGATACGAGAATTTAAGATTATAGCTGTGTGAAATCATGGTGTTGCAAGACAGTATTTTCAGCACTACTGGTCGGAAATTTAATCAGGTTAATATATAGTTTTACATTCACCTGCTGACGGAGGCAGACGTGATGATGAGATGATAGGAGCCAGAGAAGCAGGAAGTACAGCAAGTAAATTATTTGGGGGAGGAAAGACAAGTTAGGTGAAATTATAATCATTAGTCGTACCGATATAATATATAATACACCCACGTGCCTTGAATTCATAAATTGTACATGCATGTGTACTTCAGTTGAATGCTTTCTTGCAGAATCAACACTTTTTGTTGACATTCTAGAAAATACAAAAGTTGCATCAGCTCAAAGTGCACGGTGCTTCTTCAAAGATAGTCACACAGGTCAAAACTGACCACAGTGGACGTAATCTAGTACATTGGACAGCATAGTAATAGTAGTGACAGCAATTCGTATCTGACCATTTTTTTTTATTGATAATTGACATGCACTTCTCTTCCCTGTATGTGCATGTAACGAGCAATTAATCTTTTCTCAAATTTCTGTAAAAATTTAAGCCTTGTTCTAGAATGGACAGAACAAATGAAGTAAATGTCGTGCAATGGAGCAATTACAATCAGTTGTTGAGAAAGAAATTGCTGAACCAGGACAATGGGCCATTGTTACGTGACAATTGGTTCTATGCAAAGATGGCACTGCGGATGATCGCGTCATAAAAATTCCATTTGTAGAAATTACGTGAATGGTCGTTTCTCAGCCCCTAAAACGCCCCATGAATGGAATAAGTGAATGTAGCGTTTGACCTTGACCCCTGGAGTGACCTTGACCTGACCTCTGGTGGCCTCTAGTGGTAAAACTGGCAAACGCAGCAGGCGAAACGGAACAGTTGTGATTGAGAGTTCCTATAGGGGGCACCAGGGGTCAGGGTGATACAATATGTTTAGAAAAAAAACCCAAACGCTGTTCAGAGACCACTTGCCAACTTCCAGCCAACATGTGTCAAGAGATGAACAACCGGATTCCCACCTCACAATAAAGCACAGCGTTTCTAACGTTATCTGTGCGGTGATTCCTGGCCAATGCAACAGATGTCGCCAGCTGCACATTTTTGTGCGACTTCAAATGGCGTCGACTGATTGCGCTTTTTGTAAGTCATTGTCCAAAATAAAATGTGCAATGTCCGATAGCAAGTCAGCTGGAAAGTTTAAGTGTAAACTTAATTGCTTATTCATGTGAACATGTAGAAATTGAAAAATGCGGCAGTCCATGGCCAGTGCCAAAATAATTCAAAGTAGGTTTTAATAAGCTTGTATATAAAATTGGGAAGTCCCCTTATTTTATTTTATTTTTTTCATGCTATAAAGTATATTTTACATGCCTTGTCCATAATATCATACCTTCCACAAACTCTACACGAAATATTCTGATACACAATCCCCATGCAGTGCCCAATGCCCATATTGTTAGGCAAACTAGGATTCATTTGGGTAAAAGCACTGAGTGCTGTATCGTATGTACCCTGGTCCCCACCCACCACACAATAAATATTCAGTCGACAATAAGTAGCGGACGAAGCCAGAAAGCTCTCTTGGTTAAATTTGTTCTCCGCGAATATTTGCAAGACGGTCCCCAGGGACGCTGAGTGTTGCCTGCTGCTTCCTGGCAACAGTGCATTCCAGGAATAATGATTATGTACAGTATCTATCCCACTTCCTAGAATTTGTTGTTTTTGATTATTAATTTGCTAGTGAGTTAGGCACAGTGAAACCCGAGAGAATGAATTAAACATTAAAAAGTAATTTAGCACGAATGAGACCTAAATACTGTATATCGGACACTTGCAGAGACAAAAGAAAATAGTGCCCATCAACTTTTTTTGGTAAAGTGCTTTCACCGCTTCTTTTTACCCCCTCCCTTCCCCTCCCTTTTTGGCTAAGCATCCCGTGGCCTGTTTCAGCAGCAGCCGTATCATTGCCAGCGCATCTTCCTGGGGGCGGGGGATGGGCAATTTGCCCCCAACACGATACAAGTCAATACGGCCACACAAGACGCAGTGGCCCATTTGTCCAGTATCTGTTTTCGTTGACAATTCGGCCACAGTGCATCCAAGTGACCTCTGTGTTTATCGAGTAACCAGCGGGTCTGAGTCCTCGGCGCTAATGTGTGAAAGTGAGCCTAGTCAAAGCGTCCAACTTGGATCCCCCAGCGTCCGAAATGACCAGCAACAAAACCGGCCCCGGATGTGCCTAAATGCGTCCTCTTCCTCTCCCGAAAAACACAGCAAACCTCAACCAAAACAAACCACAACTGCCCCCCCCTGCCCTATCAGTATCAGTGCCTGATTCATCCTTTTTGGGCCTTTTTAAACTTCATCCTATTTGCTCCCTTGACCCCCCCCCCCCCAACTATGAATCACGGCTGAAAGAAATAGATAGATAGATAGATAGATAGATAGATAGATAGATAGATGGAAGTGATGATAGATAGATAGATAGATAGATAGATAGATAGATGGAAGTGATAGATAGATAGATAGATAGATGGAAGTGATAGATGGAAGTGATAGATAGATGAAAGTGATAGATATATAGATAGATAGATAGATAGATAGATAGATAGACAGATAGATAGGCAGATAGATAGACAGATAGATAGATAGATAGATAGATAGATAGATAGATTGAAGTGAACGCCTTGAAATTGAATTCATGTGTGAAACGGCCTTTCAATGGGATATATGCACATTCATTGAAAAAGAAACTTCGAAAAAGGTCTTTTGCATCCATTCACAATTCTAGTAGAACATTGTAAGTCCGTAGGGCCGTCGGGGGGGAGGTAGAATTGAAACTGCTGTGCTCTGTAACAGGTAATCCGCGTAGAGTGCTGAACAACAGTGATATAACGTGCTAAATCGGCTGTTAGCTTGGAGGTCACGATCTCAGCCTAGGCTTAACACATATCTCTGATAATGCAAGGAATAATCTTCAACATAACTGCAGGTTTTTACAAGGCCTGCAGTCACTTGTATACAGTGTCAATAGAGAAAAGATATGGTGTGATACAGACAGCCTAAGAGAGATAGAGGATGGCTTGACAATCATACCTGTTGTTTAAAAGACACAGCTATATCATTGGACACATGCCAGTGTATGTATAGGCATGGACTAGGCTGTCCTTCGATACCTGTGAATTCCTGCCCTAATGTGAAATCTTCAGAAGATCTATTGTGTATGAAGAACGGGCGAGAAGACGGGCAGAAGGAAAAAGAGGCAGTTTGTCAAACAGAAAAGGATGACAGAGAGGCAAGGACATAAAAAGATTCAATTCTATCTATCATTTTGGGGGTCTGCAACTTCAACTGCCTGCGTGTCTGTCTGGCTGCCTCGATTGTGTCAAACTGTCCTAATCCTATCTGTCGGCCATTCTCTCTGTATACAATGAAACTTGGCCATTGAGACCATGCACTCTTGTACAGGTTTCACTGGTCTTAATGAGAAGGTGATTAATAGAGAGATAAAGTACAATGGCAGGAATAAGCTGCGGTCAAAAATGGGTGGTATATAAAAAGATGAGGTGGTCTAAATGGCAACGTGGTCTCTAAGCGGGGTGCCACTGTACAGTAATTTTTATTTTAAACGGCCTGTCAAATTGAACCTAGATAAAGCTGGATAACTTCTGCTATACGATGCTGCCTGCCACTAAACTGAACTGTCTGGCTATAGCTGGCTACCCAAAGCCGGATCTAAAATTACATGTAACACCACTTGGTGCCTAAGTTGAGAGTTACGCATATTTGTCATTTTTTGTTGAAGAGATGCATGTCTATATTATATACATATTTATGATATATTATATACATTTCTTACGTTTATCAAGGTTTCCATTTTTTTCACTAGTGGTATAGGTGTAAGCCGACTATAAGCTACATGTAGGAGTAGACAGAGGCGGCTAGCTTTGGCCAGTTATAGCTACAGCACCACAGCTATCTGGAGTCAACCATATTTTATGAAACTAACTGTATGTATAGATTAATTTCACCCATTCTCTCTGTCTTCCTATACTCTGTCTTCTTGTCTGTATTTGCCTGTTGCCTGACCATTATGCAATTATGATGATGACTTTATCTTAACAATATTGTTCAGTTATGCACATTTATGTAAGACTTTTTGACCTACATATGTACTCATACAGTGATAAACATGAATGACAAGAGCTCTTCAGAATAATGGCTACATTGAACCATGGAGACTCTTGTCTCCATGATTGAACTGATTTGATTGATATGAACTTGACCATGTCTGACATTGTGGTCACTTTCAAAGAGTGCCCTTGTTCTATCTTTGCAATGGAGTTAAGAGTGATTACACACAAAATAAAACTCTTTCTTTATTTTATTTCAATTAGTCTCGAGCTCCTTGCATTATGTAATGAAACTTAGATCAAATACAGGGTTTATTCTGATTCTTGTGTTATCTTCATTATTAAATATTGAACCTACAGACTAACATCTCAACAAAGGATAGGATGTAATCTGAAGATCAAGGCGTTTTTATTGATGGTGTTTTTTCATATTGAAAATACACAGAATGGATCATTATTAATTTTAGGAGGTAATCTCATTCTGGGGTAGCATTAAAATAGAGTCAGTCTGTACATTACAAGTGATAGTTTAATGTCAAAAGCAAAATTTGATTTTGACCTGTGATATTTAGATGTATTTACCTATTCTGATACAGTTGTGTTATGATTTGATCTTCATCAGTAAATATAGAGCTTACTTAGAAATACTTAATCAAACATTTTTATCAGTTCATTCGGTGCCAAGGTGACCCTTATGTCCATAAGGTGATGGTCAGTTATTGCTTGGAAGATTATTTCATGTCAGTTTGAATTGTTTGTCTATCATTGATACATTGGTCAAGTATCGGTCGAATCAGTCAGGATGCATGAAATAATATATCCATGATATATATACAGGCAAGAGCATGTTTACAGCCACTTCACAAACAGAAGACATTTTGAAATTCTATCTATCTGTCTATCTATCCATCTATCCATCTATCTATCTATCTATCTATCTATCTATCTATCTATCGATCTATCGATCTATCGATCTATCGATCTAGGCAATGTTTAGCGTTTTTCCTTTATTCAGATTTCCTTATCTCTTCTTTAAAGTATGACTAAAGACCCATGTTGATAAGAGAGGGCGCCACTGGTATGGCCCCTAGCGGACTAATTAGCTGAAGCGCCATTTGGTTCTTTGTTCGATACTAAATTAGCTGCAAAAACTAATCTAAAAAATTCGCCATAAAGTGATAAAGAGCACTTCAGAGATATGACCATAGAACTATTTGTTCGTGGGTATAATTAGCTGAGCTGCGAATATTGAATGGAGCTAAATATGAATATAATATTTACAGTCAATGAAGTCTTAAAAACAAGAAGGTGACGGCTTATCAAAAACTTAATATGCCTGCGCTGAGCTGAACTCACCTTAGATCTGAGTAGCTTTTATAACTATGAGTGCACAAACTTTTGTAAAGCTTTTCTATTTTTTATTTGGGGGGGGGGGGCAAGGTGTGCAGGGTCAGAAAAGCTGCTTTGATTGCATGGGGTTATTTACACAAGGCAAGCAGTCAGTTGCCCAACTCCTTGCTCTTTATCCTCCTCCCCCCCCCATTTTTCTGTTTTTTCTTTCTTTCTTCAATAATGTGTTAATTGCCTACAGAAGGCTTTTAAACAACGCATTTTAGCCAACTGTTTTGTCCAAACTCGTGCTGTTTCGGGTCAATAAAGCAATTAAGTTGTGTTTTAAACAATCGTCTCCATCAAAACAGCATTTTGGCTTATTTGTTGGGCCACACATCAGCTGATTTTTTGGTAATTTAATCACTTGTAAATATCTCTATGTCGATTGTGTCAACATCCCCAAACTGTTTTAATGTCTGTTAGCGCGTGAAAGTTTGACTTAAAAGACTAACATCTGTTAAAATCTATTCCTTAATTACCACAGCGTTAAACAAATAAAACGTACATATTACATTGCATTTTTGTGTGTTAAATTTGGCTTACGATAGCTCTTAATTTGCCTAAAAAAGGGAATTTCTTTTTAAACTTCCAAATAACCTCACCGATTGCTGGTATTATTGGACTATGATTCACGACTGGTGTCCCCCTCTGGCGTATTTAAAAACTTTGACACATCTTTGGGCAAAAATTATAATTTTTTTTCTTAGAATGTTCTAAGAAACAAACACCAAAACGTTAAGCTTAAAATATACGAAACACACCTTAAAAATATTGTCTATTTCTGACAATAATTGAATCCCTGGTGGCCCTTTCAAAATTTTGTTTAAAATCAAAATACTGTTGTCAACAGACATGATTGTGTTGTATATATGTTGGTTAGCTTTCATGTTTAATGTCCAAGACCAAACAATATCTTGGCTGATTTTAAACAAAACTTTCGGATGGACACCAGCTAAAAAAATGATAGTCTAGAACAGAATAGACCAGACAATATTTTTTAAGAGTCTTTCTTATGGGCCACGGCAGTGTTATCATAGAAAAATCACATGATTTCTCTACGATGATATATTGTGGAAAAATGTATTTTTAAACTATTTGATCAATTGTGATCATTTTTCTTTTGTATTACGCGAACTGACCGGTAAGGAAAAGGACAAGGCCACTGGTGTTCCCCAACTAAACAATGTGCATCTGGAGTTGCAATGCCTCACCATCACTCATGCTTTACTTGTTTTCATTTTAATATAATGTCAGATTTTCATATCCCAATAACCAGTACATGATACTCCGTAGGGAGGCCTGCACTTATATTTCATTCCGACTGGGACCAGAAAACACCAGAGGTCGCTGTTATACTCGGCCGTGGCGACCCCTAGCTTAAAACCCTTATATAGCTTGGAACGGTCAGCTGGCCCCTCCTCCGCACCTTGATCTAATTTCTCCAAGTGTAGGAGAGTGCGGCACCAATGCTAGCTCACTGGTCACTGTCCAAATTAGAGTTCGCCATATCTGTCGGTGCAACTCATCTACACGTTTTCTTGCAATTTTCTTCCCTTGTCTTTTACATTTGAAGTGATAAGACATACTCATGTGTTTATAACTCAACAAAATTTTTTTTTAAGTGACATGGAATCTAATCTATTACAAGAAACTGGGTGCTTCCGTCACACTTACAAGATGTTGCATTCATCATCCCCTTCCCATAGGACCTGTATCCTCCCCCCCCCCCCCACCACTGGCTTTGATCGATTGTGTGATAGGCTAGAGCAACTAAAGTGGTCCTTAAATTATAATTAAGGCCAGTACTTGCTGCTTATGATAGCAGAGGGTTAGAGGATCCACGCCTTATATACAGTTGGTTTCATTTAAAAACGACATGTCAAATTGAACCTAGACAAAGCTAGAAAACTTCTACTATGCGGAGCTACCTGCCACTGGCTATTGCTGGCTACTAAAAGCTGGACCAAAAAGTACATGCAGCACCATGGGGAATTTGTTGAGAGCTAAGCATATTTTTCACTTCTTGCTGAAAAGATGCATGTATATTTTACATACATATTTATATATTAGATAAATTTCTTACATTTAACAAGGTTAATATTTTTTAGTGGTAATAGGTGTTAGCCAACTATAGCTACGAGTAAACAGAAGTGGCGGGTTTTAAACTTTTAAAAATATTGTAAAAAATTGTCAAATCAGCCAAGAAATTGTTTGCCTTTAGACAGTAATTGTTTTTAATCAAACAATGATGTTGGTTTGCACTGACAATCATTGTCTAACGACACACAGTCTTTTTAAGGGTGTAGCTACAGCCACCAATAGGTTGCGCTACAGCTGTCTAGAGTCGACCATATTTATGCAACTAAATGCACCTGTGGCTGGGTGGCCTAGCTAGTAGTTGGTACTTGGTAGTAACTAAATTAGCTATAGCTTTCAATTCATGGGAGGGTATTGGAAACAAGATTAGACTCTTGCCTCCATGCTGTAGTACTTATTGGCCACACCCCATTGACTTTGCTGGGGCAAGTGATCAAGATTCTCTGGACTTTTTAGCCCCACTCATCATCATTATGATCATGAGTCACAAACTTGTGACTCCATGCATTCATCCTCATCGGTGCAGACTGACCATGCAGGTTTGATGTGCCTTGATAATGAACCGTGGTCGAATGGTAAAACAAGACAGCATGTGGTTTAGCTGTTATAACGTTAGCGTGCTTTTCTGCTGGTAGGCCCGAGTTCGAATCCTGGTTTGAACATCAGTTAAACTTACATGCCATGCATATTGCATCCAAAAATACCCACCTGCATTTAATAAACAATTACTATCTTCAGTGTTGTTCAGATGTAATTAATAATATTATGATAATGTATCTCTGAACCTAATGGCTGACTCAGCGCAATGAAAAAAGAAGAAGAAAAAAAAAAGTATAAACTTATTTTGCAAGTGACATTCACAACATACACAAGCTCTACACTGCTCTTTCAAATATATGGTTTGCAGTGTTTTGGTCAAAGACCTTTTGGTTACCTCCAAGGGCTATTTAATCTTTGTGTAGGGGATATTAACCACTTGGGTGTCTGTCGGAGTGGTGTGTACATATCTGTAAGAGGGTGTCTGTAAGAGGGTTGGTTGCCTGTGGGGGTTTGGGGGAGGGGGGGGGGGGGGGCACCGGATCATGATCATTCCAGAAGCGTCTGTGTGTTTGCATGGAACTAACACAGGTTTTCAATGAGCGCTGACTTGCAGTGTTCATGAGGCATTGGGAACCATGTTTCTGGCCTGGTGTTCCCCTCTAGTCGTGTCATAGCTTTGTTATTTTGTATAACGTGCGAGTCACAGCAAGAGGAAAAGGCAAACGTTGTTACACAAAAGCCGAGAAACTGCAGTCGCCTCCAGAATACTAAATAGCCTAAAGGGCCCTTGTTCTGTTGACTTTCTCAAGGCGGTCCCTGTAGTTTCCTGGCCCCACACGACACATGTAGCATACCTCAATAGCCGCTATATATTTACCAACACACTGGCCACAAACTGCATAGGACAGTCTAACATAAGAAACCCGCAACTTCAATAGCGTCCTATGTGATGTGGAAGTCAATGATGCTTAGCAGGGACCCCACAACTTCTGTTCCTCTGATCTGCTCGTGAAAAAAGGCATCCTGTTGATGCAGAAGACGTTTTTGCCTCATTAACGAAGCAAATGTAATTCCACTCTGATCTACAATGTTTGGGATCAAAACATAAAAGACACTCGGCCATTATAACAGTGACATTGTCAGTTTTATTTCAAATATAAAAAGTTCATACTCAACCTACCGCATTCTGGAATTAATGTGGGTGAAGGAATTTGAATCTACGATTTCAGATTTCATCCAGTATCTGGGGATACCTCAGATTGAATACTTAATTGTTTGTGCATATGCTTCATGATACTTTCTACTACAGGTTATTGCCTCACAGCAATTGCTTTTTAGTGGCTGTCACTTTCTTAGCTGCTTGCATGACCAACTTGTTGCTTGATGACCATTCATTCTCCTCAGCCTTTGAAACTGATTGTGTCTCTGACTTCATGGAGATTTAACTCAGATACAAAAGGCTTCGGATTGAAAAGGTTTACAAAAGTGTCAAACAACCGCGCTAATAAAGGGTTGTCAACCATCCAATGTTTTGAATCAACCAACCAACAAACCTGATTGTTTCCTGCATGCACGCTTCGACCAGGCCATTGATAGACATCGGAGTATCTCAAGCGTGCAATTGGAAGACCAAAGAATCCAATAGTTTGTTTCAACAAAGCTTTGATGATCATATTTACTGCGAAAAATCATGGAAAGTCCATTCAGCCATCAAAGAGGCTGTTTCAGAGTTTTCTGGATGTTGCCAATCTGAGATAAGATGGCTGACTGTCCTGATCAGATAGGAGTTAAGATTTGTGGGCTGGGCTAAAAAGTCAGACGGGCGTTTAATAAATCAGCAGTGAGCCATTGACACCATAGCTAACAATACAATTGACTTAAAAATAGTATTATCCTTTTATGTTCAGTTTTTTTGCAAAGTTTGATTGGTCAGCTAACTCATGCATTCACGACCATCCTCAATTATGCTAATGACTAAGTAACTATGACAAAAAAGTATTGGAAATAACAATGACTTGGTTTATTCAATGCATATTTCATTGAAATATGGTTGGTTTTCCATTCTGACTTTAAATGACAGATTTTATGTGCACCCAGTTAAGTATTCATTTTTTGTCTTTTTTTTTTTTGACAGGTAACTCGCGCATTTCAAAGCTGTGCCTTTTTGTTGAACAAAACCAGTTATGAATCATAAAAATTCCTCGTGAGATGCATGTTTGCTGTTTAATAGCTCTTTCAGGTAACCTGGGTTCCCAATTTTTGCCAGTTTTTTCTTTTATCCTTTTCAGATGTTGGCCACACACCAAAAGACTGGCAAACATGCAAATGAAGAGAATTGCAGAGGGGACAAGCAATTTGAGGCAAAACAGAGCAACGCAATTCTGCCATCTGTGCTACATGCACTTTTACACACCATGACCGATGCTAATCAATTTATGCGTTTCTTGTAATAAATATTTGCCTTTATTTTGTAATAAATGTGTGTTATGTGGAATAACTGTCATATAACAACTCCATACTAAAAAGGTAACTATATCAGTTCTAAATTCTGAAATCCTTGTAAAATATCTTTTTAATCTTCAAAAAGAGCAACTGTTGCTTATGAGAAGTTGAAGAAAGGAAAAGTTCAATTCAATGTGTCATTAAAGAATCTTTTTGGAAACAAAAACAATGTATCAATCAATCTCTGTCATTCTTGGTAGATATTGGCTATACAACATAGGTTATGATATTTGATAAGATTAAAAAGATATAAAACGAACCAGAACCCTAACAGTTCTTGTTGCTAGGAAACAGTTGAAATGAAAGACCCTCTTCTGATATTTCAAAAATCTCCCATTGAACAGCTGAATTTACATTATGTAATAATACCTCGAAAACATTTGCAATGCTCAGTTATTACCAATAAGCGACCTTTTGTACATTAGGGGTAACAATCTAAAAGTAAAAGCCCCCTTAGGGTAGGTGGGTAGAGTTTCTTGTCACCCTCTTCTGGGGGTCACAATATTATGTTCCTTGAAGGGTCCTGAGGGGTAAAAAGTGGAAAGAATAACCCCATTTCCTGGACTGGAAATCCTGGAAAAGAACCAAGGGTTCTTTGATACCACTGCAACAATGAGTTTGCTCTCAGGGCACTCACATGTAGTTTAATTCAAATATGGTGCATAATATTCAGAAAATATTCAGAAATTGAAATGTATCCGCACAATGGAGAATATTAAGTATAAAAAATGAAAGTCAAACCCATTCATTTTGATTTCATATTCATACACTGTAATTATCTGAAACACTCGTGTTTTTTCCTGTCATTCATTCAATATTTTTGTATTATTTGTTTTTGGAGATAATATGTGTTTTCAAATGCCACAAATTCATCAATAAACATTAATACATCTAAGTTTCCTTTTGTGATTACATTCAGTTTAAAAGAACTCTTATTAGTACACCACAACCTCGACATAGGATTACTAATAAGACCCTCTCTATTGGAGCCAAAAATGTAGAACAAATCTCACAAAAGCCACTTTGCTTTCGCCACTAAGGATGCCCACCACAGTATAATTGTATAATTGTATAGTCAATATATACTTTTAAACTTTTTATAGTCATGTGCATATTTCAAATTAATTCACTTCGAAATATTGTGGAAATCAAATACTATGACTATACCTTATAATCAATCCAACGGTTGGCAGAAATTTGATATTTGGAATATGGTTGAGAGTCATTTTCGAGCAGAAGTTTAAAAGTTTCTCAAGTAATACAATTCCTTGGTTGTTGTCAAAAGAAGTGGAATTGAGTCTAACCTTTGCATGTAGCCTGAATAAATGGAAAATCTTCACTTACATTTTCATCTTTGTGCACTGGTTAGTGAGGCGCACTGCCCCTGGGCCAATTTCTCAGGGTTAACAGACTGCATTGACCCAAGAAAGGCCGTCTCTAATATTACCCCTAATTGCACCTCCCCCTGTTATAACATATCCCGGGGAACTGTCTCTGCCTTTAGAAAAAACCCCCTCACAAAGGGTTACAGACATCTGCAGAATAATGCCGATTGTGAATTACCCTTGGCGTGATAAGAGCTCGTTCCAGTGTCATCCGCAAAGACATTATGTCATCTTGGTAGGAACATGCACACACACAAAATACACCCATACACTCAAAATACACACACAAAATACACAAAATGTCTGTATTTCCATGTTTACTAAGTAGACTTCATCTTGTCAAATTCATGGTTAGAAACTTTACTTGCTGCTTTTAAAGTATGTCTTATTATAGATATCATTGTGATCATTTATACTGTAAATAATTCCTTGAAACAGCTGGAATTTTACATAAAAATTCCTGGGGCATGGAGTCCATAAATAACACAGGTGTTAATTAGTCAATGACAAATATTTGTCTAGCTGAATTCTAATTTAATTCAAATTGAATAAACAGGACCAGCGTATCATTTGTCTGTTTTTTTTTTCTTCTTCTTACTTTTGAAAAGGGCACACTTCATACCCCATGCCTGACCTTACTTTTTTTTATTTTACAGTTATTTCATGCATTTATCAGTTATTTCATGCACTTCTACATTTGAACATCACCTAATAGGTGAGGGCTGGGGTGGGAACTGTTCAGCATAAAAGGAAGAAATCGTCATTTTGCGTGTTGGGCTCAGAGCAAATCATAATTATTATATTGAAGCAGTGATGTCGCGTGGGGATGCAGCAAGTTAGTCCCTCGTGACGTGAGGAAGAAAAAGAGAAATTGACAAAAAAAAGACAGAAATGCTTTGGACTGTCTCAAAAAGCCAGCTGGACCTAGGAGGATAACAGCTTCGAGTTCATTTTGCCCTTTTGCTTCCTTTTCGTGGGGTGATTGTCGACAGTTAGGACCTCGTCCAACAGGGTAGTTAAGGCTCCGTGTGGATTTGCAATTACTGCAGGGGTTTCTGAGAACTTTTTCATTTGATAACAGGAAGCAATGACATGAGGCAGATGTTCCTCTCAACAGATCACTCCTTTTAAAGCGAAGACACCCAAGGCAGGGCAAATTGGGGGGCAAGTCACCCCCCCCCCCCCCCCGCATCCCTCACGAGTTAATTTGTAGTTTATTTGGTTTGTGGCATACAGCATGTGTGGTGAGAGTCAACACTTCCAAAATATATGGTCAGAGTGCCCCCTGCATGATTGCAGTAAGTAAGCAAGTAAGTAAGTAAGTAAGTAAGTAAGTCAGCAAGTAAGTAAGTAAGTCAGCAAGGAAGCAAGCAAGTAAGTATTTAAGTAAGTAAGTAAGTATGTATGTATGTAAGTAAGTTATTAAGCAAGTAAGTATGTAAGTAAGTAAGTGAGTGAGTGAGTAAGTAAGTAAGTAAGTATGTATGTATGTATGTATGTATGGATGTATGTATGTAAGTATATGAATGTAAGTAAGGAAGCAAGTAAGCAAGTAGTAAGTAAGTAAGTAAGTAAGTAAGTAAGTAAGTAGTTACTTCGTAAGTGATATGTTTAACGACGTTTTGACTTGTGAAGTCTTGGCTATGTATAGTGTGCAGTGTACAGATCCAGGGTATATTTAATTTAGATGCAAAATGAATGGTGTTGACTGTTCACACCGTGTTAAAATAACTTTGAAATAGCATCATAGGTATTGTCAGTGTAACTGCTAATTGCTTATGTTATCGCGAAATATATCTTCAAAAATAACAGAATTCATATGTGGCATACACCTGTCATGGGCATTTTTCACACCATTTGCAGGTGAAACTAGCAATTATACGATAGAAGATCAACCCCAAAATAATAAGTTCTCTTAAGAAAACCAGACTTGATTGAATTGAAATTGAAATGCGGATAAATGTCTGTTGCACCAAATGAAAAGCCAGAAATGTGCATGACTCCGTTGTGCAAATCAACAGTTGTGAGGCAGCATGCAAGCCGCGAACTGTGGTTAATATGTCAAGACGAATTTTCCGACTTACGCAATTTACCCTGCCTGGGGGTACGCGTATTTGCCCTATCAAGAGATATCTGCAGATAGACATGAAATGCCCAGTGGGGTTATTGTGTTGGGGTAGAAGATGGTGTCTTTATTGTGTTTTATCGGAGTGTTGGCAGGCTGAGTCCAGATCGGATGACTCCGGGATCACCTTACAATTTTGGCTAAACTCATTTGCAGTGACATTGTGACAGTGTGAAGGAGTCCATCCAGCGGCAGACCAACTCCCCCCCCCCCCCTAACCTGAAAAATAAGTGCGGTGCTACAAGAGCAAGGCATCTGAGGAGCTGAAAAGGCTCAAGGAGCTGAGATGGCAAGCTATTATGTCTTTTGGCAACTGACAACCGTTGTGCAGTTTCATATAACGCCAGATGGCAATTCTCTGTCTCTGTATGCACGTGACGTCAAGCCAATTATAAACTGTTCAGCTTTTGGGCGATTGAAACCAAGGCTCAGAAAAATTATTCGTGTCAGCAGGGAATTGGCAAGTGTTGAATAACTGCACATTTCATGGTCGCATCTGGCTTTGTCCAGTAACTGTCCGTATCATTGGTTCTGTTTGATGAGTCGGCCGCATAATCGAATGCCATCAGTTGCCAGGGAAGTGCCTCACCAGCACGGAAACTGCATTGTCTTCCATCACATGAACTGCGCCATTTTTGCCGTAATTTGCGATTGCCGTGACGTCGCGAACTGCGCGTCATGCTTTGGACCAAGCGTCCTGGGACCTCGGAGATACCGAGGTCCCCAGAGGTCCCCAAATGTTCTAAGTGCGCAGTGCAGGTCCTAACCCCCGATTGACTGGTGTCCTGCCCTTGTATCTATGCCAAGAACCCCCGATAAGCCTCCGCACCTGTTCACTGGCAACACTACGATGTTTCGGCATCAAACGATTCGACAAAAAAGAAACGACCTTATACCCAGAGACCGCTGTGCAAGGTCCCAGTTAAGAGGGCATCTCTGCGACCTCGTCAAAGACAGCAATCCTCTGAACATTAACAATAAAACATTTGACGATGCATGTAAGATGGGCCTACGTCATGAAATGTCATTTTAAGTTTCACCTCGTGACGCAAAACAGCAAAAGTAACGGCGGCTTAAGAACTGTCAACACGAGACGTCAGAGAATCAATTGTATGGATACGACAGTAAATGATTGAGGAAGGGAAACAAAGACATATCTTGTTAAACATGGAATTGTCATAACTTTTGACTGTGCGTGGGATGAGATTTAATTAGAGAAATTGACATTTATATAACATGAAATATATTTGATGAATTACTGAGATTTCCAAAGAATATGTGGTCAGACCCAGTTGCTAAAAATCGTGTTGCTGGCTTCAATAGCTTTATATTTAAACAGTTAAAAAGATCTGAAAAAGAGAAATACAGCAGCCCCAACTGTTTCTGGACACTTTATCTGTTAGGCGTCATATTGAGGTAGAGGGCGTGTCCTGGGGTCCTGAAAGTCCGCTACTAGCCCGCCCTCTTGCGGGTGCTCTGCAAATTAAGGCAATCAACGAAAAACTACAATTGAACAAAGATGGCGTCACAAGATAACAGGACCTCCTTTGAAAGATTCGACAACAGTCAAAATGTCCGAAAGAAAATCCAGTCTGCCAAGTCAGCCCACCGGCAAATATTCTGATGCTATCAGCACAGCTTGTATTATGAGCTGCATTTTGAGCAAAAGATTTCTTTCTCAGCTGCTATTATAATAGAAATAGTCGAAGGGAATTTGACAGTTTGCATCTCACATGAACACCTGATAAGAGCCTATACTAGTGCTCAGTACTGATTTGTACAATTACAAGATATAAAACAGGATACCTGGGATACATTGATGATGAGATAGAGCCAAATCCACACATATAATCCTGGGAAAAAATTGGTTGAGTTTCTTAATGCCCCATTACAGAATTGCTGCTAAAAGAAGACTAAGTGCCTATCAGGAGGGAGGGATTTCAATGTCATTGTTTCAAAGTTCTCTTTGTGCCTATAAGATACTAATATTTAGTTACTTATATTTAGTGTTCTGGTTTTGATGATTATACCGTAAAAATGTATCCATAAACTTGTCATAGATACTTCCATACCGTATTTTAGCAAACACCTACATTTGTATACTTTCACAGTATAGTTAACACATACTTATCTTTAAAAATGCCGTCCGCCCCAATGAATCTTTTATAGAGTGGGATAACAGTTTCTTTGGAAGATGAAATCGTGTTCCTAAATTTTCCGACAGAGGACGCCAGGTGTTACTGGGTCTCCAACGTTTGTTCATGGGCCAGTAGAGAAAATAACTTTCATAATGTAGTCTTGTAAGTAAAAGCGTATAGTTTTCAAAATGATGATTAACAATTTGATGTCGTTGACTTTACAGGGAAAATCAATGCCAGATTTTTCACCTAGCAACTGCTGAAAACATTGTGACAATAGCTTTTCATGTGAAAAAATGTTGAACTAATGCCTCAATGCAAGCGAATCTGTCTTAGTGAATTAAACATGTATTATAAGCCTAACAATATCAAAGATTTTACAGAAACGTTGCTTTTTTCATTTTCATATTCAGTATCAAGTTAGTGGCTTAACGGTAAAGGCACTTGCCATGGCCCCTGGAGGTCTCAGATTCGGATCCCGACCAGGCCCAGGTCTCACCCTTTTTGCTTTTTTGACTATCATACGTCTGTTTCTGACGGCTGGGCATCTAAGCTAATTTTCATTTTCATAAAAGAAGTTCGAATGGTACTTTTTTTTATTTTTATAATTTTATGATTGAATCTATCTGGATACTTTATTTTGAGGTATTTACTAAGGTCCTGCATGCTGACCTAGCTTCAGACCTTCAGACGTCTTCCCGTGAAATCTTTGGAATGACACAAATCTGGATTGGTCCTGCATGGAAATGTCGCTATATTCTGGGAACATCATTGTAAACCGGTGGTCTTCATACGGAATTCAATTGTAAGACTGTTAAGACAAAAGTTTTGATCTATAATATAAATTAGTATCATGAGATAGTTGTATATCAGCGTAAATATTGTATAGGCCTGTGCTTTAGGTAATGATGCAATTTGCGGTTCATCTCCCCATCCACACAGCTTGAAATTAACATCCACTTCATCAAATTGCAAATACACAATGCAACTCAAAAAGCAATTGGAAACGATGGACGTCATTTATACAAACTGTCCATTGAAAAGAATTCAATAAAATGTCCAGAATCAAGCTGGTTGCAATCACTGCAATTCCAAATTGGTCACGATGCCATTATTAATTCTCTGGAGACACGTGTTGAGGACCCCATGTGCAATTCCTGGTACAATTCAGTAAATTTAACACTTTGAAGTTCCAGCAGGTGACACTGTGCAGTTTGTATGTGCATAGATGAACAAACAGCTAGTTGTAGTTTTGATAATCCTTAGTTTGGTCCAGTGACCATGGGAGAAAAGAAAGGTTCATCAAACAAAACAGAGGTCCCTCTCTCCCACAATCAGACAGTATCAAATGACCCCATCAAACATGGGCTGACTGGTCACCAAACAGACTGACCAGTAACTGACCAGCGCAAACACAAAGCAGCAAGGAGGCAAGGACAGTGATTGACCACTGACAGCGTCATCTTGATGGTCATCTTGAGATGGAGAGTACTGTTAGAGTGTTGTTTTTGCCATTCTCTTTTAAAAAGGAACAAGACAATAAAAAAACCAAAAAACAAGTATCAAATACACCCAGTGTTAATATATTGTTTTGTGAAATATTCTTTCGAGAAACTTTAATTAAAAAAAAAAGTGCTGGACTTCCTCATTGACTGAAAACATGTGGTTCAATGTGTAATTAATAACAATAAACATAAAACAAATATAATTAGTTTTTTTTTTTTTTTTTTTTTTTAAATTAGCAATTTCACCTTCTAGATCACTATAATATATTATGCTAATCCATTTCATGAACCAGTAATCGTTTATTTATGAATCAGGTCTGCCAATATTTTAAAGATATGAGTGGCACCCCTTTTTCACACGTTTCTGTCACTTTGCTGTTTCTGAAGTAGCTTTTCCTGAAGACTTCTTTGGAGTAAGACAAAGCAATATTCAGCATTTCACACAGGTGCTTCACACCGGGCTATTCATCTTTCTATTTTGTGGAGTTTTCTGCAAATCCAAACAAGCTCTTCATGTGATACTTCAAAGTGGGTCTACTTACTGCTTCTTCCATATAGAACTTAGAAGTTGCAGAAAAACCAGTTTCCTGTCATACATTACCAGATGAGGAGACATAGGAAGTAGCTGTCTAACAAGTGAGAACTCTCGGTCAGTCAGTATATACTTTTCTCACAGCTTTACATTTTATATTCCCCCTGAAAGAGCACACACTCTCTGACTGTGACAATCAGATATGGATGATGATGAATGGTTTTTTGGAGAGATTCGTGTGTTAAGAGAAGCCCAGGATCATTGTACACTTCCTGTTAAACAATCTAAAAGGGCGAGGAAATTCTAAAGCAGCTCTTCAAATCTCTAAGTGCTGTTTTTAACGAAACTGAAAGTTTTACCTCATTGATAACTTTGTGCTGCAATATACTTTAAAATGTAAGGAATCTATGTAGTTATCATTTAATGGAGGGCCACAGTGAGACTTTTGCTAAATTTTCTTAGCTACAGTGTATTCGTCCTTTTTTGTATTATCGACCAGTTAACCAGTTTTAAAAGCAGTCATGCTGCAAAGTTTAACTAACTATGATTACAAAATTACAGTTTTCAGTTAATTTGAAAGCCCCGCACTTAATGTCTCTTTTTTTAAATGGAATTGTTGACAACCTTTGTTCATTAATTGTCATTTGCATGAGGGCAATGGACCATCAATAAAAATGTACTGTTTCTTGTGACAGTATTGATGAAAAAATATACATAGGTCACTTGCATTGTTTGCTAAACTAAAGTTGCTTGGGACCTTCAATATTTTTTGTATGACAAAGTTTTGTTTATTCTTTTTTTCTATAGGATGAAATATATAGAAAACAAGCGAGCTATTAAACTACCTCTTTTGTAATACACACAACTAAATACATATCTGTTTTCGTCACAAATCTTTCAAATTATGTAACAAGAGCATAA
The DNA here is from genome assembly GCA_932294295.1 of Alitta virens. Lineage (NCBI taxonomy): Eukaryota > Metazoa > Annelida > Polychaeta > Phyllodocida > Nereididae > Alitta > Alitta virens. Next base: position 23,485,084 of record OW028573.1, on the reverse strand, counting down.
CCCATAATAAGTCTACAGCCCCATCTGAAATCTCCACCATTAGGCAACAGAACTCAATATTCCCCATTAATGGTTCTCTCAAAAGCAAGTTGTCACATGTTTCTCAAAATGTCTCATTTGGTCAATGCAATTTCTACGTTTATTCAAAATATCGTAAATTTGATATTGCTTCAGTTTTTTCAAAGGCATATTATTCTTTTTAGAAATAGAAAGAACAGTTACCCCGGGCTTATCGTGATTCTATCTTTGGTTATTACATTACAACTCATAGTAAACTCATAGTATTTCTTTGAGTAAAAAAAACTCCACACACCTGAGAGGTGTGGTATGATATTACACCTCTGGTCGTTTATAGAACTTAATGGTGTTGATTATCTGCCTTTTTTTTCTGCAACTCCAGAGGTGCTCTGTTCAAATAATGGTTTATTGCCACGCTTGATTAGTTAAGGGGCAGAAGAGGGGGGGAGGAAATGGGGAGACAGCTGATATTGCCTATCGTCTCACAGCCCCCCTAACTTTGACCCTTGCTCCAAACAGAACCCCGCGGCGTAAAGACAAGCCTAATTGCGCCAAATACCCATATCCCACCATTGTTTTGGCCATTGTTGTTAGTTTTGCAGACAGGAGGCGAAAGATGACACACCAGTCTCCTTCCATGTGTGACTAAAGGCCCAGATTGTTGGGTTGTTTCCCTTCCAAAATCTTCTCTTCCAAACTCGGGTGCAGAATTTCAAAACACCCCCCTCTGTTTATTTGGATTACCATGACAGCATCTTTTGTTCTGCCTTCAATTGTCATGTTAAGTGATTGACTGTAATGGTTTTTGACTCGTTGTAAAAGCCCAAAGATAATTAGATTAATTGGTAGCACAAAATTAATTAATCTTCGATTGAAACGTAAGATATTTTAGGCAATGGGTTATGGGTAATGGTTTAATTAACCACACACAATTAATGCTTTTACCAAAGGAAACGGGCTAGGACAAGACATCATTAGGCCCTGTGCAATATGAACTGGGATGCAGCTAATTACCAAGTAGAGGATACATTTAAACCCCATACACCAAAAGTCACTACAACAGAAGGATAACCATTTTACATTTTTACCAAAAATATTGCAAAACTAAAAAAAAATCCATAAAGAAATCTAAACCAAACCACCAATGTTTGAGAAAAACATGTTTTTACCTCATCGAACGAGTATATATACTAGCATGAAACATTCCCCGAATATGTCTAAAATAGAGTAGTTGTGCCTTTTGGGGGTCTCATGGCCATAAATTATATACGGGACACCCGGCCTTTAACATCATGATCCTTTTTGCCATATTCTATGTAAATAAAATTTGAAATAACACGGAAATTATATTTTCCTCTTTTGCCTACTGAAATGCTATCAATTCTCAATTGAGCTAGCAATCACATGCTATGAACAGGCATTATTATGTTACCTTGCATAAGGCCATATGGCAAGGTTAAAGAATTATGACATTTAAATGGACCCCACATCCGTTACTCTTTTAAAATATATTGCATACTGGCTCGTAAAGGCGTTTTTTTTTTTAAATTAATAATATGATGTTTGATATATTAGCACATATGTGGTAAGTTGTATTGCACAATGAACTGTTGCTTTAATAAATATTTAACTATGTTGACTGCATATTATATATTATATGATAAGGGCAATTATCTGGTTCATTATTCGACTTTCATGTATAAACCTCAACAAGACTGTCGTTGCATGTTCGCTGAGGTTTGCTGCGTAGCAGCGCTATGTTTTATATATATTACTACTGACTCTACCCTCTAATGTGGTGTATAGACCCTTTCTATTCTTTATAATTAACCAGCGGCCGACTTGGTCCTCCAAGGCAGATCTCTGTAGCCGCCACTGGTCTCAACTGACCAGCAAATGTAAGTCAGCCTAACAAATTCGCCCTGGCATGATATTGAAATGATATTTAATTATATTTATAATGCGGTTTATGCCGTCTTACTTTACTTTAACTATTGTAATCAGTGGGGAGTCCAAAAACTCATCACATTCAGTAATAAGTCAATATAGTAAAGAGATTAGTAATACAGTCTGTTTAATCAAAAGACTGCACCTATGCCTCTGGAAATAGTATACCGAATCAGGAAAGAATGCAAACTTATCAATTTGAAATCTGACCAGTTTGTGTTTCTTGTTAGGAATACTTAGAATAGAATCCCAAATGATGCTATCTCTACAGAGCCACAATGGTTAACACAAAAGTCCACACGACTAAATGTCCATTAGAAATTTCTATGAGTCTTGTTTTCCTTGACAAATGCAACTTGGAGTTTCAAACAAACTTTAAAAGGCGTGGTAAATATGATCTGCAAGAGCAATTGTATCAGAGACCGAAGTATTGTGGAGAAAAAAATCAAAAGTCACCTGATATGAATCGGAGAAGGGTGTGTGGACACTAATGGGCAACTGCAGAAGAGCATAACATGTGCCACAATATTTTTCTGTTTGGTAAGAGAAATTTAATGTCTAGCAGCATACCCTTATCCTAGCATGCCTGATTATGAATTTAAAAAAAGTTGTAATAACAAACCAAGGAGAGAGGAAAAGTAAAAACAGAGAAATGTTAAGAAAAGGCCTCTAAATTTATTGTTATTTAGAAAAAAATTTATCTTTGGAAATTTCGCAATTTTCTATATACACTGTATAAGTCATTATTTCCGCTGACTAAGTTAAACAAACAATTTGTGAATTACTGTTAAATACTGGTTTCCTTATTCTTGTTAATTTTACTGCAATTTATGGCAACAAACTAAACTTCATATAAAACGAAGAGCCTGATATATTTTAAGGAAATGTTACTTAGAATAGAATAGAATAGAATAGAATAGAATAGAATAGAATAGAATAGAATAGAATAGAATAAGAAATGTATGTTTGTGTACGAGAAATCGGAGAATCTATCAAATCATCCAGTAAAAATGTATATAAAAATTTAAAGTTTCTGTACACATTTTAAAATCTCTGTAGAATAGAAAGGAGTAGAATCTTTATTTAAAGTCTACAAGACTTACGTTTTACTTACCTTGCAACAAATTCATATAGAGTAGGAGAGACACACAGAGACAGAGAGACAGCAAAGAGAGACCCTGGATTACCAGGCAAGGTAACAATCAAAGCCACATGTTCTGGCGTAACAATAGAGTGAAATGAAATAACTTTACACATTGTCCAAAAACTTTTTTCATCCTTTTGGTTTGGCATTGTTCGTGAGAAACCACAAATTCCCATCACTTTTAATATATCATGAAACTACATACGCAATAAAACATAATACATGTATATATAGTTTCACACATTATTAATACATAATAATACAGACATAAATCCAACCTGTTCAAATATACCAGGCTCCTTGAAAAACGTGTAATATAGATTAATTTAATTAAAATTGAAATTGGTACACTAAAAGTGGCTAGGTGTGTGGAACTTGAACATGTGATTTTCACATATACAATACAAGAAATTAAGGTGTCAACACTGTTTACATTATTGTGGATGCAACTTGAATTCTTGAAGAACGGATATTGAAAAAGAGTGCCAAAGTATGCTAAATTGTAACCAGTGAAAATGTGGGAATTTGTGAAAATAACCTTTCTTGAGGTGATTCAATTTGTGTGGATTTGTGTATATTCAGAATGGCCTCAAAGTTCCCTGAGTGCAACTCCTCTGATTTTGGTCCTGAGTAGCTCCAATCTTAATGGCCGTTAAGAATACTGCAAGATCAACGAGCAGATAAGTTTGAGAAGGGCCGGCTTACACATGTAGCCTGCATCAGTAACATTAGGGCTTTTGTATGCCTTTCATGTCAGTGTCATCTGTCATAAGAAAAGAAATACAAGTCTTAGCAAGAGCAAGGGGTAGACTTCAGGGGGTTCTTTGAAGGGGGCTGGGCTGACGTTAAATCTGTCCTTCCAGACCTTTCAGACTTGTCAAAACGCGAGCATGATGCGAGGAGACTGGCAGGAGAAAAACCCAGGGTGCCACTCACCCCACGAGGGGTATAATGGGTGAAGAAAGCGGGCAGCTGGGTCTCTGTGGCCCACATGGGCGAGGGGAGGAGACCTGCGCCCCACCTCAATGAACTCTCGCGCTAATCTCGCTCCCAATCAAACGTGAGCGAGACCGGAACCACTCAAAAATGCCCTCCCTGCCGCGAGAGCCCATACAGCCCAGGCCGGGTAATCGCAGCAAATTACAGAGTGTTTTACAAAGCTTTTATCCATGTCGTTGAACGAGCTACAGGCAAGGAGAATCCGATACGTTCTAGCATGTTAGTTCCAGTTTGCTGTGACATATTAGAGCTCTGTGAACGCGTTTTCCATGTCAGGCCAGCTTTTTGCTGCTTGTAAGAATCTGTTGAGTGGAGGCCAGTAATCACCACTTGCAGTAACTGTATCAAGAAAGCTAAGGAATCAGGCGGAAAAGAATAAAGGGAGAAGAAAAAGAATGAAGAGTGTGATCTTATCATTAACTCTTCTGACGAAATCATCATGACAGTGAAATGAAGCGAGAAAGACAAGCAAAAGGAAAGCTCAGCTATCGCTCCTGGCGACCGTTAGAAAGCCCACGATTATGTGGAGTCAATGACTCACAATAACACCTTGCCAGACTTGCGGATTTGTCGACCAGCACAAGGCATTTGAACATGGATAAGAAACACAATAGCAAGCTGTCTCCTGATACTTTTGTGTTGCCATGTCACCTACTATAAGTAGCTGAGCTAGCCTCGGCTTCCCACATCTGTTCACACGTCGTTCGTTGAAGTCAACAATAAACATCTTTGTTAGTGCCTAGGTTAAAGTTTAGGTAATCCAGGCAATATCTGACATATACATTGCATCCTCTATCAAACTAAAATGTACAATTACGTTACATATATACATATGTGTTGATCATTTTAAGTAGTCAATAAGGTTTTTCTATATAACTGTAAAATTTAATATTACGTAAAAAAAAAAAATATATATATATATATATATATATTTGGTGATTATTTAATTAGTCATTACAAGTGACATAAATGAGAAGTAGTTTTAAAACCTTTGCCTTTTTGCTAAACTACTGTTATCCTCAGTGTAATACAACAGTATTCCAATGACTACCATCCATAATGTAACAAACAAATGAGTCTCTGATGTACTATATAAAAAAAATTAACTTACAATAACGTAAAAAAGATATATGGTGATTATTTATATCAATGATGATATGTGTGTATATATATGAAACCACTTACAAACCATTGCTTCATTACAAGTGACATAATTGGAAAAATTTAAACTGCTGTCATCCTCAGTGTAATATACAGCCGTATTCAATTCCAATGACTACCATCCGTAAAGTAACAAGCAAATGAGTCAGTGACGACAATCATTCAGTTTCATAAAATTTTCAATTAAAATACCACTGAACATGACTGACTTACTAGAATAATAAGTGAAATTTGATACTAACTTCCGTTATATTGCATTTGTTGGAACAACCCGAGATATTTTAATTGCGAATATTAATTTAAATACAGCGGGCAGTTTATGTACAATAAACAACGCGCAGGAATGTGAGGCTTCTGTTTTCTCTGTTAGAAATTTGAGCATTTTATGATTCAGTCTTTCTTTAAATTGAGTTTGGGCAGGTTCCTTTTTTGTGAGGACAATTACAGAGCAGCCCCAGAATATCTGTGCCAGGTAATGTATACCAGATAAATTTGTGCTTTTCCATCTGCTGTTCTCTGCCATTTTGCCAGACCGGAAAAGACGGTGTTATGTAAACATGACCGCAATGACGTCACGTCTCGTGGGGCACAGAGAAAACAGAACAGACTAAAAGACATGCCGGCAGTCAGTGAATGAAACGAGCTCAAATTACCAAGTTGCAAGCTCACCACAGCGACATGATTTCCCCAGCAGACTACACTGTTTGTATTTGCCAATGGCCTTCTTAGTTTTCACACCCTGCTTTCACGGGGACCTCATGTTAACTCTATCTCTATCCCAACAAGAAGGCAGGACCACCCTGGCAGTTCCAACATAGCTACATATCATCTCGCTTCCTTTCAAAATTCACAAGTTTTTATGACAAGTAGACTCACACATATAGATGCAACGGGAATCTGAGATATTTTAGGTGTTTATTCAGGATTGGTTTGCAAGGGTCAATTACCAAGCAGGCATGCTGTTTTAAGGTGTGCAATGTGAAAAACATATTTACGATTTAAAAACAATATTAAAGCACACAAGTAAAGATATTCTACAAGAGATACCACCAGGCATTATTCATTACAACCATCCTTTTATTAATTTCATTATAGTTTTATATGGCACTCATATATAACATAAGCAAGATTGGAAAATACTTTTATTCTAGGATAACCAGAATAGAGCATTGACCCACCAGACGTTCGTAGTAAAAAATCTCTATTTTCTTTTAATGTGAAATAACAGCGAAACTATACAATCATCCGCAATGAAACCTCAAGTTTTCACAAATTTGGACTAGATAAACGTCATTTCTTGACCACAGTGACTCTTGGTAAGTGCACTTGTCCTGCTATATAAACTCTAAAGAAGCACAAATTTGAATCGAACATTTAAGCCAGTCTGTAAAGTTGACGTGTAGTGTAGAATGGTCAGTTTGACAGTAGCGGTCATTGTGGTTCAGGCCTGCTACTGTCACCCAAGTCATCACCCTGGCGGCTATGTACATATACACTACAAGCCAGGGTGCTCTGTTACCTTGTTGACAGGGCACAAAGTGGCTTACAAGGTGCCCTTGAGGGGTGGCGACAACTTTACCCCTTCTCAGAGCCTCTGTGCTGCCCTTAGTACCCTGGTCTCCAAAGCAAAGTGTCTTGTGATCAGATGATTTACCCTTGTTCGCTGCTATCATATGCAGAGACTTGCCAGTCCTTGACTTGGTGTGTCTTTTAAATGAAGTGCTTTTGAAGTTACTTTCATCTCGTGATTTTAATTTTTACCCATTCTCCACTTGGTTGTTATGTTTTAAAGAAGACTTCAACATTTGTAGTTTAACTTTTGAACCCTGTACCTCGACTCCAGTTGCCTCTCATGTTGACTTTGGGCTTAGCTCCTGTTTGGCCTTTGCCGCTCACACAAGATAGATTTTTCATGTCCAACTGACTGTTCAAGACATTTTGACGAGGATTACTTGTAATTCAATGCTGGTAAAATGTTTTATGTTTAACTGTTAAATTTCGGGCTTTGGGTGAACCTGGCGGAAAGGGTAGAAGGGGGGGGGGGGGGGTACCGCACAAAATTGGGAACAAGGCCCTGGACTTGAACTCGTGTTCATGGCGTGAAAGTGTCCTTTTCTTCACCTCATATAGTTTTTCTATATCAAAGAAAGCAAGAGTATTATTTGCCCAATTCCATTGCATTGCAGCACTCATCAGCAGGGAACACGACTATCAAATGCCCTTGTATTGTGTGGACCTGTTTGAAGGTGTCCGATGATAACTTGCCCCATTGTACCCTATTCTGTCCTTCACTAACATTCCTGCAATCTTTGTTACGCATTCCTGTTAATTTCGCCGATTCCAAGCGCCTTCGGGTGATAATGACAGTTTCCAGTGTAGGGATGGGTGTCTAACGGGAGTTTGGCCTTTGTGCTTGACCATATAGTATTTCAAAGGGGTAGGGTAACATACTGTGTCCTTCGTAGGAAGCGTAATGGGTGTCCTCCCAGAATTTCCCTGTTCCACCCCCTATTAAAGACCTACTCATCTTGCGTTCTACCTGATTACCCTGCAAGACATGCACCCTCCGACTGTCAAATTCCCCCGGCATATCTATTATGTGACAGATACTTATTAGCACAATGCTTAATACTAGGCTTTCTGTTTTCAAAGAGCCCTCTTGGCCAGGGGATGGGAAGCTGCTGAAAAAAGACTTTGGAGAACAAGAAATTATGCTGTGATTATGCCTGGCGGAAAAACGAAGGTGTCCTTAAAAGAAGTATTCATGACGGTTCCAAGAATATAATTTACAAATGTGGAAGACATAAAGGCTAACTAGTGAGGCATCTAAGTGATGGCAAGAGTAGTGCGAAAGAAAGGGGACTTCAAAAGGAAAGAAGGGCATGCAGCTAGACTTGCCAGATTGCTTTCAGAAACAGCTAAAAGGTCCAAAGGGGTCCCACGAGGTCCTTCCAATCAAATGCTCCCAAGCTCTTGTCGAGGTCCTGTCCCATTGAAAACAAACACAAAAGCTAAAGAGCATGAAACAATTTACTATCAGATCAGTGGAAGGAGCCTCTCCGTTGAAGGTGGTCACGCAGTGTCCAGCAGCTGCAACTGACCATTGGGCAAGGTACTAGAGCAGGGCAAACACTTTCATCTGAAATGAGCACAAAAACCCATATGGGCTGCAACCACGATTGGAACAATGCAATGAGGGGTTTCATTGTAACACGTGCAGAACGTTCCGCCCTGACACCCAATTGATGAAGTAGTCCATCACGTCATGACGTCCCGTCTCACGTCAAACGCCGTCCGCTCAACGTCGAAGTACGCGTTCTGCACGCAACAACGATACATAAAGTTTACTTGCATGGTCACACTTATATTGAACCGTTTTGTGCAAAATCTGAAAAGTTAATCTTCAAAGAGTACACCTCGTGCGATACTGTAGGGGCAGTGAGTTTGCTGATGCAACATGGAATAAGGGTAGATATGTGATGAGATTTTATATTACCCTGGGATCAACCTTTGGCATATTAATCACCCCTTGATGCCTCCACTGCATTTGAATTACCCTGCACCCTCTGACTTCACTCCTTAACATTTGCCGATTTCTAAGAAATCTGCAATTTGGTTTCTGTTTGAATATCTGATTCAATCTTGCAGAGGACAAGTGGCAAAGGATGTATTCAAACTGTGGTAGGTTTGACAAATATGGTCTGCACTTGGTCAACATTTCTGGCCCGTTAGGACAACTTGGGTAGTTCTGGTGTCCCCTGGACATGAGGAAGGCCTGGTCACCCAGGAGAGATTGTCAGAAGACAAACAACACAATCGTTCAATGTGGTCTAACTCGAGTACACCTTTTAATATTTATAAGAAGACACAAATAGTATGGCTGATTGAATGTACAAGTTGCTTAATTATTCAGTGACACATTTTCCATTGACTAATTCGAAAATGGATGAGTAACTTATGTATATGATATAGAACATCATTAAGACTGTGGCTAGTGGTTATCACTGTTTGTCGTCACCTATAAGCCAACCTAATTATGGGCATGTTTTGCTTCATTACTCATTTAAAATTAATTAATCAGTCTCTCTTATAGTCTATGGGCTGGTTTATGGTATGGTAATAATGGTCTAACAATGAAATTACAGAATAATTAGATGTTTATGTGCTGATTTTACGAAATTTTTGTTCTGACACGCAGGCAATTCAGAAAAATTACCTAAACTAAAAAAATATGAATCCATTTTATCTTGTATTAAGATTTCTTAAGGTTATACTCAGCCTATCGGCTACATAGTTTAACCAATCATTTTGTTTAACTAGGTAAACTAGCAAAGAATGTCCATAATTAAGTCGCTTGGCTTATAGGTGATGACACACAGTGTTAGGGGTTCGCCTGTTCATCAAAAGACCCAAGTTCAAACTTCACCACAAGGATAGGTCAGCAGGTTCTCTTGCAATCTGCCACCCATGCAGGTGCAGTGAGTACTAAGAAAAAGTTGCTCCTCCCCTGCCATTTTTATACTTTGCAGAATCAACTCGATTTTCATTTGTATCTATTTAATTTGCCCATAATATAACTATCTTTAAATTTGTCCAAAAACGTTCCACGGAGGTTAAACTCACAGAGATTAGTTTGCATGAATCAATGCCATCCCAGTAGCATATTTAACTTCTACATTTAAACACTTCAAATCTGTCCTGCTCATATTTAAGATATCAATCAATCTCAATTCAATCTTGCATTTCAATCAAGTGAAGTTTAAACCCTGTAAGCTATCCCTATAATTCGTCAATCTCTTTCAAAACGGGTCTACTCTTTCCAAAATCACTTAAATCAATGCAAATGAAGTGAAAGTGACCATGTGGTGTCCCTCTCCTGCCCCAGTGATGCTCTCCTATGTGACACTGTAGCCCGACAACTTGTCTGCCCTCTCCTTGTGTCAATATGTGCTTTTGGAACTGGTCCTCTTTTTGGTGGCTCCTACATACATTGGGCTACTGGTATCCTTGTCTGTGTCTGCAGATATGCTAAACACTATTGTTCTTCTGTAGCACCCCATGATTGATGGACTTAGGAGTTACCTGACCACTGACACTGGCCCTGAGTAAATATTACCCCAACAAGGGGGTTGGGAAAGGGAAGAAGGGAAAAGGTCCATCATTTAGGGGGAACTCGCAAGGGGATACCAGTGAAGCTTCGGGAATTGAGCTTTTTCATCTTATTTCATCTTCAAAAACAAAAAAAAATAACATTTTCGAAAGCCAAGACCTGATTTGTTTTGTCATTAACTCATAATACTTTATTTGTTTGATTAGAAATTATTACCGGAACAACTTTTGGATTCCCCCCCCCCCATTCTTTTTAAAGATTTCTTCAAAACTGAAAGCCTTGCATAACGTTTTCTATAGTCATACAGGTCTAATGGGGAAAATTAACACAGAAATGTTACTTTTCTTCAATATCCTTTGACATGACTATCCTCTTACAAGTTTAAGATAATTTTGACAACTAATCTGGGTCAGTAATTAAGCTAAAATGTTTGCTAATTATGGCCAACCTTTCGTGTAAATCACTTCAGTCTTTTGAAAGAATGGCACCTTTTTTATGTCCCTCTGCTTTTAGCAAATGTCACTGAGATCCTCTTGTGCATAAATCAGTGAGGGAACTGCCCAGATGCTGAATCAACAAAATCTTTGCACCCCTTCTCAAAAAACAGTTATTTACCCCATGATAGGCCTAATACCCTAATACCTTGGTCAGCTATTTGTTTGTTAATGGGGTGAATTACAAAGGTGGGTCATGACCCCCAGCCAATTATTCTGCTCAGCCCTGAGATCATTACTGGTGTTCATATAAGACCCAGCATGTGGTTGTACAATGTTCATAAGAGACTTCAATGCATTTACAGGAATACACAATATCACACAAGTACAAGGTAATCCTACCCACCCATTGTTGTGGTCTGAACTCTCACTATTGTGGTTGGACTCTCACTATTGTGGTTTGTGTAACATACACACCCTCACCATTGTGTTTCTGTTGGTGACAAAGCACAAAGAAGGAATACAGATTTGTCAGGTTTTCATGCTCTTCAAAAGATACACTTGAGATGTGTAAGTACGTGATTAAAATGTAAAACAACAACAAAAGGCAAGGGAATAAATACAAAATAATGACAAAAAAAGATAAAAAGATTATACACAATGATGAAAGATACACAGAAATACATATCATATAATTTATTCGCCAGCAGTTTTAAAATATGATATTCAATAAATGCAGACAAATTAAGGATAAATTCAATACTACTGATTGAAGCTAAATAGATGTAATTCATGTTCGACTCACCATGATATCAGAGAAGTAGCATGACCACAAATGTGACATGTAGATGGCACTTCATGTTTTTCCAATAATTTCCATATAAGAGTCTATTAGAAATGCAAACATTGGAGCCCAGCTGTTCTCATTCTTATAAATAACAACTTGCAGTCCCACACATACAGTACATTTCCTGCTTGGGTTATGCACACAAGATGGCCCAGCCTTTTTGCTACATTCATCATAGTGGATCAACAGTTACCCTTGAGTTTGACAGAGATCTACAGAAGCCTCGTACCCCAGGGGGTAAGACAAACTCTTCTACCCCTCCCTCAACGCACACAAGCAGAGGGAGGTCTCCTCTACCCCTTGACACTTTTTTTCGGTCCTCAAAGTTCTTCCAGGACGCCATGAGATAAACTATAGGCATGGCAATAAGAACAGGTGATCTGCAATACAGCTGTAGACACAGGAAATGATAATAATTACTTATTTCATTTTCCGGAAAACGTGTGTGCTTACAGCTTAGAGGTTGGTGTACCAGTCCAGTTAATTTTATTTCTCTCTTTTTGTTTGGGGGGGGGGGAGGGGGTGAAGGGAGACAACAGCCAGACACTGCTTCTCTAAGACAAAGAAATATATAATGTCACAAATTTTATAATTGGCACTCCATAATTATTAAATCATCGCACTTTCCTTTCTACAAGCTGATCTCTGCTAGATTCCGGGGGCTACCTGCACCAAAGGAAACTAATGTGTTGATCAGGCAAAGCTTGCTTAGACCCCGGTATTATCGATGCAGGAGCAAATGTCTTATTTAAAATATTCATTTTAAGAAAGCATTAATGTAAAATATCGATTGATTCAAAGACGTTTTAATGAGTACAATCCAGCTGAAATACACTGTACTGTATAAAGGGAGTCACTTTCATACGTTAAATATAGGTTGCTGATGTACAGTCTAAATACAAATGGCACTGACTCCCCCTTTGCATGTTACGACTGCATTAAGATATCATAAAACCAGCTCAACTCAGATTTCGCTTATTAAACTGGCCAAACAAAGCTGATCGTGTTTTTTAGCATTACAAAGCATAGTCAACATGGTTGGATGGTTTATGCAATTGTCTAAACGTCAATGTCAATAAGAGTAAAGATGAAAGCCTTAAAGTTTTCATGTCAGTCTTGATTTCTTGAAGCTGTTTGTTAGGAGGGACACTGATTTGTGATTTCAGAAGGATAGGTGAAGACTGGCAGTTTAAGGTACTATGGTCAATGCTTATTACGGTGACCTGTGGTCAGTAAGAAATGACCTCGCTGTAGTGGTCCCCCACTTCAAAGTTCAGCAGCCCCCGAGTGACCGTTTGACCACTGAGTGGACAGTGGGCCTGTCACGCGAACTGCGCGGGCCAGGCAGCTGGGGGTAGGGGGTAAAGACCCTCGTAGGGCACTAAGGACCCTCAAAGTCCGGCGACCCCAACCCTTTGCTGCCCTCTAGTACCCTGCAACAAGCCAGCACAATGAGGCAACACTTATCGCATTAACCCTCTCCTTTATGGACCTGCACAAAGCTTTCGATATCATCAACAATGTGCTTAATCCGAAACCTTACACCGTCCACTAACTGTCCTTGATTTAACGATACCATCCGCCAGGAAAAATTGCAGACAATTTCATCTAATCATGCAGGTTTTCATATTTCAACAGACAATCCGGCATGAATAGGGCTCTTTAGGCCCCCAAACAATTGGTAAATCGCTGAGTGGCCTTTGAAATTCTAAGCAAACATGAAACTGCACACTCTTGTGAGCACCTTCCTAGAAATAAAACCCCATAGAAAGGGTAATTTCGCTTGTTTCACTCACGTTCCCCTTATTACCCGTTAGAGGGGAGGCCGTTTACCCATTGAAGGGGTTGCCAGGTACAAATAGACTTTCTTGAGACGGGTGGCCCCCAAATCAAAACTCAATGGTACTTCCTGCCTGGAAAACACTCTCCAGCCTCTCATACAACAACAATTCACTCAGTCTACATCAAATATTTCATTTTATGTCGAGCGCAGAGGTGGTCCCTGGCACTCAGTGTCTCTGCAGAGGCAGGGAAAAGAACCCACCGCGTGTCATGTCACGTTTTCAATCAAGATAAACTCAATGCTGAAAAAAGGCTTTTGGTGCAAAAGACTAATATTCATTAAGCGCAATAATGACAAATACATCTGTGCAAATGGCCATTGCTCTTATTCTGTAATTGAAATCCCCACTGCCATTTGGTCATGCTGCCTTTGTCTTCATATATTTACCTTGAATCGTATTTCTTGCTTTTGATACGTGATGTTAGCCATAATTAGCTGCTGGCTTTGTTTGGAATTGACAGAACGAAATTGGGTCCCATGGCAACTAGGAATAGGTTGCGTCATGCCAGCTGTTGCTGAACAGAAAAAGAACCTTTTTTGCAAAATTCAAGAAATGCTTGACACTTCATCAACATATAAGTGAACAATTTGAATCAAGCTGAAAAATGTGCCCTGGTTTCAGTTACACGATACATGACACAAAATGAGATGCACACAGACATGTTCGCTCACAGCTTGAATCAAAATATTTCTTCTAATTATTCTTTATCATTCTTGCATCAAACTTTTCAAAGCATTTCAATTCGACGATTAAAATCACCTCGAATTATGTGGTGTAATTTCATTGAAAGATAAACACACATTCCCAGGTGTAGGTATGTGCGAATCTTTTGCTTCACGCTTTTGTGCTGTTATGAGTTTAGAAACTGTTTTAGCAAAATATTTTCTTTTCTAAATTGTCCCAGCACTTTGCAAGTCGGGGGTTTGAATTACAATGGCGAGAAAACCAGAGGCGTAAAGATATGTGTTGGAGCATGGGGCCCGCAGCAATGCTTCACAAATGTCTCTGTTCCTTGCATTATCGCCCTTTCCAGTTTGCTTTCAGCTGTCGGCCTCTTTCATAAGACCCACAACAGCCCAGGGCTAGAGACCCGGCCGTATAATTTTATCTGCTCACTTTTACGCAACAAATTTCGCGGAAAATTGGATACGCTTCTGCAGTGAAAGGCTAGCCAAAGGACACTGTAGTAAAAGCAAACTGTGGTGATAAATAGGCCCCATGGCAGACGCAGTGCTCCTCCTCAAATAAGGACACATTAAATTGATTACTACCATTCATATTTTTCTAAATACTGGGCCACCTGCAAAATCTTTTGTACTGATGTAGTTGTACATTTCAAGCTTCAGACGTGAGCGTTCTAGTCAAAATCGTGTTATATTTTAACTGTGAAGTCATAGTTTTCAGAAATTAGGCCTATCCTTATTTCTGTGCAAAATTTAATTAAAATATTATAAATTTATATGGTGTACATAATTACAAAACCATTGCTCTCATAAATCAAAGCTTAGGCCTGCAGACATGCACATTTCCTAAATTGTGAAGAAAGACTGGTTTTAGATAATTGTTTTGAAGTGGCTTGAGATGATGCGTTGAGTATTTGGTCAGGTCAGCAGTGTCAGCTTATTAGTGCTGTGGGCAGAAAGACCTCACTGTCAAGATGGTGTTTTAGTTGTTAGGGTGGGGTAGTGCAATATTAAGATGAATTCTATTTAATGGTGTAATAAGGAGGAGGGTAAGCAATTGGTGCCCATGGCATCATCATTAGCACACGTGTTGAGCCACTTGAGCAGGCAGTCAGCAAAGATGTTGAGGTGAACGTGGGTGGCTCACAATGTCAGGCTGTTTCTCTAAGTGTTGTTGGTCGGTTGCACCCACAGAGGTGTACCCACAGAGGTGTCCGTGCTTACATGCCCCCCTGTATGAAGCTAGTGGCATGAAGAGAGAGTATGCAGAGAGGGCCTGTAGAGAGAGCATTGGAGAGAGGGGGTTACTGTCATCATTCGCTTGAACAAGCACCCCTCCCCTGCCTCTTTGCTCTTTGAAAAACCCCATCTCTTCTAATTCCATCTGTGTGCTTCGTCGCCCTCGCGATGGAAGTGAAACATTTGTAGATTTCCTGGGCTTTGCGTTTCCCTCCTTGGGCGTGCAATTGGCCCCCAGCCATGCAACCATTGCAGAGCTCGGTCGTAATCTTCTTCACGTTCCACTGCTTTCATATCCACATCTCTGCAATATTTCTTTTTAATGAAACTGTAGCTAACAATGGGTTGATTCTAGCAGGGGTGAAGTATGTGCATATAAAGGCCCCCTTGGCTATGGTTGCTCAAGGGGGTCACCCTGGGATCAGGGGTTTTCCTCACCCTTCAAGCTCTCCCCTTGCCCCCAGCTATCTGGGTGGCTCGCTGGGTCAGCTCATCTTGTTTATAAACTCTGATCTTCCAGTTGAACAAATGTTGTGCAAAATGGATAGGGAATGTCCCATATCAACATACATTTCAAGTAAATCAGTTAAATCACCACGATTCAAAGGTTTGCTGGGAGGTGATTTGGATCTTGAAAGAGTAATAATTATCTTAAAAAATAAGTCCATTTATAAAACATGTATAACGCATGGGTGAAATCAAGAACATTTCCCTCTTGGATTGAATTGTAGCAGTTTCAGTATTACGAAAAATAAGGTATTTGTCAAGCAAGCACTGAGATTTAAAATTGCATTTTTGATGTCCATTTCTCTACTTCTATTGGATTAGTTTGGCCTCTTTATAGACATGAAGATGGTCAAATGAACTTCAGATGGAAATGGCAACTGGTGCCACATTTGATTAAGACTGACGCACTCACAATGTGGAAAGATTTGTCCCAATGTCAGATAAAGAATAAATGCCATGGTACAGGCAAACAAGTTGCAGAAACAAACTTCCTGACCAATTATACTCGTTTGACACTTTTTTTAACCGCCCCCACAAAGCTGTAATGCGAAGAACCTTATTTTTAATGAGAACTGTGAAATTTTCAGATCCAATCCGGATGCAGATGTAAGAAAAAAAACCTGCTCTTCTTGAAACTGAAATATTACAATCACCAACCAAATAAATAACAGTCGTGATTCAGCCGTGAGCAAATAGATATGTCATTTTGTAAGTCTAGCTGAATGTTTGCTGAATTTTATTAGTCATTTCGCCATGGCTGCAAACGTGCGGCTTAAGTTTGCTCTACAATTTTTTGGATGGGAAAATTGGGAAAATATGAACAGTTGCTTAAGAGTCAACAATCCCCACATTCATATAACGGCGATGGCCAAACACCTGCAGACATATGGAGTGTTTCCTCATGGCAGGTTTTTTTAATGCCGAGTGATTCTGATAAGACTAATATCATTGTCACAGAAAGCAACTGGTTTTTCGACATGTTCAAGAATAAACACCCCCTAAACCGCCTTAATCTCAGCAATGTGTCCCATTCTTGTTCATTTATTGCCAGTGTTCTGTAATTGCCGAAAATAAATAATACAATGACCTCCATGCATAACATGAAGAAAAGCTACATTGACAAACACGATTCAAAGTATTACGGTTCGTAAATGTGATTTCCTGTAACAAACAACTGAAAATAATCATATCCACCTCCTTTCGTAATTCATATGAAGCGTTTTTGCCAATTGAAAAACCAACCCCCTTAGAGTTTACACTTGTCTTCATGTAAGATAGTATGGGATGTTATTGAAACGAGTTGAGAAAACATATATAGTAGTTTCGTTTGTGAAGGTTCTGTGTCATACTGAAGCTCTCAGAAATTATGATTTAATATATATTATGCAAAGAATATAAATCAAGTAGAGCCACATTTTTTTGGTTGACCCATAATTGTTGGTAATGTTGTAATGATTGTTTCAGTACTGCCTAAGTGGCAGTGTTAATGATTAGCTGCCAGTGGTAGACGCAAGGATGAGATGGCAAGGACAATAATTTAGAAGCCACCTTATGTCATATTAGAAGTATTATCTGTATAGAGACTATATTGAAAATAATTTATGGAATGATCTACAGCAGAAATCTTTCTTGAGATTAAGTTATGATATATGTATTACAATTATAAAATATTATGAAAGCAGGTAAATTATATTAATCATAAGAAAATTTGTAACATCTTCTAAAGAGTACCCAGCGTGGGATGCAAACCTACTACCATCAGAGAAGCTAGTAATTAAGGGTCTTACCCACCATGCCAACTAGGCCGGAACTGAACCTGGGACACTAAGCAATAAACAGTAGGCTTTATGAACATCCATGTGCCCTATACATTTGTACCAGTGACATCTGTTGCCATCCAAGAGAATGACGAAACTACAAAACTAAAAAGAAATGTATCAATTTTGTTTTAATTTCTACCATTACGTTCCACATGACAGCAATGAGTCACAATAGCGCGTTCATTTTAGAACAACAAGGAAATCTTGTGTTTTGTCCAGGCCAGCAGACTCTGACGTCTCTCAGCAATTTTCCTGTAATTTCCCATTTTTGTTGACAACTTTAAACGGCTTTTTGGTCACAGCCCAGAAATACTTATGAAGCAGATCTGTCAGCTCTAATCCTTGCTCTTTGTGAGATATGATTCATTGCTTCCCATATTTTACAGCTTCCCAGATAATCACAATGACAAGAGAGATGCGACAGAACAGATGCAGAGCGGAACTCAAGAGTAGCTATGCACACACAACTCTAGCTTTAACTGTATATATACCCTTACTATCTATCTATCTATCTATCTATCTATCTATCTACCTATCTCACTGTCTCTCTATGTCACTATCTACCTATCTATCTACCTAACTACCTACCTACCTACCTATCTATCTATCTATCTATCTATCTATCTTCTAATCTCACTGTCTCTCTATCTCACTATCTATCTTCTATCTTCTATCTACCTAACTACCTACCTATCTACCTATCTATCTATCTATCTATCTACTTATTTCACTGTCTCTCTATCTCACTATCTACCTATCTATCTTCTATCTACCTAACTACCTACCTATCTATCTATCTATTTAACTATCTATCTATCTATCTATCTATCTATCTATCTATCAATCTACCTATCTCACTGTCTTTCTATCTCACTATCTACCTATCTATCTTCTATCTACCTAACTATCTACCTATCTATTGATCTATCTATCTATCTATCTACCTACCTATCTATCTATCTATCTATCTATCTATCTATCTATCTATCTATCTATCTATCTATCTATCTATCTATCTATCTATCTATCTCAAAAGCAGACAGACAGAGACATAGACACATTTCCTGCCAATCACCGTAGCCTGTCACAATAGCAAATTGTCATCTTCCTGAAATTTGATTCATCTCCTCAAATGCCACTTTAGAAGATTTCTGTGATCGGTTTCTCAGCTTAAGAATTCCTTTCGTTTGCGGCCACTAGGTGCGTATTTTCACTTGGCGTTGCTTAGCAATTGTCCACTCGTAATCGGTTGCTAAGCAGCCCGGAGCTCATGAAAAGAGAGACAATTCATTTGCGGCGAATTATCTAATTACCAAAATTGATGGTTGTAACTGTCACTGCCAATTGAAACACTGATGAATAATGGGCGATGGTGAAAACAAAGCGAGGTTCAATTGTTTTCTACACTGCCCAAGAGGGGGTGTGGCCGGATCTCGTAATTGCGGATTGACACTAGGCATGTTTTTCGAATTATTTGGATGACTGAAGCTGATTGGATCTTTAATCATGCCAGCCAGTAAATGAATAATCACAGATCAGAAATGACATGACGAAACAATGTCTGTTAAATATCAATGGCCGGGTAACTTGCCTGGCACATTTAAGGAATGTTCAAGTCAATTCTCAACCACTTTTGTAATATTTGTTAGCAACTTAGCATCTCATGTAATTCATCAGAAAACATGAACACAAGCAAGTTGTTGCGTGAAAGTCTACAGGTAATTTTAGCAGTTACTGTGGCATATCATTCCATATTGATTCTATCTCATATCAGATGATATTTAAACTTTTGGCTACAATTTTCTCAATTTCAATTTATATTTGAATCGAGTTTCATGAATTCGCGGCTGGATTGGATTTCCTTTGAGTGGATCTGTGTGAAGTTCTTATAAGAGGGGGTCGGAGAAGGGGGGTGTGAAGGCGATTGATTAAGGAGGCACAGTTGAGCGCTTGCAGGGTGGGGCTTTTGTGAATCTGTCTTTGGAAGCTGTAGGCTTTCTTGGGCTCCTTTAGAGGCAGTCAGGAGTCGCCTCCTTCATCTTTATTGAGCCAGAACCCGGCTGTTTAACTTTACACATTTATTTGATGGAGCAAAGCCGAGTGTCACAGTCTCCAATGAAACTGGCACAAATAAAACAAAGCGATCACTAGCTGCTGAGTCGGTCTCTGGGTGTGAGGCAAGGAGATGATCGTTCTGTCAGGCCTGCTGCTGTGAGCTTTATTCTCATATCCATGACAACGTCAGCCAAACACCTCGCCTCGGCTCCCCCCAGATTAATTGCAACAGCTATTTGGTCGGTGACGATACTGTGGACAAATTACTGGGGGCAGAAAAAAGGACCCAAGTCTCATTCACTGGGGCACTAAGCAGGGAGGGGTATTCCATTCACAAAAATTCTTCAATTTCCCACAATATTGAATATTTCATCTTTACAAATGACAGCAATCTTAAGATTAACAACAATTTAAGTTTTGGGATCCCGATCACATTATTGACTCTTTGTGCGTTTTATTGGTCGTGTCTCAAGTATACTACAAGTAAAAATTAATAATTGTAATGCACTTAAATTATTCTAAATCAAATTTGTATCATAAATTCGCATGACATCGTTATTAGGTTATTAAAGAAATTATGTCTTTAGACCAAATATCAGCTAAACAACAGAAGACACCCCTCCCCCCCCCCCATGATAACATGGCAAAGGCCCCCACCCCCTTCTTCCTCACAAAGCAGTATCATCAGCTGCTATGAAGGGCCCCATCACTGCATGGACGCTGCTGTTGCTCCTGGCCAACCACTTGGCTACAGAGTCAGGAGGGCCGCATCACTCCGTGATTAACACTCACGATGCTACACTGATTACTTGTGCTCTTTTGCTCCTGCTACAGTTATACAAACTAAATAGAGGAAATAAATCCCAGTTAAGTGACACATTCTCGTAATTGCGGTCACTGCTACAAAGGCAAATACAGATGTACATACCGTATTGTTTTGAATACAAGCCGGGGTACCTATCAGTTTAGTAGCAGCCCTTGCCCAGTGAGACCGGCGTTTATTTCAGATTTAGAATTAAATTCATATTTCGTATACTTTTAAAGTTACATTTCCACCGGTCTCTCAACGAGATTGACCTATATTTTTGACCCGGTTGATAACCAAGAAATTACGGTACTTACACCACTTTCAACTGAACAGAAAAGTTAATTTCACCAGAAGGAGTATTTACATAGAAAATACTGTATAATTAAATGTTTACTGTACATTATGCTATGATTCATTATGTACACAACATCACATGGAAAAAAAGATTCAGGGGTTTTTGGTAGTTAACAAATATGTGCCATTCTATAGACCACTTCATATTTAATTCCTCTTGATTTTTAAGTTAATGGTAAGCTAAATCATCTTGTCATTTACCAGTGCATTCAAAATAGATAGTCACGGTAGTCTTTAATTATGATGTATAACGTCTTTCATTTGTCATAATTTGCACTTTCATGGTCATAGAAATATCCTAATGGATAAGCAGACCTTTTACATGTATCATAAAAATTACACTCTTCTTCAACAATAGAGTCGCATAAATCACAACAGTTGTATTTGTTACTATAGCCCATCACATGTTTAACAGCTATAATTCTCTCTCACGTGCTAGACATAATATCATATGATACGATATTATGTAACCAATTGGAAATAGCTGCTAATTTAAGTTATGGCATTTTCACATGCAGGACTATAATCTAGCCAAGGAGCCCAGCAGCTGGTCAGAAATAAGTGCAGCATTTAATAGTTTGTTATTCGGTTCAAGGTCAGTCATAAAAGTTTGATATTTGTTTCAGGAAAATTAATATTATTTTTCTGATTTCATTATCTTATTCTTATTTCTTAAAATTCATATTATTCTTTAATTCTAAATTTCTTTTTTTTAAGGCAGATATGATGGAATAGTTATAGGTTAGTTATTAATAAGCAGAAATACTGGTTGTTATTTTTGGCCGACTAAAAAAACTAAACCATACCTGTACTGTTAATCAAAAGGGCATCTTTTTTGTGAAATCCCGAATTCTTTTAATTTGAGCATTTATTCCCCTTCTTACAATACAAATGAAATACAATGTTTTGGACTTCATTCACTTATTCAGACACATAATGAACAAATTAGTAGATTGTATTCATTTGACGCAACTTGATGACCTAGTGGTTAAGGTGTTGAACAATTACATTTTGTACGTCGAGGTTCTGCGTTCGATTCAGTCCTGACAAAAGCTCTGCTGGAATTCCCACGCATGTTCTTGGTTCGAGTGCACAATCACAGGCAGAAGGTAATTTTAAAATGTGAGTAAATTCTTAGTTGCATGACAACAAATATCACTCCAAGCCTAGACTGAATTTACAATATGTCATTGATTTAAATGCGTATGAATACGTAAAATTTGATATGAGTAAGATATATTCCTCTTTCCCCTAGTCAATTACATGTATGCCTTATTAAAGGCAAGTTATTTCCTTTGAGGGCTGTTATATATACCAACCATAGTCCCATACATTATCCTTTTATATGTCCATTGTTTTAAAGGCCGGGGGTCTAGGGGTAGCGATTACCCCTGGGTCGGCAATTAGTGCTGCATACCATATAAGGTAGTTGGGGTTCTAGAAACTACTGAGTACCCCTTTAGTCATTGGGTAATCAGCAATGGTCATTGCGTCAGACTGACCAATGACCACTGGGATATTGTGGCCTTGATGACTGCTATCACACCTGTCAACTGACTGCCAAACTTTGCTTGGATATACCTCTATAGTGGAAATGTGGATTATTGCAGTGCTTTGATTGGAATGATATTGGTGCCTTTGCTTTGGAATTATTTATGTGACACTAAAAGATAATTTCCAGCTTGACTAGTTCGTTGAGGATATATTTCAATGTCAAGATACTTTAGGTGAGCTTTTTTATCCTCCCATGCTATATCTCATGACATTAGGCAATCGCATATGACTGATACTGGTAGGTCTACAGTGTATATGATAACATAATGTTCAGCCTCTTTGTACAAAGAAATTACATAGAAAAGTCTGATAGCTATTCTGGATTATGCAATGTATACATGAGAGCTATACTATTCTTGAACATTCTACATATAGCTTGAGATAAACTGGTTTATCATGTGATAGCATGGTGTTTGTAAACAACCAAGTGTTTGAGGAGGTGGAGCCATAAATGTCACATGACTTTCAGCCGATCACAACCAGTCCTGGACTATCAATAACATTTGAATGCTAGCAACACTAATTTTGCTTATAATGTCGGAAATACCATTTTCTGAGACTAAACAGTTTTTACTTTGACTGAGATTGGTGCTCTGAAACGAACTATGCAAAAGTATGAACATTCATGCTGTGTTTATGTAGTTATTAAAGTTTCTCTGAAGAGGGTGGGAGTTGTTGACTGCTTGAAGGCCAAACCCAGAATGATGGGGTACATCATACATAAAATTGACAAAACCGGCCTGAAGGGCCGGGGGGGGGGGACGGGTTCCAGCTGACATCAGCTGCTTCAGCGTCATGGTGTGGTTGAGTCAGGAGCCCCAGCCAACTGACTGGGGCCAGGAAGGCTCGGGTCCCAGTATGCATCAAGGACAGGAACGTGTAGAGGGAGGATAGCTGAGGGAGTAGGAGAAAAGGAGGGTGATAAGGCGTGATGGAGGGAGGCTGAAAAGGAAAAGAAGAAAACGGTTAATGCAATGGAAATTTGTTATTTAACATTTTGAGTCAGAGTTGATATTTACCTGGGTTTTGAGAGGGGGAGGGGAAGTCTTCTGATTCGAGAGAGTCTTTCATTTAGCTAGAATGATGGGGTGCCGCGATAGCGGCCTTATATACGCGACCCCCGGCCTTTAACAAACAAAGCACTCACCGAAGCGTGACTGACCACTAATGACGCAATTTCTTGACCGCAACTGACCAGACTTCCATTGAGCGGTCTTAAAATTCAGATAGCAGACGACAAGTGCTACAATAATTTGACATAAATTGCCAGTCAATAGATTAGACATATAGTATGTTTATATTAGATAGTCTTAATTTTCAGACACAGGATTTAAGTCCAGACTGCAGCCTTAACTGCTAGGCAATTAATGTTAATTGTTGATTAGTTATGGTGCAATTAAGAAATTGCATAAGAGGTTAAGGTCAGTGACCCAGAAGTTTGATGATTTGTTTTAGATAAATTGAGTCTTAAAGTTATACTTAACTAGTTATTAGAGTATTATTCAAAACACCACAAAAACGAGAAATTTAATGTTTGTAACTTTATATTCTGTCAATCTCAAATACAATGCACATATACATAACCAACTGGACAAACAATGATCAGCAAACTGTACATCATAATTACACAATCACAATTTATGACAAACATTTGCAAACACGATTGTTCACAAACAATATTGCATGAAGTCTGACGCCATGAAATCCTACAATACGATGTTCAATATACCAGAGTCATTCTCATATCTAGTCATTGTTTATTAATAGCATTAATTGTTACTTAATACATACGGGGATCACAGTTGCTCAACAAACTGACAACTCACAATTAAATTCACCAGAGCAGTAAAATTACATGTCATGAAACAGTAACTTATCGAAGTCCATGGTTCCATATCATGTGACATGAAAACGTCGTCTGAATGGTCACATTATGACGTAGTGAGGACTTAAAGGCAGTCAAGTGTCCGAAGATGTTATCTAAGAACATTGGTCTAACATGTTTTGTCCATTTCATAGAGTCCCAACTCACGAATGAATAACTTTGAATTTCTAGCCAAAGAAAGAATTGTACTATAGGAGCGACGGCACCTTGGTAAGTTCACCCAACAAACAGTGGCCAACTGTTAACTGTCATCACATAGTATCTCACAACTTGAAAAACACTTTCATGAGGTTTAGTCAGCCATAAATTGAAAGTATAACAGTCAGTCAAGTATCTAAAATTCACATACCATGCCTTACAGATGCATTAAATTGTGTTCAAATCAGCATAAATGTTTTGGAGCTAACAGTAATAAAAGTAGGCTTAAAAATGTTCGGATAGGACAGTGAGTAATGTTAACTTTCCATAACTGTTTTTTCTTGGATGACATTTTCAATTCGTTCTATTTTTATTGCCAAAATATTCAACAGCAGAACGGTAAAATAGCACTGCGTCTTGTATTCATATGTTACAAGAGAAAGGACAAAAAGCATACAGTTGAACTGAAAATAAAGGATTAACAGATATGTGAAATTTTGGCCACATTTTAGTCGAATTAGTATTGTCTAGGTGCTCATCATTTTCAGACTACAAGTGTAGTAATTCGCTGAAGCATGACGGGCCAAAGTGATGGGGCCCTGCTTCAGCAGCCACATGACCTTTTAGTCAGCCATGACAACAGCCCAACAGACAACAATCCTTTGATCACGTGGTGCCCATTGTCTACGCTCATTGGACAATCGCAAACTGTTGTCCGGTCTGTTGGCAAGGATGCCCATGGCCCTGGATGCAGCCCCAAATCTTGGCAGTTGTTAAAAGTGGATGATAAGTTGCCATAGAAACAGACAAAGATAAAGTCGCAGTTTAAAAGATACCTAGAGATGAAGAAAATGCGCCGACCTTGCGAACACAGAGCCATTGGCACCTAGGTAGATTCGCTTGTGATTTTTTTGAATAACAATATACAAGTTTGTTGTTTGTAAAGATGAAACACTGTCTTCCTACATTTTTGGACAGAGTTCCTTCCAAACTGTCAGAGCAAAACATTCGTATGTTACAAGGAAATAAATAATGGTTACTATTAACAACTTTGTTTCTTGGCCAAGTTTTTGGCTTTGAACGTTTTCCTGCACTGACAGGTGGTCTCGTGGTGAAATCTTGCAATCTCAGAGTGCATCAATTATCGCTCACTTAGAACGGCGCGAGTTTTGACATGATTTAAACAATTTCGGAGCATCACGAAAATGTAATTGATTTATGTACAGAGCGCAGATGATATCTGTTCATGACTGACAAAAGGACCTGCCAGTTATACCCTCCCAAATTTCTTTTCTATGAGTTTCTTTGCTTTTTGCATGTGTCACGCCAGCCCACCTAATATCCTATAATTAAAGAAAGGGACAGTAATGGGCAGAGGGTAGGAGTATGGAAAAAGCGTGGCACCCCAGAAACTGGCCTCTGTCACGAGAAATCACCCCAACAGATTTCTCATGGGGACACATGAACATTTGTGGTTTGGGAATAAGTTTAAATTTGACATAAACAGTCATCCATTGCTTAAATTTGGATAAATCACTGTTTGGGTAAAATTGGACATCATTAGGACAGATTCTAATACACAAAATTGTAAGTCTTCGAAACTGCTAGCCGTAAGACTTAGTGTTATAATTATGTGACAATTTCTTCAAGGCTTACACTCTGCTGGGAGTTAAAGCTGTTACCCCCACACAATTGTAGATAATGGGATTTGTCAAATTTCATACACAACTTCATTTAAATGAAACATACAAGTTGTACATGTTTGAGATTCTCACGGTATTCGTCTACGTTCACATGAGGTGAAAATAAATCCCATTGGAAAGTCTTGCATTTTGAAAACGTAAACAACCTCATCTCTTGGGTGAGCGATAATTACATAACTACCACAAGACCTCACACAACCATGTAAGATTTAAGCATGGAACTCAAAGCCCCAAGTAGGTGACCTCTGACCCTTCGCCCTTGCACTGTCTGCCCTTCAAAAGAAAGGTCATCTACCTCAAATCACATCTGACATCATAACAGTACACTCTCAGTGCATTTAGTGCACTCACAACAGTTCAAATCTGATGTCAAACACTCGTCTAGGTAACAATCAGTTTTTTGTCTATAAAGTCTCATGCAATGTATTCAAAAAGTTAGCATATAATAATATAATGCGGAGTCTTTGAAGTCAAGAATACTTGGATGCAGATCAGAGTCAGTGTCTACTTGGCATATTCTCCAATTGTTTGACTGTCTTAGAACAATGGATGGGGCTCATAGAGGTGAGCGATATTGGGAGCCAAGTCAGTATCGTCGAGCGCAGTTGAGAGCGTCGTCGGGAGCGGCGACTAGTCTGCTAGCGTCATTGGGGAGTGTCGTAGTTGACGTGGAATCGTTGCGTCACTTGTCGGGAGGTGTGGTGCCGTATGGGCATGCGCAGATGGAGTAGGGCAGTCCACTCTTTTGAGATGAGGCAAGGGCAGCCGCTGTGTAGCCCGAGTAGCCCAAGGAGGCCAGGTTGGGCATGAAACCAGGGGGGTAGGGCATAGCGAGGGCAAGACTACGAGCCTGTTGGGAGTAAGCATACCGAAGGGCCTGATGATTAGACTGGGCAGAAGCTAGACTGGCGATTGGCGAGAATGCCGATTTGGGGAATGATGACCCATTTAAAAGAGAAGGGGTGGTGGTTATGTAAGGTCGGTGGGTGACAGCGGTGCTGACGTCAGTACTTGCCGCCGCCGCCGCTGCAGCCGCCGCTTGGGCCATGGCTTGGGCAGCGGTCAGACTTCCACCCGATTGTTCGTTTTGGTTGCTTAGGACATGTTCGATGGCTTGTACAAGGTCGTTGTTGCACCCTTGGAGTATCAGTTGCAGGACACTGCGTTTCATGTGGGGGAACACCCTCGCCAAGAGGTCAATGGGGGGTCTCCGTCCTGCTTGTGCTACAGCTTCCGCGGCACTTTCGTAGGACCTCCCCGGCGATTGGCTCGTCGTAGTTGATGTAGATCGGGCTGAGTCGCTTCCGGCGGAAGGACAATCTCGCGACTGTCGTCGTGGTTTGGATGGGTTTAGTGCTTGAACGTTGGGGGCGCTGCTGCTGCTTCCTTCTTGTGGTGATTCCGTCCTAGGGGGCGCGTCTGTCCTTGTGACGTCAGCTGACTGAGAACGAGGTCTTGGGGATGAGGAGAGGCTCTCAGAGGGAGAGGGCGAGTTGGGCTGGCTCTGTGATTCCCTCTCGGAGTCCATCCTTCGTCTTTTGGTATCTGAAACACGCAAAGCTTTCATGTAGAGAGACTCATAATAGCAAATAATATCTTATAACTGTCACCACTCATCATAAGTATGTTTCTAACACAAGTAATATGACGTGCTCTTAAAGCCATGTGTTTGGGTAATTGCCCCTAAACGGCGTAAGCATTTCACATTAATCTCAATTATTAATTCAACATGACGTGCAGCATGTCGCTTACATTTGTCACATGCAGAGAAATCCATAAAATTCATGCAACTGCCCCATGTCATGTGGCATTGTGGGGGAGCATTCAGCATGCTATGAACTCACTGGGCATTTGTTATGCTTATCGTGTTGTGGGGTACAACTCAAGTATTTGCAGCTTGCTTGAAAAATTCTCCTTGAAAAATTGACATAATTCAATCTTTGCACACAATGTAACGAGTATTTTGTGAGGAAATTTAGAAATACATACAGACAGATGAACAGAAATGCTGTTCACATGCATGCACTAGGGAGCACTGATATATCATGAAACCTAAAGGAAATATGAATCAGAATTCATATTATTTTCTCATAAATTTCAACAGTTGATTCTTTAATGATTGGATTTCCTTTTGAAATCATTTATAATTCATACTTATTCTCTTCATTCATATATCAGGCATGGTTGAATACACATAAAAAGCGAACTAAAATTTAACACCATAATTGAATTTTTGAAGGAACTGCATTTGATAATTTGTTAGGAGTATGTAATTAGTCTTTATTTCTCAGGTGTGTCATCTTTTATAACAAAGACACAGGGAACAGGATGAAGGTATTTTGACAAGACTGTTTTTCCCTCATTTGACGCTGACGACGTCTCGTATGACGCTGGACGCTGCGTCGTAGAGTCTTGAATGGCGTCTTCAAAGAGCAGAGCGCAACCCAAGACGCCAGGCGCCGCGCTCTTCATATTGTCATAGAAAATACTCGATGAAGAGGGCCACTAGCAGGAAACATGGAGCTGGTCATTGTATCTGAGTGAAGCTACCAGACCATCTCATTAACCCAATCTTGAAAGCTTCAAATGCTCTAGGAGGTCTTGAGGAAACTGTTAAAAGTGAATAAAACACAGGAAAACTATTGATGAAAGTTGGCAAAGAAATGCGAGACAGAGGCCTGGAATCGGGTGACCCCAAAAGCTAACAGTGATGGACTAGTTTGGCCCGCTGGCTTGGCACCAGAAGCAGGTGCTTTGGTTTCGCCTCTTCAATTCATTTTGCAAGCAGCAATAGGAAGCTGGTTGGCGCATCAATAGAACTAATAGCAATGCAGGAATCGCGCCTTCGGCCTACAAATGTCTACACAAAAAAGGGAAATAATAAAACGTCACGTTGTTCATATGAAATATGATTTTGTAATGTGCCTGCTTTTCATTGGGTCTCTTATGAAAGGAATATTAAGCATAGGGAGGAGGGTTTACAATGTGAGGCATTCCATGAATAAACCATGATGGTGGCCATCACCAGGCAAATTGGAGTTTGGAATCAGTTTCAATATGTGTTTTGCCATGACGATTGACAAGGGCAAGGCCCCGACGGAAGGAACTGGCGACGGACGGGCATGACACGCTAGGATGCCCTGACCCCAGTGGCCCGAAGCAACTCTGGCGTCCTCTCGCACTCAAGTCTCGGATGCGGCGTGATTCGAGGCAGCCAGAGGACCACAAGACAAATGATTCTGTGGCGGTTTGAGGAAATAACAAATTCCCGGGATATTGAAGCTGAGAATGGAGCCATGACCCCGGGGCTGTCTCCAGGAAGGAGGACTCTGTGACTAGAGGAAGGAATTCGCCGGCCCTTGGCCCTCGCCACTCCACACGCCAGGGGGCGCGACCTGCCCTCCCTTCCTCTCCTCACTCCAATTACAGGTCAGCATCTCCTGACCCCTCATCCATCTGGGAATCATTCTGGGCCTGCTGCTGAATCCAAAGACAAGTCGGCCTCCAAAGACAGCCGTTCATCTTTCTCTCACATGGAAATGACCATTGCGTGAATCAATCCCACGCAATCCCTTTCTTCCAATTCCACAGGCACATTTATTTCTCCATAATCCATGCCTGTGCATTAGTCTCTCAACATGATTTATGCAATAGATACTTCTTCCGCATATTAATATTTCATTTTAATAACTTCTTTAGGTGACTGATAATGTACGCATACAATTTTTTATTAGCTCTTTTTTATAGCTGATGAAGTTCTCTTAAACTTTTTTTCAATCTTTACTACAGCATTCAATATACTTTACACTTTATATTTTTGCAATATCAGCATTTTGCAAAGTTTGCATGGAGTTTGATCAAGTTGAGTATAAATCGGCAGTAGAGCAAGGTAACAATGCAAGGAGCAGGGTAACTCAATGGCTCCCCTCGCCTCAGCAACTTCCTAGGGATACAAATGACTCAGCGGTTTTATGAGGTGCAAGTCCAGAGGCTACTATAACTGACCCCTGTCCACTAAGCCATCTATATACATATGGTCCATTGGTCAAGCTAGTGGTCACTTTATGCCTGGCTGCTGACCATGAAGAGTGGACTTGTTGGTCAATTGGTCACTTG
Organism: Alitta virens; assembly: GCA_932294295.1. NCBI lineage: Eukaryota > Metazoa > Annelida > Polychaeta > Phyllodocida > Nereididae > Alitta > Alitta virens. The sequence continues at coordinate 23,454,718 of OW028573.1, read as the reverse complement.
ACGTTAGCCGCTCTGTAACAAGGCCGAATCGACGTGCCATTAAATTGCGTAACAGGAGAATGGAAGCACCACAATGGGCGATAATAAGGGGTAACATAAATTGTAACCGGAAGGGGTGGAGGGGAAGGGGGTCTTGGTTGCTAACAGCAACTTCATCTCACTTTGCTCCCCTGCAGCGTCCCTAGCAACGGCGTCGTCATGTAAAACAAAAAACTGCCAGGAGGGTCATTCTATTATAAATTCAATTAGGATGGAATTCTGTAATCTCTATGCAGTGAGTAGTGTCAGAGTATCATTTCCATTAAATCACTTTGTGTTGGACTTATTTTTTGTTCCCGTGGTGATTACTTAATACATATCTCATTTAGTGACCATATTACCAGGCAGAAAAATGTGTTATTGCCTTTTACTGGGATAATAACTTCCTGAGAACATATTGAAATGTTAATAACAATGAAAGCCAAAAAGAGAATGAGGCGCATACAAATAGCTTTTGATGAGAACAACAAATTTCCTGCTTTATATACAAGATGCATTTGTTGTATTTTGACATTTGGTGATAATAAGCCTTAAATAAAGGGCCAACATGGTGGGAAAGCTGTTTTAATCACAGCTCACGAAGGGATAATCAGGGCTTAGTGGCCCCAACAGCAGCTATTGGAGGGTGACAAGCACAGGGCAATATTACCCCGTTTGAAGGGTGGACCAAGGGATACAGACCCCAAGCAGATTTAATTAAGCGGCCTAGGGCACTTAGGAGGGTTGTAGCTGACAGCTACATAAAGCTTGTCCCGCAGACGTCAAAAATCAACATTTAACTGATGAGGTGTGAAGTGGTAGGGATTGGGCAGACTACTGACAAACAGCCCTTTGCTCCAGCACGAGTGCCTGCCCAATTGGCACAATGTCATCCCAGGAGCACCTCCCCAAAGCAACGTCTCGGCAACTCATTTCCTGCCAGCAGCGGCTGCAACCGACTGCTGAGGCTGCAAGAGGCTGCAAGAGGATGCGGCCAAGTGATGGAGGGAGCGTGTTACAGCTTTTGTCACCATGTTAACGAAATGGTGCGCTCACGAGCCAGATATCTTTTGTAGTTGTAATGTGGGGAACACTTCAATTTCTTTGGCTGGCTTTGAGTAATTGTGGCTGGTGTGACAGCCAAGCAGTATGGAGGTGTAGTCTATTAAAGCTGTCAGCATCAGGCCGGCCCGAGAAAGGCGTCTTCAGAGCGCCCGCCCTATTTCCCAGCGCGCAAAGCGGTGATTAAGGCATTTGTCAAACAGCTTCTTTTATTACTCGGCGCTGGGCCGTCATTTGTCAGGGGCCTTTATAGCAGCCGGAAAATTATTGGCGTTAATATGATCTAATTTGTTTCAAGTATACAAGCGGAATGCTGGGGATTATAACATTTACTTCTTCCGCTTGTGTAGCGGTTTGGATTAAGCGTCAGAGCCTTGGAAATGGCGAGAGATAAATGAGGAGACGGCAAGAGCCAAACAAAAGCCCCGTGGGCCGCCGTTTCTAAGTGTTGTGAGTGAAGCAGGCTGCTGCAAGGGCTGCTGGGAAATTAATGATGATCAGAGTGCGTAGGGCCCTTGTGCTGGTTGTAAGGTCTTTTCATTGCACCGTTGACTTGCCACCGTCTCCAGGTAGCGCTGTGGTGCCAGCAGAACGTGCTCAACCAACAGACTTCTGTCTTAGCTCTTTTGGGTATTTGAAGAAAAACCTGACTCCTAGGGACTCATTGAAACTCATGGGGAATCCTAAAGACTCCATGAGAGTCAGGACATTCTAAGCAGACAGACATACTGGGGTGTTTGGGCTACAATCTGTGGGCTACAAGACAACCCTCTGCTGTTATTTACCCCTCCGTGTAACTGACTGACCCCTAGGGACCACCCTTAGAAGGGGGGTAAACATCTTACAAATGCTTTGAAAATGTCAGACATCAGCTTTTCAACAGACTCATATACCACAATACATAGGCTCTTCCCCCATTTTATAGACACGCAATTTTCAATGTACACTGACAATAAATTGCGCCAGTTTCACGCCATCACATTACAAAAAAACCGCAAACCTGCTGAGAAGCATTTTACTGCAAAACGCCCCACAAAGTTGCATCTTTTATGGTAAATTTTACACCTACAAAAAAAAAAGTAAATATCCAGTCGTGGAGTGAAATTCGATCCTACAATTCGAGCAGAACCAGCTATGAGCGAAAGGGGGTAAGATTTCAATCGAGGGTTCTAGAGTTACCCTGACCTGAAAACATGACGACTCGCCATTGGCGTTTTGTTAAATGCCATAAGTTCAGGGCTATAACAGTATCTACAAATGCATGGCTACTGCAAATTGGGGCCAAGGTCATTCGCTTTAACTGTTGTTCTTGCTAACAGAATCTTACAAATTGTGCATATGCTGAGCCTGAACCTCTTACAGATAAAATACATTAAAATACAGTGATTGTTTTCTTACTTATTTAAAAGATAATTTTGGAAATCCACAAACGACCGAATTTACCTAAATATTGATTATTTTTCTCATCTCCTTATTTTACAATATTCTTGGCTGCGGTCCTGTTCATTGTGTATAGAGGTCATTGCAGCGCTGTGCCATGCAGAAGTGACAAGAGACAGGTCATTAGTCCAGCTCATGCCACGACTGTCCATCCAGCAGAGCTCCCCGGACGGTCGTTAATGTAATTGGAAGACATGCAGCAAGAATTGTGATGTAATTACAAGTCGTTTTGTTCCTATGACAAGGAAAAGAAGTCATCAAATTACATCAGAAACCGTCATGCAGGGTCGGCAGATGACGTATTAAAGACACCTCGGGGACCGCAAGTCTCGGACAAGACGGCACAGGACGAGATCTCGCGGTGAGGCGAGATCTGGGCGTGATTACGTGGTGTTCCTTGACGCGCGATGGCGCAACAGTATCTCGTGGCTAAATGGTTGTATGTAAACATTGGCACAAATGATATGGTAGGTCCTACTTGTTTAATCTGTGAAGACAATGACTCTCGAGGGAGGTTTAACCAGTGGGGCAAAGGGATGACATGGGGATATCTTGAGCACACATTGTTCTCTGATCTGTTTGTTGTGGGCAAAGGATTGTGGGAAAGGGGTTGAAAGGGGATTACCCTCACCTCAAGCACGTCTCTTGAGCCCTGCTGGCTGTTCAGGAATTTGCCCCTGAAGAAGTCAATTCACTCGACATTTTACTTAGACGGGTTTCTATCGTATAAATGTATTGCCTTTCTAATTATTGCACATTTCATTACATTATAGGCGGCTTTTTAGGTTGTGTATTATCATTGCAGAAATTGAAATCAGAGTTGCTTAGCCGAGACTGAGACAGGCTGAGACTGAGACCGAACTTATTCGCCATATTACAGTGACATTGTTTTTACAAAATGACAAGGCTTAGTTAGTAACTCTTATCAAAATATCGTAAAAGATACAGATTCATTTTTTGAATTGCATTTACGAAATTAACCTTGCTTGAAGTAAATTTTTCTTGAATTTGCCTATTGTAGGGGGGGGGGGGGGGGGGTCTATGCTCAGGCATGTGAAACACAACCATCCGTAAATTTAATTTAATTTATAATGCAATGTGGATTTCCTGTCTCATCATCGCATCGTTATGTCTGCCTCGACTAGCTATAGTCTAAACAGCTGGCCGAGCTTCGTGAGAGTATCAACGAGACAATAAAATATTTGTGACCCCACACATCAAGTGGACACTTCTGAATCGCTGCATTTAGGATGAATCCTGCAAATCCAGAATGTCAAATCCCACTCTTTGTGTGCATACGGCAAAATGACCACTGCCCAATGGTCATTTGTCTAGAAGCACGAACAATAACATCCCGAGGAATGCAGAAATTGTCTACAGTGTCAGCTACATAAGGACAGTGTGCTTTTTGCAGACAAATGACACTGTGGTAGCAGTCATACAATGGCATGTGTATATTTCCATTGCAACAAAATTCCTGGCAATATGATACTTTTTTCACCATATATTTTGCCATCAGGTTGAATTTTAGTATATGTTGCCTTATATTTTAATAAGGAAACTACAATTTGTTCACTTTGACTTTTGTCAAATATTTGCAATTACAATCTTTTCATGCTACCTCGGCCTGTAAGTTGCTATAAAATTTCCTATAAACATTCATTTGGTTATGATAGCCAATCCGTGTTACTAAATTCTACATAAAGTGGGTTCTGATTTTTGAGCTCAAATCTAGAACACCCCAATACTACCTTGAAATTTGACCTGAACAAGTTACCTTTGAGCGTCAACTCAACCAAACAGGTATGAGAAATATTTATTATAAAATGTGGTGAAATGTTATCTATACATAAAGTAACATTTACTTTACAATCATGTGGTAAATTTTTGTGTAACCAGACCCCCTCCACATTGCAATTCCTGTATGAAATTCCCACTGAATCCCACATAATTGCTTGCCCACAAGCCGGGCTACTTGCTGGTTTTATGCAGCCAGAGAATGGCACTGCTAACAGTTATCTTTCTAGCTGAGAGGACACTCACTATACAGTAGGGGACAGCTACATCGCCAGAGAAACAGAAAACGGCCGGAGAAACTGAGGCGAAAAAATTGCTAATGGCAGTAGGGAGAGGTGAGGTGTGTATGTGTGTGTGGATGTGTGTTGTGAGTGCATTACGTGTGTTGAGGCAACATTCACTAGAAGCAATCAGCTCGAAGCCCTCGGGTAACAGTGTGCATGATGTCAGTGATTACAGAAACATGTCGTTTGCCATGATGAAGACCTGTCTATATCGCAACAGATTGACACTTTATATACTACCTCTGATTTCTCATGGTCCAAAAACAGCTTTCAGTTAAATTCCCCGTGCGTTCACATGTAAATATCTCCGTGTACTGTTATTCCATAAAATTTTACAACAAATATTGTAGTTGAAATTACACTGGCCCTTTTTTTTTCTTCATATTTTTCAATTCACATATCTTGGAATGCAACAGCAAACAAATTGTGTTTCACTTCAGGAATTACGGATTGTGTGCCTCCCATGCACGAAACTCATGAGCATTACCAAACCATGGGAAATTCATACAGGATGATTGAAGAAATTACTTGCCATAAAATGCCTTTAGGCTTTTTGCACTAAGTTATATATAAATGTAGTATTCTAAAATCAAGACTAAAAAAGCAAAAAAACAAGATAGTATAGCAACATGCTTTTCCAATCTCTATGATGATGGTTTTGGGGGAATTAGATTTCTAAAAGTGATCAGTTTAACTTGGCTTTGAACGCTAATAATCGTATCACTTTCATTACCAAATGTTTTTTTATAATGCGCATTTTAATATAACAAAAGTTTGTAAATTTTTAAAAACCTCTCAATAAATTCACTTAAATTTAGCGAAGAGGTGAACTTTAAACAGGAGCATATATATTTAGTGCATTCTTGAGGAAGTACGATTGTGTGCAACAGTTCAACAAACACACACATATACACACACATAATCACACCACATGGATTCCTTTTTTTTCTTTGCAGACATTACCAACACGCAAAATGCTATATATGTCTTTCATATTGTTGCCAAATATTTTTTCTGGTATTTTTGAAAATAAAAAAAACTTTTTGGTGAACTTGTTGAGTGGAAGAAAATTTGGCGTGGAGACCTTAGTGTTCAACAGAGGTAAAATCTGGAGTGCTCAAACTAATTTTTTGATCAAAAAGTCATAAACAGAAGTATCCTTGCCAAAAAGACGCTGAACTTTCTCATGCAATCAACAAAGGTTGTTCCAAGGTCAAATGGATAATTCTGATCTTGCCAAAAATCATAAATTCCACTTTTCAAGAGATGTGTGCAAAGTCACAACCGAAGTGTATTCCCCTATATAAGTGCCACAGTCATAAATTTTCTTATCATGCAATTGTTAACAACTAGAAAATATATAAATGTAGATGATGTGCATGCCAATGTGCATGCTAAATGTATATCTGCAAATGTATTAACAGATTTATAGCGGAATAGGCAAAAAAAATATAATTTGAAAATTATATTTATACAAATTTCTTTGGGATTTCAGTTCCTTCCCAAATAATTCCTTCTATTTTAGGATGGTTAACTTTTCCAATAGATACCATTTGTTAACCACTCATTTGAGTGAAGTCTTTTATTCTCTAAGCGTTGAGCCAATTAATGACCCATAATCCATTTTTGTACAGCATTTCAAAAATACTTAAAGAACAAAGTCTTGGCTACCTCCATCAATTAAACCGACAATTTTTTAGAGGAAGAAAATCAATTTTTCTATAAATTATTCATTTTTGCTGATCAAATAGTTATTTAATTAACAAGTATTGCCAAATGGTGTAAGCAAATAGTCTCGTGTCAATCATTGCCGTGGGGATAGCATGCATGATTGTGACCTGTAATTTGAGATCGGCTGTTTGTGAAAATTTTAAGAAGTAATAGTCAAGACATGAAAGAATACAAACTGCAAATACTGAGTGATAATTGTGATTCTGATGATGTTAATTAACATGTCAGGTGAATGATTAGAACATGATTATTAGTATTGGTTGTTATACAAGCGGAATACATACCAGGACTGAGCGGTGATATAGAACGGGGCTCGGCCGCCGGAGGAGAGGTGGCCGCGGTGCTGGTGGCCGTCGGGGGTGGCCTGATTGACATAGAAGAAGTCGTAGAAGCCATGCCGTACATTGTCTGGGGGCGAATGTCGTTGGGGATCATAGACATAGTTTCGGCGTTAATCTGTAGCAGTCCATTTGGCCCATAAAGTAGTCCGAGTTCTCTGGCTTCATTCTCTTCCTGGGCCTGTTGCCTTCTCAAAGCAACTTGGGCAGCCATGACTCTTTGTCTTTCGGCAATTAAAGTACATTTAGCACAGACGCAGTCTCTCCATCTGCAGTATCTCTTGTGGCCCTTGAGGGCGGATACGACCCCGTGGTTACGACATCGCGCACATTTCGGGGTTCTGGGGTAGCGATCAGAAGATCTGAGGTACAGGGGGCCACCCGAATGGGACTCGACCAATCCTGGGCTGACGTCTCCTGGACTAGTACTCATGTTGATAGCAAATGATCCGTAAGTTTTTCCAACTGGTCTGACAAGTCGGTTAAGTCCCGATATGGAAGGTTGAAGTCTCAAAGTTGTGTAACTTGTGAAGTCCTTGTCTTCCTAAGTTGTTCAAGTATTAAATTCAGTTCACTCTTCTCAGCACTGAAGTTTCATTTTGCTGTGATATATGGAAACAAGCATGATGACTCGCAGTCCAAGTTGTAGTGAAACAGCATCTTCAATGGATACCATTTAGCACAATAAGGAACGGCTAACTCCGCCCCCCAGGCTGCCTGGCAATTGTTATTGATATGTGATCGCCGAGCTGGCGGCCCTCGGGCCAGAGAAGGCCTGTGATTGGTTGAGCTCACTTTGACAGCTCTTCCTCACTGCGCTCACTCACAGAGGGGCGCATGATGCCAGTACCTTTTGAAATGGCGCCAAAGCCCGTACAATCACCCAATACAGCCAATGCCCCTCAGTCTCATGTGGGGAATAACTGTAATCGCTATTAATTCGTTTTTGCGGCGTTGTGGGCTGGCAGGTGGCCGTTTCAACCGCACAAATCATTTGGAAAACGATAACGCCTTGACTACTCCGCACTCCGCTGCATGGCGCTCTCAAAACGTTCCATGCACGTGCTCAACCCATAATGCAACGCGCTGATCCCCCCTTAATGACATAATTTGTTAACAAACCGATACTAATCACCACTTTCAATGGGAGCGTTCGATTTCAGTGCTCTGCTAACCCAGACGTGTCTCAGTCTGCAATTAACACCCTTATATTTCTTTGATGATTCTGTTAATCTTTCTGCGGACTTCATCTTAGGTTTACTTTCAGTTCTGGTTGCAATTGTGCATTATGACGAGTTCTTACAGAAAAAACAGTTTAATTGGAGGAGGTAGCATTTCCTGAAGATTATGTGGGAGTCTTGGTTCTACAGTTAAAAACGACTCCCAAATTAAGTTTTTAGTGGGGGATATTGAGGAATGTTTTCTTAGCGCAGCAGTGGCAGTAACCCGATCTGAAGTCTGTGAAGATGGAAAGTGTTTGTTTTCCATGTAGTTCGTATTATAGAGAGCTGTAGGGGAGCGTAATATGGAGGAGGAAAAGACCTGTTTGTGTTTGCTCTGGGGAGGTAGGGACCTGGTCCTTTTCTAACAAGTAGCCAAACGTTGTATGACAAGAGGTCGCAGGTAGAGAGGCCCGCTGCTTGGCCTCCATGTTTGTTTCATATTAAATGTCAGTGTGACTGCCTGTGTCCTGTTTGGCGGCAAGGGGGCCCAGCTCATGTTTCAGGGTCGGCCGGGCCACCAGAGGTAAATAAGGCCGAGGGAGGCCTCTACCCCCTCCCCCATACACTCTGTTAGCAAGAGGGTGTATAGCAGCATGCTCCCCCAGATATACATATCATTTATATAGATGTCTTTCAAAACTTTTTAATATTCATCACCAATGCTTTCAACTTTTCTTTTCAATTAAGTCACCCCATGCAAACACGCAGAAGTGATCAGACATTCATTACATATGATTTTTGCTGAAATGTGCAGTTATTTATAGTACACTGTTTGGCTATTTTAGACTGGGCTGCAATTCAATTGAGACAAGCAAATATACAAGAACTCGCACCCAACAAAAAATACCATACACATTCCCAAATGACAATTAAGTATAGGTGGACACTGGATCTTTGATCTTTTAATGGGGGTGACCACTGTCTTGTTTGTGTGCAAGTTGACAGACACCATTTGCAGAAATCCCCAATTCTTAGCACGTAGGCTGTGTCAGTGGCACCTAGATCAAATGTTGGGCTCTCTAGAAAGTGATCAGGGTAAAAGAGAGGGTAAAAGAAGCCATTGAAAGGGGCCAACAAGCCAGACCCCTTCATTTAACCCCTTTCCTGTTACACCCCTATCTTGGTCTCGTTTGGGCTTATGAATATATAATCACAGCAATCAGAAAACCATGAGAAGTTCCAGGCATGATGTGGCATAATAAGCATCAAGTACCGTATGTTGTCTGTGACCAGCTCTGGCAGGTGTGTACAATTTTGAGGAGCCATTTCAAATCTACCTCAGCTTAACATTATTACGCCTGTGTCCAACATTTCTTATATTATATTACAATATAAATTTTTTAGTTTCATCATTACTGTAAATATGAGCATGTATACGTTACATACAAGCCAGGGCCTCAAAAGGATCATTGCAAACTAGGGCCTCTATTAATTTACAGACAGTATTTGCCCCCGCTTTAAAACGAGACATTGTCAATTTCAAGGTCACTCCAAGGTCAGGCTCTAAATGAGACAACTTTAACAAACCCGGTTTTTAATAGATAAACACGGTATACAGTGGTGCCTGGTGCACAACGTCTATGTAGAGGCAGAATAATTTATTTCTTTATCTGCGAGATGTATCATATATGAACTAATAATTAGGCCTAATTAGCACAGACTTGGACTAGTATTCGCATCATTACTTCGTCTACAACTGACTATTTCAAAAACGAGTAGGACAGCATCACTTGCAAAGCAGATGGCAGTATCTGACAGAAGTAACAACAAAATTGGCAGTAGAACTATACATTTTAATTTATTCATATCAGTTCCACAGACGCAGCCTGTATCATTTCTATATTGCAAAATTTATCATTGTACTGTCATAAAAATATTTGAAAGAGAGTTAAAAGCCATGAAACAAGAGGTACTATTATTTCCTTTCCAACTGTACTGGCTTAATGTTCTAAAAGAAAAAACAACATATTTACAACATCAGCGGCGAAAAAATATTGACAGCCACAAGTTTCTAAGTACAAAAAATGTAGGATACCATAGCGTGATAAATTAAGTTCATTGGGAAAGGGCTTCCTTTTTGCCAATAATGTCTTCTTTTGTGGCATTCTGGTGCTTTCTTGTAGAGCAATGTAATTTTTGTGAGCTTTTGTTTGAAGACTTTTTTATGTCTCTTGCAAACGCTGACGTTTTCTTATCAATCTCTGATGTGCTCTGTGCCAAATGGGGGACCACTGGAAAAGCTGTCTGACCTCTGTATAGACAAGGTCATCTGCCATTGTTACTTGCAGAGCAAAAGATTCTGTCAAAACACGCTGTAAGGAGCTTTAAATTAGGGTAGTTATCGTTCGCAAACCATCTTAAGGGCAGTCAAGTATTTGAATCAACTCTATTTAAGATTATGTCTTGTGAAGAGCTTAAAGACCTTCCTTGTCACGCGAACCTAACGGAGTGCCCATTGAGCACATTAGGACACCATTTGGTCACCCACTGGGTCCCTACTTTGGGTACCTCATGGGGAACCAATTCTAGGACGCAACTCACTCAACGCATCAAATGCCATTCCTAGAAAGTGTAATATTTACCCAGGCCACGTGGAAAAACAAACAAGAAAATTACTGCACAAGTTACTGGTTACCAGATGTTAATTCTGAAGCAAGATCTCAAGATTAACAGTGTTCTCTTCTTTCTACTTGATTCAAGAGACAGGTGGTAAGCCCTGCTACAGTTTGCTTGGCTTGTAAGAAGCCACATTTCTAAGTTCTTACAGTATCATGGAAATTCCAGGTCAAAATCGTTTTGCAAGAACTTAACTTTTATGATGATGACTTCTAAAACATGAGAATGACAAGTGATTTAAACAAATCATTAACTTGCACAAAAACAGCCAAGTCAGCGGAAATGACATTATATTTCAGTGTAATTCTGATGGTGAGTCACCTTGCATGGTTGCCATTCAGGCAAACGTGATGATGAAATGAAAAAGCAGAGCAGGCCACGTCACATGTTAAGCCAATTGGGTGAAGTTTTTTGCTTACATCCACTTGTGACACAATCAATTACCATGTCACGTGAAGGACTGCAAGATAAGATAAGATAAGATAAGATAAGATGACAGCTTATGTATCTACATAATACAAATTTTACATAGAACTTTTTATTATTATTGGCACGTGAACTTTGCATTAGCGGATTTAGAGGGGGGGGGGTACAGGGGTTTATTTAACCCCCCCCCCCTTGGCCTAGTACATATTAATAAAAAATATTAAACTTCAGCGGTCCCTGCAATACATTTTAATTTCTCAGCCCCCCTGAACATTTTTCTGGATCCGCCCCTGCCTTGTCTACATATGACAGTGAATATCCATAATAATATGATTGTGACATGTATACCATTTGATCAAAATGTCAACTTGCGATTATTTAGCTGGTGTCAGTTCAAATTTTTTTTAAATCAGCCAATATATTGTTAGTCTTTAGACCATGGTTGTATAATTCAAACAATGCTATTGGTAAGCTTTCACAATTCAATGTCTAAGGCCAAACAATATCTTGGCAGATTTTAAATACAATTTTGGATGGACACCAGCTCAATAATCATTTGTCTGAAACAGACAATCATTCCTAATATCATTAGCGTAGGACTTTTGGACATGAAAGTAATTTGTATACAATATATACATATGCATGTTTATGAACATTGTGTTATACACACAAAAGTTTTGAATTGGCATTATTTGGTCACTTTTTAAAACATAAATTCTAAATTCTTACATGTATAGACTGTACTTATTGGTAAGCTTTCACAATTCAATGTCTAAGGCCAAACAATATCTTGGCTGATTTTAAATACAATTTTGGATGGACACCAGCTCAATAATCATTTGTCTGAAACAGACAATCATTCCTAATATCATTAGCGTAGGACTTTTGGACATGAAAGTAATTTGTATACAATATATACATATGCATGTTTATGGACATTGTGTTATACACACAAAAGTTTTGTATTGGCATTATTTGGTCACTTTTTAAAACATAAATTCTAAATTCTTACATGTATAGACTGTACTTAAAAGAGGTTGTGCTGTATTCTTTCGATTGATGGCTGTTGCCAGGTAGCGGAAGAAATGCTCCTACAGCCATGCTGAGAAGCACAAACATGTTGGCCTGTGAACTTGTTGGCCCCCTCAAGTGTTGGATCTTGGTTGGCTAACCAACTGGTTCATGTGCTTCGAGCTGACAAGACTACATCTGTTCTCGCTCAAGCCATTCCACATGGCCTCAGACATCTCCTTTTGCTGTTTTTGAATTACACTATCATTTTATTCGCGTGTGAAGTGTCTCAAATCTTTCTTCTTTTTTCCATTTTTATTTCCTTTTTATTTTTTATATATATATATTATTATTGCTCCTCAAGAAATGTCTAAAATATTTCGGACGCCTAAGGTAATTTCATGAGCGCGAAGGTTCTTGTAAAAATTAATCTGTTAAATTATTCGCATTCCGATTTATTTATCATGAGAAAGTCTTTTCTAGAAAGAAATATTCCACAATTTCTAAAATGCTAAAAATACAAATGGGCCAAAATATCATTGGCATATGTTGCTTCTGCCTCTCCAAAAATTGGAAGTTATGGTTAACTCGTAAAAGAAGTGAAATATTTTATGACAAATATGAAATGCAACAGTCGGGATTTGCTGATACCATGAAATGGGTTTCTTTGTACATGGACCAACAACATTAAGTACTGTAGAGGAAGCCAAAATGAAAACAAAGGAAATTTCACTGTGTACCGGAACACGTGAATGGTTTGAATAGAGGAAGGACAAACAGATTTCACATAGAAAGACATCTTTTTCACAAATTCCTCTAATTTTTTCAATGGGTCCTCGGGACGTCTGTATGGGTATGATGGATATATCTTTGATGTTGTGTGTCCTGTGATGTTGTTGCCAATGTGTGTCTCTGCATCCCGGTCTTTCAGGATGGTAAGGTCCGCCTGGTGGAATGCCAGGGGGTTACAGAGTGACCTTCCAGGGAGGACACCGGGGGTAAGAGGGGTAGGGGCTGTGATCACTGGACCGCGACGGTTTCAGCAGTTGACATCAATGATTCGGCTTTCTGCATCTTTACGACATCATGCATCCATGAAGCAGTTGGGGGAGGCAAGAGAATGGCCAGGGCGATGCTGCTGAGGAGACTGCAATGTCTCTGGCACCGGCCCATCGCACGCCACCGGCACGGAGCTTTGAAGACGCTCCCCAAAACGCCACAATCACGGCCGTCATGACGTTGGCAGGGTCCAAGCATTCCGTCACTGCCAGCATGACCCTTCGGAGTGAGAGCCAAAAAAACTACAAAACAATCCAGCCACACTGATTCAATTTGGACTCCTCGCTTCGCCTCTCAAATAAGCGATCCATTGTCTTTTTTTCCTTTTTTCTATTCAGTCTAAGTCACAAAACAATAAAGTTTTTGTCGCAATTTCACCACTTGAAACTAATGGCAACTGAAGTGAGAAACAAAATTTGGACAGTAACTCTAGATGGTTATAAAGACACAAAAGAAAAAAAGAAAGTGCAAGCTTCCAAATGAGACTAATAACTTGCACAATGAAAATGCGTGGAGTCTGTCACTTCAAAGGCTAGATAAAATCAAACATATATGTGGTAGTTTTCCAATAACTTGGTTTAGAGTTATGATAACAAATGTACTGTACTAGCAAGGGAATTATATTCAGAATTGTGTGTGGTCTGTCTGGCTTGATTTGATATTTCTGACCGCATGAACGCTGAACAGTTGATGTCTTTAGACAAGTGTTAGGAAAATGTTGCATCCAGTGAGTTACCGCACAGGAAGCTGGCGAGGAGGCCATTGCGCAATTAGAAGTGATGCGAAAGAGCTACACAAATATACAGGCTGACCTGAGTCGACTCATCTTGTAAAACGGCTGTGGAGGGGATCAAAAGATCCAACTAGGGAGGTAGATTAATCAAGCAGAGAGGTCACAAGTTGCTGCAGCAGCATCCCCATCTGGCCCGCATCAGACGCTAATGTGACGGAAACGAGCAAACTCGCTGCAGCTCCTGGCTAGAGACGCCTGTCCTGAGTCAATTGTCACTAATTGAGTGCAAGTAAACAAAGCTCTGATTCGCCCCAACCAGTCACAACATGCCACAAGTCATGCTCTATTGACAAATTGATTCTCCAAGCTGTTCTCGCCTTATTTTTCTCTACACCTATTAAATGTCAGTAATACGACCGACCAATTGCCGTTTACTATATATGCCTGGTGTATTTTTCCTTTTTCTTTTTTCCTATTATTATTTACAATTTTATTAAACAATAGTAAACGTATTCACAAATCACACAGGTGATGGCAACTTGTACTTTTTTCTTTACACACGTAATATTTCATGGACGAAAATCCCACGAACTTAATTTGACAACTTTATAAATAATCACATTTTATTTCATGCACTCATAAATGAGGCATACCACATAAAGAAAAATATATATTTGTGTGATAAAAAATTAGACGATAAAAACAACTTTGCCACATTTCTTATAATATATGCACTGCATAATGATAATATAACCATCAAACAGTTATAAAAGTTGGGCATAGAAATTCTTGTTCTCGTGGACAAAATAAAAATTTCAGTTTAACTTTTTCTACACATCACGCACTTGATAACTGGATGCACTGTAGCAGTTGTTTCTGCCAGTTGGGTGGCCACTGAAGGTCCTGAGTTTGAAACCACTCAGCAATGAACTACATCTCAGCTGGAAATCACTGTGTCTATGATGGGGCACTTACTAGACTCCACCCATGGGGTAAATGTGTAACATGGCGTGGACTTCAAGCCTTATCATCTCATCATTGCCTCTGCCTCTGGTATCTGGTCATATAAGCTGACCAAGCTGCAGACCATAATGAGACAGTACAACAGAATTAAAAATGTTTATTTAAACAGCATTACAACACCAGATAACAGTAGAGTCAGCGAAACACATGCCATGTGCAAGAACTTGTTACTGCTGCCCCCTAGTGTTAGCTTACATTTGAACTGAAATATATCATTATCCTGAATTTAAGTGTTCTGGAAGGTTTCTGCTTAATAAGCATGTGTGACTACTTAACCCAAACCCTTATAACCCTAACGTAATGATGAGATTTTGTATTTGCTTGAGTGTAAATATTTCACCATAGAATTGTGAACTTATTGGTAAATCATCCCAAATTGCGAAACGTATTATGTTACATGTAGCTGTGGATAGTGACCAGTGAAGTGCATATAGATAGTCTAAGTGACAAACTGACAATGCTCTAGAACTTGACAAATGCCTTCTAGCTAGATACATAATTTATAGAGATCATTATATCAGTACCTTAAACATTTTAGAGTCTAATCAGAATTGCAAAAATTCTTTGACATAAATCATTGGTTTCAATCATGATACCATCAGTCAACATTAACTGTAATATGAGGTGACCAGTCCAGTTGACACCAAAACAGCAGGAGGTAAAGACGTGAAAGATCGCTTTTCAGGACTTTTTTCATATTTTACTTTATATTATGATAAAAGTATAAAATATGTGAAAGTACACTATGATTTAGACCTTACAGCTAAATCCATGTAGGCCTATGAAGGCATATGGCTAATACCAGCTGAGATTTGGAGGCATGGAAAAAATATGCATCTCACCCTTTTTCCCTGACCACTATGATTCTAAATCATTCATGGCCATGAAACTCCCAAATGAAAGCACAACTAAACTATTTCAGAAGCTTTAAGTATATATGTTCAGTAGTGTCTGAGCACTGCGAAGCAAAATAATATTTTTTTCATTATCATAGCTGAGCTATGTCATGGAGACTATGTATGTAAAATATACAATAAGGTGATTAAGTTAATATCTGTGGTTTCAACATGGACACATTTCAAGTCTAATTTGTGTAATGATTCTATAAATGATACAATAATCACTGAAAGAAACAAAACATTTCATCATTTAAACTCGTTTTGTTCAATATATACTGGTCCATGTGATCCACAACTTTTTGTAATGTTGGTCATCATCATGGCAATGTTGCAAGTTTTATCATCACCTCACAGCCCAGCGACCTAATTATGTGCATGTTTTGCTCGTTTACACATCCAAAGTAAATGAATCAATTTATCTTTTAGTCTTTAGGCTGGCTTATGGTATTAAAGGTCTAACAATGAAATTACAGAATAATTAGATGTTCATGTGCCCAGTTTACACAATTCTTGTTCTGACAAGCAGGCAATTCAGAAAAATTGCCTAAACTAAAATATGGATCAATTTCACTTGTATTTTTAAGAGAAGATTTCTTAAGTCTATACTCAGCCTATCAGCTACATAGTTCAACCAATCTTTTTTTAAACTAGATAAACTAGCAAAAGATGATCATAATTAATTGGGTTGTCAGGTGACAGCACACAGTACTAATCCTTGTGTCTGTGGCACTGTCACCATTTTACAACTCCCTTGCTATTCCGACAGGTGGACGTTTGGGCGGAAGGGTGGGCAGGCGAACGGACGGGCGGGCGTAACACTTTCGTTTCCGGAGCAGAACTCTAACACTAAAGCACTTACCCTTACAAAATTGTGTACACTAATACTGTATATGGCCTAGTGGGCCTTTTAATAGTCACATTGACATATGTTGGCTATGTTTTACAAAATTTTGAAAAATAGAAATTTTGTGTTTCCAAAGCAGAACTCTGACACTACTGCACCTACATGCTTAAAACTGTGTCATAATATGTCTGAAATAGTGTAGTGGTGCCTTCCGGGGGTTTTATGGCCGTAAATACCATAGAATTTTCAAAATTAGGGTAAAATAGGGAAATGTTTTTTACTTTTTCAAACCTCCATATAAAAGACACTATGTACCTTACATGAATGAAATTGCATCAATAACATATCTAAATTATAGTATTTTCACCTTTTAAACTTCATTTTGACATTTGTTTCATGATTCTTTTTTTGTTTATAATATTGGAAAATCTGGAAAAATGCAAAAATTTTTGTTGCTTACTTCATATTCCTTAGCATCCCATACTTAGCAATGACAGCCGTAAATGTTGTACAATTCATGTTCAATTATTAAATATTTGATCATAGTATTGCCATGCTAAAACCCATTCAATAGTTTTTGTTTATAATTAGTAATTTTAGATGATCTATATTACTATCACTTGAATCCAATACACCTACAATATACACCTGTAAAGTGTTCCGTTATAAATACTAATTTAAATGCCATAGATTTAATGCAAATCAGCAACCCAACAATTCAGTAACTGAAGGGAATATAGCAATTGATAATGTATAGTTCCTTCAGTTGCCAGCTAAATTTAAACAGCGAGCAAAAAATATTTTGACTTATAAAGGCATTAAAATGGGTGTGTTGAGTATCATTCCATACGAAATAAACCTTTAAGATTTTGTATTTATTTGTATTTAGACATTATTTAAATACAAGTAAATATAAACCTTGAAGGTTAATTTTGTATGAAATTATACCCCACATCTTTATGTGGCATACCATTATTGCTGAATTTCATATTTATTCCTAAGGATCATTGCCATAGCCCATATATGACTATATTTTAAACATATAAATGATAATCTTAGTTGTAGATTAGTTAAGGGAACATAATATTGTGTTGATATTTCTAGTGAACTCAATACTCCTTATTGCGCATAAAATCTTTAAAACAGAACAAAAAAGAATAGAGAATACTTTTTATGCTCACTTTGCGAGAGGGCTCTGAACATAATGGATTGCTGTTAATACGGGGTTCCTGCAGGTTTACCTTCCTAAGACATAAGATATTTGTAGGACATTATAATATCATGTGCACATGAAAAATAAGACCACCAATATAGTAATATACACCAATATATTTAATTTCATCTTCAAAGGGTATTGGCTATTAAGCAATAAAATAAACACAGTTCTTGTGTATTTAAAGAAATTTCATAATTTATATTCATTTATATTTACCAAATCGTCTGAATATTACAATGTAGATGTTAATATCCAAGTATATTTGCATCAAAATAGGACAATGTAAGACTTAGTGGACAAAAGTAAGACTTAATACGGTGGACATCTTGGACTCTAATTAGCATTGCATAACGGGCTATGTAGGCCAAGTGGCAATTGTTTCGGTTCATCTCACACACTATATGAACACTTCAGAAATAATATTTTTGTAAAACATAGCCAATGTATGTCATTGTGGTTATCACAAGGCACCACTAGGCCATATAGAGTGTTACTGTAAACAATTTCCGTAGGGTAAGTGCATTAGTTTTAGAGTTCAGCTCTAGAAACAAAAGTGTGTGTTAGAGTTCTGCTCTGGAAATGAAAGTGTAACACCTGCCCTCCTGCCTGTCGGACGACCACATACAAATTTTAATGATGCCTGTGTGCTATGTTGGATTTGCTGAGGGTTTAGCTGCAGCACAGCCTATCTTTTTAAAGGGAATTTGAGAGCAGCAAAACTCCTGTTGAGTCATGGAGCAGAGGTCAATGCGACAGGCTGGTTTGTGGATGAAGCAAGACACAACATGGTCTCTAAGGATCGAAAGCAAGTAATTAACCCAGTCCATCCGAGCTGCTTGGATAACATATTTCCTCTTTTTGTAGTTGTGTTGATAGTGAACCAAGTCAATGCAATCGGACGGGCTGCATTGCATGTTACTTGCTTGAATGATAAAAAAAAACGACACATTGATTAGATGGTTGATATTGATATTCTGCTTGAAAATGAGACCCCACCATTAAGAATAGCAGAGGTTCAATGCACTAGAAGTATCTGCTAACTATAATTACCAAGCAGCATTATATCTCGTAAAAATGTGTCAGTGGAGTGATGTAGAAGTGACTGAAGCTGATGAGGTCACGCAGCTTCTATTCTGCCATTCCCAGAACTGCATGTTCAAAGCAACAACAATGTGAAACGAACTCGGTTTGGCAAAGAAAGTTTTGGAACCACTTGAATGTTATGGCTTTACCAAGGAATGGGAGACTAGAAGAACTTGCTGAGTTAAAAAATGACTGGCGAGTGGCGACTCTTGAGGATATTTCGAGGTCGTTATATTACTTGCCATTTCTTGGTAGTCTGAGAGCTCTGTGCAATTTGTACCACAAATTGCTGTTTAATATAAATTATACAAAAATGTTTTGTGCAGATTTTCTTGCAGGATTACGGGAAACACCCGACGAAGGTGTTGCTGTTGTCGGACATTTTCTGCTGGATTTGTTCAAAGAAAACGATGACTATTTGCACTTTGCAACCATCTTTCTGAAGATACATGATACATCAAGAGTTATGTATGAGCTTATTGAAGATGAACAACTGAGAGACATTTTAAATTAGACTTGTGAATTTGGGGATAACAAGCTGCCAGAAGTCAAATGAGAGGTTAAAAGCAGAAACTGGAAAAGGTGCTATGTTGGCAATAATACATATAGGCTTGAATGGACTTTACTGACAATAGTGACAACAGTTGTTATACTTTTGCATCACACAATCCCCTGAGAGTTCTGAGGATGACTTTACTTTACAACGAGCACTGATACATTTTACAAAGGTTGTTCAGGAAGATTCCTTTGTGGCTTCAGAAATTATGGGCTACAGAGCACTGCTTCCTCATATATACATTAAATTTTGTACTTATGAACAGGAAATATAACAATTCACATGAAGAGTCCTACCAAATGTTCATACATTGGAAATGTTTTTAGATAATGTGGATCTTGACATAAACAATACTGACAGGTAATATTTTAATGCATTTAGCAGTTTTGCGAGTGCAACATCTTTAGAACCACGTGATTACAACACAGGGGTCTATATTAAGATACCAACCAGATGATGAAGAATGCTGAAGAATGAAATCTATCTGTATGCCAGGAACAAATCTAGGAAAACAGTCATTGCTGAAATTAAAAAATATCAGGATAGCATACAAGAGAATTTTCCCCAACTTTTGAGTGACATTTAGCAGTATGAAGTTATTCCCTCATTAGGAAGACTGGCTGCCCAATGCTTGGGGTCCTTAACAGTACCTTATGCCAACAGCCTGAGTCAATCATTAATAGATTTGTCAATCTTCATTGATATTTCATCCCAAGTTGACTCTAGATTCAATAATATTGCCAAAATCTGATTCCTGTCACTGCTTGTTATTATCTTGTATAATTGTAAGTGTAATAAATTTAGAACTACAATGTATTTCTTATCCTACCCTATAGTATTTCTTACCTTCAGCTAATGCCAACACAGTATCATAAAGGTTGTTAAAAGAATATCTCTGTAGCAAATGTATGTGAGCATCTAAACGTAAGTCTAGCAAAACCCCTATAGTAGTCTTATAGTGATGGCTCTCTGCTTTCATGAGGTTATTAAGAGACGTGTTAAGCAGTTTAAATCAATATAGGAAAAATACATTTACTACGTGTTGCCACCTAACTACCCCCCCCCCCCCCCCCCCCAAGCGCCTATAGCACAGTGGCGTCATCTTCTGTTTCCCTGGAGCAAGTTGACTGAGAGTGACACCTTGTGTATTCTAACAACATCTATTTACATAAACATCCATGATGCCTGCTGTAGGAACATTGACAGCATTTTGCTGATTGTCACCAATAATTGGCCAACTGATTGCCGAGGCTATTATATTCAAGACTGTGTGTTTGTAGTAATCGTGATGGCTTGTTACTGCACAGTGAAGAAGCCATATGATGATGCAGATCAACCTGATCGTGATATTCTGGAATATGTTTTGGATAGACTTCCAGAATTGGCAAATTTTCGTTTCAAGACAGATGTATCTGAGACAACGCCATTGATGAAGGCTTGTAAAACTGGTAAGGAGGGACACATGTATCCCAGTCATACAATATTCAGTAATTTTACATGATTTCTTGGAAGGCATGTATGCACGCACTCCACATAGGTCTACAATAGATATATATTACTTGCCGCAGTAACAAGAACATTCTTTTAAAAAGAATGGATATGGCAATGTTTGAACAGCGGAGAAATGGAGTGTTTAATTGTGAAATCAAAAAAAAAAAAAAGATTGCCTGAAGTGTCAACCCAGTGACTGGACCTGATGGCTAAACGAATTTTGCAGTTTCGAGCTCGAGACTGTCCGACGAGAGGGATTGGAAACTGTTTATGAAACATTGAGTTAAAGACAACAGAGGTTTGACTGTGAAAGGCATTCTATGACATCATTTTTACACCGATTTCAGGACCAATGTCAATATTAGAAGAGCAGCAGCCTTTTAAAGTATATGAATACCTATGCCATAGCGTAGGCATCCCCCTCCCTGCCTACGCTGCTGCTGCGTTGACCCCTATATTGTCAAAACTCAGAGGGTTCGTTTTGCTTAAATATACCTGATCTGTCATAGAACATAGTATGATAGTTCCATACTTGATAAAGGCCTAGGCCCAGGTATAAAAATAAAAAGTCGACTAAAACTCATTATGAGACCCTGAAATCAAACACAGTCCTGACTGTTGGAGCTGCATGCATGTAAATCATGATGAGTAGCTTCTTACTGTAACATAATGATTGTGGGGTTCTATTTCAGATGATATTGGTACTGTGAGGGCCTTGTTGGATCATGGAGCAGAGATAGGTGCCTCTGGTTGGTCTGTTGAGATATTAATGCTTACAAAAAGTGCATTGGGCCAATCAGGAGTTTATGCTGCAGATCAAAGCCGAGGTGGTTATGGACGTTTGGATGGCATATTCCCATTATTTATAGCATCAGAAGAAAACAATCTTTTAGTCGTCGATGAATTACTTAAACAGGGGGCTTCAGTAAACCAAGTTAATTGCATCGGACAGACTGCACTACATGTTACTTGTATGGGTACTGAAGATAATAGACTGCGATTGATGATAATAGAAAAAGGTGCCAATGTTAATCTTCAAGATGAGCATGGTAAAACACCACTGCATTACACTTGTCAGTTAGGTACGAAACAAAGTACTGAAATTCTGCTTGAAAGTGGAGCGGACCCCGCCATTAAAGACAACAGAGGTTTGACTGCTTTGGACATAGCTGCAAACTTTAGGCATGAAAATGCAGAGTATCTCTTGGAACATTGCAAATGGAGTGACACGGAAGTCATTGAAGCCTATGAGACTGTTGCTTACGGTACAACAAGCATTTTACAGTATGACTACATGATCAAAGCGACTACAATGCGAACCGAACTCTGTTTGCCGAAGAAAGTTTTGGAACCACTTGAATGTTATGGCTTTATCAAGGAATGGGAGACTCTAGAAGAACTTACAGAATACAAAAATGATCACCAAAGATTGAATTTATACTGCTTAATGGCTCGAGAGAGAATATTTCAAAGTCGACATATTTGGGGTATATAAGTCAAATTTCTTCCTTTCCATTTCTATTTCATACATATACAACGCAGATTTAAAACTAATGCGTGTTAAATTTTTTCATCTTTTATTGGAATTGAAAATGTGAACTTCTTTTTCTTTACAGGAATTGTAGGAGTTTCGCATAAAGTATTGCCTAACTTGGTCAGACAATTCATTGAGTCACCTGAAATAGTACTTGCCTTGATCAGACATTTCATTGAGTTGTTCAAACAAAATGAGGATTATTCATATTTCGCTCAAATTGTGGAATGTGGCATTTTGAAAAGAATACCGGCGACATGTGTCGGTGGACAACTGAGAAAAATTTTAACTGAACTCCTTGATTGGGGTTTTATAAGTTGTCGTGAATTGAATGAAAGGCTACAAACTGAAACCAGAAAGGGTGCCAGCTTGGCGTTAGTGAGTGATCTGGAAAAGAGCTTATTGGCAGTAGGGCGGATAATCTGCGTGATGTTGAAGGACACACACTCAGGAGATTCTTCACCACGTGAACTTGCCTTGGAAAGATCCCTCATTCAAAAACTGTTCAATGAATTCCCTGTTGTGTCATCGTCACTTTTAGACTACAAAGCTCCACTTCCTCACATCCTTCTCAACAAACTCAAATATGCCTGTTTTCCTGAGCCATCGCTTTCAAGTGTACAGGTTTTAGAAATACTCTTAGAGTTGAGTTTTCACATAAATAGTACTGACAGCGATGGGAATACTTTGCTGCATTTGACAATTTTGCAAGGCGATCTGCTTTGCTTGGATGCCCTGGAACTAAGGATTATTGAGAAAATAACCAGTTTACTTTTGAGGAAAGGAATATATCTGTATGCAAGAAATTTAGCAGGGAATACGGTCATCGGTGACATTCAACGCTACCTCCAGGACAATCATGAAAACATACCGAATGCGGTGTCATTAATTCTACAATACGATCAGTTTCCAACCTTACAAAGACTAACTGCCCAATACTTGAAATCTTCTACTTTGCATTATGCTGACTATCTGCCTCAATTTTTGGTTCAGTTTGTCAATCTCCATTAGTGACAGAAGCATCGCAAGTTGAGTTATGTGTCCTAATGCTAAAACTGTTGCAGCGGACTTCAAAGGCTTGGAAACTAACCACCAGAGGACGTCATGCAGATCCAGGACTGCTATTGGCTGAGCCAGTACTCCCTCAGCCAATGAGAGTCTGGAGTCTTAATGACGTCTACTGAAGTTTAGTTTCAAGTCTATGAGTTATGTTGTATATTGCATCTACATCAGGTTGTATGCATAATGATATCTGAAAGACTAATTGTACCTTGTCAAATGCACATGTATGGCAGCCACGTATGTACCAGCTGTAATTCGAGTTAGGCAAAGTTACTTATACAAAGGTTTATCACTCGAATAAATGTAGTTTATATGTAGGCCTAAATGCAATGTTCTGTTAACTTCTTTGTTAAACTTACTTTAATATTGGCAGGTTCACTCTTTCTGAATAAAGTATGACATTCAATTACTACATGGCCTACATCCATGATCATCATCGGGTTACCTTGTTTAGTGAAATTCCTTTTATGAATTTCAGACTTTTAGTTTAATAGGCCCTACTTCAATCGGTTGTTTAGTTGTCCAATAAAATTCGGTTGGTATGAGTTATTTTGCTCGGACATTTATGAAATAAAGATATTATAAATTTTATCCGATTCTTGTGATATGCACATAAATAACTTTCCGTAACTGCTGCAGATATCTGATTGTCCCAAAATCTTTCCATGGTCAGTTCCGGTTTGCAGAACGACATTGACCTCTGCAAGCTGACCTTTGTATCTAATAGTCGTGAATAAAGAAATATAAACATATATGATTATTGATCACGATTTCAGGTCATTGTAGTTGGACTGAAATGTATGACACTTATTGCCTCAAAATTTTAACATATCACAATGAAAGGGGCTTGTAGAATTTGCTTGCAGAAGGTTGTATGTAAAATGTAATTGGGAACTATATATACACTATAACAGAATAACCCTTAAATTGACGTCGAGTTTCTGATAGGTTTACTTCAGGTTTTGGGAAATTTTATGTCAATGGAGGGGAGGGTATTGAAAGGGGTGGCCCTCTGAGCCCATCTCAGATTACATAACATACAAGACCCAGTTGAGTGTTTCCAGGCCAGATGGCGTGCTAGCCCATCCTGTTGTCATATTCAAGGATGTAACATTACTTTGTAAAGTTAGTTTGCTACAACACAGCAGTTATGCACACTTCTATAATAATTACTATATTGGATAACGCAAATGTTGGAAGATTCTATTAGACCTAAAGTAAGTCACTGCATGTATATATTACTACACGTTCCACTATGAAGTATTTGTGGCAATTCTAATTCCATGATAATATTGCAGGATGTTGATAAGTTTTATTGATATCTTCAATATAGAACTTAACCGTTTAAAAAATCAACTGATATATGTCATATAAATAGGTTATTGTGTTATTAGTCTGAAATGAAGTAAATTTAATTTTACAGAATGGTGAATCGTCAATGTGTATTGGTACTCACTGTCTGCCTGATTATTAAAAATACTTCAACATTTTTCCTGCCCTCCGATGAAAGAGTTGGTAAGTAAACCCCACATGAATTATAAATGATACATTGGCTATAAAGTATATACAAGAGAAGTATATATTGGTTCTTAAGATATAATAATAATTTAATTGTAGAATGTAGTCGCTAGTGTTTTTAAAAATCCTAATACAACAATTTGAGGGGTCTACCATTGTATTTTAAATTTGTATTATTTGTTAAACTTTAATGTCCGTTGTAAAATACAAACAATGACCCGCCTGTATAAGCTAGGCTAACAATAACTGATATAGTTCACTCTCCCATGGTCTTTGTAAAGTTGATCACATCATTTTTCACATCAGACTTCACTCATGCTGTTCATGTTTCAAGTAAAGGTATCTATTAAAGCAACTTGCGTGAAGCGTCATTGTCATATTTCAATTAATGAGCATTACAAGTACTTGCAAATGATTTTAAGTGAATGTAGTTCAAAAAGTACATCATGGAGAGTCTGTTTAATAATAATGACAAGAACACATTAAATAAGTTTTCACAAAAGCCAAATAATGCAGCTTGCATGCAATACAACAATGCAATTCATAAACCTACAATACTAAAGTGCCACTGTCACCATATAATTTCATAATAAACGTTTCTGTTGCCCTGTCAGAGGCACCTAGAACTTACTGGAAATGCTCATGGGGATTTCTGTAGTCAATTTAAAAGTATCAGAATCAGAATCTTTTATTGTCACACAACTTTGCCATAGCTTATAGTGATATCATTACAAATCAATAACAAAAGATGAACCAAATATGATAATCCATTTGATATGAAGTTTGACCATTTTTATCATGACGACGAGTCCCTAGTTATTTTCAATAAATAGATGATTAATGGACTAGATAATACAAATTCATTTATAAAGGCATTCTTATTTACTATTCGTTTTTGTTTTTAGATGAAAATCACATGCCTTGTAGGCACTAATAACCGGCATTTTCATATCAATTTTTATGAAACTCACATACTCTATGGGCTAGTATATTCTTGACAGTCAAAATTATTTGCATGAAATTCACGTACTCTGTGAGCAAAGTATTTTCTTGACAAGATAGGTATAATTGAGCCATCATGGTCATTGGCCATCATGGCTGTCAACAGTGACATTCTTATCATGCTTCCTATTCTCTAAATTACGAAATAGTAAGGGAAGCACAGAAATATATGTAGGCCTTTACGACACTATATATTATACAATTATTGCACAGTGGCGAGTGCAATATAATTTTTTTTATGGCACCGAGACAACCATTATCAGTTTTCGAGGAGCCATAAATACTGATATTGCACGAGACGCTGTGCAGTAATTGCTATATTATATGGTCTTTTCTTTTTAACACCGGAGTAAAAAGAACAAAACTGCTGCAGCAAATTTCAGTGGTTTCACTATTTCTCTAAACTGTCTAGGCATCCCCTCCCTGCCTACGCTGCTGCTGCGTTGACCCATATATTGTCAAAACCCAGAGCGTTTGTTCCCCTAAATATACCTGGTCTGTCATAGAACATAGTATGATAGTTCTATACTTGATAAAGGCCCAGGCTCAAGTATAAAAAATTAGCAGAGAACAGTAAAAAATGATATGTTGAAAAGCGAACATTAGCCAGCACTTATGACAGCTGGTCAAGGAAAAAACATTAAAATTCTAACATGTGATAATACAACTTACACATAAGGGGTGCATAATGTGTTTAAGCATGTCATATAGTATGAAGCCATATTTAACCCCATAATTCCCATATGGGACTCCCATTTGGGAATTGCATGACGTGGAGAAGTTATAGGAAATGCTGGAATTAGATAGGACTTGAAGGACCTCGTGGGACCCATATGGAGATAGTGGAGTTATAAAGGATATATAGCAATTGCAGAATATTACAGGGCTTATTGGGAATTGCATGCCGTCACAGGGACTGATGGGATTTACAGCAGTTATGTAGGACGTTACAGAGTTATTCAGGACATAAGGGACTTATGGGACTTAGCAGGGGCTTATTGGGAGTTGTGGGACACCACAGGGACTTGTGAGACTTGCAGGAATTATGTAGGATTTTGTCGGACTTGTTCAGGATGTAAGGGAAATGCTGAACACTACAGGAAGGAGTTATTGGGAATTGCTGGACTTGTGGGATTTATGCAGAATTGTTCACCATCACCTATACTATTATATAATTTTCCTGAGCATGACGCTGCTTTACGCAACTCCCACAAAACCACAGCCTGCAGCCTTGATCACGAAAACTTTTATTTGGGCACCTCAGCTGTTGCAGTGTTCTTAGCTCAGTCTGTACTTTAAAAATTTGGCTGGAACACATACAATTGTGAGTCACCCAAAATACTTTTCCCAAAATATTGTATTACTTTGGTCCAAAGGTGTCCATCAGCCAGGTAGGCGAGGCTGATGTGCCGGTGGCACACTTTGTTCCAGAGCATAATACCAACACTGTTGCATGCACATTGATCTAATTTGGTATCTAATTGTCTTTATGGCCTAGTTGTGCCTTTTCATAGTCTCATTGACATGTCTCAGCTATGTTTTATGAAATTGGGAAAATTGAAAAAAAATTCATCATAATGTACATGAGATTTGGCCATTATTTGTCTAAAGGGGGTTCTCACATAGCCGGTTTTCCCGGTAAAGCCGTATTGCTCTCGTAGAATTATGTAATACCCCATTTTGACGACTTCACCACGGTTGTTGGAAGCAAGAAGGGCTGGCATCTACGTACGACCCGCAGGCTTGTACATGTGAGGGGCGTTTCAAGTACGTGTCAAGGAAAGACCTGGCGAGTTAACTACGTGTACTACGTTTGAAGGCCGGCTGTCACGGTGGAGGGGGCAGATGTGAATATATAAATGACTGCTTGTCTGTAGCCTTCATTCTACTCCTCGTTACCCAAAGGAAGGACCATGGCACATGCAGTAGACCAACCAACAGCCATTTTAAAATTGACTCAGGCCAGCTTGGAATTAAATCTGCAACTAGCAACTCTTGCACAGCCTATTATGCACGATGAAGAACAGTCCAGAAGAGCTGCAGAAAGAAGACAAGCAGTCATCAAGAGAAGGAGAAGGAAGAGATTTTGGGTGAGGCCATGATTCTTGCGAAGACCTCAGATGGTCCAATACGAACGCTTGGTGAATGAACTATTGATGGAGGATGGAACCCACTACAAGAACTTTTTGAGAATGCAGCTAGCCATGTTCCAAGAGCTGCTTGCCAAAGCCTAGGATTACCAAGCAAGACACCTTCTGGAGGAAAGCTTTGGAGCCAGGACTCAGGATTGCCATCACCCTGAGGTATTTGGCAACTTTCAACAGCTACAAGTCATTGATGTATGGCTTCAGAGTGGCCCACAACACCATCAGCAACATCATTCCTGAAGTGTGTGAAGCCATCATAGCTGAGTATGCAGAAGATGTCATCTCCTGTCCAACAACACCAGAAGAGTGGGGAGAAGTTGCACAGCCATTTGAGACAAGATGGAAATTTCCCAATTGTATTGGTGCCATAGTTGGGAAGCATGTGTTCATCAGGTGTCCTCCCAAAGGTGGTTCACTCTACTATAACTACAAGGGCTTCCATTCCATTGTACTCATGGCTCTTGTGGATGCAGACTACAAGTTCATCTATGTGGATTGTGGAGCAAATGGTTCTGGATCTGATGGAGGAGTTTTTGCTGCTACAGCCCTGAGGGAAGCTCTAGAAGATTGGACCATTGGATTACCTCCACCTGAACCTATTGTTTGACAGACCATTACCATACTTCATCATTGGGGATGATGCCCTTTGGTATCCTGGCATCAAGGTTTAGATGTCTGCTAACCACTATGCCCCAGAAAACCAAGACTGGAATCTTTAGTCCTTGCATGCTGCTGCCTCCACAACTTCATGAGAATCAGATATCCGACAACCCAGAACAACATGCTTGACCAAGAAGATTCAATCACCCATCAGGTCAATCCTGGGGCTTGGCAGGAAGCTTGAGAAATTGCTGAAATGCCACAACATATGATCGGAGGGAACTATGCTACCCAGAGTGCAAAGTTACAATGACTGTACTTGGTGGACTATGTCAACTAAGAGGATGGAAGTGTCCCATGGCAAGTAGGTATGATTTGAGAATCTTCTGGACCTTTGCCTTCATCTTCATTGGGCGTCTTCTCTGCTGTACCTTCTCCAGTGGTGCCTGCTTCTTCTTCCTTGAACCCTCCTTCAGTGAGATCCATGCTGTCTGGCAGTGATAACCTTCCTACCAGTTCGACTCAGCTCAACATGAGCCAGCTGATGAACTCGTCCTTCCTTATGACTCAGATGTCTCCGAAGAAGTAATCACCTTATCCTGTTCCTGTTCCTAATGTTACAGTCGAAAAAACAAGAAAACTCCAAAAAAGTTTATGGCCTTTTTCAAGGCCACCAAATCCTCCCAAGAGAGCACACCATGTACACACCTTTGTGTGACAAATTAAAAAAAAATAGTCCCTGACCCACCAACTATATCTCTTCTTGGCCCTTCTCCAATTTCCCCCCCCCCCCTTTAAATAACTTTAATTTCTCTAAATATTTGAAGAAGCTCCTGCAGGCTGTAAAGAAGATGAAGCAGACGGCTGTGTAGACATCGTCTGCAAGGTAGTCCATTGTTTCTCAGGAGTAGCCTATGTAAGGTTCTTTGTCTTGGCCACAACACTACATCAAAGTCTGGATCTCTGTCGCTGTCATCTGTGTCAACATCAGAAGACTTGGTAGAAGAGTTTGCAGAAGACTTGGCAGGATACTTGGCAGGAGACCTGGCAGGAGACTTGGCAGGAGACCTTGCCGGAGATGTGGCAGGAGCGTGATAAGTAGAACTGGCAGGAGCTGCAGGAACTCTGGATTCTTCAGACTCAAACAATTCTTTCTCAGAGGCAAGTGAAGAAGGCTCTTCTTCTGTGACTTTTTTCTTTCCAAGATTGCATCTCTTCTTGGGTCCCATAGTGAAATGGTAAAGTTGAAACAGCAGCAGAGAAGAATACGGCGAGGTCAATCAGTTTCTATCAAAGACAGAGGTGTGAATGAAGTTTGCATAACTGCGAATGATTATTTACTGCTGGCCGAGGTCACGTGACGAGCCAACCGGCCCTGCAACCGTCCTTCACCTGTCGTTCACCTTGCAGGCACACGTGAGTCACACTTAGTGTACGTAGGTATTGATTTTTCTATATGTAGAAACCGGTGACTTATCCGTAGTACACCCGAGTGCACAAGTAGAAGCCGACAGTATAATCGTCGCAGACGTACCTCTCTCGCCGGGTTCTTGACACCCACGTGTGCGACGGTTAACCTGCCGGCTTCTACGAGTGTCTCACGTGTGACTACGGTTTCTAACTATAAATACATGAATAAAACAGAATTTTCCAGATAGGTTAATCACTTTTTCTGTCACATCCTCTGTCACTCCACCGTATTGGATTCTTTGCAGACGGCCTCCATTTCTTTGCCTTGGCCACAATACTAAATCTCTGAGGTCTTGCAATGCTGATTTCATTTACCTTGCAATTAACTCTGTTCTTACTGCAGACAGCCATCAGGTCCGCATCTTCTTTCGTGACAAAGACCGCAACATTCTCTTGAGTTCTCCTTCAGCATTTCTTTGAACGACATATGCTGTTATGTGTGGCACTTCCAGTCATTTGCCTTGACTTCTAAGTCATCATAGCAGACCACTTCCTGTATCATAGACATGCCCTTGTGCAATTCTTCAGCTTCCGCAACACTGAAAAGTATCGTCTTCCTGGTGTCCAGCTCCAATAGTGAATTTTAACTGAAGGTTCTCTAAATTTCCACCAGGTGGCTATGACAGAATACTGAACTTCTATTGGCTGAAAAAGTTCCCACCCTTGGCTGTGATTGGCTGAAGTAAAGTGCCAATAACTATGATCTACTATATCTGAAAAGCAAAATGAGTAATAAGAGGAGAAGAAAGACCTATGTCTTGCTGAATTCAGGGCTGCTCAGTGAAAAGACTCTATTCATCACCACTGTCTTTTCTTTTGTAAGATAGAAACATATATCTCTCCTGATTCAGGTCATATTCTATGACACTCAGGCACTGGCTGAGTGTCAAATATGACTTGCTTTCGTAATACTCGGTAGCTGACAGAGCTGCACGTACATCCTCGAAGACCTTAGTCAACTTTGCGAGGGCAGTCTTGGACATATGCACTTTTTTCTCAAAAGCAGTCTGATGCACGAAAACTGTTCAACACATTGTCACAAATAAAAATATATACTTACCTAACTAAAGTAAAATAGCCTGACTTTTCGTCCTGCAGATAAAAACCAGCACATATGCTCTCTCAGACAGCAAACAAATTTTTTGACTTCCTCTCAGTCAGCTTCCTCTGCTTACAGGGTTGGCAAATTTTACCCGCCCACCGGGTTTAACCCGGGTTAAACCCGTATTAAACCTGGGTTGGGCTAAATAGACATTTTGCCCAAAGTGGGTTAAACCTGGGTTAAAACCCATAATTTTACTTATAATCAGTATAAAAGGTACAGGAAAGACAAAACAATATTTAAACTATTGTATCTGAAACATTAAACTTTGCACAGATGATGCTACATGATGGTAGGACATAACCAAGATCAATGGTTGTTACCCCCAATTTGCAGTTGTGCAAACATTAAATTGCTTGATGGTTAAGCAATTTTTTCGCCATTGTTGTCAGCTTTAAAATTTAATCTTTGGAATTCAGCAGACAAGGATATGTTACATAAGAGTTTTTCAAACTAAAATAGCATGGTCCCCTGTGGTATGGTGGAAGTCACTTTTTTGTCAGTCTATCTGATTGTCTGTAGATCATTATAATTCAGGAATTGCATGCTTCAATTGATACTCATCCCCATGATAAGATGTGTAATAGCCAATAAAGTAAAGTTTAAGAAAGCAAATCGTCTATTTCTCCATATATTCACTGTTATATGGGCTCGTAGTAGGGGGTGGGCACCAGAGGGTTTTGGCCAGGTTTAACCCACTTCTGCCTGGGTTAAACCCATTTTGCCCAGGTTATACCCAGGTTGTACCCGCTGGGCTGGGCAAAATTGATTTAACCCGGGTTAAAGTCCAACCCTGTCTTCTTAACAGGTGTTGACATCTTTTGAAAAATAGTTATCTTTCAGCTCAAGTTGGCTCCTCTCCTTCAGTATGAATGCATATGCTGTGGAGTCTGCCTTTTATTCTCTTTCTTAGCGTCACTTCTTGCTATCGATATCTCTGTCACCTACTTCTCTAAGGTAAACATGTTTTTGCAATATTCCCAATCTTGATCAAATCATTCTTTGCAAGTCAAATGTCTTTTCATTGCTCCATTTGTTTTGGTTTTTTTTTGGTCTTGAAATCCAGACATAAACATGTTGTTTTCCAACTGGTTACCACAAAAAAAAAATATATAGCTGTCAGGTAGTCTTCCTAACCCTCCCCTACTATACATTACAATATCACATTACAACTTAATCCTGCTTCCCCTTTTTTCTTTTTTGTACACAGCCATCATTTAATTAGCTGCTGTCTAATGTGTTGGGTGATGCAGTCCTGAATGTTTTGGTATGCTTTATATTCAGCTATCATTCACCGTACTCACCTTACTTTTAGCTCTAAAACCTACTTATATACATATATACATGTATCTTGTCTTGTCTAATCATCCCTTTTCCTGGCAGTCTTTTTACCGCCCAATTGAGTCTTCCAATTAATCTGAAAACCGGGGACAGGGACGAAAAAACCTACGGATGTTGCCAAAAGTCCGGTCCAGGCCGTTTGGTCTCCTTTTTTTCAAACTCAAATTGATTATGCATGAAACCACAATCACCGCTGTCACTGTAGTTTGCACATAAAACAAAATCTCCCCCTTCCTGTATTCCCTTTCAGATTCTTCCTCTTCACTAAAGTCCACATTGACCATCTTTTCAGATACATTTTCAGTTACATCTGCCTCTCTATTAAGTTCTGCTTCAAACCAGCCAAGACATCTTCAATTTTGCAATTTTATTCTCACATGACACTTGTTTACTCCTCCTTCAATTTACTTGAGATCACATGATTAATCTTTATGCAACATGATCTTACATATTTGTAACAGGCTTATCTCTGCTATTAACAGAACTTATCAGGTATATGATACCCCGTTTCTTATCACTTGCAGAAGGCCTTAGCTCTTCAAGAGCCCCAGACCCCGAGCGACTGGTACATTTATAACGATTTTTGAATTAACACGTATTCATGTTTCATATATACATGCAATAGTAGTGGTACTATCGTCAATTTTCATAGAGTTTGAGCTAGAAATGACTGAGAAAAAACTCAAAAACAAAACAGTTTTTCCACGATTTTCCTGTCATCCTCACCATCTGACATTGAAGCTAATAAAAACATTTTAATTCTATGGTTACATAACGGCTTTTTATATAGCCATGCAATATATGAAAATATTGCACAGCTCTCAGTCAATCAGAAAACAGGATTTCTGCTAGCCATATAATATATGAAGATATTATTACAAAATAATTTGTATTTATTTGATCTGTTTACTTTATTTTATTTTTTGTTTTTTATTTGTTCAAGGTTATGAGGTACCAAGTAAAATGAACTTCGAAGAGGGAAGCAACGTAAGCATCATCTGTGTTGTAAAAGACAACGTCTTCAATGCAGATGATTTGCAAGTCAATTTCATGGGCAAACCAGTTGATCGCTCCCAAATTGAGATTTTGGATGAAGACAGAAAAATAGCTAGGGTGCATTTACTCAACTTGAGGATTGTTGAAGACTTGTACAACCAAATCTTACGCTGTGCCCTGCCAGATTACTTGAAATTGAATCTTTATCCCAAGCATGTAGTTATCAATGTTGGTCGTAAGTATAATCCATATTTTGGGCCTGCTTTTTCCTACGTTCTAATTCGAAGTCTTGCATAACATATTGCAATTTTGTCTACTTAGAAAGGTATAGGTAAACACTAATGATGGAAGATCATAATTCCGCTGATTTTTGTCTTGTGCCATCCATGCCTGGACTGCCTGTAGGGGGGGAGAGTGGGGTTCGTTGTAGCCTGGCAGCAGTCCTGTTTGAATATAAATTGAGTTTGGACAGTATACTTGCATAAATGCCTGCTTTCTACCTTTCACATAATTTTAATTGAGTTATTAGATTTTTTTATCGGCGGTGACTAAATCATTCAGTGATAAAAACATGCAAAAAAAAAGGTGAAACAAATCCAGAGATAATTGCACCTAAACACAGGCTCCAAGACCGCAAAAAAAGGGGAATTTGGCATCTGGCCTGCCCGCCCCCTCATTGTTTTTTTTGTCATTTGCTCAATTAATACTGCATTTACTGCATTGTTCTTTGCAGGGTAGATGTATATATGTTAAGTGCATCCTTGGATATTCATAACATTTCTATACGTTCAATATTAATGAAGTAAATTAGCTCAAACCGCCAGTGAGGGGGAGGGGGAGCAAGTTAGAAACTGAAAGTTGATACCTTTATGGGGCAAAATTTGGTACTTTTCTGGAGCGAAAATGGGTAACTTTCACGCACGAAATGGGGACTGTCGTGGTGCGAAAATTCGGACTGTCAAAGTACGAAAGTTACTGTCTCCCCACGAAACCACACCATGAAATGAACTGTTCGGCCACAATACAAATAGCCAAACTGGCAAATTTCTTCAATGAAACAAACCTTTTATAATAATTGTATGTCTCTGGTTTGTTGAATTTTACTTTTGGCAGTTAATGTGACACCCTTGAGCTTACCTGATATTTTTTCCATACTACACCATAATTTCCATAAGACATCATAAATTTATATTTTTTGTGAGCTGCCTGTAACAAAGGGTGGTACATGAATCCAAGTTCAATAGTGACCTTCCATAACAAATCATTCATAAATTGATAGCTGCTTCTGCATAGTAACTGATATATCCTTTGGCATTATTTTTACAGGCAAACCTATTCAACCAAGAGATGTTTCTTGTGTTATCTTCAACTGGTCTCAACTGACATGCAGCTGGCTGCCCAGTCAAAAATACCAGGATAATCATGCGTATTTGTTTACTCCAACTTACAAGCTCAAGTACCACCAAGATGATGAGTATGTACAGATATACTTTCTTCTTCAAAATTATTGTTATTGCCAAATATAATTCAAGTCTGTTGTGTGTAAAGATATATACAAGTATAATGACTCGACCAAAACAAACCATATAAAGATGTTGATGACTGGAATTATCTCACATAGTGAACAGAGACTGTGAAGCCAATTGCTACACACAAGACTGTCACAGTAACAGCCATTAGAGACATAGTTCTTGTCTCACAAGGACAGTTGTTTTCAACTATGGACAGACATGATGTACATCTTGATTTTTTTAAAATTTTTATTGATGTTTCTATAAACTGTTCGATTTAATTTTTCTATAATTTTGTGCTTAGGTACGAATAAACATAATAATAACAATAATATACACTACATACACTATATACGCCATATACTATATTTCTTTGCTAACTTGAACATCAATTAAACAGAACTGTGTGCGCTAATGTTTTTCTTTAGTACCACACCAAATTTATTGTGCTGTGGCCTTCTGGATTATATGTTTGAGAAATATTTTACGCAAATTTTCACTATGTTATTATATAAATCTCTGCCATATAGTGATTAATCGGACATGAACATTATTTACATGTTAATTTAAATTACTTGTTTGTACACTGACGTAATGCAGGTCTTGTAAAGTGTTTGCATACAGCGATAGCACTCAATATAGATACAGTCAGTACTGAAGTTCACCAGAACTGGCAGAAGTATGGAATATCAATGATTAACTGGAAAGTTACAAGGATGGTCATTCAGCTAGGACAGACAAATTAATGCACAACATGAACATGTTATTTGTTTCAAATCATAATTTCTGTGAAGTTAAGCATGTTAATTGTCATGGATTTCCCAACCTCAGTTGTTGTACCAGTGTGTCATTATTTCAATGGTTGGCATATTACAATTAGTTGTATTATATTTGTTTAAATTAAAATCAAGGCTAGAATGGTTATTGCCCTCTATAACTATGCAAATGCTCAAGTGATTGGGCGGTCCAAATCTTGTTAGACATTTACCACATGAGTGGGATCTTCAAACTGCCTCAGCATGGACATACGAAGTGCAATAAAATGCGAATAATTTCCAGGTGAGATTGTCTCACCAAGGAGCTGCCCAGTGCCTCAACCGTTAAAGCAACTGCTTAATTAATGTAACCATGTTTTATTTTCAGGGTTGGACCATTGGATTGTCCCAAGATGACACCCACTAAAGATGGGTGCCAGTTGAACGCCAATGAATACACCTTTGGCCTGCCAATCAAATTAAACATTTCTGTGAGCAATACCTTGGGGACTGAAGTACTCAACAATGTGACTTTTGAGACCTACTTGATAGGTAATTTAAATTAAAATTTCAGTGGAATCTCGCATCAAAGAACACCCTTAATCACTGCATTAAAGATGATCTAAACCATGAGATCATCTAAATCATACTTCTCGTATCAAGTCAAATTGAAATACATATATATAGTACTATATACTGCATTACCTGTAACTAATCAATTATATTTTAGGTATCCCATAATTAATTAAGTTGTGCCTTTTCACCGAGACGGTGCCCTGAGAATACTTTTTGTCCACCCCCAGAAGTAGTTTAACAGCAATATTACAATAATGATACACTAATTATCAATAAAGGAGTTTACTTAGTCACTGGAAATCCCTTGGTCTGGGTAAAGTATAACATTAGTAGAATGTGAAACGGTAGTGCATGCCTCAAATTCAAAACTTCATTATTCATTAGACCTATCAGGGGCATCAATTTCTCTTGACAGGTGGGGGGGGGGGGGGATACAGGCCTACTTTGTCTGTTGCACTGTGACTTTCCTCGCAGGTACAAAAGGTGGCATATAACGTGCGAACACTTGTCAAGAAGTAAAGTAATGGTGGATCATTGATGTCAAACTATTTTTACAGATGAACTTGGACTGAAGTGTGGAAGTGTTTAAGAAAGTACAAATGTACTTTTCATTTGTGAATTTCAGGGGGGGGGGATGATTGCATTGATCATCCCCCCCCTTCCTAAATATTGGGAGGTATATATGTATCCCCCCCCCCCCCGCATCCCTCCCTATATCCATGCCCCTGAGACCTATAAATGTTACACAAAGGATTTTCCTAATTGAGGTTGTTTGTCTCAAAAGTGAGGTTCCACTGTATTCATGTTTTTACTTCTATTGCTTCATAAATTTGTTGCTTTCTTCATGAATGTACCACGATAATCGACCTTGCATCTGTATATTGCAATATAATAACTTAACTTATCACGAAATATATTTACAATTTCAATGTGCATTGAAAAAAAAGTGCTCTAAAATAATATAATTGGAATGGTATTATACATGTAATCCTTCATTATCTTCTACCAAACAGACCAAACAAAATAGAAAGAAATTACTGTATTTTTTTTCTATTCGTGCAGTTCAACCAGGACCTGTGCAAGATATTCGCATCAGTAGCATCAGCAACAGGTCTGCAGAGATAACATGGAGCCCGCCAAACCCTCGTCACAACATGAGTTTTTATGTCACTTTGACATGTCAATGGCACACGCTCGTAAGTTTTCAAACAGGATGTTTTTGCATTGTCAATGCATAACAAGGCTGCACAGCATGCACCAGAACAATATATGCGCCATTTAGCTCATAAACAGTTTCACTATCTATCTATCTTTCTATCTATCGATCTATCTATATATCAATCTATATATCAATCTATATATCTATCTATATAGGATCAACTTAAACCCATTTAAGGTCTTTTATCCAACTGTGGAGTGTGTGAGGACTACATGCTTTAGTCTGAAACTTAGTTTATGACCTGCTCCCAGAAGCAGGCGTAATGATGAGATGCTTTAGGAGCTTTGAGTACACTTGTGTAGTCTTCTACTGTCTTTAATTCCTCCGTTAGACCTGATTCATGTTCATGCAAGTAAATTGTTATGTAACAACTAGGTGAACCTGTTTTGGTCAACAGAGGTCAACAGGACAGACGGTCAACCATTTGGTCACCTATTTTGGGTTGTGTTCGATGTAATGCCCCCTCCTATTCCGCTAATATTAACTGGTGACAAAGGGTAGCCGGATGGTGTGGTGTTGTTGTCAGCTGTTGTCATGTTGTGTGACACGAGCTGAGCATCAACACTCGTGGCCCCTGGCGTTCTGAACATCCTAGTGAGTTATCAACACTTCACAGGAAACCGCTGATCCAGTCTGCAACACAGCACACAGGACCCTGATTAGATAATCAATTGTACGCAAAACAAAATGACTAACCTATCAAAAATGCATTTATTTAAAAAGGACGTCCTGAATGCCACATTATACCGAAGTTGTAGGTCAAAAAGCTGATCAGACAAAAATAAATTGTAATTTTGCTAACATAGACCTAAGCAGACAGTGCCCTTATGAAATCAGTTGAACCATTTATACTTACCAGATGAGCTGGCCAATCTCTATATCTGTTGAGTCTCAGTTTCTACCCAAATATGCTAAAATCTGTACTGCAAGGGATCCATTAATTAGTTACATCACTGTATTTACACTAGCATACTCTGCTAAATTTTCCCTTATTCGAAGTGACCTTTTGGCCATAGTCTCTCTGTTGGTCCAACCTCTTGACTGGTTGAGTTTAACTAATTTTGAAAAGTAGTTTTCAATGTTTTGAAACAAAACAAGAACTTTTCATGCCAAACTCACTCAGTTATCTCAAGCCACAAGAAGTTATCTATAGTAGAACCACATTGCTAAAATTCTATATACTGTATGGCTCAACTGCTTATTCTGTATTTTGTTAATATACAAGTTTCAGTATGTACTCGTATTAATTTACTAAGTGCTATAATTACTACCTTCAGAATATTACCACTTTTGAGACCCACCTGGAAGTTGACGACCTTATTCCCCACTCAACTTACGAGGTCAAGGTCAAGGCCATTCCTGCCCAGGGAGGATTTTGGAGTGACCCAACCATCAAGAACTTCACTACTTTACAAGATGGTAAGACTTCATGTCACTCTCAACTGGTTTAATTAAATCCTTCATTTCCCATTGCCCATTGGTACCCAGGATCACATTCACAATGAATGAAATTAATACAATTTTCTGTGTTGAAAACGACATTAATTTCAATTAATAATTAACTTTCTGATACTGTTACTTTTCCAAATATCTAGAATTATCTAGAAATTGAAGAAAACTTTGAATTTTGAATTTTTCAGTTCCTGAGGATCATCCCATGGTGGCAAGAGGGGCATATGAAGTGGAAAGTTGTGGCGCAAACTGTCGCAATGTTACAGTTTTGTACAGGGTGAGTTGTATGGCCTAATTAAGAGGGTAAAACCCTCTGAGACCAGTTCTTAGTGGTGTCCACCAGTTCATGAAACATAGGATCACCTGAAAATTAACTCTGTAACTCCTTGATAAACCATATATACGAGAGTGATAATTTTTATCATACTCTTGATATTTCCACATTTTATTAAAATAACGTTTTTATTTCCAGCGTCTACACGATAAACACATCAATGGCGAAGGATTGGCATATGCTATGATGGTCAGAGCACAAGCACCATGCCCAGAATCGTTGCATATTGGACATGGAGATGTTATGGTGCTCAACACCTCAGCCCATCACATCAGCATCCTTTGCAGGACTTCTTGCAGCATCATCATCAGTATCACCGCATCCAACTCCAATGGGATGCCTCAGTGGCCTCCAGATAAAATCGTGATCCCTGCCAATGAATCCAGTAAGATGCCTACAAAATATTTTGTATCAAAATTTGGACAACCCATGCTACAAGTAAGCCCTTGAAAGTCCTATGAATCCTCGTGACAAGGGTGGTAGCACTTGGGGCGAAGAATCTCAGTGGCTAACACAATAATACTTGTCTAGCTAGTTCTTCCATCTCTGTACAGATATGCAGGTGGCATCTCCAGTTAAAACAGCAAATTCTCTGCAGATTACATTCTTGATGACATTTCTGGGTGTTGTATATAATGCATTTATAAAGAGACGATAGTGCTCACTACCCAATAATGTAACAAGTATGATGAATAACAACTGCTACAAAATGTTAAGAATCTCCATATTGTCATGTTAAAACTACACATTATTTTTTCTTTTGATAGTGTTTGAGGCTCCACCTCCTACTGTCAAAGCCATAGATGACAAAACTGTAGACATGTCCTGGAGGGCAGTTGATAATGCCGAAAGCTACACCATATACTGGTGCAAGAGAGGAACCAAGTCACATGGTTGTCATCCAAAGGTAAATTAAGCAAATTTGGCAATGCAATGCTCATACGACTTATTAACATTTGTAATTACTGAGTTAATTCAATTATAATTTAACCAAAGCAATGTTGGTAGAGTCCAAGCAAAAGTGGTGACTGTTTGAGATATTTCAAGGTCACCACTTAACTGGTGCCTATATATTATAAACAAGACCATTGACACATTTTCGGTCTTTTTTGCCACTTTCTTTCAAATATATCTTTTTTTATCTATCTTTCAAATAAAGCATGAACTGAACTGGAAATTCCTGTCAAACGAAGGAAGCCACTACAGGCTAGAGCTGGATCAGAATAGCCATATTGATAAAACCAACTTTGCCCTGTCAGTAATTGTTGGAAACGACAGCAGTCCCTTGACCTGGGCAACCTGTACTTTTGATGAGAGGCAAGGTGAGGAATATGGCTCTAAGATTTAGATACTGTATAATTACAATTGTTAGTTACAATGTAGGTCTTATCTTGACCTTGTTAAATTTTCCTCTTGGCTACCAATATAGTATGCCAGATCGGCATGGGCGTCGATTCATTGGGGGATGGGGAATATATACCTCCTACTTTTTGGGAAGGGGGGGGGGATGATCAATGCAATCACCCCCCCCCCCCCTGAAATTTACAAATGAAAATTACCTTTTTTCTACACACTTTTGTTTTGGAATTTGTGGGTAAACAGTTTTACACTA
Organism: Alitta virens; assembly: GCA_932294295.1. Taxonomy (NCBI): domain Eukaryota; kingdom Metazoa; phylum Annelida; class Polychaeta; order Phyllodocida; family Nereididae; genus Alitta; species Alitta virens. The sequence goes on along the minus strand of OW028573.1, from coordinate 23,413,637 downwards.
TATTTAACATATCAGTACCAAGTTTATCGGTAAAAATAGTTTGGCACTATTACTTTACCTCTTGACAAGCGTTCGCTAACTGCTGCCACTTTTACGCAGGAGGGAAAGTAATAGCCGACAGAGAAAGTAGGCCTGCACCCCCCCCCCCCCCCCACCCACCCGTCAAGAGAAATCGACGCCCCTGCAGATCGGGGTGACTTCATTCCAGTTTTGGCTGTCTTTGGCTGACGTCAATGGCTGACATCATGCTGATGTCTTGCCAGTATGGCTTGTAATCAGATTAATTCAGTTTCAACATTTTAGAAGTATTAAGAAACTCGAGTTGTCTTACTATTAGGCGGAGAAGTACCACAGCTAGAAAAGGCCACCCATCAGAAGTTCACCTCGGTGTCGGTCCGGTGGTCGCTTTCCGCATGTCCTATGGGCAACCACCGAGGATTTGTGTCTGGGTTCAACTTGTCTTACTGCAAAGTGGAGTCATGTCCTGCTAAAGATCAATTGCAAAGCTTGGAATGCACAGGTTAGTGCATTTTTATAAAACTTATTTGTCACAATTCTACAAAATATGCAGCGATTCTTACAATGCTTGTTTATCAATTCTACATAATAACACCTGTTCATCACATTTCTACATAATTTGTATTTTCACAATGTTTGTTTGTCAAACTTCTACAAAATGTGCATTCTTATAATGCTTGTTTATCAGAATTACACATAGTATACCTTCTTACAACCCTTGTTTATCACAATTCTACAATATGATGTGCATTTTTTTAATATTTTTTTATCACAATTCTACATAACATGCATTCTTACAATGCTTGTTTATCAATTCTACATAATTTGTATACATTCTTATAACACCTGTTCATCAAATTTCTACATAATTTGTATTTTTACAATGTTTGTTTGTCAAACTTCTATAAAAAGTGCATTCATTTAAAGTTTGTTTATCACAATTCTACATAAAATGCATTCTTACAACCCTTGTTTATCACAATTACACATAATGTGAAATATTTTACATTTTTTTGTCACAGATACACTCAAATCATTGACAATTGACAGAATCGAGAAAGAGAAGACCATTGAAGGGCTGACCGCTGACCAATCGTACATGTTGAAGATAAGCAGTCTGACCAGCCATGAGCAATCTGAATGGAGTGCACCGGTGTGCCATACTGTTACAGATACTTGTAAGTTGCAACTGGAATTATTATTTTCAAATCATGGTAATCATGGACCTGAACTGAGTTGAATACGGCACATTTATATGAAGTGTATTTTTACAAATAGTAGCAGATTTTAGCAAGTTTAAAAACATAAAGCAGAATTTTAGAATATATATTATGTAACAATTAATAATAATAACTTTATTATAACAATAACTTTATTGACCATGACTACAAATTAAAATGTTCATTCTTCTTCATAATGTTCTATTCAGGAATATATGCAAATGACAAATGCTGTTAGTATTAGATTGAACCAATAAGGTTATTCTTTGTGTGAAGCTAGTTCTACATATTAAAACAAATTTATTAGGCTATTACGTGTTTGTTAATTGATGATTGAAAACATCGCCCACATCCTTTACCACTTTTTAATTGACTTTTGTGTACTTTCCGTTGTGTGCTTCTACACAACCCATATTTTCAGATAAGTTATATGTAATCTGTTGACACTGAATCTCTAGTGATGTCAACGTAATCAAAACATAAATAGATTAGCCTAACTTACAGTTACTATTGACACATTTCATTTTCCACTAGGGTTCAAGGGCGCTGCAATCGTGGGTGTGGCCATAGGTGGCGCTTGTGCTGTTATCTTTGTTATTTTGGGAATCATAACAATTATTTAGTAAGTACTAAGTATCATTAATAACCAAAATTCATGTATAGGCATATCAGTGGAGCCAAATTACTTAACAAGCCATTATAATTGAGTTTTTTTGTGTTTCCTTTTGTTTTTTGTTTTATTGTTATGGAGCGGTGACCTTTTAAATTGTACATATTAACCAAACAGTAGGAATTAGTTCAACGCAAGATCCTGTATGATTAAATGAGCCTAAATTTTCATATAAAATGTTTAATTAAACCACTGGAGAATAATGATTGTGGATGTTAACTATAATCCTGCTACTTCACACTAAAACCTCATAGTAACGCCTCGCTGTTAATAAGGTAATCCCTATTAAGGCCACTGGATTACTGACCAATTAGTATTATTATCAAAGTAAATCACCTAATATGAAGATCATATTTAGCCTAGTGGGATTGGGCTGGAAACATGGTGACCTCATGGGCCCACAGTGTAGAAATCAACCAAGGTCAATACACATTCATCAAGAGATTATGAAACATTTAAATATCACTTCCCCTTTTTATCCACAGCCGGTTCAAGAGTCTCCACAAATGGTACACCACAGGCCTGGATATCAAAGTTCCCGAGAGACATGTGAGTTTCCCTCAACTTACACTTCTCAGAAATGTTATAAACTTCCTGTTCTAAGTAATTCACTCCCACCCCATCATTCTTAATGATTCATAGCTATTCATGCAATGTGAAAGGCTGTAGTACAGATAAGCTTATGTTGGCCTGTAGAACAGCTGAAACTCTGGGGAATCAAGGCATTATATTCACAAGGGCAGTTATGGGGTATTGATAAGGGCAATATCGAGGTACCACTTCCTCAATATTTTCTAAAATTCAACTAACCATTTCTGATAAAACTGTATCAGGGACGTCAAAACACTGTCATCTGTCATGGCAGTCACATCAGCTGGGAATCCATGCAGGGAAATAAAGCCATATCATTTTTGCATAGGCAAAGTCCATTAGCTAGCCTATCATCGAAATAATACAATGCATATTTTCATTTTTCATCCATCTCAGATGACATTTTCTAGTGTGTCCAGTTCCAGGAACCTTCTGAATGGACAACAACGAGCTCAAGTAAGTCAGATTGTAATTCAATACTCATTGTAGAATTATTCTGTCGTAAAACCTTTTGAAAGTGACTGATTATAACTGAAATTGTGGAGCCAAAATATTCTAACTGAAGCTATAATTGTCCAGAACTACCAACACATTCCTCCAGATCCTTCGATGGCTCAATTAGCTTTTACTGGAAGCTTTATTAGCTTCTCATTACCGACCCTTTCAACAATGTGTACATGTCTGCAAACGTATATATTGCCATGCAGTAGCGGATTAAGGGGCGGGGGGGGGGGGGAGGTATAGAGGGTAATTTAAAAATATTAAAAAATTTCAGCGGTCCCCACAATACATTTTAATTCGTCAACACCCCCCCCCCCCCCTGAATAATTTTCTGGATCCGGCCCTGCCATGACTGGACAATTCATCATAATTAAAGATGCTTCTGTTATATTTCTAAGCGCTGTTTCTTAGGCTGTGTAGCACTAAATTTATCCTGGTTTTTGTGTCTCAGCTTTTCAGCAGAGGGACGAGTCAGTCTGACAGTGAACCCACCAGTGAACGGCAGAGGGCGTACTCGTGCAGCACTGATTTTGGAGAAGATGATGTTTTTAGCACCAGTCTGATAGAAGATGATGAAATACAAGCAGTCAGGTCACCCAAAGGTAATGAATCCATTTTAATAAAAAAATTATACATTCATGAAAACAAGATTTTATTAGCCATGTACATCAAGTGAAAAAATGTATTGTATGTCTTTTGTGCTTTTTTTTTTGTTTTGTGGGTTCCCTATTCTACCATCCTACTGGTCATCTGCATTCTTATCTTTGCCATTTTGTGAATATGGGGATATTTTGGCCTATGTGTATTCAAACCGAAATTATTTTTTTCCAATAAACACTTTTTGCCTTCAGGTTACGTCACAGTGGATTCCAAGTCAAAACATGGCTACAGCAGAACAGACGGTTTGAACATGGCCAACAGAGCACTTCCTGTACCAGGGCGCCCTCTGTCCCAAGTTCCTGAGGAAACTGACTTGAAAGAGAAACACAGCGACACCTGTGGTAAAAAGAAGAGATCTCGATCAAACAGCAAGACAAGTAGAGGCAGCAAAAACAGCCACAGCAGTGTTACAGAACAGAGTGAATTTCCCCCAGTGTCTCATGTCATGAATAACCCACACTATGCAGCACCCATGAACAATAACATTCATGCATTCTGAACTTATGTATCAGTGGCCAATAGGCCTAGGCCTACTCATTCGCACTGTAAGCATAAATCTGCTGCATGACTATCACCTCCTAATGGTTGAGCATACTTTTTGGATTGGCAGCCAATCTGTTTTGTTTAATTAGGCATGCTGGGTTACATCCGGGTGGCAATTTTGAAATTAGGCTGTGGACTTGGATTAGGAACTGTGGGTGAATTTGGATTTTTTTTTTTTTAGAAACCTCTTTTGTTTACTAACCTATGTGGTTACTGCTTCCAAAATGCATAAATTAATGCTTAAGAAATATAATTAAATCAGTAACCATGGAATTTGTATTCGATAAAATATGATTCTTCCAGCCGATTGACTGCAACGCCAGAGGGTCTTACCATATTTGGTAGCTGTCTGATAGGCCCACAACCTAGTATTTTTCATCATGCTTAGGAATTGGCTGGGTCCTGCCTAAGCGGTACTGAATTTTCTGATTGGCTGTGCTATTTTTAGACTGACCTTCCGGTCCAGGGGCAAACCATAAACAAGTAACTAGATAATGTAGGACTGAAGACCGAAAAGTTATAGAATATAGCCGAATATATATATAAGTAAATCACAACAGATGGCACGTGATAAGTGGCTCCGCCTAGCGTGTGAATGCTCTAGTCTGGTCCCCTGCTATGTGTGTATACATAGTCAGGCGCAGCCTATTGGAATGGGGTCCCTGATTGGCTGTTGAGCAATGGTGGCTACTGGAAGCTGATTGGCTTTCCCATATATATATATATAGTTCACATGAACCATAAACTAGGTCATGTGTTTACTCATATCAATAAAGTATGCCTTTAGGATATCATATCATATTCATTGAACATTTTTTGGTTTAACATATTTATAGCCTACAATATAGATTTCTTTTATATTCGAATAGGGCCTAGGTATATTTGACCCACCTGGATGGACCGCAACATCAGACTGGCCAGTCTATATAATTATTATTGCTGGAATTTGGTATTATGATGATTGTTATAAAATGCCATAATTTGACTGCTGAGATATCAAAGTGTGATTTGCAACTATAGCAGTCACAAGTTTCCAATAACAATAGAGTGTCCACTGCCCTGTGAATTTACGTTCATCTGACATATAGTAAATTAAACTCAAAGCAGAAGTAAATACATACAATAAGTAGATAAAATAATAATAATAAATCACATTGTTAAAACATGAGCTATAAGTGCACATTTAAAAGCATTGAAATTATTTAATATGTTATAATTTGATATTTTTTTAGTATATGTGATATGCAGTGGTGTGTGCATAATATGCTTTGCATAAGTTGGTAGTTCAGTTAAATTTACAAATATTCAACCGTTTTAACCTCAATCTAACGGGCCCTCCAATTCCATTACTGCACACGTAAATTAAATTCTTTAATACATTTTTATTTGATCTTCAAACTTTAATGCCACATCAGCAAAATTATTGTGAAAAACAAAAATAGGATTAAAAGGATAGATAAAATAAATTAATAAGCAGAATTAGTTTAATTGGGTAAATATTCTAATTATGAAGCCGCATGATAATTGATAATTACAGCAAAATTAATACATAAACACTAATTAAAGTTGAAACAGCTAAATTATATGGAAAATAGCCTATTTGCAATCATTAAAACAGACTGAATTGCGAACAAATACACCCTCATTTGCCAACAAACTCGAAAAGTTGTGTATCATGGCACTAACCTGAACGTCCTATTGCAATTCCATCTTGATCATGATCATTTGCCTCCCCGGAAGGCGGGTCGGTGTAAAATGCAGACCAAGCGGACCAGCGGTAAACCAATCTAAAATGCGGGTAGAGAGTAGCGGGGTAGCGGGTAGACGCCAATAGGCATGATGCTATATATATATATATATACCAGGGCAAACCCGTTGGAATATGAAGTGGGGATTGCCTTGCTTATTGTGAAGTGTTCTCCAGGTGTAGAAAACAGGCGCTGGCAGTAATTCATGTATAGTGTGAAGGCGCAATTATTATGAAACTACCAAAACTTGACTTCTAGTTTAAAAAAATTCAAAATTTTAACACATTCTGATATCTCCGGGCGAATGAAAATTGGCTATGTAATTTAGTACCAAGTTATATCAATTTGGAGTTTCATGATATTAGTAGTTATAAACTAAAAAAAGGTTGTTTTTCTTGCAAATTAAAAAAACTGGAACAAGGTTTTTTTTCATTTACATGTTTTTATTTGATAGCATCTAAATCATACATTTTACTGCATCTCACATTTTCCCATCAATGGGTGTTAAAACAAAAGAATAAATACATAATGAAATTACTGTTTAATTTAATAGAAATTATACATATGGCTATAGCAAACTTATTTTATGAATTGATTGAATAAATTCATGCCAATACAAAAATGTTCATACACAATAAGAAATATGGTGCCAGACAATGGGAGTATGAAAAGACATTAAATGCATGTTTTACTGAATTGCAATTGGATACTTATAATTGAATTGATTTCGTTTCGCAGGTATGTTAACACAAAAATTTGAATTGGGATTCTTCAGAGGGACTGGCTCAATAGCAGCCAAGATAAGTCTCCTTTGAGATGTGAATTACAATTGGCACTTTGGTATAAACTGCCTAATATTATAATATAATAAGGCAATTATGCATATTATCTAATAATGATATGGCGGCATTATGGCCTAATTTTGAATTGGTCCAACATCACTATTTTTTTTTAACTCAGTGCAGTTGGTTTTCATGTTAATTAACAAATCCTGGTATTTTTTGCGTCATTCAGCTTACATTTGTACTTATCTTTTCTTAAACCAAATATATTATTATGAATACATTAACCAGTCAGCAGAAATTTGACGTTGGTCGTTCTGCAAACACTAATTTATTTATAAGGGGTGAAGGGTACTGCCTCTGCACGTTATCTTATTATACTGCAGTTGCTACAATCCTATGATATTTTAGCAAAACAAAATATTTAAAGTTAGCACGTGCTTCTGACAAACAAGTTATACCCCTAAGGGGGGATTAATCTAGTAAATTAAAGCAGACTAAGCAGCGGGAATGATATTATGATAGTACTGCTACATTTTGTTCTGCAGGCGCCGTTGTGTTATTATTTTATTTGACCTCTACAAATGGACAATATGTATGTTGATAACGGTGCTATATAGGCCCATTATAGGGTCAAGGAGAATATTTAATAATTTATATTTAAATGGTGTAAGACTACTTGAATTTCAAATATAGTATGTGCACCTCAGTTAAATTCATCCTAGTTATGTCCACTGCTCAACCGATGTCCACTTAATGTGTTGGCATGTATATTATTTGTATATATCATCAGAATCTAATCAGATTTGTGTAAATCCGGCATAATATTCCACTGTGATATTTGTAATTGCCTATAGAGCCATGTTGCTATAAAAAGAGTGTCTTATGCGTTTAACATTTGTGCTATTATATCTCCTTGTAAGTTGTTCGTGTGATGAAATGAGTGTCTAAAGTATTACGATATACGTGTAGGCCTACATGTAATCAGGCGCATTCCATGCAAATAAAATAACTGATGTATGTAAATAGCTTAATGAACAAATATTTTTGATGTACAGGTCATTGTATTGTATAATCGGTTCAATAAATATAAGAAAATAGTTATGTCTGTCTGTTCAATAATTAGTATTTAAATAGTCAAATCTATGTTATGGCAAAAGTACCCATGCAAGGATAATAAGTCACACAACGATGGGATACGATACATAAGATAATCATGTGTTTTTGCATTTTATAGTTTTGCTTATATGTTTATCCTGTTTTTAATATATTTTATAAATAAATAAATAAATGTGCATGACACAAGAAGCACTGATTTTAAAATTCTGAAGTTCAAGAACGCATTATATCCCAGTATTCACTGCGGGACGATCAAGATTAATAAATTAAGTAAAATATTTTTCAAAAGTTTTAAACATCAGAATCCACAAAAATGAGTTACCCAATCGGACCTTCTCTAAATGTAGTTTTTCTGACAAAAAACAACTAAGTTTCCAAATGGGTGTATCAATAGAAAATAATGAAGTAGAAAGCAAAGCTACATTTGTACGGTTGAATGAAACGTGGTCAGCAGTATTATTGGACCTAATCCAGAAAATTTAAAATTAGTCAATTCAAGTGTCCAGACAAACGAAAGCAGAAGCGTTGATTTCTATTGACAGGGGGGGGGGGGGGGGGTGCAGACTTATATACTTCAGTCTGATACTCGTAACTTTCCGACGAGCGTATAGGTGGCAGCAGTTTACACTTGTCAAGAGATAAAACAATGCTGGATCACTGATGCCAAACTATATTTTAGATAAACCTAATTGTACTGGTATGTCATAGGAAGTGTAAAGCTACTTAACACGAAAAGGAATATTAATTTGTGAATTTCAGGGCGGGGAGGGGGGGGGGGGGGGCAAATTGCATTGATCATCCCCTTCCCAAAAATCATCCCTCGCTGTTTCGACGCCCCTGACTAAAAGCCAACCAAGATTCTTCTCATACAAAATGCCCTGTCATCGAACCCACGACCACTATCTACTGGTCCAGAGAGTTTATTTTAAGTGAATACTACATATATACCATTAACATCGTGACATACACACTTTGGCTGATCACGATGGCCCATAAAGGCCTGTAGTGTGATCACATGAGAAAGTATCAATAGGGAATTTGCATTCTATTCTATTCTATTCTATTCTATTCTATTCTATACTCTATCCTAACCTATTCTATTCTAGACATTTGTTGTGACTTTTAAAGTTTATATAATGGGACAGCGAACACGCTCGCTCGTCTAAACCATTTGGAATTGAAACACATCAAACCTAACTACAAAACAAAACAATTAAATACTAGTGTAATCTCAAACTTAAGGCTGCTAAACAGACAGCATGTCAGTCAATAAGCAATTTAAGGTTAGGCTGGCCTAATTAAGTGCAGAACTCGGCGTCTTTTATGAACTAACGTACTCAAATTGTAGGGATATTTTGGAAAATTTAAATGGCGAGGGAAAATTCTCAGCAAGCTCTTAAAATAGTTTCGGATTATTAGCGGAGCTTTTAAGGATAATTTATGAGAAAAAGTCTGGTAAGCACGTCAAAAAGAAGCATGGATTTCTGTCCTGGACTTTTAAGAATATCGAATCACTCATTATTTGTCATCTTGATTTTATTAACGTCGGTAAGTAGAATGTTTATGCATTTTGTATTTTTCTTTTATTAATAGAAATACATTGCAGCCAAAATATTTCACTAATTTTACTGCATGCAGCTGTATAAAATATTTTTAATTTTTACACACGTGTGCCTTCATTGCAATATGTACATTGTATGGCCTAGGGTAAAAATAAAATGAAGCAACAGGAAAATTTTCTTTATTTGGACATTTTTACCACACTTCATGAAGCATGATTTTGGGATTAAATAACCATTGTGTTAATCTAATTTTAGAAAAGTTTGTTATTTGAAGAGCTAATTTTGTCTAAAATTTTGATGAGTTTATTTATTAAATCCCTAAAATAAATTTTTTTTTTAATTTATAAACTTGATTTCCCTGCTCCGCTGCCTTGGATTTAAATTCATATATATATATCAGCTTTAATGTATTTTATATTTCAGTAATTTATAGTATCATTCTCTTTCAAAGAATGATGGAAGCATCTAGTTATATTTTCTTGAATACCTTTCACACCAAAATACTAATAAATGTATAAATCCAAAACATTTTTTCATCTAATGTCACACAAAGGCTTATTTTTTTTTACCCTGGCCATGCATTGTATAAATGATTATGTTTATACAGAATTTGTTGTTTTCCAGATCCATCGTGCACTGGGTGACGTCTTTGTGTCAGTTGAACTGTTAAATTTAAAAAATCCAAATGGAACAAATGCCGTGGGGCTCTGTTGTAACGACAACTGCCAAAGTTGTGACTATATTTTTCAAATTTGTTTAGAGCCTGGGTAAGTGTTGCATACGTAGGTGATCATAGTCAGTATGTGAATTTTTATTAGTAATTATAAAGTTGTTCAATATGCTGTTAGTACCCATATTTGCCATTTCAAATTGTTTTTTAATTCCTTGGTTTTAATTAGTGACTATAAATTATTATAGAATTAATATTACTTTTTTTTTGCCAGGACCTCAAGTACATGTTCAGATCCAAGTGCAGTTTGGCAGTATGATTTAGGAAGTTCATCTGTAGAAGTTTTAAGTTTTCCACTGACTGATCAAAATGGATTGTCAAATACAATGGCTGAAATTGTTGGAAAGACGTGGCAGGCAAGATAAACTCTTTTATTTTTAATGCATTGTATTGCAGCACCGTTTATAGCCCTTCAGTGAAACAAATCTTTTCAGGATTTTCTATCGTCCTGAGGTACATTTTTTCAAAAGTCCAGAAATACCAGGGCATTTTGACATTCGGTCCTGTTCCAACAAAGTGGATACATGTATACAGTGGAGTCTCTAAAGGCCAAAAAATGGCAATATTGTTATGAGCTGGACAAAGGTGTGACACTAAGACACTTTCACAGATTGAACCTAGAAGAACATGTAAAAAATAGGTTTCTATGGGAACAAGTAAGCCAATTCTGGTTTGTTTTTAAAAACATCTTTCTTTTGACCTGGAAATCATGTAATTTGGTGAGCGTAATGATTTTTGACGTGATGAGGCATACGGCCACCTCAACTGCATATCAAATTATGGTTTAGGCCGGGCTCGGTTTTCATGGAAACGATATGTGCTCAAAAATTGTTATTTTCATAAAATGATCTCCAGTAATGACATGTGTTAATAATTACAGTATGATTCTACTGTGTCTCAAAAATTTCCTGATTTGTCCCTGATTTCAGAAATTCTTTAATCCCCTGCTTTTTCCTTGCCCCCGGTATAAGCTATAACACCTGTTTCAGGCAAATATCGAGAGTGGCTACCGCAGTCAACCCCTGATATTCTCGGCCTAAGGTCAAACGAGAAGGTTTCAAAAATTGAATTTGTCACTCACCTTAATATTTTATTTGCAGGGATTTATGCCAATCAAAGTAATTGTATCAGACTACCAGTTTGGTTCAGACCCGGAGCTGGTTGATGTTCTCACAGGCACAGTTGCAATACCAGCAGGAAGGAATATTTCTGAAGCTGCAAGGACCGAGATAACTCTTACTGGCACAAGAATCAAGTCGGCTCCAACCGAGTAAGTGTTTCCATAAAAATCTATTGATAGATTTGCAGATTGTTAATCACCCAGTTTCTGCTGTATCTCCTCATTACGTCTGCCGCAAGCAGAGCTCGGATCAAATTGTTTGACCAGCTTCAGAAATCAACCAGCGTAAGAGGGGGGGGGGGGGGGCAGGCTTCTGCAAGTCGTGACTAACTTGATTGTATTTCAATTTTCCAGAATGCAGGTATCCGTTGCGGTTTACTGTGCATCGAAATATTACGGAATTGACTGTAGCGTACACTGTCATCCCCAAGATGATTGTGGGGGCCACTTCATCTGCGATTCTGAAAGTGGCGCCATTTTGTGCAGAGACAACTGGACTGGAGACACGTGCCAAATCGCTACGGAAAAAATGTGCTCACCTGGCCCAGGTAGGTGTGTAAAGTAAGCTCTGACACATTATTGCTAATTATCAAGGAATGCAGTGCAGTTTTGTGTTATTATAATAGATTGTTACAAATGTAGCGAACTGCAACTACTTTGGATACATTGTTGCTAAGTCGCACGTGCCAAGACGTCACAACGTCGTGGATCACCGTGGACGGTTGAGTCCAGCAGTTCCGATTATTAATTTTAAGACTGGGTTAATTTCAGGCACTGAAATATGGGGCCATGTCTACTTGGGCACAACGTCATGTTCTGACAACAACACTCTGTCGGTCAAAATCAACATGACAGAAAAACTGCAGATTTCTGGCGATGTTTACGTCCCAACTTTTGTGGAGTACAGTTTTGAAGCTGGGGAGACGGCTGCATATTCCTTAATTGTCTCAGTGCACAATCACAGCACCGAGGGAAGCTCTTACATCGTATTTTTCTCATCTGGGATCTGGGTTAGACAGCCACCAGGGGCACTGCAGCTCAGCCTGAATGCTGGTTGGAATTCAACCCATGGACTCCTCATAAAGAGTATCAGTGTTGGTCGGATTGTCTGTCTGCCTTTCTCGGCTAATTTTATTGGTAAGTAGCCTGTAAGTTGTCTTTGCTTGAGTCAGTAGGTTCTAGTAGCTTTGATATAGTGTGCCTGGTACTTCTACTCTGGCTTTCTTCATATGGTGGAAATTGAAGAATTCTTTAAGTCATTGATATCATGTTGAAATAAACTTTAAATGATCTGATGTCTTGGAGTATTTGTGGTCTGTCTCATTTTAGTGGCAGAAGAATTTTGTCATAATGGAGGCATTTGCATGGGCCCAACTTTGGCTGAAGCAGTGTGCTGTTGTTCGGAGGGTAATTGCTTATTAACACTTAACAAATGTTGCAGTTTCTTGATGGGGCTGACTTTATGATATATTTCAAGTGGATATTTCCTATCAAGTCCTATAAAGCAAGATTTAATGAGATCCATTGTATTTGCAGGGTATTTTGGAAAGAAATGTGAATACTATCAGGGAGACTGTCCCATGGATTACTGCAATGGCGGTTTGTGCTACGAAGAAGATGGGGAGTACCTGTGTCAGTGCCCTCAAGGGTAAGAAGCTGATACATATAATAGTCTTTCCATGATCAGATTCTTTAACATCTACCTATGGATTGCTAAAGTCCCAATCATGTTTGTAGGTAAAAGATTAAGCAAACCCATTTCTCTGTGTAAAGATATGAAAATGAAAAGCTAAATTAGAATTGATGATTCTTCCTATCCCTAGGTCATCCCCCTGGCCTATTCGCCAATTCAAAATGAATATTTCTGGTTGAAAAGTTAATTTGGTTGAAGGGGGGGGGGGGGGGGTGAGGCCTGTTGGTTGGTCACACTGCAGTCACTACTAAGTAAACATCCTTACCCTACCCTAATTTAAGAGGTCAGGCTTCAATGCTGTCTGCTAATGAACTGAAACACCTTACTTCAGAACTTACAGGATGTTTTAACCGGAAATGAATCATCTAATACATGCAATACATTGTTAATCTGCTATTCTGTCACAACTTGATTTGGTCAGTAGACCTCACACCGAAATATTCAAACATGCTTGGGACCTGTTATAATTTGTTTCACAATGGTGTGACTGCCTGCCTGGTAAATATTCACTTTCTTTTGCAGGTCTACTGGAGAGACTTGTTCCTTAGTTAGCGGACCGGTTGAGTGTGATAAAGAATCATGTGTCACAAAATGCAATTGTAGTGAGACCGATTTTCATGGTGGGTGCACTTGCGCGGCACTTGGAAAGATCGAGTCAAGAAGTCACACGACAACTTGTGCTGCAAACTACCATGGCCTCGGATGTAATGTGTTCTGCCTAGCATCAGACGAATGCAGTGGACATTTTAGGTGCATCTGTGAAACAGGTGAAAGGAAGTGTCGCAGAGGATGGATTGGCCCGAACTGTGATAAAGTAGACGCCAACGATCCCATACCGGCCCATGTGTGTCCCGACACGAGTGACTGCAATGCGCCGGTCAGTGGATTCTGCTTCAAAAGGACATGCTGCTGCAATGTTGGCTTCACGGGAGAATTCTGTGAAGAAAATATTGATGATTGTGATCCTAATCCATGCCAAAATGATGCAAGTTGTCAAGATGGCATCAATTCCTTCACTTGTCAATGTCAGCCAGGTAGGCTCAGCTATGTTATGGCCACAATTTGTCGAGGTTATAGATTTGTTATTGATCAACCAGAAGTCGAACGAAGATAAAATGACGTAATTATATTATCTTGTGCTAATTGCAATTTATGACATGAGATGCTCCTAAGTGAGTGGCTGGTATGTGTGACTGGATGATTGCACTCATCAAAGTATGGTTTTGCATGTTTAAACAATGTCCAGCTGTATGTGGGACATTGAGTAGATTGTTTCTGGTCACTCAGGTGTTCTGGTGAAGTCAACTAGTTTTTTCAACAGGATGGGCTGATAATTTCTGGTCAGTGACAGGGTGTAATTGAGGCTCAGGCTTATTATATATAAATGACAATCCAAGAGTTTATTGAAGTCAGGACTAGGTAAGGAAAGCCAGGTAGGGAGCACAACTTCAACTTGCCACAAGGTGTAGGGAGAACTCTAGAGGTGCATGAAGGGCTAGATGTAGGGAGAGCTAGAATAGGAAGAACTAGGGAGGTAGAGCTAGGGGTTTGAGGTATTCATCCACATTGTTACCACCCTAACCACGAGAAGGCCCTGAACCTTCAAGGCCAGGGAGTAATTGAGCAGATCTTTATGCGACCAGTTGGCCTCACCACACCCAGACCTGTGCCATTAGCATGGTAATAGGCAACCGCAGGATGGGGCACTGGTGTGAGCTCGATGGATTGGCTTCCTCACCAAAAGTTAATGCACTGTGATCCATTGCTGTATAAATATTTATTTAGCATTATTAGGTTGAATTTAACGAGTGTTTATTGGATTTAATATTGATGACTACTTGAGAGCACCCGTATCTCATTGGTATAGTTGGTTAATATTCAGGTGAAGTGTCTCTTGATCATCTCATGCAAAAATTGGCCAAACCTGTGTCATGAAATATTAATTCATTGGTGTCTGCTTTTCTAGTAAATCTATGCGCCACATTTCGGAAAATTGACATAGAGATTTAGAAGGCTAATCTGCAGCAAAGCTGTTCAATTAATTGAGCATCTAGAAGCCCAATAAAAATCAGGCATCTTCCATTAGTTCAGCTTCCCACTTATAGAGAGCATTTACAAGATTGTTGGTCATGTGACTTGTTTTGCAGGATTCACTGGTGAACTGTGTGATGAACCAACAACTGAAAAGACCACCATGGAAACAGTACCAGTCACTGAAGAATTGTCATCTCAGGCTGCAATGTTTACAACTGAGGAGGATTTTGTATTCTCATCTCTGGCTGCTGAGGGTTTTACCTCAACGTCTGTTCCAGAATCTACACAAGCAAGCTCAGAATTTACTGCAATTGCAACTGAAGGTTCCTCTCTTGAAGTCACTTCAGGTATGACATCAATGGCTAGTATTGAATTGAGCTCTGGATATACATTCCAAACAACAGAAGTTTCAACTGAACTGAGTTCAGACTTTACCTCAGTGCCAAGTACTGAAATGACTTCAGAATTCAGTTCAGAAATGACTTCAGAATTCATTTCAGAAGAATCCAGTTCAGAAATGACTTCAGAATTCAGTTCAGAAGTGACTACAGAATTCAGTTCGGAAATGACTTCAGAATTAATTTCAGAAATGACTACAGAATCCAGTTCAGAAATGACTTCAGAATTCAGTTCAGAAATGACTACAGAAGCAAGTTCAGAAATGACTACAGAATCCAGTTCAGAAATGACTACAGAATCCAGTTCAGAAATGACTACAGAAGCAAGTTCAGAAATGACTACAGAAGCAAGTTCAGAAATGACTACAGAATCCAGTTCAGAATTCAGTTCAGAAATGACTACAGAAGCAAGTTCAGAAATGACTACAGAATCCAGTTCAGAAATGTCTTCTGAATCCAGTTCAGAAATGACGTCAGAATTAAGTTCCGAAATGACTACAGAATCCAGTTCAGAAATGTCTTCAGAATCAAGTTCAGAAATGACGTCAGAATTCAGTTCCGAAATGACTACAGAATCCAGTTCAGAAATGTCTTCTGAATCCAGTTCAGAAATGACGTCAGAATTCAGTTCTGAAATGACTACAGAATCCAGTTCAGAAATGTCTTCTGAATCCAGTTCAGAAATGACGTCAGAATTCAGTTCCGAAATGACTACAGAATCCAGTTCAGAAATGTCTTCAGAATCCAGTTCAGAAATGACGTCAGAATTCAGTTCAGAAGTGACTACAGAATTCAGTTCAGAAATGACCTCCGAAATGACCACAATACCCACCACGGATTTTTCGACTGAATTAACATCTGATGCAACTTCAGTTATTAGCACCGAGTTTTCAACTGATGTAACCTCAGATTTCACTTTTGACCAAACAACGATGTTTGAAACTACTTTCGAATCTTCAGCAACCACTGAATATTCAGCGACTACTGACTCGTGTCTGGGTAAATCCTTTAGCAGTTTCCTTTACTACACTAACAACTAAAGCTAAGTACTGCATGGTTTTAACATTGAAAAACACTTGAACCAGTGGCCGTCCTAATTTATACTTTATATTTATTATTGTGGAGATGTTTCATACACCTTTACATGTGCACTCCGTCACTGCTAACCTTCATTCTTACAGTCTGTATTGCAATTAGCACAGGATCGGCTTAGCGCAAAAGTTTAAATTACATGTAATTTCAAAATTATATATTTATTCAAATATTAAATAACATGAATAATAAATATCTTTAATTTATTCTATTGTATGATAAACTTTTTTCTATATTTTTATGCTTGACTAAACAGTATTAAATGAATATTGCACCCTTCAGTCCAATTGGGTAAGGCATTGTGACACTCATAGACATACAATTTTGGATATTGGTACTGCATAAAAACGGATTGATGAAGGCAAACTCTGGTAAAGGGCCATCGAATGCAGGGCCATTGGTTGGCAGGCAATTCACCTGGACATATGGCCCCAGCCCTGGAAGGTTAGTTGGCCCTTTTATGAACAGGTTTGGCCCCAAACCAAACCAGGAAGACTGGCCCCTTTCCACAGGAGCTTGGCACTTTCACCTGGAAGGTTGAGCCAAGAAAGGAAGTTAGTGCCTTCACCAGAGAGATTTGCCCAGGAAGAAAGCCCCAGGTTGAGGAATGCAGCATTCTGAATGCTGGTACCTGCACCATGAAAGGTTGGCCCTGTTCAAATTTATGATGGTCCCTTCAGCAATGAGTGCCTTTTCATCCAGTGTCATAGCCAATATTGGCTGTAGCCACATGCAGCATGTTCTGTATTATGCTAGTAGCTAAACTGTTGCTGCTACTGTATCTAGTGTAAATAGCCCAATGTATCAATGGACACTTCACCTGAACCTTAGTTCCCTTGGTTCACTTCGGACTATCTGAACCTAAGACCAACATTTTTTAAGGCTCCCCCTGTTTTTCAGTCAGGGGGACTAAGTTGCCCTAAGTCCCCCCCATCACTTCTCCAAACTACATTTCTGATATGTATATATTCATCACTGTAATTTGATTATTTTGATTTGGAGTTTTTTTTAGCCTATTACCAGGATATGTCCCACATTTTGGATGAAATTCGTGGACATGTGATATTTTAAATCAGTGAGGCTTGTATGAATAACATTTTCTTTACGGGTGTGACTTCCAATTTTGACCAAAGTCTGTATTCCATTATGACCTCACAGTTCACTAAGTTACTTCAATGGCGACTACAGAAAATTAAATTGCAATAAGGTCAGATCTGACAAGAGTAACCTCAGAACTATCCACTGAAAGTTTTCTGAATATACGAGATAAAAGCATTAGTAAATGATCTTGAACAAACAATTGAAATACCAATGGATCTGCTGATATATTATGACATTCGAGGTGGTCCATTTTCATGTTTACTTGGTAAATGCTCTTCAGAAACCTCCGTAGATAACATCTTTTTATATGATTTAGTGTCGCAGTTAATCTAAATTGAGGAATTATGAATTATGAAGGAGTGGTTGGCAATGCAATGAAACTGATTTGTTTTTGTACTGACACTGTAATATAGTGATGATGCACCCAAAATTTTTGTTTTATTTGACAGCTGACTGTGTAATAGGGGCAAAAGATTTGCAATTTATGAAAACGAAATACTGTAGAATCAGAATGTCATTGTAAGAGACTTAGCAAATGTTAATGTATAAAGTGCTTCAGTATGGCTTCAGCACTTCAGCACTCTTCTCTCATGACACAATATGCACAACGGTTATCAATACACAACACAACTTGGATATTATTTGTTGGATTTTTGTGAGTACCACTCTCGTGTATTCTATTTTTGAGTCATTTTTTTCTGCAAACAAGTAGGAAACCATGATTTTTTTTTAGTTACTGAGTGTGGTTCTGAGTTTCAATCTAAGATGGTCTCATTCTCCCCACTAAAAACAAATTGTTTTCCTGTGATGGTTACACTAATTTAACACATGTGCCACAAAGTTATCCATTTGCATGTCAGATTTAACACTACTCACTTGTTAGTAAATTATATGATAACTTATGTTTAAATAACATAACCAATAAGTATTAATGTTCAAAACTGACACACTTCTATATTCCTGTTTCAGTAAGATTTGAAAGAAAACTAACTGACAGTGTATTATTCTTTTTATATGCAAATTATAATAATTTTGAGAATTCATCATAATATGACATGCTTAATATTAGGAATTTAGAGTTAACTAATTGTTCAACAATGTACCATGGTAAATTATAATTACAAATTAATGTGAACATATATTGTTAAAAATTTCCTATTTTTCAGACTGTGACTCAAATACTTTTGAAGCGAGCCTTGTTGGAAATCTTGGTGCCAGAACAGATGAGGAGCTTCTTGCAATCTTTAATGATTCTCAGTCCAATCTGAGAATGGAGCCACCTGATGGTAATCTTTCTGCAGCATGTTACAGTAAACCTTTGCTTTACGCCATCTCATCTTTAGTTACCTCTCAATCACTGCCACAGAAAAATAATCGATAAAGCTAAGAATATTAAAAAAATTGGTTTGACTCAATGCAGCTAATGTTGTGCTCAGTTTGTCTTTGCTCATGCAAGATACTTTGCCATAATTTCAGCATCATCTCTTGTGTCCTTAACAATCAACATTGGTGGAGAAGTGCTTGATGTGGAGGATGTTAGTCTCACAGTGTCTCTTCAAAGTGATGGGTAAGATTTAAAAAAAAAACCAAAAAATACAACAAACTAATACTGTCATCTTGCCATATGCTCATAGTTGCAAGTTTTTCTGAGTGTTAGTGTTATCGACTTGGTGTACTTTTAAAATGTGCCATATAGTATCTATAAGGTTGTATTAATCAGTGCCCCTTAAGAGGAAGTCCAGCTGTGTTACCAAACACACTTATAGGGTGTTTTTTACCCTTTCATAACACGATGATAATGTATGTTGAACCAGAATTAAAAAAACAATGTGTAACTGATAATTCATTGGAGTGGCTTTGTTGACCTTCTGGCCCCTCAATGTTGTCAATAACTTATTAAATGTCTGTAGTATAGGCTCTTCTCAGCTAATTGCCAGAGCCAGAGTTACACTAAAAACATTCCTACCATTAATGATGGCTTTAAATATCTACTGGAGGGGGGAAGTACTGGCATCAGCTCATTGTCTGTTTGTGTAGGAGTACATTTCTTTGGGCTATGTGCTTGTCATTATTGGCAAAATTGTTAGAATGGATTATATTTGCCATTATTTGTTTGATATTCTTGCCAGTCGAATGGTGTCCACCATCAGAATCACTCTGGCTGAGACACCAACGGTGGATGTAAGTGAAGTCATAAGCGGCAGTAAAGTGGCTGAGACTCTTGGAATCGACTTTGAAGAACCGGATGGTGAAGTGTTTGACATTTTATTCACTGGTGCAATTCTGCTGGAGGGTGTCTTTCTAGATGTTGAAAGTTACGGAGAGTACGCAGAAGCATTCAAGAGTGCTTATGAGGCATCAAATGCAGGTGTGTGACAGTTTCGTACGTTTTTGATAAATACTTGTATTTCATTCAATACTAGGTATTTTTGCATGTGTATTAAGCATATGCAAAACAACTTAGTCAACAATAATATGACACATTTAACTTCAACCTAATGTTTATCATGGAAAATAATAGATTATGGACAATTTAGCCAGTGTATGATAACATCAATGTTGTCACATGATCTGAAATAATAATTGTAGATATAAATTTGGACATTTCTTGGTGCTTGTTAGAAATGTTTGTTGTCTGTTGAAAAAGGTCCATTGTTTGCAGCTATTTTGAAGAAAAAAATTTATTCATACAATTTTGAGTGCATGAAAGTAACTTATTGAAATTTTTCATTTTGTTCATTTTCCAGAGCTAGCCTCAGGCAATTTGGAGATTCTTGTTCTCCGTACAGCTGAAGTTTTCACTGACAATGGGTAAATGAACTAAAATTAAATGTCCTGCTTTGCTATACATTGCATCTTTTTCCCAATTTTTTACAGACTTTTAAGGCTACATTACATAATTTGTACATATTCTTTTTACAGAGTTCAGGTGACCAAGTTCACGATAGGAATGAAGCTAGATAATACAATAGTAAATGTCACGGAATACAGCCTTGACAGTTCTAATCTCGTGAGCGCTTTCCTTGAAAAAGGCTATGTGGGCAAAGCATACAATGGTAGTGGTGAATTTGATGTCACTGAGTCATTCAGTGTCATCCTACAAGGCGCATCTGTCTTCAAGGAAGATTTTGATTTAATTGGACCTGCTTTGGAAACTATCTGGCAACAAGGTAGCTTTATGTTATATAGTGATGCAGACCGGACCGCCTTTTGTGGGGTGGTCCGATATTCCTTAAAGTGGTCCGGTACTGGTCCGGTCCAGGGTCAGGTGGTCCGGTATTATTACTGGACCGGTTCAGAACAATCCATCGGCATTTTTTAAAATTATGATAAAAACAAAGGTTTAGCAAAAGTTTTTTATTAAAAAAAAAATAATAAAAAAATTGCTTTTTTTTTTTAAATAAAAAACTTTTCCAGCGGTCCAGACCGCGGTCCAGGCCGCGGTCCAGGCACCCAGTACCGGTATTTTGTTGCTGGTCCGGTACCGATGCGGTCCAGGGTCGGACCGCGTACCGGACTGGACCCATGCGGTACGGTCTGCATCACTAATGTTATATATTACATCTTAATTCACAAAAAATAAAGGCAAAGAAGTACAAAGGTGTCCACTGTCCAGCATTAGGAAAGGATAAATGTTAAGTAAAAAACCACACCTGCGTATAATTTCTTTAAATTGTGTTAGCTAACCTTTGTCATTGGTGAAAATACTGTAGCAATGTGTCAAATTCAAATGTTTGAGGTTCAATTTTAATTGCTGGCATAGATTAATGACACTATTAACTTGTCAGATTTGTGAAAGACCTTATTGTCTTATTCTAGTTAATGCTGAGTATACGGTTAAAGTAACATCAGTGGAGAGCTACACATTACTGGTGGACTCAGAGCCTATGTAAGTAATTTGATGCCGATATGTTATTATTTAAATATAGGTATATTATACATATTAACCTCCTATATACCTCCATTATTTTCCTGTAATTCTCTGCATTTACTGAAATTGATTTACACTCCAGCTCCATCAACCGTCTTATTTATTTTGTCATGGATGCTGATGGGATGCCAATTAGTAGTTCTGACCTTCTGCTTGAACAACCGACTGTTGAAGACCTTGTGCCTGCTATAGCTAGTGTGAAACTCGTGTCTGGAGCAACCGTGGAACTGAATGTAAATGCCACAAAATCAGCTTTGCTGAACATCAGGACCCAGGAATCCATCCAAACGCAGTCAATAGATACAGGAGAAGGTGTTGCCTTTCGCTCCAGGGAAGCATTTAATGTTTTCCTGGAAGGACGTATTACTTCAGCTACATTTCTTGATCTTGCAGATGCTTTTACACCTCTATTTGCAGAAGGTTAAGTATGATTCTTTTTTTTTATGAAATGATGTTCAGAATCGAGGTTGTACTTTGTGTCCAAACTTTTTTTTGCAAGAGGGCTTGTCATAACTGTTTGGGGTTTATTTACCCTGTCCATAATTTGTCAAACAGTATTATCCTTTCATAATCACCAATTTCTGTTTTCAGTATATGCTGGTGCAACCATCAAAGTTGTAGATAGCATAGAAATGGTTACACTATCGGGGTAAGTAGTTATACAAAATAAAAATTTAGAGTGACTAGCTTGAATCGGTTAATATAATGGTTGTGATATTTTGCCAGTTAAAGCATGAAAATTTACATCCCAAAATTATGACATATGGCAACTAAGTATGATTTAAAGATCTCTGTAGAGACCTGCACTTTCGAAATCATGATAGAAAGTTAAACAATTTCAGGACTATTGTATCTCAAGTGGAGATGTTTGTAATTTCTGCTGAGGGGCAGGTCATAGACGCCCGCCGAATTGAAGCCTTACAGCCTGGATTGGAAGTCATCCAAGAAATTGGATCAAAAGTTACTCTTCCTGATGGATCTGCACTCTCCTTTGTTGCCATGAACATCAGTTTAACAGAGACCTTTGATTCAGTCACTGCCATACCACGAAAAAGTCTCTTCTCCCAAGTAATACAAGGCAGCTTTCCCCTCCAGAATGAGCAGACTGTAGTTGGCATTTTTAAAGCTGCCTTGATTTCAACCTACACAGGTAAATGATAGGAATGTCACCTGAATTTGCCTATTGCTTTTGTGTATTATCTAAAAGACAACACTAATATTACAGCATAGACCAGCGATTAAACAACATTTTAAATGGTATCTGTAAAGTTAAATTCCAGGCATCTTTAAGATAGAATTAAAAAAACCTATTTATGATCGGTACTGCATCATTTTTGAAATGATACCCCTTCTAAGTAATAATAGTGAAATCATAGAAATCATACATTTTTCCTGGAATGTCACTTAATATCATGATTACTGTTCCAGAAGCAACTGAATCTTCTGTGACTGTAGATCTTATAAGAGCAGAAGAGTGTTTTAATATGAATTCTGGGTGAGTTTATTTATGCATTTTGTGGGGTTAGTCTCCATTTTCTCTATTTTTGTTCGTTTTGTATAATGAATTTGATTTGGCTTTAATTGCATTTTGTTGGATTACATTAAATTTGCTGATCATTCTCCACCAGTTAAAACATAATGGTTTGTAATTGTTTCAGTGCATACCTTTGACATTATGTGGTACATCTGAACAGTAAATTAAATAAATAATCAACTTTATTCATGTTTCCTACATTTAGGAGGGATGTAACAAATCTGCTGTTTCTCGTCACTGTTGTCAACATCGAAACAGGAATTACAGCCATCTTGGATCCTTCTTTGGTCTTCAGTTCACAAGTATCAGCTGCAACTTTCAGTGCTGAAGCCAGTTCTGTTGAGGGTTTTGATTTCATGATTTTTACTGGCATCATATCTACTCTTGCTCGAGCTGATGACCTCACCTTCTTGTACTTTGGCGATGTTCTTCTTGAAGCTGAATTTAGCAGCCTAGAGTTGAGCTTTACTTCACTGGTTGAGGGGAAAATACAGTCTGCCAGCAATGTCTCTGGAGGTGATTTCTTATGGATTTTGTAAAATAGTTGCAATTGGTTTCCCCGACTGGTATTTGGTGAGACAAATATGTATGTGCCTTTAAAGGTTCTAGTGACCATTGTTCCTTATTTTCTTCAGTTGAAGTTACCTTGGCGACTATTCAGGAAGCTAGGACATCAGAAGGGTCCGTGTATTATCATTTTAGGCTGTTTTTGTTTATGGATGATGTAGCTATATAAAGATATATCTCTTACAGTTATACATGATGTGAAATGATTTTCAAAGCATTATTTCTGTTTGTAGAGTGTTACTTACAGTAAAGTTAGGGATATTTGTTAGGTGAGGAGTGATGCTGGCAAGGATGCAGCTCCCCTCAGATGTCAAAAACGGCACTATTCAGTCAACTCATTTGTCAGGTAAGACACAAAAATCGTATCATGTAATCAGACATTAATTGTTCTTTGCAGAAAGGCAGTGTATGCCTGTGGACTGCTAGTGGAGGCCAATGATAAAGTTGTCATTCCTAGTGCCATAGAAATAGTAACAATTGGGGAATTAGAGGCGAGCATTCAAATCACCAATGCAAGAGGCGAAGTGTATGGCCTTATAACAGAGGATATTGAAGCAGTAGTGCGAATTAGTAACATGTTTTATTTCGGACTGACAACATCTATAGCACTGTCCAGTTACACAGAGATTGAGACTGCGATAGTGACAATATTGAAATCAACTCGAGATGACTTTGTATCCGCTGAAGTTGTAGTGACCATAACATCTGTAACAGAGTATGTCACCGCAGACAGGTAAGGTCTTAGGATGTTATTTAATGTATCATCTAGCTGTCACCTTCCCATGTAAGGTGTATCATTGTAATTGTCAGTGATACTTATGCATCCTGCTCTCTTTTGTTTTTAAGATGCACATGAAGATACATGTTTAAACTAATAGCAACCAATACAGACTTTCATAGAAAGATGATTTTAACATTGAAGTTGTTCATAAAGATTTAAGCAGAATGGCCTGAAATTGTACAGCCTTAATAGAAAGATGATTTATTAATGTCAACGACATCAAAGATGTCTTATAAGGATCACCCTACTTAAAGATTTTATAAATAATAGACTTAAATTGTATATTGTATTACTGGTGTATTGCTGTAGGTAAATAAGTAAATATGGATCTGATGAGGTCAATTTTCAGTTGCTGAATTTCAAATATAAGAAATTCAGTGATATATATACAGTTTAAATTGTAGTTGTCTGTAATTACTTGAGAAATTTTATCCTTGCAGAGAGACTGTCTTCATTGTGTTTTACACCCTTTTTGTGGATGGAGTGATGGCGACCTCTCGAACAGATGTTGGATTATCATTCAGCGATCTGACAACAGTATTTTCAAATCTTGTTGCACCTTCGGGGGTAGCTTACAGTTTGATTGATGTTGGAGTAATCAGTAGTTCAGTTAGTGCAACTAGTACTTTAGTCAGCACTGCCCGGACTGCTTCACTTGTTTGCAATGTGGCTGTGAGCAGTTCACAATACGAATCCTTCTCTGCTGCCATCAAGACTTCTGTTGTTGAGGCTATTGAAACATCAGCATCATTTGTGGGTAAGTTTTACAATATTTTATATTGAAAGATTTTAAGGTCCTCCCCCCCTCCCCCCCCCCCAGGGGGATAGGACCTATCTCTGTGAGCTTATAGCACACAGACCTATTGTCACGCTTAATAGAGTGTGACAATGATTAGCAGTGCTATTCCTCTACTCCAATAGCTGTTACGGCTGAGTTTTAATGTATTAAAGTATTAAAAAAGGTGTTCCCGCCCTTCTGACCACGTGACCGCGTCTACGGTCATGCGCGATAGTGCGCTGGTTGTTATTCCTCTATATGACGTCCCATAAGTAAAGATCTGAGGGCAGGTGGGTGGGAAAATCTGGTAAAAGGTCTGTGGGCTATAAGCTCACAGAGATAGGGGGAGGACCTTAACTCTATGTCGCTTAAGCCCACAGACCTATTGTCACGCTTAATAGAGCGTGACAATGATTAGCAGTGCAGATTCCCAAAGTGGAGGAGGGAGAGCCTGAGGCTGTATCCTTCCAGGATTAAAATTGTGGTCAAGGGCGAGATAAAACAGAGTGGCAGTGTATGACCTGTGGGACCTGGTATCAGGGTGAAGGTCGCGGCTACGCACTCCACTGAACTCTCTTTCCCCTCCTTGTTGAGGATTCTCAGTTGAAGGGATGGAGAGACAGAATAATCTTACTGTAGGGAGAATGTATGATTGAGCTCCCTCAGTGTAAAATTGTGGAACCTGTATGATTCATATCCGATCATAAGCAGGTTGTAAAAACCAAAATAAAATCCCAATGGGAATAATGATAAAAGCCGGAGGGTTGAATTAGGGGAAGAGTGGCCATGGAGCCTCAGAAATTGGAGACCTGTTTCCTTGCCACTACAGGGTACATGCGGTGTTGTCCATCCAGTTGCAGCCTTACATCTGCAGAAAAAAGGAGGTGAAGGTAAAATGGTTGGTTCAGGTGCCTGCCTGGATGATATCCTCTACCGAGTGGGCACCTCCATGAAAGGCCCATGAAGTGCTCCTTCTTCTGACTTGATGGGCCGTAACGTGAAGTTCTGGCCTATGTTGATGCGTGCAGCAGACACAGGCCTTGATCCAGAAGGCGATAGTCTGGGAGGATGGATGACCTTCGCCTCTTGACAGATTAGCTATGTTTCTACATTCCAAGCTAACTTTCAGGAATAGTCGGGACTTGGGTGATGGGCCACCCGTGAAGACCAAGTACTTCCTAACAATTTGTACGGGGCAGAGGAGTCTGTCCTCTGCATCTCGGCCTGACAAAGGTTCCAGGGCCGGAATAAAAAATGGAGCTGGGTTCATTCCAGGGATTGAGGTCTTGGCTAGGAACTCTGGGACTGTCCTCAAGAACATGCCGTCTTGGGAGAAGATGAGATCTCGTGGGTCTCGTGAGAACGCCTGTATCTCGCTGCGTCTGCTAGATGATGCTAGTGCGAGCAGAGAAACGGTTGTCCAGGTGCACCTCATTCTGTTAGCCTGGGAGTCCCATTTAAGTGGTTCAAAGTCCTCTGATCAGAGGATTCGGAGGACTCTGGCTAAGTCCCACTCCTGGACCCGAGGTCGTTCTGGGGTGCGCGAAGCAGAGAACGACTTGATGAGTGTAGAGAGGCATGGATGTAGGAAGACTGGTATCCCATCGATGGACCCTAAGGTGCAGGCAATCGATGACCTGTAATTGGCGATCGTCTTTCTTCGGGGCTAGTTTCTTCACCTCAAAGAGGTAGACTAAGAAGTCTGTTAGTTGTTGAACAGAGGCTTCGGTCGGATCGAAATCTCTCTCTGTACACCATGAGTAAAAGGTGCTCCAGTGAGATTGGTACAGTTGGAGGGAAGATGCCTTTGGGATGTCGGGCATAATGGGCAACAATTCTAAAAAATCCATCCTGTCGGAATCTATCCCTGAGAGTGGCCACACGCGTAGGTTTAGCAGCCCTGGGTTTTGATGGTAAATGTATGATGTTGGCTGTTTGAGAAGATGGTGCCACTGTGGGATTTGCAGAGGGTAGTGGTAAAGCAGATTGACGATTTCTGGGGACCATGTCTGGTACGGCCAGAAAGGAGCTATCAGGAGTAACTTCATGGGGGAATGGCGAAGTTTCCTCAGGGCCTCTGGCAGAAGTTTGGTTGGGGGAAGGTGTATGCTATCTCTTTCTCCCACTCTATTGTCATAGCATCTATTTTCCATGCCAAGGGATCTGGGCATGACATACTTCGGTAACTGATTGTTGAAGCGTGTGGCAAATAGGTCTACTTCCAGATTTGGAAATAACCAATGAATCCTGGTGAATACTGAGTGGTGTAGGGTCCACTCCGTCCCTAACACCTGTGAGGACCTGGATAGCAGGTCTGCAATTGAGTTGAGGTGACCTGGGAGGTAAAATGGCAGTAAAGTCACTCTGTTGTTCGAGCACCATAAGAGGATGTCCCTGGTCTCTTTGTATAGTGTTACTGAATGTGTGCCCCCCTCACTCCTGATGTACGCAACCGCTGCTGTGTTGTCACACAGGAGGTGGATGACTTTGTCCTGTATCAACGGCTGAAGAGATGCTAAAGCTCAGTGGACAGCTTATAGCTCTAACACGGAGATGTGGAGTCATGACTCTGTGTGAGTCCACTTTCCTGACCTCTGGTGGCCTTCGAGGAACGCGCCCCAACCTTGGAGGCTGGCGTCTTTCGACATGATTATGTCGGGCAGGGGATTGTGTAGAGGGACTCCAGCTGCCAAATGTTGCGTGGCTGTCCACCATGTTAGTGCTTGATGAAACACTGGTTGTAGTGGGATCACCTGGTCTATCGATTCTCTTAACAAATGCTTAAGTTGGGATCCCAGGCTTTCACATAGAGTTGTAGAGGTCTGATGTGCAGTCTGCCTAGTTTGACAAACTGGGAAGCATGATTCAGTAGGCCCAAGAGTGACAGTAAATGTCGGACTTTTGCTGACTGAGATTTCAGTAGCAATTGTGTAATAGTCAGAATTTTGGAGATTTCCGCTTGTGTGGGCCGGATCCAAAATTTGGTCAGGGTTATGTCAATGCCAAGGAAGATGAACTGTGTCCGAGGGGTTAGGTCAGATTTCTGTCGGTTTACAAGAAGTCCTAGGCGGCAGAACAGGTCTAAGACTTGTTGGGTGTGTGCTTTGACGATTCGCGGTGAAGGTCCTCGGAACAACCAATCGTCGAGATAGCGGTGGAGTTGGATACCTCTGGATCTTAGGTGAGCCAATACTGGATCTAGAAGTTTGGTGAATACCCTCGGGGCTATATTCAGGCCCAAGCACATGGCCCTGAATTGGTAAGATTTGCCCTGGATGTGAAGGCGGAGGAATTTCCGGTATTCCATCACTACAGGAATGTGTAGGTATGCGTCTCAAAGGTCTATACTTGTTGCCCATTCCCCCGGTTGTAATTGGCTTCTGATAGAGCGGTCTGTCTCCATGTGGACGTGTGGGCATCAAATGAACTTGTTTAGAGATTTTAGGTCTATGACCGGATGGAAACCTCCTGATTTCTTGGGAACTGTGAAGAGGTGGGAATAGAAGCCTGGAGGTGGTTCTTCTATAACTTCTAGCGCCCTTTCTGTAGGAGAGCCTCTACTTCGTTGAGTAGGATTGTTCTTCGAGGGGGCCAGAGTATCCCATTTGTGATAATAGTGAAGTAGTCGTCCTCTTATGGAGTGGAAGTGAAAGTGACGACTAAATCCTAGCGTCTGTGTGGAGCCTGTTGTGCAGGCGCGAACCCGTAGGTAAGTAGGTTGGCTTGGCAGATTTGCCGCCGTTGTTGTTGCGGGCCCGAAAAGCAGGCTGCCTAGCCGGCTGTTGCCTGAAGTTAGACTGGCGGGCTGTTGAGTTGTGTGGTCCGGCTGAAGTCTGGGTGCTGGGTCGCGATCTGGAGTAGGTCAGCGACCTAGATTTTTCCGTTAAGCCCGCCCCCCTCTCACATAGCCGGTTTTGCCTTAGTATGACGTAATGGTTACGCAACGCGATTCTCGGCTCCAAGCCGACGGCAAACTGGCAATTCTCGGCGATACTCATCGAGTCAATCCTGGGACTCGGGCCCAAACCGGGATTCACGGGCCAGGTAGCCGGAAATTCAATGCGTGCGATTTTGTCACGGGAGTCCAAAAGTAAACAATAAACCGTTCTAACCCATCGGATTACCCCTCGAAGTCGTCGAGTCACCCCTGGAGGCCGTTGCTAATTTTAGGCGTAGTGAACACGACGGCTTGTTCAGGGCTAGTACTATCAAAAGGCTGCTGCTCCTCTAATATTAGGCTGATTTTCGTCAAATAAGACTGTAGTATAGTTCATACTGATTCCATACATGTTTTCGGATCGAAAATAGACCAAATATTAAGCGAGATATTCATCTGAGAAGGCAGGTAGGCGGCAAACACTGGTGCTCCCTCAAGCGTCCGCGCCCGGACAGTATCAATGCAGGCAGAGCTGAGCGCTTCTTTAAAAGACTGAATTTTAGTATAGTTCATACTAATTCTATAAGTGTTTTCGGATCGAAAATAAACCAAATATTAAGCGAGATATTCTATATTATATAATAAGCATATAAATCTGTCTCTCTAAACTATCTACATATCTACATATCTATCTATCTGTCTAACTATCTACATTTAAGAACAGCCATTAATGTTGGAGGCGTTTTTGACAAGAATATTCTTGTTTTTGCCCAGTATACCTTATTAATTTTCATCACCTTATCTATATATACTGCCATGCTGCAGGATGTACAAAGGGTGCTGGACTGATGCTTTTCTCTTTGGCATTTTCAAAGTGTACAGTCAAATAGTTTTGACCATCATATATACAATGTTTGGATGAGCTTTATTGCAATTCATTTCTACTCATTCTGCCAACTGGCCAATGGGAAGGACTTTTCCTTGGGTTTTGTAAAAGTCAATTAACCTATATATTTAATAGCAATCTGCCGTGACCGTTATGTCAATTGCTATTAGCATTTTGAATGATACAAAGAATGGGGTAAATCATGCTTTTTCATCATTGATCACAAGCATTAATTGAAAATCTGAATTTAAACTGATTCCTGTTTATTATGCATATTAAAGAGGGAGATTGTCTATAATTTGTTTTGATCATGGATGGAACATGCAATATCAATTTTAATTCCAGTTGGATTTGCGTTCGCACAGACATTTTTTTGCGTTCGCACCAAAATATTTGCGTTCGCACAGAAATTTATTTCTGTTCGCACAGAAACAATTAACGTTCGCATGAAAAAAAATTGCATTCGCACGAAAAAATAATTGCACAGGTAACCCCCTGGCTTTTTGGACTTTTTGCTACCAGCGTCAGCGTAGGCGGGGGGGGGGGTGTGTTGTATATACTTTAAAAGGCTGCTGCTCCTCTAATACTAGTCCGATTTTCGTCAAATAAAGACTGAATTGTAGTTAAGGTCATACTGAATCCATACATGTTTTCGGATCTCATATTAGGGGAGCAGCAGCCTTTTAAAGTATATAAAAAATCAATAAAAAATGAAAAATAAAACAATTATAACATTGTGAGACATGAGCTATCATTACATAAGTAATTCAATTCAATTACCCAAATGTAAAGAAGTCCTTCACAAAGGTTATTTGTCATTAGTCAATTGTAATTAACCTGGATTACAGGTTTAATGTCATGTCCTATTTAAGCCACTTTGAACATCACACATATCTGAGTGTCAATTGTCTTTTAGTATAATGGTCATAATGTTCTTTAATGTAGATAGTTAGTTAGATAGTTAGATTGTTAGATTGTTAGATATGTAGATAGATAGATAGATATGTAGATATGTAGAAATGTAGAAATGTAGATAGATAGTTTAGAGAGACAGATAGATTTATATGCTGATTATATAATATAGAATATCTCGCTTAATATTTGGTTTATTTTTCAATCCGACTAATATTAGAGGAGCAGCAGCCTTTGATACAGTCCGGCTTACTTCTAGTGACTCGTAGAACCCTCCGAGTCCACCTCCGAGTCCACCTCCGAGTCCACTGCCGAGTCACCCGCCGAGTCACCCGTAGAACCCTTTTTGCCGCCAGAATCCGTCGCCAACCCGGCGAAAAAGCTGTTGCATAACCGTTATGTAATACTACGGGTTCACTACGGCAAAACCGGCTATGTGAGAGGGGGGCTTTAGGGAGGACATCATAAGGTGTTCCCTTTCCTCTCTTGCCACTCATCTGAGTATGTCAGATGTGTCGCCGAGGAGAGGAGGTCTGCCATGACACAGTGGGGATCTCATCGCGGCCCAGGTTTGGTCTCGACGAGGGATCTTCATGACGTCTGCCCCTTTGACGAAACTTTTCCTTCTGAGCATCAAGGTAGACATGAAGGCTCCAGTATTGAAGTCCATGGTAAACGACAGAGCTTTCTGTGTTTGTTTCCAGAGCGCATCCACTACATCGGGGTCTTGGGCTGGTAGCTTGGACACTTCCTTGATGGTGTTCAGGAGCCAATCCAAGGTAGACAGTGTCCTCATTGCTCTTCTAAGGACTACCTCTGTGTCCGCCAGTTTGGACACAGGAATCGAGAGGGTTTACTACCAGGTCGCAGGTAGGAAGACTCTTCTGCAGAAAGCCTGGCAGGCTGAGCCGACAGGGGAAGTCGTTTTCTCCATGGAATTTCAGGTTGAAGCCCTTCACGAACCGAAAGATGGAGTGGCTGGTGGAGGCTTCACCTGGTAGATTTTCTGGAGTGCAGTGTTGCACATCCGGAATGGAAGAGAAGTGCTGGAAAGCTCTGTCCAGTGAATCTGTCACTGGACACTGGATGGTGGGAAGGACACCAGCGGCTTGTCTGGTACCTCCAATGCAGAGAGTAATGCCTGGGAAGGACCACTAGGCTGATGTTGGGGTGGTGGGTCAACGCCTGCCAGGATCATGCCCAGGTTGATGAGGGTAGTCCACCTGGTAACCTCATTGGGGTCGCTGCCCTGATCCATATCCATGGATCTGGTCGGAGAGAGAGCGGAAGTCTCAGACATTGGGCCCAACCGTTCGAACACAGATGACCGTTGACTGGCTGGGGAGGCTGGCCTGCGGAAAGGAGAACGTGGGTGATGGTAAGGTGTGGGTTCATCCTCCCTTCACCACCATGTCGGCGTCGAGGCGATGGAGTCCTATGGCGCGAGGACATGACAGGTCTCAAATGGGATCTAGATTTAGATCTCTAAGTCATGTGACTTTTTAGATGTTTTATTCGTATGGTTAATTCCCTCAATCTAGGCCTGGAGCTCTTGGGTGATTCCAGCAGTTCATGGTCACTCTCCGATTCAGGAACCGCATGAATTTGCAGGCCAGGAGACTTGAAGATAGTGTCCTGCCTACCTGGTGAACATCCTGTAGGCATAGTATAGGGTACTAGATCGCTCACAAATTTCCAGAAATCCAGGCTTAAATAAGCGTTACTTACCTGTCTAGCATGTCTGAAATAAACAAACTATCTTTTTTTGTAGAAATAAGCCTATGGAAATCCAGAGATTGCTTGAGAATAATCCCAAACTCGTGACAACTCCATCATAACAAACTGAGCCGTCCAAACGCGTGCGTCCGCTTAGACGGCTGAGAGAGGAATGACAACCAGCGCACTATCGCGCATGACCGTAGACACGGTCATGTGGTCAGAAGGGCGGGAACACCTTTTTAATACTTTAATACATTAAAACTCAGCCGTAACAGCTATTGGAATAGAGGAATAGCACTGCTAATCATTGTCACGCTCTATTTAGCGTGACAATAGGTCTGTGGGCTTAAGCGACATAGAGATAGGGATTTATGCATTGTAAAGAAAATTGTCTTGTACAAAAGTGCAGCTGTACTTCACCATATCTCATGATGCCTGACCTTGGTGAACATTTACTCTCTTGATATTGAAGTGTTATGAAGATATGGTTCCACTTTTACATTAAAGCAATACACTGTATGTTGTGCTGGCTCTAAGTTTAACTCTCAAAAATGTAATCTGGCATGCTCCCATGGTATTATTCAATAATGCACCACTACTTTTCTTAAGTTACTTGTATATATTATACATTATTCTATGTTTAAATTTTAGGTTCTGTAGTGGCAAGTGATATCACTGTAACCATTCTGAGAATGACTGAAGTTTTTGTGACTGAAACATTGTAAGTTTCTATTCAACCTAATTAAGAACAATTGTATTACATTTTCTCTACAGCTGACATTTTGTTAGTTTACATAAAAAGCAGTTTCAGAACACCAAACATTTACAACAAAGGACAAATTCATTACTGTTTCCTTCATTTTGCTTCAGATCAACAAGTTTTGCACTGGACTTTACTGTCTCCATAAAGGATACAGCGTGCAGCTTAGGCGTGCTTCCTGATCTTAACAATGAAACAATTCTTGCTGAATTACCAGCTCCTATTAATGGAGGAACCTACATCATCAGCGTTGTATCCGTAGCTTCTTCTGTTGCCATTAGCAGTGTTCAGTCAAGCGTGACTACCATGAACTTTGACCTGGCTTTTGCGATTGCTTTTGAAGTGGAGGTTCAAGCCTCATTGTTTGCATCAGTTGAGCGCAGGTTGGAATCCCAGTTTGTGGCAGAGAATAATGGTAATTATGTTGTTAATTTTTACCCCAATTATTCACTTTTTCTGTATTTTTTGGAAAGCGGTCTTTCTTTGTGAAAAAATTGGGATGCAATATCTGTGGGGATAATGTCATTGGAAGCTTTTCTTATAAATAGAATGTGGCTGATATCTATTGAATGGTCTGATTTATTATCCATTTTGCAGAGGTCACAATCACTGAGGTGAAAATTACAGTCCTTGGAGTCCAAGAACAGATTAATTTGGAGACCAGGTAAGTGCACCAACTACACAACTTCGGATATGACATTCAATTTAACACACTTGTAATAAATAAACTGAAGTTGGAGTAAAAAAACAAAAGTTAGCATTGGACAAATGCACTTGCATTGCAAGGTAACTCTCATTTAATTATTCGATAATTGCTTTGCTGCTTCTTATTTCAGGATGTCCATCTTTAATCTATTCTACATGGTCAAAGTGGCCAAAGAAATAACTGATGCCAGAGTTTACCCATCGATCGATGTTGTGGATCTCAACAAGGATCTTGACTTCTTTGACATTAAAGATATCAGTGGTAGAGTACTTGTCAGCCAGACAGCTGTTGTTGTCAGATCAACAAGTTCTGAGGTAACAGCAATCAGACGAAGCGAGTGTTCTCAACTTGTTCTCAGTGGATCTGTGTCTCAGTTTGATATTGAGGTTATTCAACAGACTCTGACATCCATCGTTCAAGGTAATGTCTTTTGATGTCTTGGGCTATTGGCCATGTATAGTATATTTAATTTCTGATGTTGGAATTCACTTAAGTAATATATTTTGATCAATTTTAGAATCTTGATAAATTGTATTTTAATTTGGCTGTCACTTCTAAGCTAACAAATTTAAAGGAAATCTTAATTTATAAAGGGATAGTGTTATACTGTGTACCGTGGAAACACAGCAACAGATAATAATAATTGAAAGACAGAACAATCTTGAATAAAATCATTTGCACATTCATTGAAATCTGCCAGGGGTGTATAAGTAGTGTATGGGTTGTCTATGAAGAGGCAACAGTTGGTTTAATTTGTTTCTGATGATTGCATTAGTTATTTTTTCTTTCAGACACCTCTGCAGATGTCACTGTTTTGATTGTTCAGAGGCAGTTTTCCTTTACAATAACTGGGTAAGGCAATTTAGTGTACAAATGATGCGTAAGAAATCTAGATTATGTTTCTCACTGAGCTTCAGACCAGTAGGCCTGACGCTATACAGTACAATCAGATTATGGCCTTTAAATATTGACAAATCTGGCGTTATCTTGAGTTGCTAAGCATGGATTGTCGCTGTTTTGAACTGTTATGGTTGATAGAAACTAATTTTAAGTGTTTGAATTCCTTACTCCCCCACCAGGATCGTTGCTCCCGTCTGAAATCTGACAGACACTCGCTATCGCCCTTCGCTAAACGCCCCTAGCGGCAAAACGTTGCAATGACAGGAGAGGGTCTGTGTAGGAGACATCAGTACAATAATATCTTGACATCACTTGTTCTGCTATTGAGGTGTTGTTTCATTTTAGAGAGAAGACCACAGCAATTTTTTATGCCCAAATATCGGCATCAGGATCTGTGGTATCGCCAGATATTGGAGTATCAATTGGCGCAGACACCCTGAATGCTGAACTGACTGGTGTTACTTTCTCATCAGGGCAAAATTATGAGTAAGATTCATTCACTATTTTTTGGCATTTCCAAATTTGGTTGCTTACCAATACAGCCATAAAAAAAGTTTTGGCACTTGTACACCAGAGGATCTAGGAAGGAGGTTTCTGTCAGCTGTTTTTGGACAACCTGTTCATGGAACCTTTAAGTGTACGAAGCTTAATTTTAACATAATGAATTTAAGACTGTTGTGGTATAATGACTTATATATTTTTGCATTGAAGGGCTTTGGATGTGTTTGTATCTGTGAGAGTCACAGCTTCACTCACAGTTGCTGCTGCGGTGTACCTAGAAGAAAGAGACGCATTTTCCTTCACTCTAACTCGTCAAGTCATTGAAGATGATCTTTCAACCCTTCAAGTTAATTTGTTAAATGCCTTGTCCAC
The DNA here is from genome assembly GCA_932294295.1 of Alitta virens. Lineage (NCBI taxonomy): Eukaryota > Metazoa > Annelida > Polychaeta > Phyllodocida > Nereididae > Alitta > Alitta virens. The sequence goes on along the minus strand of OW028573.1, from coordinate 23,377,831 downwards.
AGTGTCAGGTAAGGTTTATTCCATGCCTATAATCATGATAATATCTAGGACGAAGTGATAAAACTCATATAACAAGACTAACATGATTATTTGATAATATTGAAGATAATATGATTCTTAATATCAGATACAACAATAAATGCATGTTAAATAATGTCCAGCTATAACAATAGCTGACAATTTTAATGGTTTTTTATTTTCCAGATTTCTCATTGTTAGACCAACTAACTGTTCAAATTGCCAATCAAAAGGAGATTATCACTGCCACAGGGTGAGTTGAAAATACAGCTGGCTTTATTTGTGCAACTTCCATGTATTTCATTTAGTTTTGCACATTTTAAAAGTCAACCTTAAGTAAAGCTTGTAAATTTCGCTCCAAGGATGCTCTTAATGGCACATACTAAGATAGTCTGCCATTCAAAATTCCAAATTTTTCTGGAGGTTTGACATATCTGTGGAGTGTGAGATTAGTTTTTTTTTTTTTATGTATTAATACAATGTGCAATGCTTCAGTTACAACTTTTTGATTTTTGCAAAGAACTTCATAAATATATCAGCTGATATTAACTGTTTTAATTTCCAGGGAGCTTGTGTTCGTGATCCAGTATTTTGCATATTCCGTTGTATCAACGAGTGTCACTGGCTCAATCACAACTGAAGTCCTGGTAGTTGCCAGTTCACGAACATTTTCTGCTCTGTCAGCAAATGATGCGAGTGTGGCACTCGAATTAACCATCTCCGGATCTACAGAAACCTACGCATCACTAGTTTTTGAAGGGAGCATAGAGAATTCAATTGCTGTGGAAACTAGTGTACAAGTTACGTTCACAGAAACAATTTCTACAACTGCTTATACTGAACTTGAAGGCCTTTTCTTGGATGCCATGGTGGCTGTTGATTCAGGTTAATCCAAATTTTTCCTATTTTATCTTGTTTTATGCGGCATATGCTTATGTCTGTCATTAGAGTTTATAAGGTATGTGTGGAAATCGCACAGAAAAAAGAGTAATTAGATTATAGTATAGTATAGTCGTGAAGTTTGATTCTGGATGCAGGGTTGGGATAACCTATATGTTTAACTCAACAAGCATGATGAAGTGTGTGGCACACAATTTATGAACATAATCATAACTTATCAGGTTATGTATACGAATAATGTATACTATCTACAGTTAGGACATGTATCAGAAAAGGAAGCTTGATTTGTGGTATTTACATTGGAGAATGAATGTTCAGATGGTTCAAAGGCAAGACTTCACTGAAGGAATGTTTTACATTGTTTGCAGTGTACTCTGGCTTTTCGGTGACTATTGCACTCATTGAGTCGCAGTTTACGGCCGAGGGGTATGTAATACAAATTCATCTATTGAAATCATGATTACCAAATCATACAGCTAAAATTTACTTCAAAATAATGAATATATTATTTTCAACTTCTTGCAGGCAGGAAGTCTTCACTGTAATGTGTGGTGTGGAAAATGACCTTGGAGAGCCGGCTGTCAACTTTGACCTTAATGTAAATTTAAAATTTCTTATAAGTAAATTTTGTAGTGTCTGTTTTACAAATGATTCTGCTACCTGGTACCCATTATTGTGCAATGGAATCACACTATAATTCTATTTCTCTAACGTATTCACCCAAATCTATATGCACTGGTGACATTGTTAAACGATGTCATATTTTTACTAATCGCACATTTGATGCCAATCCGCATACTCATTCTTGTGTTCCAGCCAGTTCCTGTAAGTCTCTTGGTGGACACATTAAATGCAGCTGGATTCACATTTGCTTCTGGCAGTGCTGTTACACTTAATGCAGTAGTGGACACAACCTCATCCACTCTCCTGCGTCCTTCACAACTTTTCCAGTTGGGTCTTCGCATATCCGTCAGTCCTCTGGACGTCCCAAGGCTTGAGGCAGCTTTTGTTGAAGCATACAAAGCCAGTTTGGGTAAGTGTTGTGTCATTTTGTTACAAGTATGAATTATTTGCTCAATCAGGAAATGGTGTATTGCTTTGGTGGATCTGACTTTTGATTTGTTTACATGTATTTGAAAGCCTACAATTTACTTTATTTCTAGGTATATCATTATCAGTGTCTGTCAGTATCAAGATAATCACCCAGATTGAATTCTTGGATTCATCAGGGTAAGTGAATGGCTTTGTTTAAGAAGTTGTCCTTCATTTGCCGAGTTTCTATGTTTTAGTAAAGTAATCAGGATTTTTTTTTGGGCAGAAATTAGTTTGAGACCTTCAGGCAGATGATATTGTTTTTTTTTTATTGGCTTATCAAATTGATTACTTTAGAAGTTCCCTACTTTCAGGTACATGTCCTTTGTACAGTTCTGTTATTAGTAACTTATTGCTATATTTCTTCTTGTAGGAGCAGCATATTTAACCAGATGTGCCAAGTGACTGCTGATGGAGAACTGCAAATTCCTGGTCTCCAAGTCCCTGTGTCAGATTCAGCAACTGCCGCAGCCCTGGGATCAGTGACTATTAGTGGCCTCTCCATATCCTTCTATGATGCTATAGTTCCTGGTTTCACAGCTACAAGTTCATCATTCATCAATGCTGCTTTAGCTTTCACTATTCCCTTCACCGGTTTTGTACCAATCAGCATTATTGGAGATCTTGAGTTGTCAATACTAGATTTCCTTGGTGGTCTACCAGGCAAGTTAACATTATGTATCTAGGTGTCTGTACACTAGTCAGTTGCTAGATGTTTCTTGCGATGACGTGAACAGAAAAAAGAGTTAATAAATTTGGATGGATCATTTTTATTTATGTATATTTCTTTTCATTTTGTATTCATAGGATTAAATGGATTTGGGATTCCTGGTGTTGACTGGGGTATCAGTTTCTTTGGCCAGAACCTTGGATTTGCTGGAGGGTGAGCACAAGTACTTTTTTGTAATAATGTTTGTAATAAAATTTTGTAGTTGAGTAATATAACACAAATAGATTTTATAGATATGCCTATTACTTTGCAATATTCATTTATTCTACTCAAAAATGTTGGTGGGTATGGTAATAAGTAATTTTTAATATGTATGAAGTTTATGGTATCATATTGTCAGCTCAAACATTGAATCTTCAAAGAGCTTGTGAAATGGCAACAGGAATATTTATCAAATATCAAGTGATGATACTTTTTGTAACAGGATTTCAGGTGTCATGTGTCCCATTGGAATTTCTCTGACAGGAGGTGGTTTTATTGACTTCCGATCTTTTGGTGGTTTGGACATTGATCTAAATGGACTTGTCGCAGCTTTTGGAGCTTTCCCCAGTCTGTCAGGGCTCAGCATCAAGTTTGATTTCAATCCTGCTTTAGCGGTGACCTCTTCTCGATCACTTGATTTGTTCTTCTTGAATAAGCTGGTTCTGGCTGACATTGAATTGATATTGACAGCCGTAAAGGCTGAATTTGCCTCACTGGGAGCTCTATATGGTATGATTTTCTGCTTTATTTTTACTTCAAATCATTAATGATGCAACAGACCTGCTTCTGGTGTACTTTGTGTTTGAGCAGCTTTGTCCATTGGCTTATGAGGACTTAACTAGGCTACGCCAAAACCCCTCTATTGAAACCATGATTGATAAGAAATTTTAAAGATAATAGTTAAGGAGTTATAAACATAGCATGTGATCTAAAAATATGCTCATTCATTGTGAATCTTACTAATACATACTGATTGAAGCATTTAATAACTCTTCATTTTCAGCTGAAATTCAACTGGAAGTGTTCGGGGGAGCCATAGAGATTGTTGCATCTTCTGGGTACAACTTTTTTATGGTCAAGAAACAACTTCACATATTACATAGTAACAAAAACTACAAGATTTCATTTGCATTCGTTGATGTCTTATCAAGATATATAATGTGGATGAAAAATAACATGCTTGGCTGAGCTAAAAAATGAACAAATCTTTGTGTAAATTTGTGTGTTAGAATATTAATAATACTACGGTTGATGTAATGATGCTTATTTTGCTTGATATGTATAAATGGTGCTTAAATCCAATTTACTTTCAGAGCAACTGTATCAAAGCTTGAAGTTTTCCAGTTTCTCAATGGTCAAACCATAAGTCAACCTCTGTCATTCTACATAATTGTACAAATAACAGCTGGAATAACAACTTTTTATGGAGAACCGCTTGTTGCCACACAAGCAAGTGCTGATGTGCAGCTTATTCAATTTGAACAAATGTACACAATAGCTTTTAACGTCAAAGTGCTACCTGATGATTATACAGAGATCTTAGATGGTCTCATATCAGCTTGGGAAACAGGTTTGTGCTATTTACAGTTTGTCCTGCCTAAAGACGTGAACATGAATTACTGTAGATTGAAGTTCTACATTATACATTACAGTCAAACCCGCCCTTATTCAGTGCATTCAAACCTGCAATCATGGCCTCCTGTATAGAATGATCGCCAGTGAAAACGGCCCCCAAACTGAATTTTCTTACATTACGTATGTTTCAACCCGAAGTGTACCACTACCTCTGTGGTGGCAAACCCTTCTGAAAGTTAATGCAGGACCTGTTGCTAGTTCATGTGCACATGATCGATGGAGCAAACTGTAGGAATTCTAATGGCAATTTGTTTGTAATTATTTCTCTAGCATTTGAATCATGTGGAGCTTTTACAATCAATGTAATGGATGCTGTGTTATCTTATTGCAGAGTTTACTGGTAGAGTGGAGATTAAAATCTTTAGACAGGAGACCGTGTTTGATATTTCTGGGTAAGAAATGACTGATGGTACTTGTTCTTTAATGATATCTTACTAAATCTTGATAATTTTATTGATAGTTCTAAAGAATTATTGTATGCTTACAAGAATGTAATGTCATATCTCTTTGCAGGACGGTATATTATATGTTGATTTTTACGGTGGCCTTGGACGATGCCTTAATGGATGCAAGGCTGTATCTGCCAATTACATTGACAGTTATTAGGCAGGAGTTGAGTTTGATCTTCGCCTCAATTGACTATGATGAAGTTCTTTTCATGGGGGACATCTCTTCGTTGGCAAGAAAATCACAGCTAGGCTTTTTCTTCATTGACAGTCCAATTGACAGCTCATTGCTTGCACACTTTAGTGCTGCCTTAGTACCAGTCTGGCTGCAACTTTTCCCAGGTATATTCTATTGCCTCTATAACTCCTGTTTAATTTAACAGATCATGTAATCACTGATGATTACAGGATCTGTGCAATGGGTCAAATAAGGAGACAATATATTGCAACATGTCGAAAATGATGCAACAAGGAAATCCAGAAGTGTATACCTGTAATATCTGTAAATGACATCACAGCATAATTTAAAAATGTTGACGATATAATCCAGTATTGTGGAGTGGTGATCCTTTCAGCATTCTGGATATTTTGAATACTAAAAAAGTCCATTCCATTTTTGGAGCATAAGTTTTTAAAAAAGATTTCATTGTTTGCTATCTCACTAAATTGGTTCAAGTATTTCTATCTGAGTTACCACTTTCTATTTGACAGAGGCTGTTGATGCTTACATCACTGTATTTGGAATGGAAGAGTACATATTCATTAGAGGGTTTATACAGTAAGTGTTTATGCTAATTATAAATACATTTTTATGTACTTTATATTATGTCTGTTATGTTCTTTTGGAATGTTAAGACTGGATAAGAGCTAAAAAAAACATTTTTTTTAATCTGGTGCACATCTGTGTATGATTGAAGCCTGGTAAAAGGCTGTCATGAAGAAAACATGACTTGTATTAAATCAATGAAAATGATAATGTATTTACTAAGTTCAAAGTTGTTCAAAGTTAAGATTATCCAGATTTGCTCCACATGTTAGCGGTGTGACAACATTAACATAATTATTGAAACATGCAGGAATTTGGATAATTTGATTGCATGTGAAATGTAATATGAATAAACGAAGCAAGTAATGGTTAATTGTATGAATTTATTTCATCCAGGACCTTTGTGTATTGTGTTTATTATGAAGTCCAGTCCTCAGTGGAGGTAATTTATCCAGATTTCAATTCACCCTTCATCGAAGCTCTCCAAGCAACTCTAAACATCATCAGTGTTACTGGGTCCAAGATTTCCGTTGTTAATGTTTTATCCGATGAAGTGGCACTACGATCTAGTCTCTTCAGTCTGAAGGGGTTAATTTATGTTGCATATGAAGATAACCCGTCAGTCAAGGAGGCTATGCAATCTGCTTGGTCGGAAGAATTACGAGGTAAACAAATTTGTGGCAGTTCACACAATGTTATAAATTGAATGCTGCCTTATTTACTTAGTGTGTGATTTAGAACTAACTGAAGAATCTTTTTTAGGGGATTAAGACAAAGGTGGTCTAAATACAGTTTTCCTAACCTGCATATGAACTCATTCTAATATTGTACAGTAAATTGTAGGCTACTGCCTTTTTTATGACTAGTCTGCAATAAAGTAATTTTTTGCCTTTGGATCATTGAACAATCTTGAAGCTTTCAGCAGAGAACTAATTTAGTTCGAAAGAAGATAAACCATCTAGTACTTACATAAAAATTCAAGCACTCGTGTATGTTTTCCTACCTCTAGTCGCTGAGACATTTGGTCAACAACTGTCTGCATGTAGGATGGGAAGGGCACTAGTGAAATTTTATTGGTGTACAAGTGTTCTCAAATTTATGTGATAACCAATGAATCTATAATGTTAGCAAATTGTCTTGTTTCAATTACAGAGGCAGTGGAAGTCATTCTTGTTTTCCAAAACCTGGGCTTCGATATTGAAGGGTATGTATTGAAAAGTTTATTTTTGTGCAAATTTTTTGGTCTCGTTCATGTAGTTTGAAACCAATACTCCCTTATTCTTCACATGGACAGCTATATTAACCAGAACTGTCAGTGGCCTAGTACAATTATTCTCTTAATTGAAAAAATGTTAGAAAATATTTAGTGACCGTCGATATTGATGGCTGTATGCAATTTATGATATGTCTTTCTTCTTTTTTTTTAAGAAAATTAAAATATGTCAAGGCGTGCATTTGTGTTAGCACACTGACCATGAATTAACTCTATACCCATCAAGAAATAAAAATGTCTTTCTCAATGAGGATGTCAATCCCTCTCAATGGAACCTTATGCTCCATGATATTGGCTGTTAATTTTTTCAGAAATGCTGTTTACCAGTGGATGCATTCAGTATCAATCAACGGTTCTTTAATTGATGCCTCTGTCAACAACATGTTGTGGTATTTTCCTGAACTTGAGGACATCCAGGCCTCGAATTCTGAAACATATGAGAACTACCAAGATGCATTAATAGTGAACCAGGATGTTGAAGTGATAAATTTGGCTATGGCCTTCAAACTGTATTTCATAACAGATATTGCGACATTCTACTTTGTCAAACTGGAAGGTGTGCTGTCAGCAATCTGGAGTAGTAGTAAGTCGTCTTCTTGTAAATATTTGTAATATACATGTAATGGTTTAATGATTGATATATTTATTACAGGTATAGCAGTGAATGATATGCATATTATCTATGAAATTAATAATTTTATGGCTAGCATGTCTGCCAATTGTCCATCAAGAGCACCAAATACTGGCCGAGTTTGATGCCTGCTCAATTGTAAAATAATTTAAATAATGTTATTTGTTGACCACTTGGAGGTATCCTGATGGAATAGCAGCTCCTTTTTATTCATATTCACTTAATCTTGCAGGTTTTGAGAATGGAACAAGTTATAACTGCAAACTTCTTGCTACTGAACGAGTCACAGATTCAGCGGGGTGTGTTTCATTACTTATTTGAATAAATTTCCTGACAACATTATAATTATGATACATTCCCTTGTACGTGTCCTTTTACAGCAATTCCACCTTTACATTTTGAATAAGTGACAAGTTTTGTTCTTGTATTACACTGGAATATACATGCTTGTATATTGTTTGCCATGTAGGGTCATTGGTTGGCAGTTGAATTACTTTGTCTTTGAGGAGGAGAACATTCTCGATGCACGACTGATCCCAAGCATTGTGATGGAGCAAAGCAATATATCATCTGAATCAGACTTAGCACATCTGCAACTTTGGGACACATTTGAGGATCCAGTTCTTCATGTTAATTTAATGGCAAGCCTCGCAGTCTTGGGCCAGGTTGCTTTTTCTAGAAATGAAGAATTCCAGCTTGCAATAGAATTGGCATGGCAGACCAGCACAAATTTAACTGGTAAGGCACTCACTGTTACTGCACTGTTACTACACTGTTACTACACTGTTACTGCACTGTTACTGCACTGTTACTGCACTGTTACTTCATGGCACTGTTACGGCACCGTTACTGCACGGCACCGTTACGGCACCGTTACGGCACCGTTACGGCACCGTCACTGCACTGTCACTGCACTGTCACTGCACTGTTACTGGCACTATTACGGCACTGTTACGTCACTGTTACGGCACTATTACGGCACTGTTACTGCACTGTCACTGCACTGTCACTGCACTGTTACTGGCACTATTACGGCACTATTACGGCACTGTTACTGCACTGTTACTGCACTGTTATTTTACGGCACTGTTACGACACTGTATGTTTGTGAAAGCACAATTGGTAGCTGCATTGAACTGAGCAAGATTATATTTCATGTATGAGTATTAAAGTGAATACATTGAATCGGAGTGTTATCATAGTTTGGGGGGGGGGGGGAGGAGGGTAGGATATAATTAAGTCTGGTACCAGACCATAATGAAGCATTTTACTCATAATTGCTAGAAAATTTACATTGTAAATATTTAGATATCTAGTCATTCTGTTCAGTGACACACAACACAGTTAAATTCAATGTTAGTCTGTAGAAGGCACTACTGCTTTTTTATGTCAATCTCGAGAAAATCATATTTCTTGTATCTCTTTATCCTCCAGATGTGGCCATTGTCTTTGGTAAACAGAGTGAGATAATATGTTTTGGGTAAGTGTTTGTTGAATGACTCTTGAGTTTGATTTGACATTATCAAATATTTAAGGCTATAACTGACTCGATTTATATACCAATGAACACTGCATATTTTGTGATTCACTCACATGTTCTGTGGACAGGTTGATTATTGCATATTTATAAACATACACATATTTAGTTACTGTATTATTATTGTCTAGTGCGACAGCAACCAGTGTCAATTATCTGCTAGAACTGGAAGGCGTGACTCTTGTTCCCGGTGTTTTACCTCAGCCTCCAAACTATAGGATTCTTGAGGAATTAGGAGGCGGATTATCACTGTGCACGGACAGCCCAGAGTATCTACTTCATTATGACGATGCTTTCAACTTCTACCTTGCAATACCTGTGGCTGCCATGGACAAAGAGTCTGTAGAGGTTGCAATTATGAGTGTTTGGGAAAGAGCGATGGATCCCTTCAAGCTTTTTAGTAAGTTTTCTGAAAAAGGCTAATCTTCTAATTACATGTATGTGATGTTGGATCATTGTGAATTGGTCCCTTGACATGGTTTAGTTGCCACTTGGCCTGTTCATTTCATTCCTTCATCTTATAGTTTCAGTCCTGCCCTACTTTACTTCAATTACTTGGCAACCAAAACACATATCAAAGTCTTTCTTTGTGGCTTTCCTAAATTATTGTTGTAACTTTACAAAATCCCCAACAGGAATAACATAGAAATGCATTATTCTCTCAAAGCATTTTATTAAAAATAATAAATGAAGACAATCTTGAGTTTTTACGTCAAAAACCCACGGTGCCACCTGGTAGATAATGTTGGAGTCATATAGACTGTAAGCTTCATACCAGTGTAGCATGTAGAAAATTGAGAAGACATATTGCAATTTGCAATCGTATAGCATCATTAACCAATCGAGACAAGATATATTTGACATCATTATTGAACTTACAATTTCAGAAACGTTTTCTGTTAAAATCATCAAGCAGGAAGTGATAGTGGATGTCAATGGTGTGTTTGGTTACAAAATAAGTTACACCCTTCGTGCGGATGATGAACTCTACCCTGCAACTGGACTTCAGCATATACTGCCATCTGTTAATATGAGTTTTGCTCTGAGCACAATTCCCCTTTTGCTTGGTGTGCAGACTTATTATGACTTCAGTTATTCTGGCAATTTATCTGCCACCTTCAGGTAGGTTTTCACATGCTGATATTTTAATCAACTGATTAACTGTTAAGATTGAATGATAATCATTAAGTTATGATTAATTATGTTTAACAGATTGTAAGGCTATGTGTGTTTATTGGTCCCATTGGTCAAATATTTCCTCGATCAAATCTTCAGAATAAATTAGGAATATTTGATGTGACCACTTGCAAGGGCAAAGTAACAATTTCCACCTAAAAATATCATTTACCAAATGTGTAGCTTGTATATAAAAGGTTTTCTTCATGAAATCTGCTACATTGATGTATTACATGGTGATAAATCTTTTTCAAAACCCTTCTGTCATGTTTCAGATTTGAAGATCTGACTTCAGTGATATTTGGGAATATATTGTCTCAGACTCAGCTTCCCTCTTTGGGCCCCATTTTCTTGAGATTGCACACTGAACAAAACTTCGAGGTGGAAAGTGGCACCTTGGTGGAAGTCCTGGCGTTGGATACTTGTTTCACAGAATATGGGTAAATTTGCTGTTATTTCATCCACATACATTTGTACTGGTATTTTATAAGTTTTGGCTCAGTGGTTTGGGTACCAGGCATCTAGCTGTCAAGGGGTCCTGGGTTCAGTTCTTCACTCATGCACCACTTGTTATGAACAAATCTATGATGGAAGTTGTTTGCATTCACTCTGGTAATGCCTTACACATGGCGTCCAAGCCCCGTGACCAATGTGTGCATCAGAGGGTAATGTTGTGGACTCCTAGCGATATCATCCACAGCCAATGAATGATCTGACAAGGCTTCAGACGCATACTCTTGCCTGCAAAAGTGCAAAAAATTTAGATACTACAATGGTAGCTTTTTGAGTTAATTGATGGCCACTATAGGGAGGTCACCTTAAGGTGTAAATTCTTGCATGTACACCAGTATCTCATTTACATGTATAGTTGCCCTTAGCAAGCTACTGTTGCTTCTTATTTTGAACTTCATATGCTATATTTTGTAGGAGAGAAGTGTATGTGATTAGCTACTGCATCAAGGATTCAAATGCCAGGCTGCTGAGGCGTATTGATGTCCCTCAGCTGGGTGCCGATACCTTGGAAAATGAACTGCTAGCAGAAGACTTCTTGACGATAAAGGAAACTTTCGTTGAAGTTATAGCCCTCACATCAGTGGAAGTCTTTCGGAAGGTTGACATGTTTGTCATCACCCTGGAGTTCTTTCTTGGTCCTCTCGATTTTGCTGAATTCCAGAATACCTTCCTAGAAGCATTGGTTGATGCTTTTCCAGGTAAAAATGGCACTAAGATATGCATAGTTACCATATTTCCAGCTTTTCAGAGAATTGCAGCAGCAAAATGGGCTTCATTTGAAAAATCGGTCCAGTTATTGTTGGTGGGATTGAGCAATATTATTTAATTGGCAACATTATAAAAGGCAAGATAATTTAATTTGACTTAAAAAGTCTGCACATATGCGTTTGGTTTCTTGTACTTGTAGAACTCCAGGATTTTTCACTATCTTGCAAGGTAATGTTTCAGGAGTCAGTCATAAGCCAGAATGGGTAAGTAATGAATTTTTAGCATTTTAAGTTTCCAACTTATATTTGGAGATATACTCTTTCACTGTTACATTAAGTGCTACTGCCCAAGCCCAGAAATTATACCAATCTTAGGGTACTTGCAGAAGGTTCTCATTTATTTACAGACAGTTTTTAATTATCATTCCATAGATATTACATAATTGCCCGTCTACTTACTTGCTTGGCTTTTTTTTTAAATACCCTGTCCACTCAAAGGCATATCAATTTGTTTTTATGGGGTCTTAACCAGACTTTTTCAGTGAGACATAAAAGACGAAAATTTTTTTTCAAGCCAACCTTTTCCTCATTTTGCAGGGTGTCTGGAGTCAACCTGTATATTAGGGTAATGTCCACGTCATCGGTTATATCATCAGAAATCTATGGACAACTGAGCGTCAGTCAACTTATCACAGCATTTGGGTCATTGACTGTTACTGGAGGGACAGATGTAATTTCTGATTCCATCATAGACATGTCTGTCACACTCTATGCTATTAATACTCTACTGCCAATTTTCACTACTGCTGTAGTTCCAGCAGAGGTCGGCGAAAAACTTTTGAATATACTGATATCGGAACTTCAAGTTAAGTACTCAGGTAAGTTTGGTGTTATACTTTCAATGAACAGTATTTTAATCTTTTGATGTATTTAGTTCTGACAAAAGCCTAAGTGACATTTTATGATTGCATGGGATATTTCGTTTAGTTTCAGATGTCATAAATGGTGCTACTTTGAACTGCTCATTGCTGTCCCAGAAAGAAGTCTTTGTATTAGCTGATGGGTTGGTATATTGAGACTGCTTCTTGTAATGAACGTATACATTTCGTTGCATACTGAGGTGCCATGCTGGCTCAGTAACCTATTGAGGGCTTTGGCCAACTCATATGAAGTTTCTAGACTTATTTTTCTCAGAACTCCTTGTCATGAAAGATAATTTCACATAGATACCATTGGGATGACATATTAACCTATGACTGCTGTTGGCCCTTTGTAATATAGTCATGGCAGGTAAAAAGAATCCATAAAAATCCATTAAAGTGTAACTTGGTGTGGACTCCACTTGTCTCTCAGGTCACTTTGACAAATCCTTGTTAGTGGCAGGAACTTGCCTCTTGTCATATAAATAAAATAATAACTGATGTCATCTTTAATTTTCAGGTCAGTGACAGTGATGATGCTTTTCCTTATAACAGCTAATGATGAACCTGTTGACTATCGCCTCTTGCCAAATTTTGATTTCGAAACATTATTAGCAACTATTGCAGAAGATGTGGAGCTTGCTTCAGCCATCACAATCATTCCTGACCTGACAACGGAATCTGTCATAAATTTAGACTATGCCATCACTCTTTATTTCTCAAACAAGGTGGTAGTTCAAGATACATCAGTTCTGGCAAACGTTGCTCGTCTGTGCATTATACAAATGGCTGAAGGTAAGGCGCTTTGACTGAAAAATAATGTTTAACTACTCTGCTGTTTCATGTTATTACATGACGCAATGTCAAATAAAATAGAAGAAATGTGCTTACTGTAAGTATTTTTTTGTCATTTAAGAACACCCAGATGAAAATGTGCCTGATTTCAACTTTGTGGACATCGAACTTGTAGGAATTGAAGATTTCATAACTGAGGAGGGGTGCGTTGAGTGATGACTACCAGCAAATTTAAACAGAGATCTGTTATCATATTATAATCAACATTTTCCTCCCTAATTTAAAGTGTTTCAATGTTTCATTTCTTGCAGGAAAGGAATTTTTGGGGCCCAGTTCATTTTCTTGCTAGATGGCAAACCTTTTAAACAATCATTGTCCCACATCTGTTTAAAGAGCTTCTTGAGCTCACTGACCAGTTCAGAAGGAGTAAAGTTCAGCGTGTACAAGCCCTCCTATGGTGTTCGGTTGTTCCATTATGACAGGCTTTTCTTCGTGACCTTGACTGCCAAGGTTAAGAGAGTGGATCACGATGCTTTTTATGATGCAGTTTTGTCAAGCTGGAATGCCATTCAACCAGGTAATTGAATTACACCGGAACTTAACTGTAATGGTAGCTCATTGATATGGCCATCTCTTAGTTATGTTACATCCTTTTGGCTCTTCTAATAATTCCTCATCATTTTTCCCCATTACTTTGTGGTCAGTGATCCAAGTTTGTAATTTCAGATGTAAATGTTTTATTTTTGACTCAAGAAGAGGCACTGTCAAATACCAAGTGAGTATACCCAATTTGCTTTGATTAAAAATCAGGCATTTAATATTTTAAGATTTATTTTCCCCCTTTGTGAGTCAATAATAAAATAAAGACCAGCTCATAAATCTTGATAATTTTAATAGTGTGTTTCCATTTCACAAGGTTTACCATGATATTTTTCAGCCAGCGTGTGGTCTTATGGGTTTTTGCTCTCTTGACAAACACAAATATCACCTTAGACAGCAGAGTGTTGGGTCAGCTGCCTTTGGATCAATTGATCATGGAAGTGAGATCAGTTTTGATTACTGGATCTTTGATACCTGGTGAAAGTTATGTGGCTAAAATCCTCACAAGTTCTGATGTTGGTATGAAGATTGAAAGGAAGACCAACTTGTGCATGGTTGTTTCAAAACAAGCATTTACAAACTTGGATATATTTGCTGGATTCTTGAATATGACAATAATCCAATTGAAGCCAGGTATGTTTTATTGAACTTACATGCAACTGTGCTGTGAGCTCAGTTTAACAGATATTAATCGTGCCATTTATGTTGTAAGAATTCCAAAGTTATTCCATTGTTTTTGTGTGCTTATGTTATAATGCATAATGAACCTTGTATATTTTTAATTTCATACAAAGAAAACAATCTTCAAACTATTTTTTTTATTAGGTCTTTCTGATGTTGATATAGAGGTTTATGGACAGGAGGAGTTCATTTGGAAAGTCAAGTAAGTTATATATATGCTATTTTCTTGCAGTTGATAATGAAAATTCTGTTTATATTTACATAAAGGCACTTAAAATGATAATTAACAAACAATACCTACTGATTATTACTGAGAATGTACTAAATTGCACATATTACTGACATGATTTATTATTTTCAGTTCTCGTGTACTCTATGGGCTATACTACAAACTGACTTCAAGGGGGAATTTGAATGCCTGTCCCCCGTTTGATCACACATTTATTGAAGTTTTGAGCTCCTTCACTACTCAGCTTAGTGTAAAAGGAGAGAAATACACTTACATAGAATACCAACTCAGTTATCTGTTCCCTAAAAGAAAGTCATTTAGGTTTTATCTTGACTCGGTGATACGGACCATGAACATTAAGGATATAGAAGAAGCTATATTGATTGGGTTCAGACAAGGTCCTATTTTTGAAGGTATGTAATGTTAACTTAGATTTAATAATTTTGAAATATTATCCAGGTGAGGAAAAGTGTTCTCTAATTTCACTCATAACAGTATACATTGGATTAATGTAGGTCACTTATTAGGGAAAACTTTTTCAAACTACAAATGCTATCATTGTGACATGATCAATACCATTAATTGTATCCTTGGTATTCCCATTAATTTTATGTTTTCGGTGATTCAGTCGGATCCTCGGACACTTTGACCACAATGTTAAGTCTACAAGAAGAGATGGTATCATTGGTTGACAGGTTGGTTACCCACTAACTTTCCTGTCAAATGTATTTTTAAATCAAATCCCTCAACACAAATAGTATTGGAAGATAAATTAAGCTGTGTTCTATTTCTTAAATCCTATTTTGTAAGGTAAGGTAGCTAAGACAGCGCCGGGAAAGTTGGCGAGTCACCCGTAGAACCCGGCGAGTCACTCGTCGAATGATATTTTGTACATGCAGCAGTGGAGGGGGGTTGTATATACTTTAAAAGGCTGCTGCTCCCCTCATATTAGTCAGATTTTCGTCAAATAAGACTGGATTGTAGTATAGTTCATACTGATTCCATACATGTTTTTGGATTGAAAATAGACCAAGTATTAAGCGAGATATTTGTCTGAGAAGGCAGCTAGGTTGGCGGAGGCAAACAGTGGTGGTCCCGCAAACGTCCGCGCCCGGACTGTATCAATGCAGGAAGGGCTGAGCGCTTCTTTAAAAGGCTGCTGCTCCTCTAATATAGTCCGATTTTCGTCAAATATTACTGGATTGTAGTATAGTTCATACTGATTCCATACGTGTTTTCGGATCGAAAATAGACCAAATATTAAGCGAGATATTCTATATTATATAATAAGCATATAAATCTATCTGTCTCTCTAACTATCTATCTATCTATCTACTTATCTACATATCTACATATCTATCTATCTATCTACATGTCTATATATCTAACTATCTACATTAAAGAACAGCGATTAATGTTGGGGGCGTTTTTGACAAGAATATTCTTGTTTTTGCCCAGTATACCTTATTAATTTTCCTCACCTTATCTATTATATAAATTCTACACATTTTCCTGAACAATTCAGTCTGTATTTGACGAAAATCGGACTAATATTAGGGGAGCAGCAGCCTTTTAAAGTATATACAACCCCCCCTCCTTGCCTACGCTGATGCTGACGCTGGTAGCAGTCGGCGAGTCACCCGTGGAAGTCGGCAGATTACTCCTGGAAGCCGTCGAGTTATTCCTACTACCCGTTGGCTTACTCCTAGTAAACCACCGGCTTTACTTGGGTAAAATTAGGGACGGATAACTCGCTGACTTCGATGGGTAATCCGCTGACTTCGACGGGTAATCCGCCAACTTCGACGGATAATCCGCCGAGTTCTACCGGTTAATGACGGGTTTTGGACACCTGGGAGTTTGCCACAGGTATTCCATTCAAGCATGGCACACCCGGCTACCGGCTCCGAAACTCCCGGCTTGGCCACGAGTCACAGGAGTAACTCGACGGGTATCAGCGGGTAGCCGTTGGGTTTGAGACGGGTAGCGCGTTGCATAACCGTTACGTAATACTATGGGTTCACTACGGCAAAACCAGCTATGTGAGATGGGGGCTTAATTAGTTAATGGCAGCAGATATTGCGATATAGTGGATTCTCCACATGACATGAAAGTTATCATGTAATATTTCTAAGTTTTAAATATTTTTATTCCAGGCAAATGGTTTACAGAATCCATGTTTTCATGTCTCTTAATGGCAATCTTCTTGATGCTGAAATGGAGGTCCCATTTTCATCCGAACTTGTAGAATCTATCCTTGATTCGGTGCAAGTTTATCTATCTGATCAACTTTATTCTGATTTAATGCACTCTGGAAATGTCTCAGCCCTGGTAGGATACTCAAAACGACTGGTTGTGAATCTAGAGATGGATGTTGCTGATGATCTTAAGAACACATCACCTTATATCGACGTGTTTGACTTTGAAGATCCGTTGGCTATTTTATGGAATGAAATCTACAGACCAGGTGTGTGAAGTTGTATTCTGCAAGGGAGAAGTACCTTGCTTATTTTAAGCAAATTTATTGGAGATAATAAAGCTGACTTGACTTGAAGACACACCTGACTATCATATGAGTACTGTCTCTCCTGTCCTAAGTATGGTCAGTTGTTTGGTCTTCTCAGCAACTAAATGGGATATTTTAGCTTATTTTCTCAATTATTTCCTTTTGGGTTGAATTGAGATATCATGATTGATCAAAAATCTACATTAGACTTGTAAACATTGGGTCTAAAATCATGTTTTATGCTGAAATTAAAGCCCCAGTTATCTCTAAAAAAAATATTCATTAGACTTATAAACATTGGTTCTAAATGCCACTATAATTTATTGTGTACAACCACCCACAAATTTTCTTCACATCAAAGTTTAAAAAGACAATTTTTTCAGTTCAGCTCACATTCTATATATTATTAAGTACTTTTAATTACAGTGGAATTGTGATATTTGCCCTTTCAGATGCCAGTGCTTTGATTAGAATAATTATCATCAAGGAAGACGAGGCACATGACTCATCCGGGTGAGTCGAGTAACTTTTTTGTTTCATAAGACTACTATGACATTGAATGACACCAGTTTGCTATAACAATGTATTTCTCCAACTTTTATGGCTGCTGTAGGATCTATGAATCCTCAAAGCAGTAGCATTATTTCAGCCAACGACTGCATGCAATTATCTTAACAGCTGCTGATTAGTGTAACTGCAATGAAATGAATAATAGTTTATTATGGTATGTGTTATAATGAAAACAAAGAACTAGTGTGGAAGGACAAACACAGAACTGTAATTGTATGACAAATGATTTGTGTTTTCCTCCATGGATAATATTATGATAAAAGCTTTGTTGCTCTATGTTTGTACTAAAATTGTCAAACCACCTTTTAATTTTTCATTTCACGAATTCATCGGTATCATTCTTCATTTTTATGTGCTCTACTTTTTTTAACAGATCAAATCTAGCTTTCCAGATCACCTACTTTCTGACAGTCAATGGTGTGGTGATAGATGGAAATGTTGTCAGTCCAGATCATTTACTTATTATCACTGAGGGCTTGAATATGATATCTTTAGAAGGACCAAGGGGGAAATATATCCTTGCTGGAAATGATACAGAGCTACCAGTCTCTCGACTGAATCTTGGCGTTCATGTCTATTTCGACAAACCAGTTGAGGAGGACATCTATAATAAGCTTGAAAGCAACTTCGCTTCTTTGTATTTATACAAATATGGTGAGAATCTTTAAAAATTGAAGAGGAGTTCTGTTATGCACATTTGTTCCCTGTGTATAAATTTAGACTCCTGCTGTCGTGGTTCGCTCTGGTCAAACAGGAATGGTGTTATGCTGGATATGTACTATTACAAATAAGTCATTACATATAAAGTGATCTGTATATTTTAATTTTGTTTGAAAAGGGGTTCCCTTAACTCATAGATATCCATTGGGAATAAAATTTAATTGTGCTGAAATTAATAGATGAATCTGATCTTTATGAAAATGACTTTCTATTACAGGTATTTCTGTCACCTGCAAAATCACATATAAAGAAAAGTACATTTATGAAATTGGGTAAGTTCTACAACAAAATACGCGTCATAATTTTAAATACGAGAGTCATGGGAATCTCAAGCCAGTGAAGGACTGTTGTATATTAGCTGGCCCAATGAATAAGTGCTTGCCTAAACTCAAGGAGCTGTGGGTTAAAATCTCAGTAACGGAAGTGTGATGAGCTAATTACCCTGATGTAGAT
This sequence comes from Alitta virens, assembly GCA_932294295.1. Classification (NCBI taxonomy): domain Eukaryota; kingdom Metazoa; phylum Annelida; class Polychaeta; order Phyllodocida; family Nereididae; genus Alitta; species Alitta virens. Next base: position 23,358,951 of record OW028573.1, on the reverse strand, counting down.
GTGCTTATGAATAATTGATATAACGAGATGTTTCTTGTGTACTACAGATACAAAATAAGAGATCCCCGCAATGGTCAGTTACTGGTCTACCAAGTCTTCATGGCTGGAGCACTAGTAAATCCTAACATGCTGCCTCCAGTCCCATACAAGAAAATAATTATAAATTCAGAAGAATACAATCCTCTGGACAAGACAGAAGTGTACAGATACAGATACCTGTTCTATGTATTGCTGAAGGTGTCCGTATTCAGTGAAGATGTGGATGTCATTATTGACAATTTGAAGGAACAGTGGTCGACCAAAATAACAGGTAGGGCCTACAAGAAGTACACTTATTCTGATGCTTGGAGTCATTTATTTATTGTCCAAAAAATTGGGTTATGGCTAAGATGTCTTCATGCAAAATATGAGCGAAGTTGTGCGGACATTCTTTTATAATACACCGTATAACAATACAAACTTCTTTTTTTTTTCAGATGCCTCACCATCTGTTGTGTATTCTGGTCAGGAGGAAGGCCAGACAGAAACAAAGTAAGTCTTTTATATACCAGACTAGTATGGATTAAATTAAGACAAGGTTGCTACTACAGCTGGGTTGTAAAGAGAACAAGGTAATGGCTGATTTGTCTGAGGGATTGGATGTTGACATTGGCACTGTTAGTAAGCTCAATTTGAACTGGAATTATCTGCTAAAAGTTTTAGTGCTGCGTATTTGTATGTGCTGTTGAAAACGCCCTACCCATTGGGTAGCCTAGTGTGGATAAAATAAATTAATGTTATCAATTACTGAGTTCAGATTTCCAAAGTCAGGTCATCTCATCACTACATCTACCCGCCAGTATCTAAACTTAAATGCATTTTCCATTTTTCTTACTACAAAGATTTTATATTTCAGGCTGTACATTTTCAAGTTCAACTACTTCCTGAGAGTCAGCAGCGATTCAGTTGAAGTCATTCTTAACCCCAGCAATTATGAAAAACTGTCGAATGATATGCTCGAGTCTGCATTTGACGTTCGCCTACAAGGATCACCTGAGACATACAGCAGGCAACTCATCTTTGATGACAAAGGCATCACGGTGTTTGATGAGCTGCTGAAAGTCGATTTCAGGTGGAACGGAGGACCGGAAATGTACCCAGAGATGGAAAATAGAGTGAAAAATTATTGGAGAGGCAGCAGGAGGAAACGATCTCTGGACGATGTGAAATTGCACTCCATTCAAGATGTGATTGATGATGAAGGGTAAGTATATTATTGCTTAAATTGGAATATAATATCCTCATCAATTACTATTTGTCAAGTATACCAGAGCACTCCTTTAAGGGTTAATTGACTTTTGAGCCAAGTACACTTTATCAACCTTATGAGGGTTACATTGAACTTGGCTTCCATGACTTTTGCTCCACCAGGTACTAGCTATTATTCTGTGAACATACCGCCCTTTAAAACTTGCCACTACTGATAATTTGTAACTCTCCTCTCTGCATCCTTTTTTGCAGAGATATGATTCAGAGAGCTTACTATGAAGTAAGAAGAGGGAATAAACTTGTTGACATTACGATGGAAAAGTCACCACCTCCTGTAGATTGGCTCTCAGTTTTAACACCGTTAACCATCAGTGGGAAGACCTTGGATATATTTGTTGGAACGGATGCTCCACTTCCATTGCACAAGTATTTCTCCATCGTGACCCTTATCCCGTTAAAGAAGTCCCATTTGCCTGGAGTACTCAACAATATTGAAGGCATTTGGCAACTGAAGTGTGGCACTGGTAAAAAAGGAGCAATTTAATACAACTACTATTCTGATAAACTGAGATATTCATGAGTTTGAAAAAATATGGTAAACTGCTAAATCAATTATTATATATAATTTTTTATCCAGATGCTGCTAAACCGAGAATTATAAGTACATCTCAACAGGAACAAATCATCAATAGGTAATTTCCTTGTATTTGAAATATTTTGCTAATCAAACCGCTTTTTATGATGGCACTTTAGAAGAAATAAATGGAAATAGAATTTGCTTAATTTTTCTTGTTACATTTCAGTGAATCTGTCTTTATGCTGTACTACGTACTTGACACCTGCAATGCTGTGAATACCCCAAATCTTGGTGTCAGTGAACAAGTTGGTGCTCTGCAATTGACAGAAAAAGACCTAAAAGCATCAGATGTGGTTAATGTGACCCATACAAACACCGGCTTACTTTATGATGAATTGTCGTTCGTCGTGACCAAGACCTGGGTGGACCCTGTTGATTATAATGTGGTGGCATCTGTTCTAGAGGATGCATACCACCATTTAGGTAATTGCTTTAAAAGCACTGAATAATACCTTGTGTTTGTCAATACAGGAGATTTCATTGACTTGGAAATTATAGACTCTAGAAGACATTATGTGAATCTTGAACTCCATGCTGGTTGAGAGACTGCTGACCAATTGGAGTTCTGGATTCACATCAGGTCCTCTGCAGTTCAGTTATACATCTGTGATTTCTGCTAAAAACACCTCACTAAGAAGTGCATTAGAGTTAGGACCAATTCACAATCAAAACCACCTCACTATATTAAGATCATTATACATGTAGATAATTTGGCTCGAGATAAAATCAGCAGTGAGGTTGAACCTAAAAATATTCCTATTACAGGTCATTGCTTGTATATTTCAGTTATTTGACCTTTCATTTCAGGTAGGAGCATTATTGTGCGAATAGAAAAAGAAGATGAATACATTACTCGAAATAGGTATGGTCTTCAACACTTCATATATAATTAAATTAACGTTATTGTAATTTTTTCATCGAATGTGGCCATTCCTACAATAATTCATGTGTTACAGGACATACTTATATAAACTGCTCTACTCAGTCTGGGACAATGGGGCATTTGTGCGAAGAAATTTGCTTCCGGTGATTTCCCCAGATGATGTTAATCTACTCAAAGACCTATCTACCATGTCTGGGCGATCATTGGACATAATTGAAGTTGATGAAGCCTCACTGAGGAGAGTAGAAAAAGGCCTCTCTGTGAAGTTTGATAAGTGGATCTCAGCTGATGATCGACCCTTAGTGTTGATGACAATTCAAAGAACACTGCAAAATCAAATGTCTGGTGGGTAGTTTTAACAATTTTATTGCCACTCAAAAGTTTGTGAAAATGCGGAAGATTAAAGATAGAGCACACTGGCTCAAAATGAACTGGTTAGTTCTTCTGTAACTTGTATATAGGAAAAGGGTCAGCTTGATGTTACTTAAAGCTGTTCAATTTAAAAAAAGGGGGGGGGGGGGCAGACCTGAAGATTTTTCAGATATTGGGTGGGTCTGGGGAAAACTGATATCGGGGGAGGGGGTTGACCAGTATTTTCTTATTATCTTAATTTAGAAAAAGCGGGGGTGTCTGTCAAAAAGCAGATGACGGGGGTTGGTCTAAAATTGATCAGGTCCAACCCCCCCCCCCCCCTCTACTTTAAATGGAACAGCTCTTACATAAAACATTAAAGTGCTACCATTTGCAGTTGTGTTTGATATACTGATGAGGCATGCAAAAGATCTGCCACATAATGTGTAAATATGACCTAGACTGCCCCATGAGAAGCAAGAATATACCTCCGGGTGCTGCACCATGCTAATCTTATCAAATGCTTAATTGCAGATGTAACTGTATCAGATGCTGTGCAAGAGTACTTGGTGTCTCCAAACAAGTGAGTTGTGTCTATGCAATATCTATGATTTACATTTCTTTGATGTATTCATATCATAATTGTGATATTGTGCAATTACAAAATTGGTCATAACCCTCAAATCACCCAAAATATATTTTATCAACAACATAGATTGCTTCAGTCATAAATTGTGTAGATCCAAAATGATCTCCTGAAGGATTATCTTCCATGATTTTGAATATTTCTCAATTTAGGACCTATTATGTCAACTTCATGGTATGGGTGTACCAAGGTAGACAGGAGGTGGACACCCGTTATTTTGACCCTCTTGATGCGATCATTTCTGAAAACATGAAGAGTGAGGGCATGTATGATGTACATACCATTGCTCCACAAGAAGTTGCTCGGGCACAAAACTTCAGATTCACATACAATTTGTATGTAGAGAATCAGCTTCCATCTTCAGAGATACGGAAGTTTCATGCTGCATTATCAAACGCTTGGCAAGTGAAATCAACAAATCGGTCTATACAAATTGTGGATACCTTTGAGTATATCGGCCACAAGGGGTAAGTAGTTTCATGTACTTGTGGCATTACTCCCTGTAGATTGTTATACTTTATGAAACAGTGAAGGTGCTAGCGAAACACTTCTGAGGATTTAGCTAGCAAAGGTTATGACAGCAACTCTTCAAAAAAAAAAAAGAGAAACTGGATGGAGTAGTTGCTAAATCATGAGTAAAGCTTGTCTCAAGGCCCTGGATTTAATTAGTTCACCAGCAAATTAAGGCCCCTTTCTTCTTGGCTTGTACAAGCTGTTATATTGGCCATGTCTTATGCTCTGTGTGTGATACTGGGAAAGTGGAAGATCCCGCCAATGCAAAAAGTCTGACATGATGCAGACTCCAAACCCTTGATTGACAAGCTATATAATGGCATCATTCTATCTGCCTCTGGCTCTGGCCGTCATATCAATTGATTTAGACCAGTGTCAATTTGATGTTAAACTACAATGTAATACTTCCTTTTCTCCTTTCAGCAAACCTGTTACTGGAATTTCATATTTTGTACTTGAACATGGGAAACCTGTTAAGTACAGCGACAGTGAAATTGACCCAGAGCTGATCCAGGTTCAATCCTCCAATGTCTTAGATACCTATAGAATTTATCCTAGTTCTGGTTTATATGACTATAGCAGAATTTACTCATTGCATCTGAAAACGCCTTTGACAGTTGCCGATGCTGGGAGTTTGGAAAAACTGCTCCTCAATGTGTGGAGAACAGAAGAGAAACTGAGTATGAAGCTGATTATATTCATTTCCAATAAAATAAATAATTTGTAGTTATTTAAGGCCAATTATATACAAATGCAGGTTATCTTACATAAGGTTGCAGATGTATTTTCAGAAAGACCAACCTAATATTACAGAATTTAACTGTACTAAATTTCCTAATGGTTTTGATTTTGATCAATATATAATGTGTGATTTTGGTAAGTTGGACCTAACCCTCACTTGATGTTAATGTACACACAGGCCCAGTAGTAACTGCTTTGTATTCAAGACTTAATTTTAGCTCATTTATTTCATCCTTTAGCTAACCAGACTGTCAAGGTCTCGCTGCTGAATGTAGAGATTGGATTTGGTGAATTTGGGTAAATCTCTTATTAATTTATATACATAAATTGTCATTTAATGTTTAGTTTCATGTTGAATGAACTTCAATCTCCTTCTTTTCTTCCAGAGCTCAAGTCACTAAAGTTGTGTACAGTGTTTTAGTGAATGGTCTCGCATTATTTCCACAAGAGATGATGGTTGATGATGAAAAACTGCAAAGAGCTTTCAGAGAAATCCATGGGTTTGAGATGTACAGATCTGATCAAGAACCTATGCGATCATCTTTGACCTTCACAATTAAATTTAATGGCAGTGTGGACAAGAAAACAAAACCAGTTGTGGAAAGCGCTTTATTAGATGCTTGGAAGTTACAATATGACAGTAAGCTGTTCCTTGCCAATGTTATCTCTCGCCATAGATTTAAGCTTTTTGCATAAGTTCCGTGTCACATTCTAAAATTAGTATGTATGTGTTGAAATATATAACTTGTGATGGAGAGAAATTTGGGTTTTCTTAATTTTCTTCATGCAGATCTTCATGATGTTCATTTAGCCATTGTTGGAAGAGAGGTGGCTGTTAGGGATGATTTAAGGTGAGGAAAAAGTACTTTAAAAACTGACCTCTTCCTAATGGGCCGTACATATTGAAAATAATTTCCTTCAATGAATTTTTCCCTCTCATTGCAGCAAAATGGTTGATATCATCCACTATCAGATCTATAAAGATGGCGAAGCTTTGCGGCCAGTTGATTTTCCAGCACCTAATAATGATGCCATGGATCGTAGTTTCAGAAGAAATGATTTGGATTTGAATACTTACAAAGGTTCTACCATTCCTGTGCACACTTTGGACTTGGCCCCAGATTCCCAGGACATTTTGCCACAAGAACTGTTGCACGTTCTCCAATCAGCGATAAAGTCTGCATGGCTAAAAACTAACATCAGTAGGTTTCATCTAAAATATAATCAAGAAAAATCATACTTTTGAACATCACTATTAAATCAAACATCAGCTCTAAGCTAATCACTATATTTGAGAATGCACTTTAGAAAGATACATTATACTCAATGATACATTATACTCAATGACAGACGTACAAACTGAACCAGAATGTGCTGTGTTGGTAACTAAATGGTGACCTTATAATTATATTTTTTTGTAAAAGTTAATATTTTTATTGATAAAGCTTTCCTCATCCCTAATTAAACCCTTGTTAAAGTTGAGGTTCTAGTGGAATATTAATCTGGCTTTTGTGTAAGATTTATCATATTTTTCTCTTTTGTTTAAATTCCAGGCTCAGAAGATGAAGTGACGATCCACATCTTAACAGACACCAACTATGCAAATGAAGCATGGTAAATCAGGCACTGTTTTGAGCAATAACTCAGGAAGTTGTATTTTGACATAGTTCATTGCGAATATTCAGTGTAGTAGTATACAATGTATGCAATTATTTGCAGTGGCTTTGATCAATGTTGCCAGCAAGTGGTGCAACGCCTGCAATAACCATTTATTGTACAGAGTGCAGTGAAGTATATTATATAATATGACATATATTGCCAGATAGCAGAAATCATTTCTGAAACAGGCACTGTACAAATTAATTTATTTTATCATTTATTTATCATATATGGCGGAAAATAACCTTTATAGTTGCACCATTTGTCCTCACATAACAGGCTGCAATCAAAGTTTGTTTGGTTTTTTATTATTTCAGGAGTGAAGTGTCTCATATTGAGTATGCGGTTTTAGTAAATGGAGAAAATGTTGAGTTCGTTTGGGATAGCCCTTCACAGAAAGACATAGACATCCAACTTGGAGAGGCAGTGAAAATTCACAACCAAAATATTCATCCTGTGCGGGCAACGTATGTCAAAGGATATGTGGCTGGAAGTCAGCGTGAAGAGTTACCCGATCTGATTGTGGATGCATGGCACCAAGCAAATGCCGGTTGGTACATTTTTAAAGTAAATAATTGTCCCCACTTGTTTAAGTTGCGTTTAAAATCATGTTTGTTAGTTATCAAATATAATTTGTCATTAAAAGTTGTTGAATTGAATGGTAACTTGTAATACTTATAGTGAAATGGCCTCCTCAAACATTGTTGAAATTTCTGAACATTTCATGATTAAAAGTATAGCTCACTTGAACATAAGAATTATTTTTGGTCTGTTTAGTCTTGACTTATTTGATGTAAGTCGATCCTTAACTTATTACACATATTTCACATTTGATCAGATCATTGGCAATTGGTGTGAAAATTCTTATGTCTGTAGATTTAGCATAGGCAAATAATTATATAAACCAATACTACCTTCTTGTTTCATGATATTTTTTACTATTACATGCTCTTTTGTCCATAGGAATTTAACTTTAAGGTACAAAAATTCAATATGTAAAAAAACCTAAGGCTGCCGTCACAATACTGAACAATGAGTGATGATGCCATTTTCATTAGGTTTCCAATGTTTTGGTCTTGATTTTCTGTCAATTTATGATTTTTTTTTTGTAATTAATGCTTGATATAATGACTAGCGGATAAAAATTTAGTGTGTCTTGATTTATTAAGGCAATTTCAAACTATATGATAGTCTTAGAAACTTCCAATTATTACAGACAGTGCAGTCTTAATTATCAGGTTTATTTTACTTTTTCTTGACACTCATTGAAGATTGTATTTGGCTTTGTTCAGATGTGCCCCGAGAGCTTTTTGAAGTAGTCGTTCAGCCCTCAGTTCCTCACAGACGTAAGCGGTCTGTGGATCATGATGTTACCAGTTTTGAGGATACTACTGGGTAAAGTCAAATTCTGCTTAATATGTGTTCATTGTTTTAAAGGTTTTGTATATAGAAACTTTGTTAATCTAAGATTCATTCAGTAAAAGCCAAAGACGGGTGTTCACTGATTTACCAATGTGTTCCAAATCAATGGGAGCCATAATACTCTACCTACACTGGGAATTTATTTAACTAAGTACCGGATTAACTTCTTAAATACCTCAGTTCAAAGTAATTAAAATTCAACCTATCTCTTTGCAGTGCTTTTTATTTAAGTTTCTTCAAATTGACGTATGTATTAAATGTTGATATGGCTCTCAAAAAGTGATATTTAACTGTTAAGGAAGTTGAGACATATTACACAAGTAAAACTGTAAAAAGAATTAAAACTGTCAAACACTAAAACATTTATCACAATGGGTTCATCTGTTCAGTTCAGCCAAAAAATATTTAGATTTATTTTTTTATCAATGTAATGTTTGTCATGCAGTGTTATAGCAGCCTAGCAGTTTATGATTCTGTACTTCGATTTACAGGAGGCCTTTGACAGAAATCAAGTTCCTGATTACATTGGAAGGCCTGGATCCTGATCCTCTGTTTGTACAGGAACCTAATGATGCTCTTCTGAATAGACAATTATCTGCCATTGGGTTAGAAATAAATGAGAGTCCGCCAATGCGTTGTCTCCAAGTGATGCTTCTCAATGATTCAATAAGAGAGATTGACCTGATAGAAGCCATTGCTGATGTCCTTGTTGTGTCAAATGTGGATATCATTAGAAATGACATTGAAGTCACTTGGAGTATATTGGATGGTCCTTTCAAAGGCAAACATGGGTAACATTTAATTTTTTATCTCTTCAAAAGGCTGTGTAATATTGTGCATTGTGATTTACAGGAACTGTACCAATATGGCAGACAAATTTTGATTTTTACAAAACATGTATTCAATGTAATTCAGAGAGAAATAGCTAAATTCCTTATTTAGGCCCATTGTAACTTGAATATGAATCATTTGACAACGTATTTCCTAAATTGTCTCATCCTGTGAAACTGAAGCTGCTTGTTTTTATACATTTTGTGATGTTTTTCCATTATTGGTGATTCATGTTTTGAAATATCTTTGGAGTATTTGTGGAAAATTAAAAGTGTGAAGTAGATGTATGAGGAAAATCACCCTAAATTGAACATTTTAACTTCATTATAGGGTTGAGGACATCATCTTGGGACAGTACTGCGTTCATAGAAAAGATGGAGGTTTATTGGCTGCTTTGAGGAAACCAAGTCAATCTGTCTTGCGAGAGAAGTTGCACAATGCTGGTTTCATCGTTCACAATGACTTATCATCACTGCTGGACAAGGTAAAGTTTTTTTTTTGGTTTCATAAATTCACCAGGTGTGAGCTTTAAAATTGGTCTGGATGGTGTGACGTAGGCTTAAGGGGCATTCACACTATCACGTATAAGACCTACGTATGACCACGTACGTAAAAAATTGGCAATAAGTGATCACTTGTGACTCTGTTAATCCCGTATAACTTCTTTCTACGAGTGTACGTGGGGCAATCATTGATCGCTCGCCGGATGTTCTAGAACGCTCGCTGGACGTCCATAAAGTGCTCGCCAATCGTCCGTCAACAGGCATCCATGAGGCATCCTTGAGGACTTGCATACGACTTACCTATAAACTCTCGCCGACTGACCCCTGTGCAAGTTACGTAACTAATATAAACAATTTACTCGAAAAACGTCCGCCGAAGTTTTAATCATGTTTAAAAAAATTTCCTCTCTTAACGTATGTCCGTGAGTGGTCAAGCTCAACCAGGAGTGATCTACGAATTAGCGCGAGTATACGTAAAACACTCGTCGAGTGAATCACGTATGGCCAAGGATGAACAGGAGTGAAAAAATATTTTTATACGTGGTCATACATACGTAGCTCTTATACATGATAGTGTGAAAGCCCCTTTAGAGGAATGCTTATGAGAGTCTTAATGGTGAACAGATTATCAAGCACATATTTATTCATTTAATTCAGAATAAAAGCTATAACAATTGGTCTACCGTACACCTGAATAGTTTGTGCTGGCAAGTAGTTCAATCATGTTCTTTAATCTTGTCATGAAGTTGGTCTTTTCTCTTCTTTTCAGCTCAAGTTTTGGGTTGTGCCTGTGGTTGCTGTGTGCCTGACTGTTGCGGTGATTATCGTCACTCTAATTGCCATTAAAGTTTGGCTGCAATCCAGGTGAAGTTTCATTTCTATTAAATTACATTAGCTGTCATTGCACCTGTAGAGTGCAAATCGATGTCTGGTGTGTCAGGTATCGCTCTGACTTTTTTGAGAAGTGGCAGGTTTAAAAATCTACCACAAAAAATGTAGAAATTCAATCTAGGATTGAAATTTGATGTGCATGACAAGCTAGCACCTAGTATATAAACACAAGTTAGCAAACAAATGTACCTGCAATGTCTTGCACTTGAAGTATTCTTGGTGTGAGAAATTCCACTTGCAAAAAATGCACAAGCTCTAACCTAGGACATAGGTCACCAAAACAAAACTTTATAGCAGCTGGTTGTATTAACCTTTTTGAATAAGAATTTTGCCAAATTGACTTTTTTTTTTTAAATCTATCATGAGTGATACTGATCTTAATGTCATCACATGCTGTCAGATGATTCTTCAAATTCTCTCCAAATATTCCTAATCAAGAATGGGAGAATTCATTGTCATGCCTGATATTAGGACAGCGGTCACAAGCAACCAGGATGCTCAAGGCTGGCATGTATGGCTGGTTCCAGGCATCTTGGATGCTCACAGTCAGCACTTGTAAAACCATGACGGTTGGTGTTTTGTGAGAAGGCACCTCAGAAGTCATGGCAAATCACCTACTGCCATTTCCTGAGGGCCCCCTCCTTATATTAGTTTTTATTTATTTATTGATAAAACGTACATAAAATCAACAACATAAAACATAAAGGTCAAGTGACATACATACTCCCCCTATCAACAAAGCTTTGACTGTTAATAGCACCCTTAAATCTTTTAAGACTGAAATTGACAATATCAGCTGATCAGGGTCAAGACTGTTCCATACATTGACAATTCTATTAGCAAAGAAATATTACATCAGTCCGGCTATAAAAGTGAAATACCATGACCTCTGTGGTAACTACTACACTGTATATCTAAAATAATTTTGAATAATGCTTATCAATGAAAAATACTGCTTTTTGATTGTCATAGCATACTTATTAAGACTTTTTTGTATAAGACAATTAGGAGGAGACAAATTTAATGAAAAAAAATGAAAAAGAATGATAATGTAAGGGCTCACATGGCTTTATGAGCTCTTCATCCCAGCTGGATGTAGGTTGCATGAGACACTAAATTGGCTTAATTGGTGGTTCCGTCACTGCCTTGTACTCTGTGTCTATTATGTGCCAAGTAATATATCCTTGCTATGGGATGTGTAACTTGGTCCTCAGTCAATATGTTTAATTACGTTTCAACCGGAATTCATAAATGTCTTGTTCTGTGTTAGGGAGTGGTGTAATCTGATGTTTGTACTTTGTTATGGGGCAGTGTTTGTCTCACATCATAGATAGCATATAAATGATATAAAAGGTCACATACTTGGATTAGTGTATCACAACTGTGACAATTAAAATGTTTAAACCCTGGTTGTGTGAAGCTGGTTGAACAATAAGGCTTACAGTCGTTTCAAGATGGCCAACACACATGGAACCAAGAGAATTGAAGAGACACTACCATTTTATTTCCCATTTTTCAAGATGTTCATCAAGTCAATCATGGTTCTCACGTGTATTGTTGGTGAAAATCTTATGCTATGTATTATGGACCATTTTCTTAACAGCTAATTTGATAATATGAAAATTACATGATACTGCAAACATTTAATGGAAAACAATCATTCAATGAGAATTACATGCTGTTTATAATAGCATTTTACATATATCAAACAAGATATGTCATATACTCACATGCTTTATAAGAAAAGCATTTTCCATGAAAATCTTCATTTGAATGAATATCACATGCCATTTCTGGCTGCGTTTTCAATCCATTCTTCAAATTATTAATGAAAATCACTTGCCATTTCTGACCTGGCATTTTAATTCCAGTATTCAAATTTTTAATGAAAATCACATGCGTAGCCAAGGAGGAGGTATTCCCCCCCCCCCCCTCCAAGGCCTCAGGGTTTAAGGAAATTCTGAGAAAAATTAGTGAAAAGAACACCTTTATGCGCATGTAAAGCCCCCTCTCAAATAGCCGGTTTTGCTGTAGTGAACCCGTTGTATTACATAACGGTTATGCAACAGCTTTTTTCGCCGGGTTGGCGACGGATACTGGCAGCAAAAAGGGATCTACGGGTGACTCGGCGGGTTCTACGGGTCACTCGGCGGGTTCTACGGGTCACTCGGCGGGTTCTACGGGTCACTAGAAGTAACCCGATGGGTAGTAGGAGTAACTCGACGGCTTCCAGGAGTAATCCGCCAACTTCCACTGGTGACTTGCCGACGGCTACCAGCATCAGCATAGGCAGGGAGGGGGGTTGTATATACTTTAAAAGGCTGCTGCTCCCCTAATATAAGTCCGATTCTCGTCAAATAATTACTGAATTGTAGTATAGTTCATACTGATTCCATACGTGTTTTCAGATCGAAAATATACCGAATATTAAGCAAGTTATTTGTCTGAGAAGACAGCTAGGTTGGCGGAGGCAATTCATTATGACCGTTATACTAAATGACAATTGACACTCAGATATGTGTGATGTTCAAAGTGGCTTCTTTTTAATTGTGAATTGAATAGAACATGACATTAAACCTGTAATCCAGGTTAATTGCAATTGACTAATGACAATTAACCTTTGTGTAGGACTTCTTTACATTTGGGTAATTGAATTGAATTACTTATGTTATGATAGCTCATGTCTCACAATGTTATAATTGTTTTATTTTCATTTTTTATTGATTTTTTATATACTTTAAAAGGTTGCTGCTCCCCTAATATTAGTCGGATTTTCGTCAAATAAAGACTGAATTGTTCAGGGAAATTTGTAGAACTTATATAATAGTTAAGGTGGGGAAAATTAATGGAGTATACTTGGCACAAACAAGAATATTCTTGTTAATAAAGTTAGTAATACCTCATAGAGTATAGATATGTAGATAGACAGATAGTTATAAGATCGTAATATATAGGTTAATTGACTTTTACAAAACCCAAGGAAAAGTCCTTCCCATTGGCCAGTTGGCAGAATGAGTAGAAATGAATTGCAATAAAGCTCATCCAAACATTGTATATATGATGGACAAAACTATTTGACTGTACACTTTGAAAATGCCAAAGAGAAAAGCATCAGTCCAGCACCCTTTGTACATCCTGCAGCATGGCAGTATATATAGATAAGGTGATAAAAATTAATAAGGTATACTGGGCAAAAACAAGAATATTCTTGTCAAAAACGCCTCCCAACATTAATCGCTGTTCTTTAATGTAGATAGATAGATAGATAGATAGATAGATATATATGTAGATATGTACATAGTTTAGAGAGACAGATAGATTTATATGCTTATTATATAATATAGAATATCTCGCTTAATATTTGGTTTATTTTCGATCTGAAAACACTTATGGAATCAGTATGAACTATACTACAATTCAGGACTAATACTAGAGAAGCAGCAGCCTTTTAAAGAAGCGCTCAGCTCTGCCTGCATTGATACTGTCCGGGGGCGGACGCTTGAGGGAGCACCAGTGTTCGCAGCCTACCTGCTTTCTCAGACGAATATCTCGCTTAATATTTGGTCTATTTGCGATCCGAAAATCGGCTTAATATTAGGGAAGCAGCAGCCTTTTAAAGTATATACAACCCCCCTTCCTGCCTACGCTGATGCTGGTAGCAGTCGGCGAGTTACTCCTACAACTCGGCGGGTTATTCCTGGAAGCCGTCGAGTTACTCCTACTACTCGAGTTACTCGTACTAGCCCTGAACAAGCCGTCGTGTTCACTATGCCTAAAATTAGCGACGGGAAACCCGTCCAAGTCGTCGAGTGACTCGACGGCCTCCAGGGGTGACTCGACGACTTCGAGGGGTAATCCGATGGGTTAGACCTGTTAATTCATTGCTTACTTTTGGACACCCGCGATTTTGCCACGGGAATTCAATGCATGCATTGAATTTCCGGCTACAGGGCCCGAGAATCCTGGTTTGGGCCTGAGTCCCAGGAGTGACTCGATGAGTATCGCCGAGAATTGCCGGTTTGCCGTCGGCTTGGAGCCGAGAATTGCGTTGCGTAACCGTTACGTCATACTACGGCTTCACTACGGCAAAACCGGTGAGAGGGGGGGGGGGGGCTTTAAGCTGTGCCACAACCATTCAATGTTAATATCAATATAAATGTAATACAGTATTATAAGGCTTTTGTTTCCTTTTTTATTTTTTTGCATGGAGAAAAGTGCACTTGTTTAAATGTTTCGTTGTAGTGACTCTATGATGAACTTTGTGGTTTTAAGAATTATGGCCTAATTTGTTATTAATCCAGAATGTGTATCTTTGTCAAATGTTTACATCAAAATGTTTGTGAAAGTAAGATTGTCCATTTTCCCCATCTTAAATGAATATTTTGAATGGATTGAAAAGACAATATGTCTTCATTTACTGTAACAGTAAACCAATATGGACAAGTGAAGTGATCATTAAATTGGAAAAGTCACTATAGTATATGCACTCCTGTGGTCCATTTCAAATTTCTTTCTCCATAATGATGTAACTAATATTTCTAATGCTTGTTGATTGGTACTGTTAAGACTCTTGGTATTATACTTTCACATTTCTCATATAATTGCATATTTTTTAGTCAACTCGGGTAGATAATGTATTTACTGGAAACATGCTAATTGACCATAAATTCAAAATATTTCAGGTTGGAGAAAAAGAAAGCTGATGTCCCAGGAGAGAACAGCTTCTTGGGCCATGGACTTTTCAAGGATAATATGTATCGTAAACCTGACTGTCAGTCAGGAATGTACACAAATCCTAAAGCAAAAGATGTGGAAATGGAACTGGGAGAAAATAACGAGTATTTTTACTTTTGGAATGATCAGTGATAAGAAGCTATTGTGAAAATTTCCTGTGTAGGCATAATTAGGCATAATTCAAGTATACGTTGATTGTAAATTACAAGTCTGTACAATGTAATAACTTTGTATAATGATATGTGATTTGAAAAATTTAAATCATGGTTTTACTGAATAATTGTTAATCTATTGAATTAAGAAACACTATCATTTGTAAACCATGGCACTAATCCATGTTTGAATGTCAGTTGTTGCAAATTAACACTTAATTTAAAACACACAAGTCATGAATGCAGTCGTTAGCCTGAATTGATAATCAATTTATCTCATGCACAAATTACATGGACTCTGTAAATTAAAATCAGTACATCGTATATCCTGGTGAAATGAATTATCGAATTAAGAATCAAAATGATCACGACTCGACGAGGAAATCGTTGTGAATCCGTTTGTATTTAACCACATAAATTAGACAGTATTAATGTTGAGAATTTTCTATTGTTTTGTTAAGTTTCTATTGTTTTATTTGCCAATTGGTGCTCCTTGTTATTGTGACTGTTAAATGAAGCAGTTGTATCTGTTGATCTTTGTTAATATGAGTGACATTACATGGATGTAATAAGACGAGTTTGCACAAAAAATTAAACAGATTTATTAATG
This sequence comes from Alitta virens, assembly GCA_932294295.1. Lineage (NCBI taxonomy): Eukaryota > Metazoa > Annelida > Polychaeta > Phyllodocida > Nereididae > Alitta > Alitta virens. The sequence continues at coordinate 23,343,130 of OW028573.1, read as the reverse complement.
ATCTGTTGCTTTTGTCTTTTCTCATGAATATGATTTCAGCCATTAGTCATTAGGTTGTCATCTCAGTGATCAGATATAGATATTTGATAATATTTTGAAACTGACATATCTTTTGCAGAATAGTTAGCCTTTTAAATTATAATTTGGTGAGTCACCCCAGCAGGTTATTGCGTAACTAAAATGAGAAATGAGTTTGGTGTAAAGTTTCCAGAATGTACAGGAAATGATTATGCACTAGAAATTATTTTGCCTTTAAATTTCAAAAGATTTTTCACTAAGTTTTCGTCCAGAAGTACACCTGGAAATGTTATTATAGGCACTATTGCTATACCTTCATTATCAATAGTTATTGGAATTCCTGAAAATTCGAGAAATATCTTAGTTTTGCTCGTATTCAGAAATTATTATCACCAACATTAATTATGAAATAATACAGAGGTAACTTCTCCAAAGAAAACCAGAAATCAATTTTGCAGTTCAACAGAGTTGCAATTGATTAGAACACTTGAGACGAAGGCATGTCACAGGGGTTTTGTCAGATTGAGGTCGATTTATTTCACATTTCTTGCTTCAAAATTAGAAAATAATGCAAGGAGTCCTCATAAGTATCACTATCATGATTCCATTTAAATTGGAGAGTAAACATCATCTTGACATTCTGTAGCCATATGTGCTCAGCAGATATGCTCATGTCTGGCCAAGCTGGCCAAGGCCTTTACCATTAGGATACCAGCTGTGAGCGAATTTCGCAGCATTCCTGGCATCTGACATGCCATCTTTGAATCATCAGATCTAATAACATTCAAATTCTAGACCTTGATCTATTTGATGAAAATCACATGCTGTTGTAATTTAGCATTTTCATAATCTAATCCTCCATTAAATATGGAGTTCTTCAAAATAAGATGTGTGATGTAGGGATTTGCATGTAATTTGTTGAACGATGTTTTTCCTATACCACTTCACCACTGCGCTTTGAAACGGAGTGCCAACAGACAAAGAGAGCTCTGAATGTTATATGAACTTATATCAGCTGATAAACAATATACCTTGATTATAAATGTATAATACAACAAACACATGTGGAACATCTGGATAGCACAGCACATAATTTTATTACAATGATCAAATAATATAACAACAGGAAAACTGTACATTACAATTCTCCAAGCCTATCTGTGCAATGTTCAAGCACTTATTTCAAATGCAATAATGACATTGCAAAGATGAGAACATAAATACAGTCTAATATAAAACAGCAGGCATAACATTTGATTATTTTCTGCTAGGCAACATAACTGTATTCATCTGTAGAAGTACTTGCACGTTCTAAGTACTGCTTGTCAATAAGGGACTCTATACATTTCTTAATCATACTTATGCTGGGAGCGAACCGGGCCTTGGACTGGCTGATTACCTGAAAATTAACGAGGCAAATAACATTACTGATGGATGATTCGGCATCTAGATTTCAAGTAGCAAGATATATACTACAAAGCGATTCATAAAAACTGGTGTAATATCTAGTATTTTCTTTCAAACGTAACATAATCCCAGTGTCATATATTTTTAAGTTAATTTTCATCCATGAACATTTTTCTACTGGCTAGCTATGAATAAAGTGCAAAACTGGTGAGGCAGTCTGATTTGGTTTAATATTATTCTGTATCAGCATTATCAAGTTATAGGACCATTCCACAAAATCTTACCTCTTGTATAAGCAGATTGTGCTTGAGGATTTTGCGAGCCTTCATGATTCGAACTATTGCTGCTTGCAAGTACATCTTCCTGTCTTCTTCAACAGCACTATGAGTATGTTCTACTTCCTACATGAAAACAAGTTAAAAGAATTGTGTTACAGTCAAGCTTCTTTATAATAAACACCTAGTTTTAAAGGATGTTGTTCGTTACACCAAGCCGAAGAGCAGCCAGTGTCAAATTGTGCCCGAGTACCTTCCATTATTTCAAAAATAGACATATTTAACAAGAGAGTGAAAAATATTATTTTACAAAAATAACTTCTTGTTTGGCGTGCCATAGTTCAATCAGTTGGTTAATCATTCAGATGGCACAAAAAAAGAAAAGAAAAGAAATTCAAGATTTTGTCATGTACCTGTGGAGAATCCTTCTGTACTGCAGTTGTGATTTTGAATTTTGTTCTTTTGTTGGAATAGTTGAAATTTAATTTAAACTGGGTGTTATCTTTCATTTCCTCCGGCTGTGGAAAAACAAAAGTTTTATTAAAATCTGGTACACAACTTTTAGATATAAATACGACAGGATATCCCGTTAACGAAACATAATTTAATCTGAAACTTACGGAAACGTCGGCAAGTATTAGTTTAGTTTCGAGCAAGGTTTGCAGTTGCTTCTTCAGCTCCTTGGGAGGAAGTTTTGTGGATTCCACAAGGTCCCGAAACAGGAGGGAATCTGAATTGTTAAATGGTAACAATATGCCCATATGGAACGTTCCCATGGTAACCACATACGGCTTCTTCAGGAAACCTATTCGCATGTCAGCTGTAAAGAAGGCAATAAAGAATTATACAGTAAAACCTACCTAGGTCTGTTTACAAATAGTGCAATGATTTATAAAAAGAATCATTTGAACGAAATTTGACGAAGGCACATTCAGCTTAGACAAGGTTTACTGTGTTGCTAGTGCATGGTCAACATTATGAGAACTGAACATTACTATAGTTTACTCAATAACAACAAACAAAATGAGAGAGGGAGGATGACCAGTGAAACCTTACTTATATGCCCTATGGATGAAATGCAATTCCACAGTCACAGATGTCTTTGCTTCAAGTAGTTATTCCTAATTTGTTAACTATTTTTATTCAAATAATTTAGTGTTAAGTAATACAATGTACTGAGACTAGTGCAAAATCCTTACCACTACAAAAGCTATGTAGCCATGTCAGTTTTCTGCCACTGAAGCTTTTGTTGTAGAAAGTCTCAAACTGAAAACGATAAAGAGATAGATGTACTCACACAACCCACAGAGACATTAGAAATAAAAAGAAAATTTAACAATAAAATAGAGGTTAGAAATACATACCAGTCGAACACTTTTCTCTAGTTCTTGAGGAATTGCAAATGTAGGTAAATTAGTCTGACCAAGAGGCCAAGCACCAGCCTGTTAAATTAATAACAAATTCAATCAGCATCTAATTCTATAAGTTTTTCTGCATGAAATACTAGGCCGGTTATATTCTGTGACATATGAAAGACCATACCTGAAGTACATAAATTGAGAAATTGATTCCAAGGTCAATATTGTCCTGCTGCGTAAAGTTACTAAATTTGCTATTGAGATCACCGCTAATTGTGACATCCGTAAACATCCGATGCAACTTGTTTGTGAATTCATAACCACACGCTTGCTGCAAAGCAAAAATAAATAAAAAATGTCATTGTCATTTCATACACCACACATTTTTGCTTTGAGCAAGAAAAAGCATGACATTTTATTTCATACCAACTCTATAACTTCAGTTTGAATAAATGTCCTACAGAACATAGGACCAATGAAACATTTAACATAGGCACTCTTGGATGCATCATAATATAATTATTCATGCTCATTAAATGATCTGAATAGATGCTGAGATGAAGCATCACTTGCCTGCGATTTCAATATCGTAATAGCATAATTTTAACTAAATAGTCTATTCATCATCACACAGTATTTATGTTATTATAGCATCACTCCGTTTCAATATTCTAACATTTTAATCACATTATACCTTGAGTCGATTTATCATAGCCTCCTCCATATCCATGGACATTGATTGACTGTAGATAAGTCGTCGAGCCAGCATGCGCTGATAAAACCTCTGGTAGATGTCCTTGTCATCGAGATATTTGAAAACGGTGATGGACTGAGCAAGTTTGTCATCAACTTCTGATTCCGACATCCCTTTGGCACTTTTCTTCAGCAGGGTGTCGCAGTATTTTGCTAACTGTGGAAGAGAATAATATTTGCTAACTGTTAAAGACAATAATAGAAACAGATCTATATGACTGATCTAGTGAAAGGCAAAAAATCACCAATTTCTATGCAACAGGCCAAGACCATCTTTATCCCCAGTTTTGAGACCCAGATATGAACCTTACAATTAGTAAAGTCACCTCTTGGTTTTAATGTCAGGATATAAAAATATTTGAAAAATCACTCAATAGATTGCGACTAATTGAAATTTAATTTTTTAAACTTTTATTCAGTCAAAAGTATGAGTGCTCCAAATTACTGGCTAGTTGCGCAAGTTTAGCATTGCAATGAGTCATAAAATACAAATAAATAACTGACCAGTTCTGGCGATTTGCAGACTCCTTTCTGTTGGAACCTGTGATTAATTGTTGAAGCACATGCCTGTAAGAAAACAAGTGATATATCAGCTACAGAGAACTGTCATGAGTTCAGGCACAACTTCAAACTTAGCCAAAAAGAATGCATCCAACATTTAATTAATGTTTAAAGACAGAACTGACAAATTTTGTTATGATTAAGACAAATAAAAATTAAGTTGGATTAAAATTTCTGCAATATTTTCATACCTTGTCTAAAGCTCCAACGAACTGCTGGTCGCTCTTAAACACTGACTGAATCATTTCAGTGTACTTTGTATGAACTTCCAACATTGATTCTACGAACTGTGAAGGGATCTGCAAAGCAAAGAATAAATCACATATTACCTGTATTGCAAGTGTATTGGCCCATCTAAATCATGCTCAATACGTAGTTTTATTTTCTGGGCGAGTGAGTGATAAATATACTCACATTGTCACCCTTAAGACCAGATATTGCATCAAGCCCTTTATTTTTTATGTGTTCCTCAACTTCTTGAATCAGTATTGATAACCCTGAATGTATTGGATGTAGCAATGTGTACATGTTTCCTAAATCTGAAAGTAAGTCATAACATCCAAATCTTAATACCTCATCAATGCATCTGCTTCAGAAAATTAACACATTATAAGTTGATAGGCAAAATAGGGCCATTCTTAAAAATATTCCTGTTGCGGGTTACGCGAGCGTATTGAACATATCAGTGTGTATGACAAATTTTTTTCTTTTTTAAAATTTATTTTGACATAATTGGAATCAGATCAGAATAGGGGATCAGTTACCACGACAAAAAAGCAATTTTTTAGCATGACGTTATCAATTAAGCTCTTCTCTGATTGGCTAGATGTCCACAGTTAAATCAACGACGATTGTTATGAGCACTGTTCTGACTGGAAAACAGGACAAAATTTGTTTAGAGTACTGTCTGTTTGGGAATTTTAGCCAATCAGAACGCAGGTAGCAATAATGACGTCACTCTGTCATGGTAGGTGATCCCCCTTGCAACATGCAGGTGCACTAGCTGGATTTGGACTGAGTTCTTATGAAATATGAGTAATATTTATGACTCAAACTGTAGCACAAGTAAATATATTCCAAAGAAACGGCAAAAAATTATTTTAGGTTAGTGCACATATTTATTGCTTTGTTCTTTTGCCCCAAAGTTGGGGAATCCTCTCCTTCAGGTCACAAAAGTTTCTTACTCTTATATTATATATATGAAGATACCCTGGCATGGGCAAAACAATTCCAGTGCTCATGCCAGCAACAATGAGAAAACGCTTGTTTAAAAAAGTCAGACCCATTAATAACAACCATGCTTATAAGTTATAAGTGTTCGAAATAAGGGGTTTCCGATTGTCCGGGACAGCCAAATTGTCAGCCGGACAACCATGTTTAACCACAGGGTTTTCCGTCAGACAACCACTTCAAAACCCACGGTACGTGACGCTGCCTTCACAGTGGCGCCTCACTTATGAATGTAGTGGCAGCTTTTGGAACTAATTTGTTTTTTTCAGACAACTGAAAATCTGAGGAAAACCAGAAATTTTGGCCCAGTTGTCCGGTGGACAACCACTACAGAACACCTTATTTCGAACACTGTATAATGAAAGTGCGTTTCGAACAATGTCTGTGTCCAGAAGCGGACTTTGTGCTGACCTTTAAACTAGACCAGCAATAAAAAAGAACTGTTTTAATGGAGAATTTTTACACTTCCGAATAGTTTGATATAAACAGGTCTGATTGTACAATCACAGTGAATATCATATAGCACCATAGAATTATGTCTTACCTTTCCTCTTTTCCTTTTGTACCATTTCCCGACATTCACCATGCAAGAACTGCAAGTGATCAGCGATCATCCTCTGCTCACACTCCTTTGTTACTTTGCTGTACGAACTTGGATGCAAGAACTTCCGACTTCTCAGGTTCTCATCATCAAGAAGTTGAATAACCTGTGAAAGACACATCAAGCATTATGGGATCATTTCACAAAATCTATCCTTTTTTACCAATTTCAAAATCAAATAAAAACACAACTCGAACGAAATCCCCAGTCTTGAATGTATTGTAAATGCCCTTGTGTAAAAATGGAAGCAGTGTGAACTGTTATGACGCTCACCTTTTCCATGTAATCTGCACAGTTGTTCTCATCGAGGAGTTTCACAGCCTTTTTCTTGTAGTAGTCACCCGTTTCTTTCAGGAAGGGCGTTTCAAATAGGTCTTCGTACAACTGTTTTGTGGTAATTTTACGATAATCAATTTGAGATATAATACAACACAAAGATAAATTTAACAGAAAAATCAGATAGAAAATACAGTGTAAAAGATTATTGACCATCGCTCAGTAAGATTTACGTTCGATTTTATAAATAGCTTCAATAATAAGGCTACTTTGTTTAGCCTGGAACCGAGGCTCTAGGAGAGAATTTTGTAATTTGCGATTACCTGCAGTGGGTTTTTCTTCTTGTACTCTTCCACATTAACTAAAGAGTTAATGACACCATGGAGGACCCTTTGATTGACATTGCCTCCCACTCGATCTCTGTTGTTAAAAAGAAAATGTAGAGAATATTTTCTTAATTAAATGGCCCCCAAGAAAACTATAATTGGTGTATTTCGAAATTATATTTATTTGAAATTATAATTATAATCCACATATTCGAAATTATAATCCACCTGCCAATGTCAGATAAACACAGAATTCTATACATTTTGACAAAATCATAACAAACTTACGATTGTATTTCCCTAAGCAGCAAATTCACTAAACTCTCTTTCAGAGGATCTATCATAAACCTCTTCCAGGTATCAAGTGCTAACTGCAAAGAAAAAATAACACAATATAATGTTGTTGTCAAATATTGTCATGAACTATCTATATCTGTCATTTACTAGGAATAGTTACTTTGGGTTACTTTGACATTAAGGCCTTACTAATTTTATCTTTAGATTTTCGAGTTTTATCAGGGTAATTTTAATCAAAAGGTAAGTCGGGCGAAAAATTCATATTAAATATAATAACATTGTTTATTTTTTCACTCCACAAACTGACGGCAACATTTAAAGCAAAATCTCAAAATCAGGACACCAAAAACTAATTCTGTCAAATAGAAAAAACAAATGTTTGTCCTACCTCGCCAATTTCTAACATTTGTTCCATAATCTCAATACCGAAGCCCCCATAGTTTATGTCTGCATCACTGAATTTCTGTTTCTTGATGAACTGAGAATTCAAGTACCTGAAAGAGATCAGACAGATAGTCTTCATTGTGAACAAGACTGTATAAAGTGTATTCCAACTTAGGCTAATTCAAATATGTAACCAGGAAGTCAAGTATGACATCACATTGGAGTAGGCCATACTTTGAACATAAATGTGTACTCACCCATACAACTGATTCAGATAACTGGAGCCTTTGTTAAAATCTTGCCAGGCTCTGTGGTAGTTGGCCAGGAGATTTTCTTCCCCACATTTGCTGACATGCTAGAAATAAAAACAACCAAATCTAATCTTACTGCCAACTTTTACGAGATAATAAGATTGAGAAATTCTTCAAATATGGGTAGAGACAGAATTAAAACATCTGATCTCGTTTATGAAAATTTACCTCATGTAAGGTTTTTACGTGTCCTTCCAGAAAATGTTTAGTTTCTGAGTACAGCCTCTCAGCCAAAGGATCTGGATAAGCCACACACAGGGCATACACATCACTTGTACAATTAAGGAAGAATAAATCTGACAAAAACTACCAATTTCTATCAGTCACACTTTTTCAATGAAATAAACAGATCAGTGAAATTCTGGAATCATATACTTTTGTTTTGTAATACCAATAATATACTCTGCATCACATTGTTGTTTGTAACATAAAATAGTGAAATCAAGTTGTGAATTTAGTCTTAACTCTACAAAACTATTGCTAGAATAAGTCCCAATTGATAGGCATGTCATTATTTTCAGTCCAAAAACAAATTTCCACATAAACCTTTTTTATTTAATTGGCCAATAGTCTGACTTGGTCATTTTCAAGAATAAAATGATTGATTTGACGGACAACTTTCCTCTAACACGCTTCACTAGCCTGAGACCATTGGATGACCACTAATGAGGAGTCCTGCACTAGTGGCACACCCATTATATAATTCTCAATAAATAAATTCTTAAATTGTACGAGAGATCTGCCAAAGGATACGAGAATCGATCATTCCAAACTGCTCTTTCAACACGGTCACATGTTATGACACCTTTAACAGTTGTCAGTAATTGTTCCCAAGTCGTTTCAAAATGTACTCTTCGTGGCTTCAAAGACATTTTGAAATTCTGCAAATAATCAAGATTAGAAAAATATTATGGTGTCATACACTGTTAACGATCATTAACTAGATCTAAGTAGTAAGTCCCAACAGACAAATCAAACAGTCCTTGATGAGACAATGATAACTAAACATTCTTGGCAAGGATTTTTCATAGGATTTGAATTTGACATTGATAGGTTTCACTATGTTTACACTAATAAATTACAGTCTGCTCACACTGAGTGAAATGAGTCACAGTAGGAAGACCTTGCAGGGTAATTTTTCAGAATTCATAGAATTTTGGACGTTCATAAACTTAGTGATTCCTCTATTAAGATCTATTCCGTTGACAGTCCAGTTAAATTCAGTCAACCGAAAGTACCTTAGGAATATACCCACACATCTCATGATCTGCATTATTGTGAAATCTGTCAAAAATCGAGAAATCAACAGAACCTGAACCGTGACGGGTGTTCAACTTTGCAACAGTTTCATTTGACAGATTATTGGACAACATTTAAGCGTTGTACAGGTTCTCTACATTTAGAAAAGCTTACTTTCCGCCCCGAAACGCACCTAGTTAATCCAGCAACAGGTTCAGTTCACTGTAAATACTTTCACATTTTCATCTCCGATCAGTCGCCATGCCTGATCTCGCGCTCTCTCGTGTCGCAGCGAGGAAAGTCATCGCACATACAAACACAGGGCGCGCAGCAGCAAACCCTCAGCGCAACACCTCAGCAGAGTCCGCATAATGAGTGTGTAGTCAACTCAGCGACACTCCAACCTGGGCATGACATACCAACCCGGCGACCAAATATTAAGCACTTTCAACAACCTACAAGACAGTGATAACACGGCAACACCTCAGTGATAACACGGCAACAACCAGGGGCGTCGATAGACCGGGGGGGGGGGGGGGATGCAGGCCTATGTACTTCAGTCTGTCGAACTGTTACTTTCTGACTAGCGTAAAAGTGGCTGCAGTTAACGCGCGGACACTTGTCAAGAGATAAAACAATGCTGGATCATTGATGCCAAACTATTTTTAGATTCACTTAATTGTACTAGTATGTGATATGAAGTGTAAAACTATTTGATATAATACAAATATTACAAAGAAAAGTGTGCAGAAAAATTTTGGATTTCAGGGGGGGGGGGGTGACTGCATTAATCATCCCCCCTAGCCAAAAAGTGGGGGGTATATATCCCCCACATCCCCCCCCCCCCTGAATCGACGCCCCTGGCAACAACTAGCCCCGGCCAGGAGCTGCTTCTTTTCTTTTTAGTGCAGCCCACAATTATTTGTGCTTTGGTGTAGAGTGACGTTCATATATAATTACTAGAAGTATATTTGTTCTTCCACATTGTAATCTTATATTGACCATTAACATAATGATATTTTAAGCTGCTATCATCACAACTCCTTTCATGCATACATTGTCTGTTTACTACATACAGGGGCGTCGATTTCTGACAGCTTTAAATTGGGTGGCGGTCATAACGGCTACACGCAAAAACGGCTACAACCATAACGGCTACAACCAAAACGGCTACACGACGATAACAAAAAACGGCTACACCAATTTTGGGGACATAACCAAAACGGCTACACCAATTTTAGGAACATAACCAAAACGGCAACAGTAGCTTTTTACGCTGACCGGCCTTAATTGACACCAAACGGCTACAACCACAAAGACCAAAACGGCAATTGAGAATTGTAATCAAGAAACAAAGAAAACATTAATCTTTCAGCACAGCTTTAATTAGCCAGGACCAATACTCAGTCACATGTGTCAGGCATAAGTGATGTGTAGCCGTAAAGAATGTGTAGCCGTTTTGGTGTATGGAAGTGTAGTAGCCTGGTCTGCCTGACTAAATGTAAACGTACGTAGAGTTGGGTCCAGCTTAGGAAGTGTAGCCGTTTTAGACTTCGAATTTATGGCTGTAGCCGTTTTGGACAAGGCTTGTAGCCGTTTTGGACATCGCCTGTAGCCGTTTTGGTCATCTCTTAATTTGGGATTTTTGGTTGTAGCCGTTTTGGGGATGCCATTAAATTTTGTAGCCGTTTTGGGTTGTAGCCGTTTTCGCGTGTAGCCGTTATGACTGGCATTCCTTTAAATTGTCTGTTTCATTGTGCATTTCCCTCATACATCTGGAAGTCATTGTGTACACATGTCTGCAATGACTGCAGCCACTTGATGGTTAGATCATGGATACCGAGTACCAACATTTTTTGGCAATCAAAAAAAGGTATTAACTCAATATGAAGTTTACAACTCAGTTCAAAATTGATGTATGTCCTAAAACAAAAGTATGCAAGAGAAAGTCATGCATTTACAAATTATGTGCATGATCATTCCAAATAGAGGGGGAGGGGGTATATATTCCCTCATCCCCCCCTCTTTTGACGCCCTGGTCAACTTATGAAGTCAAACTAGACTATATATATATGTAGCCAATTATTGTCCGTTTAATGTTTGTTGTGGTCTTGTCACATTTACTCTATAATTTCCAAAACAAATATCAGCCACATTTATCTAAGATTATCAGCTGTAACGCCTTCCGTTCATTCGCTGAGGGTTTTCTGCAAAATCAGCGCTATGTTTAAGAAGTGATCTCTCTAGTATTGAGAATCAACGGAAGAGTGCGCTGTAATGAAAAAGTTCAGCATCGGTTACGCTAGATGGCGCAGCTATCGAAATTGGGTTGCAATCAGGGCAGAGAAACGTATTTCTGCGGCATGAGGAAAATGTGAAATGCGTTGTATTTGTATGAATTTGCAGATGATATGTAACAAAACCTGCCAAAATGGCTCGCCACAGGAATGTTCGGACTATGGACTATGAAGATGGTCAGTATTTGGCGTAGACATGGCGATATCAAGGTGTCGATCACGGGAATTTTCCCAACTGTGTGTCATGATTCATGAATACACAATGATGAATGACAATATTGATTCAACAACGAAGTTGTTGTTCTCTTTAAAGCTGTTTGATCTTTATGATCATTTGATCATAAGAGTGGATTTCATTCTTTGATAAAAAAATCGTGGAGTTCAAATCAATAGAATACATCTAGCTACCACCTCTCACAGTCTTAAGTCTCACAGCTGCTACTATTGCTATAGTAATGTTGAGAGGTTATTCTGAAAAAACAAAAAAAAATGTTACGTGCACAATCTAATGCCATACATCATTACATATATATATATTTTTTATGTATACATAAATAGGTGTGTAGTTGTCAACCCGGCTACAAACCAACCCAAATCCAACTCAGTGACACCTGTTTAAGTTACTGTTTTGATAAAACACGGGACATTGACAACAAGGTTTGGGAAATCGGTTTTGGCAGGTGAATCGATTAATGGAGAAGATTTTGGATTGGAGCCTTGATTCTGAATTGATTTTTTTAAATTAACTATTTTAGTACAAATATACGGGTGGCGGACGTAACAGCTACACGCGAAAATGTCAACACCCAAAACGTCAACGACTATAACCAAAACATCCACACCAATATTCGGGGACATTACCGAAACATCTACATGCTTTTACCGTACTTAACCATAACGTCTGCAGTTATTTCCTGTTAACAATGACCAAAACGGCTACAGCTAAAAGCCAAATTACCAAAACATCTGCAGACCTTGTAAAATAATTATTAGCTACTCTTTTATTGATCTGCCCTTGTTGTGTTATCATGGAAATTGTAGACGTTTTGGTGTGTGTAGAAGTGTTGCTGTCTTGGTGTATTAACGTGTAGCCGTTTCGGACATAGAATTTATGGCTTTAGCCATTTTGGGCATCTTGTAGACATAGCTTGTAGCCGTTTTGACATAGCCATGTTGATGTTTTGGTCATCTATTCATTGTAGCTGTTCTGGTTGTAGCCGTTTTTTGGAATACCACAAAATTTTGTAGCCGTTTTTGGCTGTAGCCGTTTTCGCTTGTAGCTGTTTTGACTGGCATTCCAAATATACGCAATAATAATGAAAGCATTAAGACCAACAATTTGGAATATGTTTATTCTAATATAGATTCAACCAAACTCATTATCTCTGCATTACTGAATAATTTTTTTGTTCAGATTTATTTATGTATGAGTGAAAAAGATTAGAATAGTTATGCACAAAACATAATTTCAAAGGTAAGTAGGAAACTGCATCTTTCTATCATTTCTAGAAGTGTAGTTCTGGAAGTTCCCACTTTTTGACTAAAACTGGTAAATCTCCGTTTATTATTAATAATTATATGAAATGCAGGTGAAAGGTGTTTATATCTGGGTAATTATTTCTTGCTACATTGTGTATTGATGCTACTTTTTGGTTACATTGTAGACTATTAAAAAAAAAGAAAGAAAAGAATCTGTCAAAATTAAAATCTTCAGTGCCCCTCCTGCTCCACACATTGGCCAATGAGCTTTTTAAAATAAGCAATTTGTCAGACATTTATATTGCCTGTCATCAGACAATAAAGTTTGTGTCTGATGTGATTTCGGGACACTGGGTGGCATAATGGTCATGACATAGAGGTGTCATATAGACAATTCTAATTGATACTAGACTAGTAATAAATGGAAGACTGTACAGTTAAATGCCCAACCAAAATATATGTGTTTGACAGTCTGATATTATTCGTGGCAGAGCAAAACTATGATGTCAGTAACAGCAACCAAAGTCCCATAATATTGGGTATTACCCCAAGTTAATACAGGTTGAATGAATGAAACGGTTTAGACATGTGACGGGCTTAGTATTTTATATTTAATTATTAAAATCTCTATTCGATTCAAAATTAATTAATTTGAAGCATATGTTTTAATTTGCAGAATATGATGGATATGATGATGTTTATGGCCATTCAGTGGAGGACGATTCCTATGGCTTGTCCCCTAGTACAGGTAAATATAAATCACATTTAAGTTATGCCACTCTGCATAATTAGATACACACTATTTGATGTATATATAGGTATACCTGGTATATGAAGAAAGATGGAACATGATTTAAAGGTGTATTTAGAACTACTTGGTATTTTGTGATATACGTGTCCACTTCTGTTGGATTGTTCGTAAACCAGAATGTAATATTCTAGGTGATTTCTCCTAATGTTGTTTCTTCAGCCCAAATGTATTTGTACGACAGAGACAAAGACCGGTCTTTGTGTACGTACATGGTTCAAGAGGAAGACATCCCAGAGGAACCTAACGATACTGAGCCTGCTCTCCAGGAGTTGTCTGAATTCACTCGACCTGTTCTCAGCGATATTGACAATGGTAGGTGTATTGACTCTTGAATTTCTCTAATGGACTACAAGATTGCTAGGGTTTTTAATGTAGACATTCACCAACAGTTTCACTCCTTTATTTTTCATCCAGCAGGTTAGATTATCATGTAACTTATTTTATTTGTCGGTTAAAAGCTACTGTAGCTTATGTTCTTTGGTTTATTGTCACCACTGACTGTAAATAAAGTTTTATCTTATCTTTTAACTTAAGTTTCAGCGTAATAGACATTCGGCTCAAAGGAACACTTGTTTGTGTCCTCGTCTTCCTGCATTTTTCCAAAAAAGAGCATATACCCTTAATAAAATATTTTCATGTGCAGATAATATTGAGGTGTTGGATCATTATCTGTTTGATTTGCAGCTCGGCTCAACTCTTGCCTTGAAGAAATGAGAAACATTTTAGGAGAGTCAGTGCCTGAACATATCATGGTTGATGCAGTCATTAGAAACAATTTTGAGCATGACAGAGCTCTTAATGATGTCTTGACTCAACAGGGTAAGATTTAGAAAGTGTCATGATTCAAATTGGATTCATGTGTATTTTGACTCCGTGTGGTGCATCTTAGATTGTTGTCTTTTTGTTACAGAAGCCCCGAAGCCACAGAGGCAACCTCGAACCAGGAGATCAAGAGGTGACTATATTTTTCTCCTTCATTTTGGTGGTTAATGTTTCTTCTTGTAGAAGTCGAATGAAATATCATGTATGTGTGAATTAGATTCATCCCTCATTATTGTAACATCATATATAATGCGTGTTGGGTGGAAGGAGTGCTAACAGGTGGCCATTTTGTTTTTCCTTTCATTGGTTCCTTACCGCTTGTGACACCTGTGGTCGCTCGTGATTGGCTTATTCCTGAACTTTGGCTTCGCTAAGGTAAGACCTAGAGTCCGAGTCAGATAGTGGTGACGATAGTGGTGGCATTTTAACGAGCAGTACATTGACTGCGGGTAGTAGTGGTCCAGGTGCCTTGAGTAACCTGGCCAAGGTGCAGGGGAGTAAGAAACTAACCTCTAAGGCATTGCCGACCTCAGGATTATCTTTATCAGAGCTTGCAAAATTGCAAACTTCTGAATCGCAGCAATCTACAAGACTTCCATTTCAGACCCCAGCAGGACAGAGAAAGGGCACTAGTGCTCTCTCAAATTTAGCGTCAGAACAAAACAGCAGGCAGCCTGGTTTAGCTGATCTGGCAATGTCAGATTCAGTTAAAATTTCTTCCACTAAGAGTGCCCTACCAGGGCCAAAAATGTCCTATTCACCCAGGAGGGAAGGTGTTAGACTTTCAGAATTAGCTAAAACTACTAATTCACCAAAAATACCTTTGAGTGATATCAAAAGTTCAATTGGCAATATATCTCTCCCAAAGCCTGGGCAATCATCATCAGGAAATCAAAGGGGGCAGCAGTTTTCTTTGTCGGCATTAGCAGAAATGAATAAACAGAAAATGGGCAGCTCAATTGGTCAAGTCAAGCCATCAGGAATATCTTTATCTGACATGGCAAAACAATATACATCCCCATTATCTTCTTTGGCAGCGAAGGAAAATTCCAGACCTGATGTTAAATCTCAAAACAATCAGCCCAGTAAGGACTTGTCCTTGGCTGCTGTTGCTCAAGAACATGCTTCATCAGGTCCTGTATCTCAAGGAAATGTTACCAATACTTCTCAACCTGCTGGTGAAAAACTGAGTGTGAAGAGTACTACATCGAGTGATCCAGTTGGTGCCAATTCGGCAGTACGACCCCCACCAGGATTCAAGCCTTTAGGAACAACGAGTATGAATGTTACAAATGTGTCACCTCCTCAACAAAATTCAGGTGTACCTCTTCCGGGTTTTAAACCCAAAGCTTCAGTTGATCTCTCTCAGTTAGCAGCATTACACGAGAAAAAGAGATCAGCGAATCGTTCCCGCATGCATCGAGACAGTTCAGGAGAACCAGCTATGCTCAAGGCATTGACGTGTCAGCAAGTACCTACTAGACAAGCTTCAATAGTCGGACAGGCTTTGTGCATGGCCAAACCAAAGCATTGCTCAGATGAAGGTGGCCATCCAGTGAGGTACTCTGCTTTTTCATATCAAAAACAAAGCGCAGGTTGTCCACAGATTGATAATCAACCAATTAATGAACTGAAGGTCTTTGATTTCTCGACACCATCTCCAGATGACATTATTAAAGAAAGACAAAAGGCGGCTTTTACGAGGGATGGCAAATCTGGTAGGGTCACAGGGCTAAGTATAATTTCTTGTATGCCGAATTATCCTGCATAGGTTATTGTTGATAATAAAGATACCTTGTGTATATATGGCTATCACAAGTAACATTCTGCATGAATGAACACCACTGTAAAATTAGTATTACAAAGTTGTTGCATACCTCGTTGATCTGCTATATGTGTAATCCACTCACATCATTCACTCATGAATAGGGTACCTCAAAATTAAAAGCTATGAAATCAAGGTAACCTCTATAAATATTGTGACCTCTGCCTTGCACTAGGGGTGGCTACCAATAATTTTAGTAGCTTGTAGTTGCTTTAAACTTATTACGAACCTGATGTACTGAGCGGCATAATATTATATGATATACATGTGATATATGTTCGTTGACAGCAATGAATTTGAAAGGTTTTGTTGGATCAATATCCATAATTTAAATGTGCCTCATAAACTCAAAACATAGTAAAGGTAAACTATTTCAGGTTCAAGAGGCTCTACAGGCAGTGACCCTGAGAAAAGCGTGCAACCTGTGATAATCACGACTGATGTGACCACAATCTCTGCTGCTGAGGAAGTTGTTCCTGTACAAGGATCAGTGGCGAGACTGACATTTTCATCTTCCAAACTGAGATCGTCTGGTTTCACGCCTGAAAAAGATCCAGCAGAAAATCCTCTAGTGGATGAAATTGCTGCAAAAAGTGCTAAGAGAGACTTGATAGCTGATATGGATGAACCAAGTCAGAAAGTTAAGAGAAATGGCACCAAGAAAGGTGAAGTACTTGAAGTTCTTGCCGAGCCATCAGGAATGCTAACTCCGAAAAAAGAAGAGGGTGCCAGCAGCCGAAGCGCATCGCCTGTACCCACCCCAAAAGCCTATGGAAAGTTAGTACGGTTTCATATAATTTTGCAAAGGAATACCATCCCCATCTGGTAAATGTGTAAGGAACCCCAAGATATTTGATATTATTTTCTGAAGAATGATGTCAAACAGGTCTATTTTTGTATTGGCATGTTTACAAACTAAGGATTTATCTTGGTCAATTTTTGGTTTGAATCTGCGAGTGACCAGTAAGTCTAGGATAATTGTGCATCAAACATTCAGTAAAACTTCATATTCTTCGTAGGAAAGTGGAGTGACAATTCATTGCTTTCATACTTACATGTTATATTTTCATTTACTCCACAGAAAACATGACAGTGTGGAAGCAAAGAATGAATATGACAAAAGAAAACAGAACGGCAAGGATTACATTAACTTAGTTGTGATAGGTAACTTTATTAGTATTTGTTAGATTTTGTTTTGCATTTGGTTTGAATCACTTTTAAATGACAGTTGCATTGTAGACATGAATGATTAAAGCTTCATTGTACTCCTTCTTTGTAGGCCATGTAGATGCAGGAAAAAGCACATTGATGGGTCATGTACTGTACCAGTTAGGGTGTGTTAACAAGAGAACTATGCACAAATATGAAACAGAATCAAAGAAGTTGGGAAAGGCTTCCTTCGCTTATGCTTGGGTGCTGGATGAAACTGAGGAAGAACGGTAAGTTGTTCATTTTTTTGGTCACTATTTTTGTACAGCGTTATTCTAGTTGTTGAATATTTGAAACGTGTTTGATAAAGTTAGTATTTGATTAATATTAATGGTGTGTTTTGATTGATGGTTTTTTTTATTTCAAAAACTATATCTACTTTCTCCTGTTAGAAACTTTATTATGATAGAATGCTTTGCACTAACATAAAAATGAAACCTGCTGAAGTTCTGAACATTTGAACATTTATGTGTACAATTAATAGGGTAAAATGTTAATCACTGTTTTATATACAGCTACTGTATTTATAAAGTAAACTTGATGTACTCTATGTTATTTTTTCTGAAGTCGTGGCTGGGGTTTATGTGATACCTAGTTTCTAATGGAGTCAATATTCAGACTATATATTTGTCAGTTACAGATATTTGTCAGTTACTTATTTTATTTACACACTATATTCTAGGGCTCGTGGCGTAACCATGGATGTAGCACAAACAAGATTTGTGACGACTAGCAAAATTGTGACGTTGCTTGATGCTCCTGGTCATAAAGACTTCATACCTAACATGATTACAGGTTTGTATCCAGGATACTGTATAAGCGTAAGCAAGTAATAGGGTTCCTACAATGGGAAAATATGGGGAAAAATATCTTTGTATTGTGTTCTTTCTATTGGCCGTACACGTGGTGAATGGGTTTCTTGTGACGAATGACATATCTTCTATTTTTTAGGAGCTGCGCAGGCTGATGTTGCTATCATGGTGATAAACGCTGCTCGAGGAGAATTTGAGACAGGTTTTGATGCTGGAGGACAGACACGAGAACATGCCATGCTAGTTAGATCTCTAGGTAAGTCAAACAAAATGTTAAAATTATTTTTAAAATCTTTAATATTTTGTTGTGGATGAAATCTTTATCCCAAAAAAAAAAAAAAAAAAAGAAAACATATTAGCCTGTAAATTATAACACAAATTCTTGAAAGATCCACATTAAGTCAGCATCATCTGGATTATATTCTTATCTGAACAGTTTGCAAGTCAATAAGAGAATGAGTTGTCAACTTGTTACTTTTCTTACTTAGGGCTGTTAAATTTAATAGTGTGGTGGAGGAGGTAGGAGGTAGACAGGAAAAGTTGAGACACCCCCCCCCCCCCCAACCTTTTTTTTCCACATTGAGATATTAAGAAAATACGGTCAACTAACCGCCTCCCCCTCTTTTTCAGGCTCTTTTGGGAAATCCCATATCCCCGCTTTTTCGAAAAACTTTCCTGTCCATCCCCACCTCACACTTTTAAATGGAACAGCCCTTGAGCATAGATCTCACATAGCTGGAAAGCAACGAAACAGCCGCGTAAAGTGTCCCGTCAGCTTACGTAGGATTACGTGAAGATTATGTGGGCATACCTGGGTTTACTTCGCTTTCTCTCATTGACGTGGCTGATCCGTCGAGTTCCGGCTGTTTTGATCGAATTTTCTTGTATTTATTAAAATTCCGTGAGATCGAGCCGGAATGAACAGAAAGATGGTTACATAATTAATACTTGGATAATACGCCGCAGTCGGCGGATCGTACGTCAGTTTCCTTTAGCTTCCATCAGCTCTTACTTCGGCTTCCGTCGTCTTCCGTCAGTTATACGTGCCTTATAGCGTATTGAATCATCCGGCTATGTGAGATCCCCCTAACGTGGCTTCCGGAAATCCACAGAAGTCCACGGAAGTTACGGCTGATTATACGTAGACTTCCATGGACTTCCTTGGATCATACCTAGACTTCCGTGGATCAAGTGTCGTGTACATCGTTCTTCCGTACTTGTTCCGTGTCTCTCGCGACTTAAGCCACGTATAGTCTGCCGGATATCCGTCACATACGCCAACGCATACGTAGCCATACGTCACCTCCTAGCCATTTTTTCTTTGAGAATCCTTGGCCAATACGTCAACTTAGGGTCTACGTATCAACCACAGAGTTTCCGTCACTTTACGGCTATGTGAGATCTAGGCTTTACTAGATAATGATTATTATGTTATTTATATTCAGGTGTGTCACAGTTGGCAGTTGCTGTCAATAAACTTGACATGGTGGATTGGTCTGAAGCACGTTACAAAGAGATCCATGCCAAGATCGGACATTTCTTGAAGCAAGCTGGATTTAAAGATTCTGATGTGACTTTCATTCCCTGCAGTGGTTTGGTTGGTGAGAACTTGACAAAACTTCCAACTAACCCCAAACTTGGTTGGTTCAAAGGACCTTCTCTGTTAGATGCCATTGGTGAGTTTGAATATCTGTGATTTCATGTTGCAAAGATGTACTGCATTTATGTATGTTATGTATAGCACTAAACTATTAAATGGGGTTAAGAGTGTCACACTCAATTACTCCACAGATGGATTATTTTACAAATTCTCAGCATAGCATAGACATCTGGGGGTAGATTATCATATGATTATAGCATCTCATTTTGTGTTTCAGACAAATTCAAGCCTCCAGATAGGCAAGTGGACAAACCACTTCGAATGTGTGTGACAGATGTGTTCAAGGGAATGGGGAGTGGCGTATGGGTCTCGGGAACATTACAAGCCGGTGCAGTGTCATCTGGTGAGAAAGTGCTGGTTATGCCTCTAGGAGTCACTGCTACTGTTAAATGTGAGTATTGCGGATTATGAGTTTTAAGATAGTCCTGAGTTGTTGTGTTAGCCAACTTTGTCTTTGTATGAACATGAGCTTGAAATGTATTAGTTAATACATTATGTACATTCTTTTCAGTAATAACCATTGACGAGGCTCCTGTCAAATATGCATTCGCTGGTGATAATGCAGTATTGGTCATGACAGGAATTGACAGTAATAATATAGGAATAGGTATGATTATTTATTTTTATGAATTGTATGTCAGCATGCACTTCGCATTGTTATGAGCAATTCATTTCAACAGTTGCTTTTAAATTGAATCAAATTAGTAACTTTTAATTTTCTTCTATAGGAAGTATAATCTGTGATCCATCTGACCCAGTCCGTACATCAAACAGGATTCAAGCGCGTGTGGTGATCTTCAACATTAATGTTCCCATTACCAAGGGCTTTCCAGTAAGTACAAAACGGTCTACAATTAATCTACCAAAACCTAATGAGTAAATCTATTTTAGAATATAATTTCAAAATGTGCCTTCAAACATGACAAAGTTATTGATTGGTATTTCAGGTAGTGTTCCATTATCAATCTCAGAGCGAACCTGCCAGTATAAAGAAACTCGTCAGTCAGTTGCATAAAAGTACAGGAGAAGTAATTCGTAACAAACCAAGGTAAGACAATCAATATTTTCTGTGTATGGCTACTCATATGGAGTGTACTCATTTGAATGTTACATGTATTCTTTTTGCACATTTCAGGTGCCTGGTGAAGAATAATAGTGCAGTAATTGAACTTGAAATCAACAGACCAGTCTGTATAGAACTCTACAAAGATTACAAAGATCTGGGACGATTTATGCTTCGATATGGAGGGTCAACAATCGCTGCTGGGTTAGTCACTGAGGTAAGATTATGGATATATACGTTGAGATTCAGTTTGTGGAAATTATAACATGATTTCTATGGTGGTCTTGTAAAGTATACTTTCTGTGACGTCTTGTGGTTTGACCTTAGATCAAAGCAATGTTTTGATTTTTGTTGTTTGCTGTTATTTAAATATTTGGACTCAGCTGTCTCTTTCTTTTGTTCCAGATTAAGGACACGAAACCACCTAAAACGGAATAGCGCAAAATATTTATTGCTTTGGAATATTTATTTTGTTGATGAAATTTGTTGCAGTCAAGTACTTGGCATTTGTTATGTGTTCAACTGTCTGTTGGGCCTTTGAGTAATTTAAAATGAGAGTATTCCCCCCTGGGTGATGTACATTATTTAATGAATAAACCATTTTATGCAATTTACTGAACTGTTGTTGCTATTTTCCACCGGAGGCGCTGAGGTGCAGTGGCGCCACCTGGCGTTGTCGATCAGCATGGCCGCCATATTGATCCGTAGCAACTGAGGACGCCGAAATGTCAGAATGTCAACATTCCGATAAATCTGCCCTAAATGGGACCTAAGACAGAATATACTTGACCAGCTTACTTCTAGGTGCAGTGTATATATGGCGAGCTACCGTAAAACAAAGTTATGCTCGTGTAGCTGTTATTGGTGATTGACAGACACCTGTGCATGCACCTGCATGAATGAGTCACCTGCTGGAAATTTTGACACAGGTGTGACAAATTGTTTAGTGGGGTCCTGCCTCATGGCATTAACCATATACCATTCATGATACTACAAGATGTTAAAGTAAAAAATCTTTTTGTTACTGTAATTGATATCCAGCCGGACTATACTGTCACAATGATTTGGCTCAGTGAATCTGTGGATTTATAGACTAGTAGTAGTACTACTACTATAGTACCACTTTGTATTGTAAATCTGGAATATTGTCAACATGGAAGGTAAATGCAATTTTATGATTAATGAAATATTTTTTCTCTTAATCGCTTAAATAATTATTACTCATTTGTCTCTTGCTTTAGATTATAATGTTTACCAAATCAGTTGCTTTAAAGTTTATTGCCATTTTATTAATGCCCAAATAATGGCCTATATTTGGATGATAAGTGTTGGACTGTTGCTTGAACATTTTCAATGATTGTAGAGATATCAACCAAACGAGGGAAGAAGATGAAGACGAGCGGTGTAACTAGTGATGGTAATTAATAGTGCACTCTTAGAATTCAATAATATTTTTACAAAGAGAAAAAAAAATATTTTGTGACGATTATGATATGGATCCATGAGATTTGTAGTCTGATGTATAGTTACTGGACAGACAACAAAAAATTATTTTCTGTCAACCCCCTATTCTTTGCTTCTCTTGTACTTTTTTTTAAAATTTTGTATTCAGCCAATGCTGCTTGCAGCTTGCTGGATCTTCACAATCGGTTTTGGGGGATGAAATAGCTAGAGTTGATGAAATGTCCTGTTGACAAAATGGTTCCTAATATGGAGTTGGCTGAGAAGCCTTATCTGTAAATTTCAAAAGGGATCTCATCAGCAGTGGTCAGTTTGAGCAGGTCATACAGTCATTAAGTATCTTCAAAAAGCCAAAAGATTTAAACATTGAGTCAATGGATCTAAAATTTCTAAATGGCAGGGAATTTGATTTGGTTGGGCAGTGGTGGTTGTATGCACAATGTAGCACTGCCTCGTAGACACTACAAATGGTATAAATTTGATGTGTGGAAGCTCTGTGATTAATACAAATTAAAATAATTAACTCTCCTAAGAATAAAAAAGCAATTCAGAATTCAGTGCAAAGAGCAATTCAGAAAAGAAAGGCCATAATTATTGCAAGTGGACTTGACACCTTTAAATTGTTCATGGAAAGAACTAGTAAGGTTCATCATAAGTCATGTTACTGTACTATACTTTCGTTTAACATTTATTACCTTTTTGTGAAATAATTGAAATGATTATATGCTATTTTAAATTATTATGTGTACATAATTATGCAATTATTCATACATAATGCAGTGACTTGTACATTTACAAAATGCATCTGCTCATGAGCAACAAGAACTTGCTTTATCTCATGAGTCTTTTTCAAGTGCAATTCAATGACAGCTCACAGTACCTTACTTTGAAGTTCAGTATCAATTGACATTTGAATATCAAGTTTGTTAAAACATGTCTTATTTTTTACCTATATAAGGAGTTGATTCATCCTCGCCCTTGACACCATTAATCAATTCCTAACCCTATGAACATAAATTTACTATTGTTCATGGCGTTATGGAGGTAATGGTTAATGGCAACTTTACATTAGTGATCAAAAATATTACAATATCTATTAAAGTGGACAAAACTTACTTTTAGTATGTCATGTGATGTGATGGAATTTCTGTGGTTTCTCTCTAACCAAGGCAAATGGCCATAATGATGACAGGAGGGCAAAAAATATAATTTTTAAGATAGGAAGCTTCAAGTAATAACTTTTTACAGAGAGGTACTTCACTTCAAATTTCATGCTTAATGGGTCAGCTGGATCTCAAACCCCGTGGGTTCTAGGTTTTTGTATGTACACTGTTGAGTCAGCAGAACAAATTAAAGAATTTGATCATAAATGTTTTGCACTTTTCGCATACCTAATTCTGTCGACAAAACAAAAACTGATCAATGAATATTACAGGCTCATCACCAAATGACAACAAAACATTCAGCAAGTTGATGAGAGAGGCAGCAGAAAAATCTGGGTAAAATATTTTGGAAACCTTTTCAGTGTTTGTCATGAATGTTTTTTCCCAAGTTCATTTTACAAGCGCTTCACATAATGTAACTCTGACTGAAATTATGACTTATGATCCTTTCTAGGGAGGAATTCAAGACTGGAAAAAAGAGGAGGAATATTAAAAGAGATGAAAATTTGGTAATTGATTTTCTTTGCTCTTAAAGTCATAGTTGATTTTTCAGTCGCCACTGCAACTGTCTCAAATTTAGTTTCATATTGATGCTCAGCTTTTACAACAATTGCATTATTCATATTTGTAGCTGAATATGTTGAAGAAAGGAGAAGGTCTTGTGAAAGATGAAGCTGACGCGACCCTGTTGGCCAATGTTTATGACCCTGACAATGACATGAAGGGAAAGAGCAACAAACTTTTGCAGAAGGAACGAGAAAAAAGTAAAAATGTTGAGAAGGGACTGGACAACTCTGCATATGAGGACGAAACGGAGAAACCTAAGAAAACGAAGAAGAAACAAAATACTGAGTAAGTTTAGGGACAATTTATTTGAATGTTGATTTAAGTGGCAATTTCTTGAAACTTAATTTAAGTCAGTGGGCCATGAGCTCACAGAGATAGATTGAAACCCTACAGGGATTACTCAAAGTTTCTTGTCAAAAACATCTCTGTTACCGTTTTACAGGAGAATTGAAAATGTTGTACAAACATCAAAAGATGTGTGCAACAGTGTAGAGAGCCTCGATAAAGATGAAGGTGCAACTGAAAATGAAAATGCTGAGGCAAAACCTGCTCGGAGGAAGAAGAAAAAGAAAAAATCAACGGAGAGTGATCCAATTGAGGTAAAATGCAATACTTTTGATTTTGAACATAATATATTATAATTCAGGTTTGTTCTGACACAGACACTTGTAATCATGAACCTTACCATAAGCAGGTGTCACTTCTCAATTAAGGCTTTTAAATTTTTGTCGGATTTAGTATCTATTTTCTGCCAGGTGTTTTCTGTGATGCTTAACCAGCAAACTGGCATGCAAATTCTTGGGCATTATCATATGATTATTCATTCCTGCTGATGAAACCAAACATTATAGTTGATATTTTTTTGTAATGTATTGTGTAATGCTAATGTTGAATTTCTAATTTTGCCTTTAGGAAATTGAGGCCCAATCACAAGAACCTGCCAAGGATGAAGATGTTGATGAATCTAAGAAAACAAAAGAAAAAGAAGAAGAAGAAGAAGAGGGGAAAGAAGAGAATAAACCAAAGCTCAAGAAAAAGGGAAAGAAGAAGAAAGGTAAGCTTCAAAATATACAAATAAACATGAATACACTTGCATCACTCAATGGCGCTCTTTAATTGTTTCTGGTGCTATGTTCTTTTATCAGTTAATGGCTAGATAGCCACCTCACTGTCTAACAACTAATGAAATATGTTTTCCTTTACAGCAAGAGAAGATCAAACAAAAGAAGAAGAAAAACCTAGAGTCCTTGAAGATGATGGGAGAATTATTGGTGTCCAAATCCATCGGACTGACAAACTCAAGACAGACTTCTACATGTCCCATCCTCTTGTACGCATTTCTTGTGTTGATATGGCGACTGGACAATACTTAAAGAAGCAAACAAGGTTTGTTTCGTTCTATTAAATAATGCAGCATTAGGCCTTCTCGCATCTGCCTCTAATGTTTCGATTATTGGAATGTGAAAATTTATGAACGTATTCAAACTAAACTGATTAAAATTACTGTTAGAATAAGCATGATAAGCATGGTGAATTTTGATAGCAATTTGAGTATTTCAAATGAGTTGTAACTTTATGATTCCAGTGGGAGGCCAGTTGCATCCTATTACGAACAAGAAAATGACAAAGTTGATTATTTCCAGCCAATAATGACGCAACCTTTTGATTTCAAAGAAAAGAAGTATGTAGTTTGTGATTCAGCTTACTTTCCATTCAATTGTTGCTTCCTTTGAGTTTTCGTTGTACACATGTAAATGATGTACGCATCAAGTGAAGTTGGTTTTTTTAAATTCCAGATCTACCTTACCAGTCTGGGAAGAAATGGTCGTGTTCAATGAAAACTACAACTACATTTTGACGGATTCTCCACAAGTTATCTTTTTCTTTGAGGTAAAATGATGAATCTACTTAAATGGGTTTTCTTTGCTTGAGGAAAGTTATTTGTCTCTTTGGTGATGGTTTTTTTAATGCTATGCTATTTTGAAATGCTTCTTTCTGGCAGCTTTTGGATTTCTTGACCATGAACACAACAAAGCAAAGATATAATGCCCAAAAGAAAGATGGTGGTTGGCACCGCATTGCTTGGGCCTTTCTAAAGGTATTTTTTCAGCTTTAATAGATTTATTGTTTGGTGATTCGTATTCTGATAAATTGCTTTTAAATATAAGAACATGAACAAATAATAAAGTTTTCTTAATTTCTCAGTGTGATCACATAATGCTGTATTACTAACAACATATTTGATTAATATGGTTATGATAATTCAACATTTCAGGCTGTTGGTGCTAATGGATTGCCCAATACAAATAAAAAAGTCAGGTTACAGCTCTACCAACCTGTTAGGTTAAAAACGAAACCAGACCAGTTGGAGGTAAGAAAATATACATTAAAGTAGTCTATCTACAATATATAATACTGCTAAATTTTTTGTCACAAAAGGCTCCTAAACCACGAGGTTTTGGATCTGTTAAACATAACTACTGTGTGGTTTGGGTCCTAGAAGATTTGTGAATATACATTTGGTGGCAAATTAAACAGTTTCCAAAAGAGGCATGGCTGAGGGTTTGGCTTCTTCAGAACATGTATTGAAATACAGTGTATGTGAAATTACATGCTGGTAAATTATGTGTCCAAATACTTTCATTGAGCAGTGTATGATGTATATGCTCCACTTATGTATCGTTTCTCCCTCCTCCACGGGCATTATATATCTGCCAGTATTTTATATACCGAGCTGCAGCCTGCAGTTATGTATTAAATATATAAACACTTAAATCTTTGCATAGAGTTATCTTTGGGCTAATATGATGTATCCGCCAAAGGTTCTTGTCACTTTGTCACTTAAGTTGTCCTCATTACTTGGTTGTGTTGTATCCTCTTTTGTTCACTCATTCACAATCTCAAAGTGCTGTTTTATTTTTAAGATCTTTCAGTGGTACAAGTATGTCACTAAAACACCGTACCCGTCCACTCTTTATGCGACCTTGAAAGGATTTCATCCGTCCAGCAATGTTGAGCCTGCAACTCGTTCCATGTTTGCCACACAGAAGGTGGGTAACGGATCGACAGAGATATTTAGTAGTCTATATGTTATAACCTGTGATGCTTTGAAAACTATTGGTTTATATAGTTTTTAGAAATATTAAGATTTTTTTTTTTCATTTAGGAACAAGGAGGAAGAACGTTTGATGACTTGCAAGACACACTTGACCGAACATTGAAAAGGTATTGAGTTTCATTCTCTTATACAATGTCATGCATCTTAAAATTCAGACATGTCTATTAATTAACTTTTATTGTATAGGCACACAGTATCAACCTACCAATTGTAAATTTCAAGATACTGTATTCTATAATGGTTCTTAATGGCAATGTGTATGTACATGTTTCACCAAGACACGTGATGACATAATTTTATATGATCTGCCAAATGAGGCGAATGTAATGATGGAATGATGGGACATGGAGTCCATGCCATTTTTACCCCTTGGTTGGGTCTTCATTTGAGGACACCTAACACTAGGTATGACCAATTTGATATCCATGTCACATTTTTTGTTTCAGGGCAAATATCAGACGGCGAGAAGCCTCGGCCTGGACTCGATTACCGGGTCAAGTTTGCAAAATTCCGAATGAATCATGTCTGACTCTTTCTGGTGGACGGAAGGGATGCACTTTTGTCAGCTTTTCACCAAATGGCCATTATCTTGCATGTGGGTGCAAAGAGAATGAGACATATCCTGTGATTGTTTATGAAGTAAGTATATTGGAAATGCCTCCATGAGCAGTATAGATAAGACTTTTAATGTGCCCAACAGTAATGGCAGCATCTCATTTGAATGTATCTGTTTAGGCTATCTTGATTTCCGAGCAAAGGGGCTATAAGTCTTCTTTGGTAGAGTTATAATAATAGCAAAAACATAGTTTGAGCTGGAAGTTTATGGCCTTACTAATGAGGTATCTTAATACCAAATTTTTGTTTGTATTATCATTATACCTGTCTTAATGTTTGCACTGAAATGTTTTTACTTAATATTTATTTGTCTCTTCAATATTAGATCCCAGGTGGCCGCGTCAAGCACCAGTTTCCCGGCCATTATGGCATCATCTATGAACTTTGCTGGTCAGCTGATAGTAAAGATATTCTGTCAGCCTCTTCTGATGGCACTGCTAAGTAAGTGCTAGGACAGATATAATAAACTGAAATGTTATATAATATCATTGTCTTCTTTAAGAGTATGTTGCTTCAGGATTTGATATGTATATTTCCCCTTTTCATTTGTGTGCATCAGGATTTGGGATTTTGAACAGCACATCAATATTCCTTCAAAGCTCTTGCCACATCCGTCATTTGTTTACTCTGCAAAATTTCACAATCGCATTTCAAAAGTTGTGGTGACAGGAGGTTACGACCAGACAATACGAGTGTGGAGTACAATGACTGATGATGAGTATGCTATGGTAAGTAGACAACGTCCCATATTGAGCTATGACTGATCAGATATATATTATACACAATTAATACACTTGTATCTGCGACTGGCATGACTAGCCTCATTGTGGTCATCTTCATCTAATGTTTCAGCTCATGCAAGAATTGGACGGCCACATGTCCCACATCAATTCAATCTGCTTCGACATTGAAGGATCGAGGATGTTTTCTGCTGATGGTTTGGGTCACATCATTGCGTGGAATGTGTACGTAACTGACCAACCCAGTAAACGAGGTCAGTTGTGTGTTGGATATTAAACTAAATTTAACATGAAAAATCATCCATCTTGTGCAATTAGAGCCTTTTCTAGTATGCGATTGCAGAAATTAGTCCTCGGTCTTGCAGTTAAAACAGCTTATGAAATGTATGTGTTTAGTTTAAGCTTAATTGTGCAGTTTCTGAATAGGTATTGATATTAAGAATAATTGATATTTTCAGGAGTACTCAAAGACTGGACAAAGAATAAGGAAATCAAGCTCAGTGAACTCTCAGGTGTTGCAATTAATTACCTCCGAGTGCTTCCTAATAACAGAAGACTTCTCATGCATACTAGGGACAACATCATAAGACTTCTTGATCTGCGAATGTGAGTAGTTTTCACTATTATTGGATTTTAACCTCTCTGTTATAGTGACTTGTTTTTCATCCAACCAAAAAATAAAGGTGCAATGCATCGATACATTAATTGGGAGGTGGGCTTAATAGTGAATAGTGAAGTAATCTGGTCGTGATATCGTATGTATTTTTTTATTTAAACAGAGACGCTGTCATGCAGAGATACCAGGGTGCACTGAATTATCGCGAGAAAATCTGTAGCGCAGTGACACCCTGTGGTTCGTTTGTTATTACTGGCAGTGAGGATTGCAACTTGTATGTTTGGAATGCAGATACTGGTAAGTTAGTGCAAGTAATCTTAAAATCCATGCTATATTATTATATGCTGCGTTTTTCTCCCCATTATATTTATGCATATTTATTGTTTGATTGCAGGTGACCAAGTTGCAATGTTTGCTGATTTGAAGTACAATACCCCAGTAATTTGTATAGACTACCATCCATATGATCACATGATGGCTCTGTGTGCATTTGGAGATAGTGAGCCTGTCATTGTGTATCGATACAGTCATGAAGGTAAATTTTATTATTGTCAACGCATATCCCTTTCAGTCCATCCATTACCAACACAGTTTGTCATATAAGATAAGCTTCGGATTAGTAGCCTTGAGACAATACAATATAATACAAAAGACTGAAACTATATAACATAAAGCCCATTGCAGAAACTCTATTATCTTCGATGACAATGAAATAATGATAGAATTTGGCTGTTGATTAACGTGATCATTGCTAGATATTATATATTGTCATCTTATGCAGTGGCGAAAATGGAAGCTGGGCTCGCTGATGTGACCAAGAAGAAAACGGGGCACCCAGGAGCACCCCATCTCTGGAACGTCATTGACCAAGCTGTAAACCAGAACCAAAAGTAATTCCATCTTGCTGACATATTATTATGTATTGTGACCAGTTTAATGTTAGTACGAGATGTTCACATTTTATGTGTATTCTAACAGGCTAGAAGCTGATCGGAGCAAGACTGCCCACTTAGCTGATGATCTAAGAACTCGCTCAATGACCAGAATGGACAGAGTGAAGAAAAAATTGGACTCAGTGACGGTATGTTCTTCTTGAGCTTTTACATTGTCACTTGATGAACACTGGCATGATCAATGATGTAAACCAAATCTTGTGTGAATCACTTTCATTGCAAAGTTTAGCAGGAAATGCATTTGAGCATTGGTTTTGAACAGCTGGTTGATTAATAGTTGCCTGTTTGCTTGGTTCACTTTTTTCTATGAAAATTTGTCAATTCAATTGACCACTGTTGACACCATTCTGCGGATGTGACACAATTCACTGTAAG
This sequence comes from Alitta virens, assembly GCA_932294295.1. Classification (NCBI taxonomy): domain Eukaryota; kingdom Metazoa; phylum Annelida; class Polychaeta; order Phyllodocida; family Nereididae; genus Alitta; species Alitta virens. The sequence goes on along the minus strand of OW028573.1, from coordinate 23,312,508 downwards.
TGTATGCATATTTTCACTGCATGACATTTTTTTTGCTCACTGTATGTGTATCTAGACCTTCCAATCATTGCTAACGGGGGCACAGCCAACCAGGGAACACCCTCTGGGCATCCCAGGCACTATGAATGCATCAGGAAAGTACACCACTTGGGGAACCACCTTTGACTCGTTTGACACTTCTGTATATTCTCAGATAGAAAGAGGATCGGTAAGTTGTTGCATGGCATGGGTTAATTGTGTTATGGGTAATGCTCAACAAGGAAATTGCGGCCATAAGCAAGTTGCAGGTAACAGGGCTGGTCAGTTTTCATGTGATGTTGTACCTTGGAATACCAATAGACTTCATTACGTCACCAATACACAATACTAGATGACTCATCAAACCATTAAATTAATTGGGCTGTGATGACGACATGTATTGTATTGGTATTTTCGGGTAAAACATCACACAAGGACTGACCAGCTCTATATTATAATAATGGGGTTTGGCCAGAACGGCCACAAACCCTAATGGCCACAGTACTAAAGGGCCACGTTTCCCGAACGGCCATAAAATATATGGCCACAGATCGAAAATGGCCACATTAGTGTTGCTAGTTAGTCTATCTATGCTATATTTAAGTGTATATATTATTGTATATCTGAGGTTGGAATCGTGATTGACTAATTTGGGAAGTTTAAGTGATGTATGTTCTTTTGTATGAAATGTCAATCACAAAAAAGCACCTGACATACATGTATAATAGATAGATGTTTCTGTTTAATTATTTATGCTTTTGGAGAAATTCCAATTCACATTAATTGCAATCAAGATGGTCACACAGCTGCACAGCATGTATAATCAGCAGGGTTTAGTGCAGTATAGCGGACCCAAATTTATGAATATATTTGGCATCCATTAAATATGAAAATAATCACTATTTTTTACCAAATTTTGTAGTACACAATAAAAATAACAATTTTGTAGAGTAGCAGGGGTTTGGGGGTGGTAGCCCACGAGAAAAACTAAATGTAAACAATAATAAGCTTCGTTCTTGCCTTGAAAATGATCACCGCCGCCGTATGTTTGTGACGTCACTTATTGAATTCAAGCATTTGACGTCATTGGCTTGGCAATGGGACTCGCTAAATATGGTCTTAAATTTGGGTCCGCTATACTGTACTTTTTCCAATCAGCACATCAAAATGATCCAGATTCCTAAACATCTGGCTTTAATTCACTGCCGTAATTGCAATTGTCAAGGATTACAAAATCAACTTCAGATTTTGTACGTGATATGTGCAGAAATAAAATAAGCGTCAATCAAGATTCACGAGATATGCTGATTATAAGACAGTAAGATTGTTTGGGCTGTAAAAACAATGTGGCTGTTTTATGGCTGTTCTGGAAGCGTGGCCGTTTAGTAATGCGGATGTTACTGTTCGTGGATGTTCTGACCATACTTCATAATATTGACAGCCAGGGGTGGATTAGAAAAATTCTGACAGATAAAGATTGTAAATGAGAGACATTTCTGTCATTCTTGTCATTCAGAATGTTTTGATTCTGCCAATGGCCATAATCATTATCTGAAGTTGGCAGGCATAATGTAATAATTCCATCTGGTGGATCGATCTGCTCTCTATCTTTGACCATCATGTTTTACAGATGGCATGTCACTTACACAGTCGAAATTTCTGTCAATAAATATCTGAAGGAAATATTAAAATAGAGTACAAAAGTTTGCACAAAATATATTTAATTTCCCAAATTGCCTTTATAATATTGGTGTCGTTAAGCAAATGTTACTTTCTGTTACAGTCACCTCCACCAGGTGTATTTTCACCTCATGCTTCTGGAAACCCTCTCCTAAGTTCAATGCATCACCAGCAACAAGTTTCATCACAATCGGACTACTTAAAGCAAACGTCTGACTCGTGGAGACCTATGTTCAGTGCAGTCGGACGTCCAAGATCGACTTTCATGAGCGGCAAACAACCCTCTCTGATGTTTAATCCTGTAAGTTTGTTTGTAATTGTATTTAATATCAGTTTCGCATAGTTATTAAGAGTTACCATGGCAGTTTACAATGTTACTATGTTGGATATAATTTGATACGCTTGTCACGAGCTGTTACAATTACAATGTATTATAATTAGACATTTAAATTTTTTTTAAATTTTTCAGGACATGGAAGGGAAGCCGCATTTCCAATTTCAAACTGCTGAAGGTGAAACTAGAATTACTGGTGAAAAGGTATGGTCGTCAATGTCTAGTTTAATATTGTGTGGCCTTGTAAACTTATGGTGGCTGCTTGGCTGTGACAAATAGCTATTTGTTATGGTACCATAACAAATTGTTTTCCCTCTGCAGGTTGTAGCATTGTATGACTATGCGGCACAGAGGTCTGATGAGTTGTCCATGCAGTGTGGGGACATCATTGAAGTGTTGCATAAAGACAATGCCAACTGGTGGATGGGACAACTTCCATCTGGACAACAAGGGTTCTTCCCTGCTAATTATGTGGCTACGGGTGAGTGCCAGAAAGAATTGGCTCTTTTTGTTAGATTATGTTTAAGCTTATTTGAGATAACCTGCGCAAACATTAAGAATTTAGGCAGCTTTTAAGAGATTTTAATTCTGTTATTAGAGAATATTTCAGGATACAGCGGAAACAAATATTAAAAATTGGAAAATGGTAGCTTTTTCGAAAGTTTATGTAATTGCGTATGTTGAAGAGAGACTTATATTATTCCTCTTGGCTTTTTTATTATCCTTCAAAATAAATGTATTCTAAATTTGACAATTTCAGAAGGAGAAAATGAAGAAGATGTTGAGGGAGTTGATGAAGGTGATGAGGTTGAACAGGAAGCCGATGTTCAAAGTGGACCTACTCGTCCAACCAGAAAGGTAATTCATTACTTTCTTCATTGCCTAGCTCAGTGGCAGTGCGCTGGGCTTCCAACCATTGGTTCCCGGGTTCAATTCTCAGTCGAGCCTATGTTGGATGGCTGTTTCATCCTTCGTCTCATTGCCATGGTCCCTACCTGTCCTAATTAGCCCATCAGGTGCAGAAATACAGGATGTAAAGCCCTAATCCACCATCACATCATTGCCTAAATAAATAACATGTACTTAATTGATTTTTGGTGACTAACATTGCAGAATTGTTTTCTTTCCAGACACATGCTGTAACTACAAAAGCTGGTGAACTAAAGTTTTTCTCAGGAACGGAGGATAGTGATGGGGAAGGCACGCCTAAAAAGAGGTAAGAGCATGTGGTGTTCTGAAGATTAACCATGCCTCTTACATGACCAGCTCCAAAAGAAAAAGAGGTGGTGGGGGGGGGGGGGGGAGTTGAACAGTATTTTAATATCTTAATTTAGAAAAAATTTAAGAGGGGGGTATGGGGGTCTTCAAAAAACAAAAAGCAGGGCGGGGGGGGGGGGGGTGTCTGAAAATCTTCAGGTCGCCCCCACCCCACACTTCTAAATGGAACCGCAATTATTACTTCAGAATTTGTTGTGCAATTATCTGTTAAAGATCTGTGTTATCATTCCAGGCGAAATCGACAAAACCAAAAGAAGGGCGGAAACTTGACTTTCGAAAATGAATTAAAGGAACTTCCCACTAAAGCGAGGCGGAAAAAGAAGAGAGATGTGAAAATTGATGAATCTGAAGCCTGAAGTATTACACTTTAATCAACAGTACTAATGAATTTTGGCAGCAATACTTAGCATTCTTCCGTCCAGTGACATGATATATATTATTATTACATTCATGATTTTCAATACCAATGCCCTGTATCACTCTTTGTGACCAGAGCAAATCCTTGTGGTGCTTTTGCCATAAACTTCTATGATTGGACTTATTGTATCATAGTCTTGATGTCCAAGTATAAGGACATTAATCGTGCCTTCTGTGATATGAATAGGAAGTAGCATTCATCCCCTGCTCCGTTGTATAGTTTGCCATGGTAGTTTGTGTACACATGTAGTTATAACAATGATGGAATCGGCTTTTAAATTTGCCATGAATTTGTATATACTGTAATAATTACATTTTGACTATTTTTGCATCTACTTAATTTATAATAAAACCAATTTGTTAATTAAGATGTTTGCTTTAATTTACAAGATATAGTGTAGTCAAGGGTCAATATTGATTATATGTTGGTAAATAGCCTTGACAGCTGCAAATATGTTCGGTGCCAATGGCAGGAAACAGTGATGGAATTAATCCCCAACCTATGCCAAATGGCTAATGGAATAAGGCAAGTAGACTCATATGGTGTCATAAAACACAGATGCTACAGTGTAGATGATAATAGGATGTAGTTGATAATAAGATGCCGTGTTCACCTACTATCCGCAAGGTTGTAGGTTCGAACCCCCATCGTGGCATCGAGGAGTTAGGCAGATCCTCTTCAACCATTGCCTCACCCCAGCCAGGTGCAATGGGTACTTGGCATTATAGGCACCCTAAGTGATGGCACTGGTGTGAGCTCAGCCCCTGCGGTTAACCCCCTATTCAAGGCAGACTACTCCTCAGGGAGTTGAGAAAGGCTCCTAATTGGCCGGCCTGCCACGGATATAATTGTAAAGTCGATGAAGACTGTTGAGTGATAACGAGACTAGAAACCCAGGTTTAATGGTGCGGGGTGACCAATGCCAGCCATGTCCCACAATGCGGGTTACCTGACTTTCTATATTGTAGGAGACTGCGGTTCCAGTGCCAGGTGCTATTAGTAAGAAGATGCATACTCAGCAAGACTGCGTTTTAGCTATTGAGCTTTTTAGAGACGGGCTGCAGATGGTCACTGGTGTCAAGATAGAGTTAACACCCATGATGATGCACATTAATCACGTAAAAAAAAAAGTGATAAAATAAGACATGAAGCTTTGGTGCAAACAAAACTTTATTTATTACACAATATTAGGTAAACCACTCTTTGGAAAGTTTAATCTCATTATGATAGTTTAATCTCATTATGATACTGTATAGTATATGTACATTCAAGACATTATTTAGCTTTTATCCGTGCAATTAAAGCAAGACAGCATGGATATAGTTTAAACATGTGTCAATTGAAACGATACCTACCAGCAATTCTGTGAGGTGAAAATGACGTACTGGTTATTAGAAGAAAAAAAAAGTTTTTTTTAAGTTTCCAGATGAAGACACTCGCTCCATAGAAAATGACATACACTGTATTGAACTTAAAGTAACGACCAGACAAATAACATGATTGAAAGTAATAAAATATGATGCCAGTGATGGTAAACTGCCTCAAAGGGTATTGTTATTGATAGATTATCCGCATACATTTCTGGGTAATTACTACATGTAACAAAAAATGTAGACCATTAATTGTCATTATAAAATCATAAACAATTGAACACACTGATTCATGCATACAACTGCACAAGCAAAACAAGGTAACATAGTAACTGCCATACTTCAAAGATAGCTACAGTATTTAATATTTGTTTAAAATATGTTCAGATATAAAATTTGTATGTGTATTGTGCATTACCTTGGCAGTGAAATAATAATAATGTACATCCTGCAATTGTTTATATACTGCATGGATTGTACACACACATTTGTCGACTGTTAAGAGAATGAGTGCAATAGAGAAATTATTAAAGTATATGTGATAAGAACATAAAAATTCAAGTACATCCATGACCATAATCTCTGATCTGACATTTAACAGATTTAACAATCTGATGAAAGATAATATCAAATGCAGTGATAGGAGTACTGTACAATTGAAAAAAAAAGCCAGGTGAGGCTTATCCTTCTTGTAAACCTAATCAGCTGTAAACAAAATGCATAACACGCAAGCATGTGCTTATAAATATATATATATATATATATATATACTAAAAGTGTCATTATTTGCACAGTATACCTGTGTGACAATAAATCTAAAGCCCCCAAAATACCAGCACCAGGCAAATATCAATCTGGGAGATAGTCGAAATGCCTAAACACTAATGCTAGAAATTTTGCATTTATGCTCATATAAGTAGAAAAATAAAAGACAAATAAAAGTAGCATAAAGAACTGAATAATAAGATGTAAAAGTAGAATTTGTGCTTAAAATAATATTGGAAAGAGATCAGAAGCTGGAAAACAATATAAACGAAGCTCAAGAGATCAAAAATTCTAAAACATTACTCCAATACAAATAAATAAGAATTACGCTAAAAGCAAATAATTTAACAATGGTTAAACGAGGATAGGTTTTGTCCAAGATGAAGACGTATCAAACCTTTCATCCTTCTTAAACTTCTTAATGTCCTCTTTGGTTGCCGTGGAATTAGCAGCGCTGAGGACTTTGGTTGAGATATCCTCTAAGGACTTGGCAAGGTGTATCGATGGCCTTTTCTTTTTGATGCTGGCGTACCCTGTGATGTCCCTTGACGAGGCAAAGGGTGGAGGGGGAGGGGCCTTTCCTTTTCTTGATGGTCCTCTTTTTGGCAGTTTTGCAGGACTTCCTGCATCTGGAAACGCCTGACTGCTTTGCGAGCTAACTGACATAGCCGACTGTATGCTTCTTTGACTTCCATACCTGTGCAAAAGACCATTTTAAGTGAGTGATCTCTAGCTTGCAAAACAAAGACGAAGAGTGGACAATGCTAAATGACCTATCAATATTACCTGACTGAATGTCTATCAGAAAATGCCACACTTGAACCAAGGTCTGATGTCACTGAAGCCAAACTTTCACGGCTTCTGGATCGTGTCATAGTTCCACTGAAAGAGGGGAAACATATTGATACAGTAATCACTACTCATTCAGATGGATATTCTTTGGGATAGATCGCGCTCGGAAGTTGACACAAACCTGAGGGACTGTATTGACGGCGTCCTCTGAGGTCCGTATCTCTTATATGAGGTGTCCGAATTCACGGACCTAAGACTGTCAGTTCTGAAAGTCCAACGGAAATATATTAGTAGAATTCATTTGATAATAAATAAGTCTGGAAGTGACAGAACAGTCACCTGAGAATACAAAGTTCACTTTCCTAAGTTTAACTTTATGATAGCCAACAAATGACAAAAATAAGGGTAATGATACTGCACATGACACAGACTGCTGACCTTTTCGGTGTTGGGGGAGGTCGTCTTCTAGAAGGATTTCTGCTCACGCGTCCTCCCGTGTTGTACGCTGGCTCGGACACAACAGAAGATATGGAGCAGATGCTTTCTCTACTTCTGGATCTTGTGAGAGGCCTGAAGAATGAATGTTTTTGAAAAGCAAGTAAGTGATTGCACGCTATTACCACTAATAAAGGTAATGTTAATTTAAATATTGTGAGGGTCCAGGGTTTAATTCCTGGTTCAGATATTTATGATGGCCTGTACTTATTTTGATGTTGTTTATGAGACATCTCAAATTTGCTACGCCTTGTATTTGGTGTCTCCACCCATGGAGACGATGATTATCAAGGCACAGCCTGTAGGCTTGTTTTTTCATTCGTTTCTGTATGATGCCTCCACTATTCCTAATATGTGGACCGACTAAAGATTGAAGTTTCCAGTTACCTGTCATTGGGAAGACTAAAAGTGGCATTATCGAATTGCATGGAGCGGCTTCTGGGTGGTGGTGGAGGTGGAGGGGGCATCCTTAGAGTTGGAGAATCCACTAACCGTCCAACACATTCAACATTTTCCTGACTTCTGAACCTTGTTGTGGGCCTGTGGAGAGCATAAAAAGATGGCCATTAAATATAAAAGCATTTTAAGTAACTAGGATAAAATGATGCAGAAGTAAACTGTGTTTGAAGGAAATCTCTTACTAAGGTCATAACATTTAGCCCCATTATAAATAAGCTCACTACAAAGGCTGAATGGCCAGATCTTTGGCTGCTTCCAAGTGTGACCTTTAGAGAGGTTTATAGTGTGTCAGTACTAAATTACCTGCTTCCCGGATTAGAACTTTTCCTCCTCAGCGGTTGTGCATAAAGTGGAGAGGTATTTGCCGACTGGACTTCAGGTGGGGGTGGCGGAGGAGGCGCAATGAATGTGGGTCCTGGTATAATCAGGTCCTCAGGAGGAGGGGGAGACGGTAACGGGGGTGAATAGGGCACAGAATAAGGGTTGATATCCACACAAGGGGGCTTGGGGTTAGCAACAGGAGTGCACACTGGAGATGCTCCTCGCTTGTAACCAACGACTGGTGTATCTTGATTCTGGAAGAGCTGAAATTAGATATAACACAACAAAATGAAACATCGGTTTGTTTGGTAATGCTGCATATAATATTATGTAGGCCTATTATATATTGCCAACTTGGAAGTCTTTATCCCAAATTGTGTCATACGTAGAAAGTAATACAGGTATCGCTTTCCATTTTGACAAAACCTCAGCAAAGTTATAACAAGAGAACAAAATCACTACAAACCTGACTTAGTGCAACTGACTTCGAAGGTGAAGCAAAGCCAGACTTTGGTTTTTGGAATGACGCTTTACCAAAGATCAATTCATCATAAACGTTTTCTGGAACTCCTTTGGGAGATTGTTGTTCTTTGAAAGGCTTATCCTGCAGTTTTCTCAGCATTTTGAGGCCAGTTTTTTTGCCAAATGTGGAGAATGCACTTGGAGTAGGTGACACATCCGGAGTGCTTCCATTTGATTCAACCAGTGTGTCATCATCACTCGGCACTCCTACTCTGGAGTAACTACTGGGGGATGCTACTGACCATAGTGGGTCCGTTCCAACATAGTATTTCTGGGTAAAAAATAACGTTGTTATATTGTGAACCTCAAAAATGTAATAACCTAATAGGAGGATCTGATATGAAATTTATAATGATCAAAGCTATAAAAACGGAAACTTGAACTGCTATGCCTGACCAATTGACTATAGAGCATATTGAATGAGAGGATGTTAATGGTTGTTAGAAATAATTTATAAGCCAATATATAAAATATTTGAATACATTTTCCTGAAGACAATTTGCATATAATAAATATGATTGCCAGTTATGACAAAATGTTACCTGTGCAAGACTCTTCTTATTCCATTTCTTGACAAACTTCTTAAAAAATTCTTTTGCTTTGTTGTCAGAGAGTTCATCCAGATTGAGCGCTTTCTGAAAATTCATGAAGGGATTGTGCTTATGAAAAAGTTTTACTGTTGTGTCAATAACTCATAACACAAAATATATTTCATAGATAGCCCACCTCCTCTGTTAACCACATTCTGAATTCAGAAGTTTTGTTGAAAAAGTCATGTTTCGATATTTTGTCTGGAATGGAAGTGAAGAAACATTTCAGAGACAAGTACATAACCACCAACATTTATGAGTAAATCTGATGCCAAGATACTGTTCATAATTTTATGCTTTGGACAATATCTCACTCTTCTTTTTAAATCCGAAGGTGTATTTGCTTTGCTTTCCAAATCTTCTACGTTTTGTGTCAGTAATTTCGAAACCTCTTCCCTGACTCCCTGAAATCAATAAAAAAGAAAGAATGTCAGATTTCTAAGCAGGTTGAGCTAATCAATTGCTTGACTTTACCAACACATATTAGATCAAGAGCACTTGAATTTATCAATGTATCAGCTCTATGCATGTTATGTATGAAGATGCCGTGGCGAACGGTGGCTCGGGAACCAGTTAATTCAAGCACTCATGAATTATTAATGTAATACCGAAGGATACTACATACCTGTGCTAAGAATGCTATCATTAGAGGCGACTGATGACTGAGAGGACTGTTTACTCAATGAGGTCTCATTCGTTGTTCTCTTTTCCTTGACCATTTTCAAATGTGACTTTTATGGACTTCTGTAATAATGTAATAATAAATTATTAATACTTGAATAAAAAATAAATTTTATTTCATGCTAGTAGACCTTCCATCATATATATATGAAGGCCACAAACAGTATTGAATATTGTAATATATTAGACCATGCTCATTCACATCAATTTGTCTAACTAGTAATGGTATAATTATTAATATGAAAATCTAAGAAGCATCCAGCCAAAGGTGATGTTTATACAAATTAGCGGCATGTTTAAATAGCGCAGGCCCAGACATCAGCGGGAGCACAAAAGAATCTGCTTGATCCACAATCAGTTTTTTGGTGCCACCAACCTACCTGCCTTCTTCGGCCTCTATCTCGCTTAATGTACGGAATCAGTATGAACTATACTAAATGACGGGACTAATGATCTGTTACGTAAGGTTATTTTCAAAAGTTTTGAATTGGGCGGCGCTCTTCATGACTCCAAAGAACTTGCTTCTTTGTCTTCTTCTACTCGTATCTCGTCTATTATTTGGCCTGAATACACGTAATGAAAGCTTAAGAGCTACACTATACAACGAGATTATTGAGTTTAATGTATGCAGCCTATCTTCCACATAAATTCACTTAAACTTTTCAAATCGATGACCCTCATCAGGACGTTTGCCTCGCCGTTCGAGAATCTTGCGTGAAGTAAAACTCCAAGGGTACCAATTGCACATGCGCAAAGATTGACATTTTTCTAAATCTACAATAACCGTGCGTCAGGTGACCTCCTGCCAGCTTGATCATATGGCCTACAGCCATTGGGCCTTTAGCTATTATTATAATATGTAATATTTATACCATGCTGCAGTACCCCATAATTGTTATGGGGTACTGCATGCTGACAATACAATTTTTACTTTTCAATTTATATACTCTATTATAGTCTATTCATGCATTTACATTACTGCTTGTGTGATTTTTGACATACATTGGAAGCAAGTTAATTACATTATAAATCATTGTATATATTATATGATGTTCTAGCAGTATACTGTCAGTACAGTCACTGTCAGTGTACTGAGCAGTCAGGAAAAAATGAAGCCACATGATCACGGTGGCACATGCCAATGCCATGCAATCTGCAAGTGACATCACTGTGATCCAAACCCTGTGAACTGTCCTCACCTACTGCTGATGGTATAACTTGTGCAGCTTCGCCTAATGCAATACTAAAAACAGTTTATCAGCTAAACTGACATTACATTTTCAAATACAATTTTCAAAACAACCGCCACTTCCTGCCGCCCCAACGAAAACCACAGTGCGTGCATGACAGAGGGCGCCGCAATCGACCATTCATGCACGCCTAGTGGCGACTACTGTAACTACAAAATTATGATTACGGAAACCCGATTCATTTGGTTGGTGATGACGTCACGCAGAGCGTATACACATGTACGTAGCTCTGCGTCATATTGATAATAATATATTCAATGACGGCCCTAATTAATAACTCGTCGACACCGGTGTCCATGCCTCCACTGACCCGATCATGAAATAGGAGTATGAGAGCCTGGCTCTAGTCTGAATACTACCTAGCTTACTGCCTCTGACGAAGAGAGCCACCCTAACATAGTGTGCTTGCAAAATTTCCCACTACATACAAATTACAAGTTCAGACTGTTGAGTAAGTATTTTTAAAGTTTGTTTCATCTTCTATGTAAAAAAAATAGTTGAAAGAAAAAAAAAAAAAAAGATTAAGCACGTAAAAGACAATAAGACACTGCATGACTTTTCAATGTTTTTATTTACAGTGAGAGGTACATTATTTCTCTCATATTATCTCAATAATGGATACAAAGCAATACAATTCTTATCATACCAGTTGTAAACATATTATTAACAATGCTAGATCTCAAGCATTTTCCTCAGGAATCCCAGTTGTAAACTTGGCCAGGTCGAGGGGCGCCCTTTGTGACTGGTGTTTGTCTGGAAAAAAAAATTGTAGTTGTAGCAAAGGTTAAGCACATACACATTACAAAAGGGACCTTCACACATAGCCGGATCATATGCCGGATTGTCCAGGAGTATAACTCCGGCAAACGCGTGTAGACCTCGTGTTTATTTCCAGCATTGTCCGGGGCGATCCGGGACCACCTTGGGACTCCGGGGAAAAAAATTAAACATGTTAAATTTTTCATGCCAGAGGTCCCGGAGTATTTAATCCATGTTGATCTGTGTAGACTCCCAGTAGAATCTGCCAATCTCCGGGAATCTCCGTATTGACTCCGGCATACTTCGTGGTATCTCCGGCTATGTCCGGCGTCCACCGGGCATGAATAATTCGCCGCCATTAACGCCGGAGAGTACAAGGACCAACACGGTTCCACACAAATAAACATGGTGTAAAGACCGGTTATATCCTTGAAGGCACCGTGTAAAATCCGGTTCACTCTGCACTCTTCCGGGACAGTCGTGTTACCTCCTTGTTGAGACCGTATTGCCATCGTGTACACATCACCAAACATTTCTTTTTTGTTGACATATAACAGCTCTTTGATCCCGGAACCCCCCGGAGTGAATAAAACTTTACTCCGGGACACTCCGGCGTCTGATCCGGCTATGTGTGAAGGGGCCTAAAGAGTAGCCGTCCAGCAACAGACTGTTAATGAATATTATCAATATCAGCTTGAAACATGTAAAGTTACATTTGAAACCGTATGTGTAGCCATTCAATTTTATCTAGTTTTATTGACCACTAAATTTCTAATAAGGGTAAGTACTGGCTCTTCACACACGTATATATATCTAACTACATTGATTAATGGTCAATTATTCATTACTTTTAAAGTCAATTAACTGTAAAAATAAAAGGTAAATAAACTAAACAACAGTTTTACCCTTGTCCTAATGCAAGCCTTTTCACAGTCTGATTGACTACCACAGTGCTAGGTTCACTTAATCTTCTTCCATCTCTGGTGTAGTAATAGTTGCCGGACATATTATGAGATACGCCAGTGGGAAGCTTGGCAGGAGGGATGGTCCTGGAAAGTAATAAGACAATGTGAGGAAAAACACAAAGACAATAGAATACATGTATAATAATGGTTGCTATGTCAATGAATTTCAAATTTGTTTTCATAATTTATTGCAAAATGTCACCTGGTCACAGGATATCAACCAATATATTGTCTTTGCTTGCATATAAATTGTATAAAATATCAAACTCCTTTAATATTTAACTGTAGCTAAGAAAGGCAGAAAGGAAGTAGAGCTGAGCTTGGACAAACCTTGGCGTTTGCTTAGTCTCATGTCTAGTGTGTAAAACGATCTTCCTCTGAAATCAAAAGGAGGAGAATGATTAATGACAATCATTAACTTACTACGGTAAAGTAGCGCTGACTGGCTCCTCAACACTCAACAGCCAGCCCCATAGGGGCTAGGTAAAATATTCTCCAGTACGTGAGCAAAGCTCACTTCCCGTCGAGAGGTGTCCCAAAAACGAGGCTACACAGTGGTCAGGCCAAAACAGATACATGAAATCCTATGGAACATCGTCCTAATATCGCCTTTTTGACAAATGGTCCAAACCGAGTCTACCTCAGCAAGTCATAAGCGACGTGACAACGTCATTGATTCAAAAGTAATGCTGCCCATAATCTCATATACAGATACAGATACAGCTTGAAACTTGTAGAAAATGTTTGGCATTGTTTGCCTTACTTGAATCAATTCTAACGGGTGTATGGACGACTGTCTATGTTGAAGGGAAACCCAGCAGATTTGACCGATATTATATCAATTTACATACATATGGAAAGTAAAGTAATAATAAATCTGAATTTATGCTGACAATAAAATTTTTAAATTGTATGATTCATGGAAGTTATATTCACTATCCTACCAAGTTGGTCATATCTAATAATTAAAGACCTTGCACTTAAGCTAGTTAAAAAAAAAAAAAGACTCAATTATTTAAGTTGTCATTTGCAGCTTCGCTCACATCTGCATGATCTGGCATTGACAGCTACGTACAAAATGTACATATTTAATATTATTACATCTTTTACTTAAATGTAAACTTTATGTTATTCGTTGCATTTGCTACAAAATACCATGAAGACCCTGAGAGGAATATAGTAGGATCTAGACCTACCACAGTACACACTCCACAGAGGTCCTTGGAGTCAAAATGACAGCTGTCAAACAACTGTCAAACCATGGACATCATAGAACTCTACCAACTGTCATTCACTGAATAGTCAATGTCAGCTGTGTTTGGAGGCGTAATTACAACTGAACTGCCGCATTAAATAAATTAGGTAAACAAGAAATATCTTTGGTTACTTTTTCTTATGAATCAGACCGTCACATTGCTTACCCCACTCATAAAATCGCGAATTTTCGCGATTAGTGGCGTCACTGTCCTTGGAGCAGGAGCCGACATTTTGCTGCTCTGCAGTTGGGATTGTTTACATTCTCCCATTGGGTATTAATGAAAAATTACCAAATAGCAAAAATATTCGCCAATCTTATGCAATATTTAAATACTATTTATTCAAGCAGCAGGATTTGAAAAATATCTAAGCGAATAATGATTTATTTTCTGCGAGTCTATTATTAGGCCAACCTGAAATCACGTGGTCAACCCCCATGCTCCATCCTTCCTTTCTGACATTTTCGCCATCCTGACGACATCATGGAGCGATTGCAGCCTGTAAAACTCGCTAAGGTATGGTCCTAAGACCTCGTTGTACATGTCGTTTTAGTTGTGAATATTTGTTTTATGTAATGAAAACTAGATTTGGTGTGTAAATTCAGTAAATCTCCGCGAATTTGTGTGCTATGGGTGCCATGTGACAGACAAGGTTCTTATGAAGTTGCAAGCAGGGTAAAAGCACCAACTACAATTTTTTCATAAATTTGCAGGTGACCAAAGTTCTGGGGAGAACTGGATCCCAGGGTCAATGTACACAGGTAGGTAGCATTTAGCAAAGGTTGACAAACAAAATGCTGTTGGTATTTGCCAACTATTTGTTACAATCATTATCATGATTATTAGGCAATGCTAATTTGCTTTGTTATGTTCTTGCATGAGATGAGCCAAAGTAAGATTTTATTGCAATTGTAGGTACGAGTGGAGTTCTTGGATGACAGCAACCGATCTATCATCCGCAATGTCAAGGGGCCAGTTCGTGAAGGCGACATCCTCACACTTCTTGAATCTGAGCGTGAAGCCAGAAGATTACGATGATTGATTTTGTATGAAGTACGTAATAACAGAACATTAAATAATTTAATTAGTTTCACCTCGTTTACTTATGTGATGAAGGACCACTGATCCAAACCCAAGATAATGTCACAAGAATCGATTTTCACTATTGTTCCAGCTGGGTTTTGAATTGGGCATGGTGCACGAGGGTATTAGGGCACCTAAATAGATTCATATCGGGCGCCCAGCTGGTTGAAAAGCAAAACTAAATTCAATTTCGGGCATGGCACTCACAAAACCAGGCATGGCGCAACGGGCGTGCCCAAATGGCCTAGCTGGAGCACTAATGCACTATGTATCGGTCTGGGAATTCTTGCGAAAATATTGTTACTTGAGTACTGCTGCTGTGAGATGTAGGCTCATTGTCAGTGTTAACTTGAAGTCTGATTTGTTGAGCTGTTAATAAGGGATCAAAAAGGAATATCACGTGCTATGTCTTATGTGATTTGAACCTACCGATCACCCTGTTCAACAGTACAAAGAATTGAATTATTATATTATGGATAATAATCCACTGCAAAAGCTGTACAGCTCTGCTTATGCCTCTCAAGCAAAAGGTGGGCAGGTAAATAATTAGGCTGCTTGTCACAATGTCTTCGAGGATGGATTGAACTAAATCTGACACATTCAGGAGCCTACACTGAAAGGTGGTTGCCCACCAATTAAATTGTTAAAAAAAAAAAAGAAACAATATGATACGTCATGAAAATGCAAAAAGACTGTTGAATGATGCGCAGCTTCCATTACATTATCTGTATGAAGCTAGTGAGTGGTAAAAGCCTGTACTAAGCGATATCAAAATACTTTTGTACCTGTGTCTATGAAGTACCTAAATGAATGTTCACAATTGCAAGCTCTACCAGTTTGAAACTGCTTATGTGTACACGAAAGAATTTCACACTTGTGACAAATAAAAATGTTATGTTATATTGCAAAAAAAAAACATTTAAAAAATGAAAATTTATACAATTATTGTAAATTCATCAATAAATTATTTTTTTTTTTTACAGAAAATATGCCCAGTTTTATAATTTTGGCTTTGTCACTATTCCCACTACAAGAATCATCTATAATTAACATGTCGTAGTTCACAAAATCAGTCTCTTTTTTTTTGTAGTGTGCTAATTGCACTTCACACTTAACAAGTGTATGCTTAAAGAGTACTTGATTTCAATCCGGTCACCTATTCCTCAGTTTCTATTTATCTGGCTTCCTAAATGCAATTAAGAAAATCAAGGACAATTAAGAAAATCTAGGAGCCATGTGGGCTACTAAAACTGACAATTTAGGTCGCCCACAGGCCTAACTTGCCCTCGTAGCAAGTGGTTTGTTAAACGCTGCTTGACTAATTGTATTCTTTGTTACAGGTCTGTCAACAAAAAAAAAGTGGATTGATGGAGTTGAAGAGGCTTTCAAATATGAATGGCAATGAAGTTATAACTTAACCTATCGAATAAACCAACTGTCCACCAAATTTTTAGTTTTTATTTGTCTGTGAATTAGATAAAATACATTGTGAAATCTATTGCAACGCTTTCTGAATGTGACAGCTGTGATTTGTGAAGTTGTGTATCTTTTGGAGGATAGTGAAGATAATTGAATTGGATGTGGTTTTGTAAAAATTAGGAAACCAGGTTCACTTCACAAAATGCTACGTTTATACAGCATGTGAATTTCATCAAAACCCCCCCTGATGGGACCTACCATAAGCAAACCTTAGGTACCGGACTCCCTTTACAAAATGCTACGTTAACACAGCATGTGAATTTCATCAAAACCCCTGTCAGGGACCTGCCTTGAGCAAACCTGGGTCTTAAAAAATGTCAAAAATGCTACTAGATGCAAATACTGCATAATTGCTATCACCGAATATGACCTTCCACAATAAGTCGCAATCATCCTATTTGGCTCCTCAGTGACAGACATCTGTCACTGACTGCGTTTCTGGTTGTGCTCACTAAATTGGAGAACATTCCTCCAACCGGAGTCATGAGATCTACTCCTTGAAGTTGCATTTCACCCACCACCAACTCTAGGATTCCCTCTTAGCCATTCTTCAGTCACATTTGCTTAGTCTCCGTCACTTGTCAACTCTCAGTATATCTACTTCCAGACTTGTGATTTTATTTTGTGTTGCTATGGCCTTGCAAAAGCTGGTATTTTCATGAGTATTAAGTTTCTTCCTTGAATTTACTATCTGGGCATGATAACCTCTAGCCTGGTTCCCGGCTCCACCGCCAGGGCTGATATGGAGCCCGGCGCGGAGTAATTCCACTTGTCTGAAATCTGGCAAGTTGCGGACGTGTGCAAAACTCCATTACGGCAATGCGCGCGCATCCACGCACGTGGGAAAATATATAAGCTGGCGAGGAAGCCTATAACAAACGTGGCTCAAAGGGGGCCATGCCCCCCCCCCCCCCCCCCAAAGTCCTTTAAGTACAGTAAAAATTAATTAAAGTTGGAATAGCTAATTATTATCCTTTTTATCCGATTTTGTTTTACAATCATTTTGCTTTCTCAAGTTACATGGCGTTTAACTGGCTTTTAGTTTAATTTACTATACATCATGGATGAATTAACATATCAAACAAATTTGAAACAATGATGTATATGCCCTGTGGAAACAAGCCACGGTCATCCCAATTCCCAAGCCGGGGAAGGATCATAGTGATCCTATGAATTATCGACCAATAGCCTTAACCAGTTGTCTATGTAAGACAATGGAGCGAATTGTTACTGATAGACTGGTTTGGTTCCTGGAGTCGAACCAGCTTATTACAGAGTTCCAATCTGGATTTCGCCGTCACAGGAGCACATTAGATCATTTAGTCAGACTGGAAACTTATGTTAGAGATGCTTTCATTAACAGAGAACACGTAGTAGCCATATTCTTTGACCTAGAAAAAGCTTATGACACTACATGGAAATATGGAATATTGAAAGATCTCCACGACTTAGGGCTTCGAGGTCGCCTTCCAGTTTTCATCGGATCCTTCCTACAGGATCGCTTCTTTAAGGTCCGAGTGGGATCAACGATGTCAAGCCCCTACTCTCAGGAGAATGGAGTCCCTCAGGGTAGTATTCTCTCGCCCACCCTCTTTAACGTCAAAATCAACAGTATAGTAAATTCCATCTCAGAAAATCTCATGTCGTCCCTATATGTTGACGATTTCCTCATTGCATATCGTTCCAGATATATGCCAACCATAGAACGACAACTGCAATTAAATTTGAATAGGATTCACAAATGGTCACTCGAAAATGGCTTCAAGTTCTCTAAACAGAAGACAGTTTGTCTGCCTTTCTATTATTTACGATCAAACCATCCAGATCCATCACTAATAATTGACAACTGTCAAATAAAAGTGGTGAATGAAACAAAATTTTTGGGTGTACTCTTTGACTCCAAATAGTCTTTCATTCCGCATATCAAAGCACTGAAAGCAAAGTGCCTGAAATCAATGAACCTCCTTAAAGTAGTGAGCAAATATAATTGGGGTGGGGACACAACGGTCCTCCTTCGTCTCTATCGAGCAATTACTCGTTCTCGACTTGATTATGGTTCTGTGGTATATGGCTCCGCCAGACCGTCTTATCTAAAATGCCTGAATTCTGTACATCATCAAGGGTTGCGACTAAGCTTAAGAGCTTTTCGTACATCTCCTGTAGAGAGCTTATATGTACTGGCAGGGGAACCTCCACTTTCCCTTCGTCGTATCAAGTTATCCATGCAATACATACTAAAAGTAGCTTCAACTCCAACAAATCCAACATATGATGTTATATTTCATCCTTAATACATGCATCATTATGAATCTCGTTCAAACGCCATTCGACCACTGGGATTACGCATGAAATTCTATCTTGAGGCTGCAAAAATTGATACTACAATCATTGCCGAGACGGAAGTACCACCCATTCCGCCATGGATTCTCTCAGTCCCGAAAGTTATACTGGATTTGGCAGAGCTTAGGAAAAGCGAAACCAATCCGGTAGACTATCAAAACCTATTTTATAGTATAAGGTTTAAATACGAATCGTACAAATTTCTATACACAGATGGCTCAAAAATGGAAAGACGATTAGGCTGTGCTGTCACTTCTTATAAAACCGTTATAGCTGAATGTCGTCTTCCAGACCACTGCTCAATATACACTGCAGAATTAACAGCTATTTACCTTGCCTTAAAGAACATCGAGGACTCAGAATCAGATCGTTATGTTATCTGTTCTGATTCCAAATCTGCTCTTCAAGCAATCCAAAATAAACAACTTGATAACCCTGGGATCTTAGATGTTCTTATTAAGTATTTCTATCTTCACAAATACAAAGACATAGTATTCTGCTGGATTCCTGGACACGCTGGCATTGAAGGGAATGAAAAAGCAGACCTGGCAGCAAAAAGGGCTCTTACAAAAGAGATAACTGATTTTACCATTCCATACACTGATTTTAAAATGACTATAAAATCTTTTATCATGTCTTGCTGGCAAAGACAATGGAATGAATGTAATAACAACAAGTTGCATTCAATCTTACCTTGCATTCAAAATAAAATACCGAGTAGGTTCAATACTCGCAAAGATCAAGGAATATATCACAGATGCCTCATAGGACATTCAAGACTTACACATTTACACCTTTTAGTCAATGAACCGGCACCGGTATGCCAGAGTTGTCGGTGCCCCCTAACAATCAAACATATTTTATTAGATTGCAGCCACTTACAACGCTTTAGAAGACCTTTGTTTCAAGCTAATACCTTACAACATCTCTTTACCAGATATCCAACCCAGACAATTATAGATTTTTTATATGCTTCTGGTTTCTACTACCAAATATAGTTAATCAATCTTAACCTAGAGAGCCTCTACATAGCCCACTCAGGTGCTGATGAGGCGTTAAACAATAACTCACACACACACTCACACAATGATGTATATGTAACATATATATATATATAATGTTCTCATTGCAATTAATTTTGTATTATTTATCCAGTCCAGATCCCATTTTTTAAAATACTTTATTAATGACTTAAATGCACTGCACTATGCAGTGATTCAGCGATGGATCCAGGGGGGCATCCCCCCTCAGGCCCCCCAAAGAAAGGGGGAAAGTAGTAAAAAAAAAATGGGAGTCAGAAAATAAATCGAATAAACTGTTTAAGAATGTATTTGCTATGGTTTACAAAATTATTATAAAAAAATATTTTCTTCAGCAAAATGCACGAATAACGAATCAGACCACCCCCCTCACCAAACAGTGCTCGATCCACCCCTGCAGTGATTATTGCACACCATGCAGAGACAAATCAAGGACAATGAACATTAATGATACCATAGTTAACGAGTCAGAAGGATAAAATATGAAGTTCAGCAACTTCGTAATAAAATGGATATATTCGAATTATTTTTTTCAAAAATGCTGCTATCTCCGAGACAAAAAGTATAAATAACAGATTTGAAATAACATGAGTTGAAATGACTGTACAGTATGGAGTGCATTACTGTTAAATAAGATTTGCTGCAAATATTCTTGTTTCTGCTGCTTAGATTCTCAGGAAATCTTCAAAATATATGTAATCAAATTTATATATATGATATCTATAGGCTCTTTTATAAATTAATTGTGCCTTTATTTGCAGAATCAGTATTTATAAACTCACACTGGTTCGTTGTAGAAACTCTCAGAGACTCGATCAGAGCCACAAAATTATTTATTTAAAAAATTAAAAATATATTTTATTAGGGGGGATATGTGTCCCTGCAAAGGGATTTGCAATGGAAGGCTGAGTCACACGTTATATATTTTCCTGTAAATTCACAGGGCAGTTCTATTGTTATTGGAAACCTGTGACTACTATAGTTGCAAATCACACTTTGAAAAAATCACAGCAGTCAAATTACGGCAATATATAACAAACATCACAATACCATATTCCAGTAATACTATAATTATGTAGACTTAGGCCAGTCTGATGCGAGTCCAGGTGGGTCAAATATCTAGGCCCTATTCGAATATGAATACCAGTCATGTAAACTAAATGTTATAAAAATCTTTAAATAAATGATGTGATATCCCAAAGGCTTTATTTATATGTAATCAGCCTGGATAAAGTCCTAATTGCTATTGCAGAGTTGTTTCATCTGATTCACTACATGCTAGCTGTAATCAAAAAATTCAAATACTGATTATCTTTTAATTGTTTTCTTTGCTCATCTTGTCAGGCTGGAACATTACGTTGTATTAAAATTTTAACAATTAATTAATGTTTGGGAAAACATGAGTACAGAAATACAATACTGTAATAACATTATATGTTGCAACTTATGTTGAAACTTACTGTATAAGTTTAATTAGAAGAACTTGGCCTGACAAATATTAAGTTAATGTGTATGATTATAAGCACTTTATTGTGTAAAATGAATTTCCAATGATCTTTCTTTAATACATAGATCGATCCTAACTGCATAATAATTGCACATGATAACTGGTAGAGCTTGCATTTCACCAAATTTACGCTCCGAGTTCACCAAAAGCGATCAGTTGATACCCGCCGAGTTCACCTGTCACCCCATTGCTCAACAGCCAATCAGGGACCGCATTCCAGTAGGATGCGCCTGACTATGTATACACACATAGCAGGGGACCGGACTAGATAACCTCTAGTACAGTTAATCCCATTTAATTGGATGGGAGGAGGATATGTGGAGTTATAATGCTATCTTAATTGTCCTCTGGTGTCCTTTTCACCCCTGGATTATCATTGGTTACCCCTTTATAACATTAGAAATTTCATGAAAATTTTGGCTTCCGATAGGTTAAGCACAGTTTCAGATCCGAGGTAAAATATTACAAGGTCACATATTACAGAAAACTTCACAAGTTGGGAGACTTAACTGATTGAGGATTATTTGGGTGAAGATGAAGGGTTTTTAAAATAGTTTTTTCCAATTAATTTTTTTTGTTCTCCAATCACCATTTTTGTCACTCTTTTACATAACTAATATAAACAACTCACTGTAGAACGTCCCCCGAAGTTTTACACATGCTTTTGCCCTCCATGTATGGTCATGGATGATTTAGCGCTTCCAGGAGTGTTTTACGGATTGGCAGGTATATCCTTGAAACGGCGAGTGGATCTCGTATGGACAAGGATGAGCAATAGTAAGAACATTTTTTCTTCCATGGTCATACATAGGTCTTATACCTGACAGTGTGAACGCCCCTTCAGATTGTTTGTGATCTTCTCTTTATCTTTGAGTTGGTCTTCTTTTAGGGCAATCAGGCTCTTGAATTCTTCAACTCTTCCGTCTCGGTTTGGCTTCTATGTCTTTTGCTTTTTGTCTTTATTGCATTTTATTTGGTTTCTATGTTATTTGGTTTCTTGTATATGTGTATCAGTTATACTATGGTCATATTCATGGTCATGTTCCTGGGCGGGGGCCTAGCTCAGAGGTAGCGTTCTGGGCTTCCAACCGCTGGGTCCCGGGCTCCATTCCCGGTCAAGCCTAAGTTGGATGGCTGTTTCCTCCTTCGTCTCATTGCCATGGTCTCTGCCTGTCCTAATTAGCCCAATTGGTGCAGAAATACAGGACGTAAAGCCCAAATCACACACACACTCACATGGTCATGTTCCTGGTGTGTTTTCTTACTTGTATATGTTGTCTTTATAACTAACCTCTGGTTCTTCTGCAGATAGCATATCTAGATGGTGTCAAAGGTGCTTCACGGTGTTGGTGCTTTCGTTCAGGGGGTTTTCAGTATTCAAATTCAGTATCTGCATCTCTATCCATATCCAGATCTAAGTCCATTTCATTTTCCTAGTTGTACTCTCCATCCGTGTTGGTATCCATCTTTCATTCTACTTCTGTGTTCATTTTGGGTTCGCATAATCATTATTGGGCTTTTCATCCTTCATCTCATTGCCATGGTCTCTGCCTGTCCTAATTAGCCCAACTGGTGCAGAAATACAGGATGTAGAGCCCTAATCACACACACACAATGACACAAAACGAAAGATTTGTCAGTATTAACCCCATCCAGAACACAGTGATGCTCTAAGATAAATATTCCAAAAAAAAAGACAAGTCGGGAAGATGTAACTGACACAGAGGGATGGGGTAACTTTTTTATGGTCGGGTTGAAAGATGTGGTTCAATTAATTTTATTTGGCCCCTAGTCATGGCATGGATAAAAATTGTCGAAAACTACAAAAGGTATATGAATCATACATGTATTACATACCATGAAAATAAAAGCCTCTACATAGCCCACTCAGGTGCTGATGAGGCGTTAAACAATAACTCGCACCATGAAAATAAAAATACATCTGTCAACAGGTAAATTTACTGTATTCCTGAATGGACTAGGCCTATAGACAATATATAGGCCTGCTCGCCTGTACACTTGAGCAGCCAAAACTAAAAGCTTTTTATAGAACTACTATACAAATTTTTCAATAGCCCTGGCCAATGGATTGGTCATTTTTTTTTTGCAAATTTCGTCACATTTTGAAAATGAGCTAATAACAAAACAGATGGAAATAGCAAAAATATGTGGTATGATAGGCCTACTTACCATGTGAAGTATATGGAGAATTTATAATTGGCCTACAAGCCCTGCACAGAGGGTGGGGGCCTAGCTCAGAGGTAGCGCTCTGGGCTTCCAACCGCTGGGTCCCGGGTTCGATTCCCGGTCAAGCCTAAGTTGGATGCCCGGTCGAGCCTAAGTTGGATGGCTGTTTCATCCTTCGTCTCATTGCCATGGTCTCTGCCTGTCCTAATTAGCCCATCAGGTGCAGAATTACAGGACGTAAAGCCCTAATCCACCCACCCACCCACCTAAGTTGGATGGCTGTTTTCTCCTTCGTCTCATTGCCATGGTCTCTGCCTGTCCTAATTAGCCCAACTGGTGCAGAAATACAGGATGCAAAGCCCTAATCACACACACACACAAGCCCTACACAACAAAAAAAAGATTGCATGTTTTCAGCCAAATAATTACGTCACTGATGTCCAGTCAATATATCGTTTATTAGACAATAATTTTATATATAAAACAATGATGTTGGTTGGCTTAGACATTAATTATTGTTTTATAACAAACAATGTAATGACTGATTTTGTTAAATGGACACCAGCGAGACAATTGTTTGACAACAGACTATCTTTTTTGGTGTCGGTTAAAGTCATAAGATACATGCATGTTGACATACATATAATGATTATCAGCAGACCTGGATGTGGTATGTCTGTGAATTACATGCCTGATTTACACCAGATTTCATGGGAGTCCTGAATGACATCCTCTGGGTTTCCACTATCTATGGACTTCCCTTTCTGTCTCAGCCAATGTTACAATTTGTTCAACTCTTCCTATGGTGCTTGCACTTTGCACTCAGTGACTGCCTGCATTTCTTTCAGATGCTTCTAAACTGGGCATCATTGGTGCACCTCTGACCAAAATGGCGTTTCAGCCATCACATCATGATGCCCAGCCTAGTAGGGTCAAGTGGCTCACTGGAATTCCTGCCCTGCAGGTTGCTGCTCCTCAAGGTGCCAGGGCTGAAAAGAATGTCAGCCATCCTGCAAGTTGACATCTTCATCACCTTTTCCAGTGGGGGCGGGGGCCTAGCTCAGAGGTAGCGCTCTGGGCTTCCAACCGCTGGGTCCCGGGTTCGATTCCCGGTCGAGCCTAAGTTGGATGGCTGTTTCATCCTTCGTCTCATTGTCATGGTCCCTGCCTGTCCTAATTAGCCCAACTGGTGCAGAAACACAGAACGTAAAGCCCTAATCACCCACCCACCCACCACCTTTTCCAGTGGCAGGTTTTCTTCATCACACTCCTGCAGAACTTTGGTCGACATGTCCTCTTCCAAATCTGCAGGAGTGTAATTATGCCATGTGCAAGCTCGGGTTGCCCTTATGGCCTCTACATAGCCCACTCAGGTGCTGATGAGGCGTTAAACAATAACACACACACACACACCTTAGTCCAAGGGTTGCCACAGGGTTTCCAGGGGTCTCAGCTTGCTCCTGGGCCATGGCTTCTAATCTAGATAGCCTTGCTTCCATGCCGTCCATTCTTTGTCTCACCTCAGCATTGAAATCTTCCAACGGTTGGATCACTGGTGGTGGGGAATGCGAGTCGTTCACTGAAGAATTAAAGACCATGGCCAGCAGCTGGTCATCGCCAACATTTTGGTCCCTCAGGTCTTCTTCATCCTACAAAAATATAGAACATGTATGGTAATTAATAAGTGCACAATGTTAGATTATATGAAAGTATGACAGCTCACTGTAACTGACCAATTGCATAACTCATTTTTGTAGAGGAATGTGTAATGGTAAATTCACAAGTTCCAAGCTGTAACTCAGCTAATGCAAATGAAGAAAACTATTTAATCAGAGAGCTAATTTAAACAATGTGAATGTAATGACTAATGAATCAGACAGCAGTGGGCTAAATGAAGATTGTAGTTCATGTAGTTTAATCCCTGACATACCAGAGGACACCATATGCGCAACTCTCAAAATTCTGTAAAATTAATTCCAAAAAAATTATCTTTTCCCATATGAATATCAATAGAGGGCGGGGGCCTGGCTCAGATGTAGCTCTCTGGGCTTCCAACCGCTGGGTCCCGGGTTCGATTCCCGGTCGAGCCTAAGTTGGATGGCTGTTTCATCCTTCGTCTCATTGCCATGGTCTCTGCCTGTCCTAATTAGCCCAATTGGTGCAGAAATACAGGACATAAAGCCCTAATCACCCACCCACCCACCATCCTTCGTCTCATTGCCATGGTCTCTGCCTGTCCTAATTAGCCCAACTGGTGCAGAAATACAGGACGTAAAGCCCTAATCACCCACCCACCCATGCTGTTATCAGACTGTATAGTTAGGGTTAATCTCTCAGCTTGAGCCTTATAACATTGGAATTCTCTTGTATAGTTCTCTGACGGGGAGTTGTACTAACGAGGAGTTACTCCTAACCCATTTGATATTTGTTCTGGTGAGGAGGGATGTTCTCCATTCATTTCTAGAATGCTTACATGTGAAGCTAGGTTCTTTCCTTAAATTTTCTTAATCATTTTGCAGACTTTATTGCTAGGAGTTCTTTCAGTGAGTCTGGAGACATAGTCTCTCCAGCAACTACGTTTTTTTGTCTGACAATTCGACGTGCTTTGGCTTTCAGGCACTTAAAATTATTCAGATTGCTAATGGTCGGCTGTGATTTAAAAAATCTGAGGGTCGACATGTCCTCTTCCAAATTTGCAGGAGTGTAATTATGCCATGTGCGAGCTCGGGTTGCCCTTATGGCCTCTACATAGCCCACTCAGGTGCTGATGAGGCTTTAAACAATAACGCACACACACCTTAGTCCAAGGGTTGCCACAGGGTTTCCAGGGGTCGCAGCTTGCTCCTGGGCCATGGCTTCTAATCTAGATAGCCTTGCTTCCATGGCGTCCAGTCTTTGTCTCACCTCAGCATTGAAATCTTCCAACCGTTGGATCACTGGTGGTGGGGAATGCGGGTCGTTCACTAAAGAATTAAAGACCATGGCCAGCAGCTGGTCATCGCCAACATTTTGGTCCCTCAGGTCTTCTTCATCCTACAAAAATATGGAATATGTATGGTAATTAATAAGTGCACAATGTTAGATTATATGAAAGTATGACAGCTCACTGTAACTGACCAATTGCATAACTCATTTTTGTAGAGGAATGTGTAATGGTAAACTCACAATTTCCAAGCTGTAACTCAGCTAATGCAAATGAAGAAAACTATTTAATTAGAGAGCTCATTTAAACAATGTGAATGTAATGACTAATGAATCAGACAGCAGTGGGCTAAATGAAGATTGTAGTTCATGTAGTTTAATCCCTGACATACCAGAGGACACCATATGCGCAACTCTCAAAATTCTGTAAAATTAATTCCAAAAAAATTATCTTTTCCCATATGAATATCAATAGAGGGCGGGGGCCTGGCTCAGATGTAGCTCTCTGGGCTTCCAACCGCTGGGTCCCGGGTTCGATTCCCGGTCGAGCCTAAGTTGGATGGCTGTTTCATCCTTCGTCTCATTGCCATGGTCTCTGCCTGTCCTAATTAGCCCAATTGGTGCAGAAATACAGGACATAAAGCCCTAATCACCCACCAACCCCATCCTAGAGAGCCTCTACATAGCCCACTCAGGTGCTGATGAGGCATCAAACAATAACACTAACTTACTAACTAACTATCCATCCGGGTTGACCCACTTCTCTAGTACCTTCTACGTTTTGTAGGACAATGGGAAAATGATCACTGCCGTGAGTGTCCTCTAATACTCTCCATTCAAATTCCAGAAATAACGCTGGATCACATATACTAAGGTCTATTGATGAAAATGTTCCATGACCTGGGTGAAGATATGTGGGTGAACCATCATTGAACAAGCAAAGGGTGTGGTCATTAAGAAAATCTTCAATGGTTTTTCCTTTGTTGTTGTGGGAAGTGCTTCCCCACAATTGGTTATGGCTGTTAAAATCTACTAGAATAAGACACGGTTCAGGAAGTTGACTTAAGATTATGCAAATCACTGGCTGTAAGGTTAAAGGGTTGAGGAATATATAAGGAACATATAGTGAATGTTTTATTCAGGTTCAGACGCCTCGAAGGTCCTGGGCCTCCACGCGGCGAGGGTGGAAACACTTGGGGTGAAGTCCTCTCTCCCCAGTGGCTAGGGGTGGGGGCATAGATCAGATAAAGCGCTCTGGGCTTCCAACCGCTGGGTCCCGGGTTCGATTCCCGGTCGAGCCTAAGTTGGATGGCTGTTTCATCCTTTGTCTCATTGCCATGGTCCCTGCCTGTCCTAATTAGCCCATCCGGTGCAGAAATACAGGACGTAAAGCCCAAATCACACACACACACACACTCCCCAGTGGCTAAAACAGGACAGTGTGCATTGCACAAGCTGCTCCAGCTATCCAACGCAGACAATTATAGATTTTTTACATGCTTCTGGTTTCTACTACCAACTATAGATAATCAATCTTACCCTAGAGAGCCTCTACATAGCCCACTCAGGTGCTGATGAGGCGTTAAACAATAACACTAACTATTCAGGTTCAGACGAACTGCTGTAGCCTGAAGGTTTGTGTTAAGAGCAATATGAGTATGGCCCTCGAAGGTCCTGGGCCTCCACGCGGCGAGGGTGGAAACACTTGGGGTGAAGTCCTCTATCCCCAGTGGCTAAAACAGGACAGTGCACATTGCACAAGCTGCTCCAGCTTTACAGGAGGGTGTGTCCCCTACCATACAGGGGAAACAAAAATGAATATGTCCGAATCGACAATTTCAGACCGGCTCGCACGTCCCCCGGGTGAACAAGGTGCGCGTCCCTCAGCGGTAAACCAGGCTGAGGTCGAAAAATTGGCTACTGGTTCCAGACTTGGTAAACGTTTGCGTCCATCATTCAAATTATGCAGATATATCTAAGCCTTGGCCCAAGTTTCTTGTTGTTACTGGCAGTGATGCTGGGTTTTCCCGACTTTCAGCCATAACAATATGCAGAACAATTAAGGAAAGCATTGGTTTTGTTGAAAATACAAGACGTTTAAGCAATACGTCCTTGCTGGTGCAGGTTGCCCACAGGGACCAGTCCCTGAGATTGCTGGGGTTGGAGGCCTTTGCGGGTGCCCCTGTTAAGGTGGAGCCCCATCGGTTTTTCAACTCTTGCAAGGGAGTTGTAACATCGCATGAGAGCAGTCTCTGCTCCGATGACGAACTGAGGGACTGGCTGGATGACTACAATGTCATCCACATTCATCGCCAGCCCCCAAGATATTCACGACAGCTACTAACTCTGACCTTTGATGGCACAGTGTTGCCTGACAAGGTCAGCATTGGGTTCGAGTGGTGTAGGGTACGTCCCTACATCCCGAACCCAAAACGATGTTATAATTGCCAGCGATTTGGCCATTTTAGCGGCTCCTGCCGCGCCAAACCAACCTGCGCCAATTGTGGGTCACGGGAACACACTCATTCCCGTGACTCACCATGTACGAATACATCGTATTGTGTTAATTGTGGAGGTGATGGGCCAGCCTATCACCGTGGCTGTCCCAAATGGCAGCTAGAGAAAGAGATCTTGAAGTTAAAGACCACCAAGGATATCTCCTTTCCCCAAGCACGCCGTATAGCTGAACAGGCTGCTGGGGCAAGCTATGCCTCAGTAGGGTGTGTCAATTTTAGGGGTCAAAATTAAATTTGCAAATTTCCTTCAATGAGGGGTGCTAAAAATATGTCACTGAGTATAAGAAGCTTAGAACATCTTAATTTTTTTATATTTAGTTGGGTTTAGCTTGGTAAATGTTCACCTTTGTGTTTACGAAAATCATGTTGTCAACTGACAAATTACATGCATTTCAATACTATACTAGCTGACACAGAATTTTCTCAAAAATGTAATTTTATTTCAAAAAGTGTGCAAAATATTCCAAAATAAGGTGAAAGATCCCTTATGAGTCTCTTATTGAAGGAGTTTCATCAGGTCTTGCTTTGACTCATTTCTGTTCGTGAGTCGGCGACTTGCCTCTTGGGCACGGATGAAGCCATCTCATTTCCCATGTGAAAATACCTTTCCAGCTGCTTTTGTGACTTGCTTGACACATCTCTCTATACCTTGAGCATGGCATGGCCATGCAGGTACCTTTATAGGTGAAGTTGTAAACTTCTTCACTTCAGCAGTAGTCAGGCCACAAGTCAGTGGAGGCTCATACACATAATTTTCCCAGTTTATGAGCTCAACCAGTGACCTGGCTTCTTGATTGATGCAAGGAGTCCTCCTGTAATAAGACAATTGTTTATCACATATGATGTGAAAATATTGACAGAATTAACATGCTGATTAATATTGGACATAATCAAAATGAGCCTACCTGACCCTGACAAAGCTGTCACCCAGCTGGGTGTTGTCATCGCCCTCTCCTCTCAATGCAATCTCTACACCTTGTTGCCTCTCTTTATCGTCGTCAGAGCAGACGAGTGTCTGGATTATGGCCTCACTGAAGGCGTACCAAGCTGATCGTTGAATTACAGGCATCACAATCTGTACAACTGTCTCTTGCTGGTATCTCAGCTGCTGCAGTTGATACAAGATGTGACGAGGTCCCTCAATCCAGCAGTGCTCGACCTTGATGTTAAACCAGCATGGATAATATACACCTCCACTATCATTCTGAGGTTCTTAAAGTGTTTTCCCTTGAGTCCATGCTCTGAAACCCATATGCGGCATAGTCTGTTTGCTGTTGTGAGCCACCTTGCATGATTGACAGGGCCGATTTCAAGAAGAGCCAAGTTCTTTGGTAGATGACCAGTCCTAATTGCCTGGATAATCTTGTATCCATAAGCTTGATCAGTGGAGAGATCATGTAAAACATCATCAGGCTGGTGGATAACAGGTTCTCCATGTTTATCTTGGCAAATTAATAATTAATTGGCAACTCGGTAGCACAGTCCAGCATCTTTCCAATGACCCCAGACCATTTGTTGTTGGAAAGGGTTTTCCCATCTAG
Organism: Alitta virens; assembly: GCA_932294295.1. NCBI lineage: Eukaryota > Metazoa > Annelida > Polychaeta > Phyllodocida > Nereididae > Alitta > Alitta virens. The sequence goes on along the minus strand of OW028573.1, from coordinate 23,281,940 downwards.
AGCTATGATTAGGTGTCTTAGGGGCAATTCATTTGTATGAAGGGCACAAACCAACCAGCTTAGCTTTCGGCCAAGCTTTTCCTCTACCCAGTATTCACAGCTGTGGAGTCACTACCAATTGCCATACGAGTCTTGTCAATGTCCCTCTCTCTCATGAATTCTGTGAAGTTGTCTGCAATGATTTCTGCATGCTTCCTGTTCTTGGTAGCTTGCTCAGGAGTGAAATGAAAAAGGTACCTCCCACCAGGCTCACTGCAAACAGCGCAATGCTCCTCCTTGATCAAACCTGGGGGGGGGGGGGGGGGGCCCAGCTCAGTGGTAGCGTGCTGGGCTTCCAACCGCTGGGTTCCGGGTTCGATTCCCGGTCGAGCCTAAGTTGGATGGCTGTTTCATCCTTCGTCTCATTGCCATGGTCCCTGCCTGTCCTAATTAGCCCATCAGGTGCAGAAATACAGGACGTAAAGCCCTAATCCACCACCACCACCTTGATCAAACCTGGGAACTGGCGATCTGATTCTTCTGCTTTTAACATCACTTTGGTCATGTCCTGAAGACCATCAAAAAACATGCAGTCTATATTCTCTTCCCGACAGAGCTCCTCAATTTTTTCATTCATTGTCCTCATAACCTTCTCCTGTGCCCTCTTGACCTTGTTGTGATCCACCACAAGTATCTTGTTATAAGCCCTGCATCCATCAATGCAGCAGTAGCAACGGCAGCTGTTGGTCAAAGCCCTACACCATACCTTATACTTTGCAGTGCTACGTTAGGTATTTCTAGAGTATTATACTCTTGTTTTTTGTTGGTGGACTCATTGGTGGAGCAGCTTGGCATCTCAAACATGGGCTCATCCAGAACCACATCATCCTTGTCTGTTGAAAACTCTCCTAGATCCACTGATGCTGTTGCGCCTAGTTGTTCTGGTACCTCTGCTCCTCTACTCTCTCGCTTCTGTCCCTCTTAGTGTCGGACCTGCCTGTTGTGTTCAGGGAGATCAGGAAGACCCATCTGATGAGGTCCAATGGAACCTGTGTTGTCTCTCTGTCCTTTAATGAAAGCAAGATCTTTTACTGGTATCTTCTTTTCCTTTGGACACATGCAACTGGTGCGGGCTTCTTTTGTGCAATCATAGGGACAGCCATAGTTAGCACACATAACGATCTCACATTTGCAGTTTAAAATGTCAAAAAGCTTGTCTATCTTTACAATGAAATTCTCCTTGACTTCAATATTTCCCCTTCCAAGAGATATGTCTTTGGCAGTTTCCCAACTCTGTTGAATTTTGTTCAAGATAGTAATTCTGGAATTTATGACAGGAGGCTTGAACAAATAATTTGCTCTTCTCCAATTCTCAATAACAGCTGGATAAATATCCTTTGCCAGACTAGCTGCAGGGTAGTTCCTGGTATCACTTTCACTCAGTTCTCTCAAAAGAAGACCATATCTCAATACATCACACAGGGTAGGGAGTTTAGATGGGAGTAGCTGTCTTTCAGTACCCAAAAAGTTGCCAAGATGGGTAAAAGTTGAGTATCGAGTTCGCTTCTTTGGTCCCATCATCAAAATGTAGTACCCTCTCTTTCTTATATGCTCAATAGTTATTATATTTTTACAATAAAAAAACCAATTCACTGATTAGTTTTTACATTTATTTACTATTAGATTATTTATTTCATAATATCACTATAATGTGTAAAAAAGATCTGGCTCTTTTAAGGATAGAATAGACATTTTCAACAATAATTTTTGGCCTGTACAGTAAAAAAATTGTAAAATAATGAAATGAATTAAATTTTACTGATTAAATGACAATGTGGGTTGTCTTAAATGATTAAATTGTAAGTTTAATGAAAACTCATTTAAACATCATTTGGGTGCATTTTTTAAAATTATTATATTGTTTAAGTTACGAAAGATGCACGTTTATAAGCACTGTTGCCTTCAGGTGAGTATTTACCAAGCAAAACCTACTAGGATTGAGGAAACAAAAGTAGTTTATGAGTTTTCTAATCAAAAGGCATGTTTTTAACACCCCTCATTTTAATTTTTTGGAATTTTAGAAAATTGACACACCCTAATGCCTCAGTCCTGTCTCAGATGGCTGGACCTAGATCTCCTTCACCCAGATCATCGCCCAGGCGAAGGATTGACCTAGATCCTAATTATAATTATTCCAAGGCAGGGCAAAGCTTGCAGAAACATAAACCAGAATCTAAAGCCCCGTTCCCACATAGCCGAGTTACTCGTAGTCAACTCATAGTAATAACAAAAATTACATAACACCCAAAATTCGAGGAGTTGGCGACAAATTTTTGCGGAAAAAATGACCAGGAGTGACTCGCCGAGTTACTCGCCGAGTTACTCGGCGAGTTACTCGGCGGGTTCAGCGAGCGACTCGCCGAGTACCAGGAGTGACTCGCCGAGTACCAGGAGTAACTCGCCGAGTACCAGGAGTAACTCGCCGAGTACCAGGAGTAACTCGCCGGGTGAAGCAAGGTGTCTACGACAGCGACGAGTCACCCATCGAATGATAGGCCGACGCCAGCCTACCTGCATTCTCAGATGAATATCTCGCTTAATATTTGGTCTATTTTCAATCCGAAAACGCGTATGGAATCAGTATGATTTATACTACAATTCAGTCCTGATTTGACGAAAATCGGATTAATATAAATGGAGCAGAAGCCACCGCAAGACAACTGCCTTCTCAGACAAATATCTCGTTTTTTTAAATCCGAAAATACGTATGGAATCACTATGAATTATACTACAAAACAATCTTTATTTGACGAAAATCGGACTGATATTAGAGGAGCAGCGGCCTTTTATATTATATACGACCCCCTACGCTGATGATGCATGTACTAAAGGTAGAACTCGACGAGTTACTCGGCAAGTTACTCCTACAACTCGGTGAGTTACTCCTACAACTCGCCGAGTTACTCCTCGCACTCCTGAACATCCCCCCCGAGTGTAATACGAGCGAAAATAGCGCCGAGTAACTCGCCGAGTTCGAGGAGTAACTCGGCGAGTTCGAGGAGTAACTCGGCGAGTCATGGCCGAGTTTTTGGACTCCTGGATAATTCGCCGAGTGTGCCGTGCAGCACGGCATACTCGGGAGACTCGGCAAACTCGGCTCCAAATCTCACGAGTTCGCTACGAGACTCAGGAGTTACTCGCCGAGCATCTCTCGAGTGCGAGGAGTAATCGCCGAGTTTAGTAAGAGTTGGGCCCGAGAGGCGTGTTACGTAATACTACGAGTTGACTACGAGTAACTCGGCTATGTGGGAACGGGGCTTAAGACCTCACAGGCAGACGATCACCTCGCAAGAATAAAGCAGCATGCTATAGATGTCGGAAAAGGACATCTTGTAGCTCCATCAGTTAGTGCGTCACAACTTAGTGTACCCTCACAGGGTGCACCTTCCGGCGTTGAGTCGGAAGAGATACACCAGCCGATGGAAGAGGAGGCAGGGACTACCACCATCCCTAGGCCTCAACGGGAGGGGGCAATTGATAAAAGATCAATTGTTCCCAAAAGACCCCCCCTCATCAGAAAAACACTAGAAAAATCTAGTGCATTGAGCTTCATAACACCACCATCTAAGCATGGTGGGGCCCTCAAAAAGATCTTAACACCAAAAGAGGCAGCGACTTTGAAGAAAAAGTGAATATTCATACAAATTCATACCATGCACTACAGATTTTACTATGATAATATTAAACTCTTTTAACTAATTCATGGACAGTATCATTCAGTGGAACTGTCGAGGTTTCAGAGCCAACTTCGATGAAATAGGTTGCATGGTCCAAGACTTAAACCCTAGTGTTTTCTGTCTACAGGAAACATTTCTGAAACCTCCAAATAGTTTTAAACTGAGAAACTATCATATGTATAATACATATGGCAATATTGCCCACGATAGAGCCACTGGTGGCTCATCAATTTTAGTTAAAAATGGCATCATTCATACCCATATTGCTCTTAACACTAACCTTCAGGCTACAGCAGTTCGTCTGAACCTGAATAAAACATTCACCATATGTTCCTTATATATTCCTCCACCCTTTCACCTTACAGCCAGTGATTTGCATAACCTTTACAATCAACTGCCTGAACCGCGTCTTATCCTAGGAGATTTTAACAGCCATAACCAATTGTGGGGAAGCACTTCCCACAACAACAAAGGAAAAACCATTGAAGATTTTCTCAATGACCACACCCTTTGCTTGTTCAATGATGGTTCACCTACATATCTTCACCCAGGTCATGGAACATTTTCAGCGATAGACCTTAGTATATGTGATCCAGCGTTATTTCTGGAATTTGAATGGAGAGTATTAGAGGACACTCACGGCAGTGATCACTTTCCTATTGTCCTACAAAACGTAGAAGGTACAAGAGAAGTGGATCAACTCCGATGGAAGTTGCATAAAGCGGATTGGACCTCCTTCGAAAAGCACTGCTTAGAAACAATTACTATGTCTCATTATAGGAATTGTAATAATCTCGTTGAAGATTTTACTGATGATATTACTGATATAGCCAATAAAACAATACCGATGACAAAAAATAATTCTAAACGTAGTGCAAGACCTTGGTTTGATGACGAAGTAAGAGAAGCTATTAAAAACCGTAAGAAAGCCCTCAGAATTTTTAAATCACAGCCGACCATCAACAATCTGAATAATTTTAAGTGCCTGAAAGCCAAAGCGCGTAGAATTGTCAGGCAAAAAAAACGTAGTTGCTGGAGAGACTATGTCTCCAGACTCACTGAAAGAACTCCTAGCAATAAAGTCTGGAAAATGATTAAGAAGATTGAAGGAAAGAACCTAGCTTCGCATGTAAGCATTCTAGAAGTGAATGGAGAACATCTCTCCTCACCAGAACAAATATCAAACGGGTTAGGAGAACAGTTTGCATACAACTCCTCATCGGAGAACTATACGAGAGAATTTCAATGTTATAAGGCTCAAGCTGAGAGATTAACCCTAAATATACAGTCTGATAACAGCGAAGATTATAACTCCTACATCACCTTAGAAGAACTTCAGAAGGTCATCTTAAAAGCGACTGACTCTGCAACAGGCCCTGATAATATACATTATCAAATCTTAAAACACCTACCTCAATCCTCTTTAAAAACATTACTGTACATCTTTAATCAAATTTGGGAGAAGGGATGTCTTCCATCCCTGTGGAAACAAGCCACGGTCATCCCAATTCCCAAGCCGGGGAAGGATCATAGTGATCCTATGAATTATCGACCAATAGCCTTAACCAGTTGTCTATGTAAGACAATGGAGCGAATTGTTACTGATAGACTGGTTTGGTTCCTGGAGTCGAACCAGCTTATTACAGAGTTCCAATCTGGATTTCGCCGTCACAGGAGCACATTAGATCATTTAGTCAGACTGGAAACTTATGTTAGAGATGCTTTCATTAACAGAGAACACGTAGTAGCCATATTCTTTGACCTAGAAAAAGCTTATGACACTACATGGAAATATGGAATAATGAAAGATCTCCACGACTTAGGGCTTCGAGGTCGCCTTCCAGTTTTCATCGGATCCTTCCTACAGGATCGCTTCTTTAAGGTCCGAGTGGGATCAACGATGTCAAGCCCCTACTCTCAGGAGAATGGAGTCCCTCAGGGTAGTATTCTCTCGCCCACCCTCTTTAACGTCAAAATCAACAGTATAGTAAATTCCATCTCAGAAAATCTCATGTCGTCCCTATATGTTGACGATTTCCTCATTGCATATCGTTCCAGATATATGCCAACCATAGAACGACAACTGCAATTAAATTTGAATAGGATTCACAAATGGTCACTCGAAAATGGCTTCAAGTTCTCTAAACAGAAGACAGTTTGTCTGCCTTTCTATTACTTACGATCAAACCATCCAGATCCATCACTAATAATTGACAACTGTCAAATAAAAGTGGTGAATGAAACAAAATTTTTGGGTGTACTCTTTGACTCCAAATTGTCTTTCATTCCGCATATCAAAGCACTGAAAGCAAAGTGCCTGAAATCAATGAACCTCCTTAAAGTAGTGAGCAAATATAATTGGGGTGGGGACACAATGGTCCTCCTTCGTCTCTATCGAGCAATTACTCGTTCTCGACTTGATTATGGTTCTGTGGTATATAGCTCCGCCAGACCATCTTATCTAAAATGCCTGAATTCTGTACATCATCAAGGGTTGCGACTAAGCTTAAGAGCTTTTCGTACATCTCCTGTAGAGAGCTTATATGTACTGGCAGGGGAACCTCCACTTTCCCTTCGTCGTATCAAGTTATCCATGCAATACATACTAAAGGTAGCTTCAACTCCAACAAATCCAACATATGATGTAATATTTCATCCAAAATACATGCATCATTATGAATCTCGTTCAAACGCCATTCGACCACTGGGATTACGCATGAAATTCTATCTTGAGGCTGCAAAAATTGATACTACAATCATTGCCGAGACGGAAGTACCACCCATTCCGCCATGGATTCTCCCAGTCCCGAAAGTTATACTGGATTTGGCAGAGCTTAAGAAAAGCGAAACCAATCCGGTAGACTATCAAAATCTATTTTATAGTATAAGGTTTAAATACGAATCGTACAAATTTCTATACACAGATGGCTCAAAAATGGAAAGACGAGTAGGCTGTGCTGTCACTTCTTATAAAACCGTTATAGCTGAATGTCGTCTTCCAGACCACTGCTCAATATACACTGCAGAATTAACAGCTATTTACCTTGCCTTAAAGAACATCGAGGACTCAGAATCAGATCGTTATGTTATCTGTTCTGATTCCAAATCTGCTCTTCAAGCAATCCAAAATAAACAACTTGATAACCCTGGGATCTTAGATGTTCTTATTAAGTATTTCTATCTTCACGAATACAAAGACATAGTATTCTGCTGGATTCCTGGACACGCTGGCATTGAAGGGAATGAAAAAGCAGACCTGGCAGCAAAAAGGGCTCTTACAAAAGAGATAACTGATTTTACCATTCCATACACTGATTTTAAAATGACTATAAAATCTTTTATCATGTCTTGCTGGCAAAGACAATGGAATGAATGTAATAACAACAAGTTGCATTCAATCTTACCTTGCATTCAAAATAAAATACCGAGTAGGTTCAATACTCGCAAAGATCAAGGAATATATCACAGATGCCTCATAGGACATTCAAGACTTACACATTTACACCTTTTAGTCAATGAACCGGCACCGGTATGCCAGAGTTGTCGGCGCTCCCTAACAATCAAACATATTTTATTAGATTGCATCCACTTACAACGCATTAGAAGACCTCTGTTTCAAGCTACTACCTTACAACATCTCTTTACTAGATATCCAACCCAGACAATTATTGATTTTTTATATGCTTCTGGTTTCTACTACCAAATATAGATAATCAATCTTAACCTAGAGAGCCTCTACATAGCCCACTCAGGTGCTGATGAGGCGTTAAACAATAACTCACACACACACACTTTACTAGATATCCAACCCAGACAATTATTGATTTTTTATATGCTTCTGGTTTCTACTACCAAATATAGATAATCAATCTTAACCTAGAGAGCCTCTACATAGCCCACTCAGGTGCTGATGAGGCGTTAAACAATAACTCACACACACACACAGGACATTCAAGACTTACACATTTACACCTTTTAGTCAATGAACCGGCACCGGTATGCCAGAGTTGTCGGCGCCCCCTAACAATCAAACATATTTTATTAGATTGCATCCACTTACAACGCATTAGAAGACCTCTGTTTCAAGCTACTACCTTACAACATCTCTTTACTAGATATCCAACCCAGACAATTATTGATTTTTTATATGCTTCTGGTTTCTACTACCAAATATAGATAATCAATCTTAACCTAGAGAGCCTCTACATAGCCCACTCAGGTGCTGATGAGGCGTTAAACAATAACTCACACACACACACACACACCTTTCCAGCTGCTTTTGTGACTTGCTTGACACATCTCTCTATACCTTGAGCATGGCATGGCCATGCAGGTACCTTTATAGGTGAAGTTGTAAACTTCTTCACTTCAGCAGTAGTCAGGCCACAAGTCAGTGGAGGCTCATACACATAATTTTCCCAGTTTATGAGCTCAACCAGTGACCTGGCTTCTTGATTGATGCAAGGAGTCCTCCTGTAATAAGACAATTGTTTATCACATATGATGTGAAAATATTGACAGAATTAACATGCTGATTAATATTGGACATAATCAAAATGAGCCTACCTGACCCTGACAAAGCTGTCACCCAGCTGGGTGTTGTCATCGCCCTCTCCTCTCAATGCAATCTCTACACCTTGTTGCCTCTCTTTATCGTCGTCAGAGCAGACGAGTGTCTGGATTATGGCCTCACTGAAGGCGTACCAAGCTGATCGTTGAATTACAGGCATCACAATCTGTACAACTGTCTCTTGCTGGTATCTCAGCTGCTGCAGTTGATACAAGATGTGACGAGGTCCCTCAATCCAGCAGTGCTCGACCTTGATGTTAAACCAGCATGGATAATATACACCTCCACTATCATTCTGAGGTTCTTAAAGTGTTTTCCCTTGAGTCCATGCTCTGAAACCCATATGCGGCATAGTCTGTTTGCTGTTGTGAGCCACCTTGCATGATTGACAGGGCCGATTTCAAGAAGAGCCAAGTTCTTTGGTAGATGACCAGTCCTAATTGCCTGGATAATCTTGTATCCATAAGCTTGATCAGTGGAGAGATCATGTAAAACATCATCAGGCTGGTGGATAACAGGTTCTCCATGTTTATCTTGGCAAATTAATAATTAATTGGCAACTCGGTAGCACAGTCCAGCATCTTTCCAATGACCCCAGACCATTTGTTGTTGGAAAGGGTTTTCCCATCTAGAGCTATGATTAGGTGTCTTAGGGGCAATTCATTTGTATGAAGGGCACAAACCAACCAGCTTAGCTTTCGGCCAAGCTTTTCCTCTACCCAGTATTCACAGCTGTGGAGTCACTACCAATTGCCATACGAGTCTTGTCAATGTCCCTCTCTCTCATGAATTCTGTGAAGTTGTCTGCAATGATTTCTGCATGCTTCCTGTTCTTGGTAGCTTGCTCAGGAGTGAAATGAAAAAGGTACCTCCCACCAGGCTCACTGCAAACAGCGCAATGCTCCTCCTTGATCAAACCTGGGGGGGGGGGGGGGGGGCCCAGCTCAGTGGTAGCGTGCTGGGCTTCCAACCGCTGGGTTCCGGGTTCGATTCCCGGTCGAGCCTAAGTTGGATGGCTGTTTCATCCTTCGTCTCATTGCCATGGTCCCTGCCTGTCCTAATTAGCCCATCAGGTGCAGAAATACAGGACGTAAAGCCCTAATCCACCACCACCACCTTGATCAAACCTGGGAACTGGCGATCTGATTCTTCTGCTTTTAACATCACTTTGGTCATGTCCTGAAGACCATCAAAAAACATGCAGTCTATATTCTCTTCCCGACAGAGCTCCTCAATTTTTTCATTCATTGTCCTCATAACCTTCTCCTGTGCCCTCTTGACCTTGTTGTGATCCACCACAAGTATCTTGTTATAAGCCCTGCATCCATCAATGCAGCAGTAGCAACGGCAGCTGTTGGTCAAAGCCCTACACCATACCTTATACTTTGCAGTGCTACGTTAGGTATTTCTAGAGTATTATACTCTTGTTTTTTGTTGGTGGACTCATTGGTGGAGCAGCTTGGCATCTCAAACATGGGCTCATCCAGAACCACATCATCCTTGTCTGTTGAAAACTCTCCTAGATCCACTGATGCTGTTGCGCCTAGTTGTTCTGGTACCTCTGCTCCTCTACTCTCTCGCTTCTGTCCCTCTTAGTGTCGGACCTGCCTGTTGTGTTCAGGGAGATCAGGAAGACCCATCTGATGAGGTCCAATGGAACCTGTGTTGTCTCTCTGTCCTTTAATGAAAGCAAGATCTTTTACTGGTATCTTCTTTTCCTTTGGACACATGCAACTGGTGCGGGCTTCTTTTGTGCAATCATAGGGACAGCCATAGTTAGCACACATAACGATCTCACATTTGCAGTTTAAAATGTCAAAAAGCTTGTCTATCTTTACAATGAAATTCTCCTTGACTTCAATATTTCCCCTTCCAAGAGATATGTCTTTGGCAGTTTCCCAACTCTGTTGAATTTTGTTCAAGATAGTAATTCTGGAATTTATGACAGGAGGCTTGAACAAATAATTTGCTCTTCTCCAATTCTCAATAACAGCTGGATAAATATCCTTTGCCAGACTAGCTGCAGGGTAGTTCCTGGTATCACTTTCACTCAGTTCTCTCAAAAGAAGACCATATCTCAATACATCACACAGGGTAGGGAGTTTAGATGGGAGTAGCTGTCTTTCAGTACCCAAAAAGTTGCCAAGATGGGTAAAAGTTGAGTATCGAGTTCGCTTCTTTGGTCCCATCATCAAAATGTAGTACCCTCTCTTTCTTATATGCTCAATAGTTATTATATTTTTACAATAAAAAAACCAATTCACTGATTAGTTTTTACATTTATTTACTATTAGATTATTTATTTCATAATATCACTATAATGTGTAAAAAAGATCTGGCTCTTTTAAGGATAGAATAGACATTTTCAACAATAATTTTTGGCCTGTACAGTAAAAAAATTGTAAAATAATGAAATGAATTAAATTTTACTGATTAAATGACAATGTGGGTTGTCTTAAATGATTAAATTGTAAGTTTAATGAAAACTCATTTAAACATCATTTGGGTGCATTTTTTAAAATTATTATATTGTTTAAGTTACGAAAGATGCACGTTTATAAGCACTGTTGCCTTCAGGTGAGTATTTACCAAGCAAAACCTACTAGGATTGAGGAAACAAAAGTAGTTTATGAGTTTTCTAATCAAAAGGCATGTTTTTAACACCCCTCATTTTAATTTTTTGGAATTTTAGAAAATTGACACACCCTAATGCCTCAGTCCTGTCTCAGATGGCTGGACCTAGATCTCCTTCACCCAGATCATCGCCCAGGCGAAGGATTGACCTAGATCCTAATTATAATTATTCCAAGGCAGGGCAAAGCTTGCAGAAACATAAACCAGAATCTAAAGCCCCGTTCCCACATAGCCGAGTTACTCGTAGTCAACTCATAGTAATAACAAAAATTACATAACACCCAAAATTCGAGGAGTTGGCGACAAATTTTTGCGGAAAAAATGACCAGGAGTGACTCGCCGAGTTACTCGCCGAGTTACTCGGCGAGTTACTCGGCGGGTTCAGCGAGCGACTCGCCGAGTACCAGGAGTGACTCGCCGAGTACCAGGAGTAACTCGCCGAGTACCAGGAGTAACTCGCCGAGTACCAGGAGTAACTCGCCGGGTGAAGCAAGGTGTCTACGACAGCGACGAGTCACCCATCGAATGATAGGCCGACGCCAGCCTACCTGCATTCTCAGATGAATATCTCGCTTAATATTTGGTCTATTTTCAATCCGAAAACGCGTATGGAATCAGTATGATTTATACTACAATTCAGTCCTGATTTGACGAAAATCGGATTAATATAAATGGAGCAGAAGCCACCGCAAGACAACTGCCTTCTCAGACAAATATCTCGTTTTTTTAAATCCGAAAATACGTATGGAATCACTATGAATTATACTACAAAACAATCTTTATTTGACGAAAATCGGACTGATATTAGAGGAGCAGCGGCCTTTTATATTATATACGACCCCCTACGCTGATGATGCATGTACTAAAGGTAGAACTCGACGAGTTACTCGGCAAGTTACTCCTACAACTCGGTGAGTTACTCCTACAACTCGCCGAGTTACTCCTCGCACTCCTGAACATCCCCCCCGAGTGTAATACGAGCGAAAATAGCGCCGAGTAACTCGCCGAGTTCGAGGAGTAACTCGGCGAGTTCGAGGAGTAACTCGGCGAGTCATGGCCGAGTTTTTGGACTCCTGGATAATTCGCCGAGTGTGCCGTGCAGCACGGCATACTCGGGAGACTCGGCAAACTCGGCTCCAAATCTCACGAGTTCGCTACGAGACTCAGGAGTTACTCGCCGAGCATCTCTCGAGTGCGAGGAGTAATCGCCGAGTTTAGTAAGAGTTGGGCCCGAGAGGCGTGTTACGTAATACTACGAGTTGACTACGAGTAACTCGGCTATGTGGGAACGGGGCTTAAGACCTCACAGGCAGACGATCACCTCGCAAGAATAAAGCAGCATGCTATAGATGTCGGAAAAGGACATCTTGTAGCTCCATCAGTTAGTGCGTCACAACTTAGTGTACCCTCACAGGGTGCACCTTCCGGCGTTGAGTCGGAAGAGATACACCAGCCGATGGAAGAGGAGGCAGGGACTACCACCATCCCTAGGCCTCAACGGGAGGGGGCAATTGATAAAAGATCAATTGTTCCCAAAAGACCCCCCCTCATCAGAAAAACACTAGAAAAATCTAGTGCACTGAGCTTCATAAGACCACCATCTAAGCATGGTGGGGTCCCCAAAAAGATCTTAACACCAAAAGAGGCAGCGACTTTGAAGAAAAAGTGAATATTCATACAAATTCATACCATGCACTACAGATTTTACTATGATAATATTAAACTCTTTTAACTAATTCATGGACAGTATCATTCAGTGGAACTGTCGAGGTTTCAGAGCCAACTTCGATGAAATAGGTTGCATGGTCCAAGACTTAAACCCTAGTGTTTTCTGTCTACAGGAAACATTTCTGAAACCTCCAAATAGTTTTAAACTGAGAAACTATCATATGTATAATACATATGGCAATATTGCCCACGATAGAGCCACTGGTGGCTCATCAATTTTAGTTAAAAATGGCATCATTCATACCCATATTGCTCTTAACACTAACCTTCAGGCTACAGCAGTTCGTCTGAACCTGAATAAAACATTCACCATATGTTCCTTATATATTCCTCCACCCTTTCACCTTACAGCCAGTGATTTGCATAACCTTTACAATCAACTGCCTGAACCGCGTCTTATCCTAGGAGATTTTAACAGCCATAACCAATTGTGGGGAAGCACTTCCCACAACAACAAAGGAAAAACCATTGAAGATTTTCTCAATGACCACACCCTTTGCTTGTTCAATGATGGTTCACCTACATATCTTCACCCAGGTCATGGAACATTTTCAGCGATAGACCTTAGTATATGTGATCCAGCGTTATTTCTGGAATTTGAATGGAGAGTATTAGAGGACACTCACGGCAGTGATCACTTTCCTATTGTCCTACAAAACGTAGAAGGTACAAGAGAAGTGGGTCAACTCCGATGGAAGTTGCATAAAGCGGATTGGACCTCCTTCGAAAAGCACTGCTTAGAAACAATTACTATGTCTCATTATAGGAATTGTAATAATCTCGTTGAAGATTTTACTGATGATATTACTGATATAGCCAATAAAACAATACCGATGACAAAAAATAATTCTAAACGTAGTGCAAGACCTTGGTTTGATGACGAAGTAAGAGAAGCTATTAAAAACCGTAAGAAAGCCCTCAGAATTTTTAAATCACAGCCGACCATCAACAATCTGAATAATTTTAAGTGCCTGAAAGCCAAAGCGCGTAGAATTGTCAGGCAAAAAAAACGTAGTTGCTGGAGAGACTATGTCTCCAGACTCACTGAAAGAACTCCTAGCAATAAAGTCTGGAAAATGATTAAGAAGATTGAAGGAAAGAACCTAGCTTCGCATGTAAGCATTCTAGAAGTGAATGGAGAACATCTCTCCTCACCAGAACAAATATCAAACGGGTTAGGAGAACAGTTTGCACACAACTCCTCATCGGAGAACTATACGAGAGAATTTCAATGTTATAAGGCTCAAGCTGAGAGATTAACCCTAAATATACAGTCTGATAACAGCGAAGATTATAACTCCTACATCACCTTAGAAGAACTTCAGAAGGTCATCTTAAAAGCGACTGACTCTGCAACAGGCCCTGATAATATACATTATCAAATCTTAAAACACCTACCTCAATCCTCTTTAAAAACATTACTGTATATCTTTAATCAAATTTGGGAGAAGGGATGTCTTCCATCCCTGTGGAAACAAGCCACGGTCATCCCAATTCCCAAGCCGGGGAAGGATCATAGTGATCCTATGAATTATCGACCAATAGCCTTAACCAGTTGTCTATGTAAGACAATGGAGCGAATTGTTACTGATAGACTGGTTTGGTTCCTGGAGTCGAACCAGCTTATTACAGAGTTCCAATCTGGATTTCGCCGTCACAGGAGCACATTAGATCATTTAGTCAGACTGGAAACTTATGTTAGAGATGCTTTCATTAACAGAGAACACGTAGTAGCCATATTCTTTGACCTAGAAAAAGCTTATGACACTACATGGAAATATGGAATAATGAAAGATCTCCACGACTTAGGGCTTCGAGGTCGCCTTCCAGTTTTCATCGGATCCTTCCTACAGGATCGCTTCTTTAAGGTCCGAGTGGGATCAACGATGTCAAGCCCCTACTCTCAGGAGAATGGAGTCCCTCAGGGTAGTATTCTCTCGCCCACCCTCTTTAACGTCAAAATCAACAGTATAGTAAATTCCATCTCAGAAAATCTCATGGCGTCCCTATATGTTGACGATTTCCTCATTGCATATCGTTCCAGATATATGCCAACCATAGAACGACAACTGCAATTAAATTTGAATAGGATTCACAAATGGTCACTCGAAAATGGCTTCAAGTTCTCTAAACAGAAGACAGTTTGTCTGCCTTTCTATTACTTACGATCAAACCTTCCAGATCCATCACTAATAATTGACAACTGTCAAATAAAAGTGGTGAATGAAACAAAATTTTTGGGTGTACTCTTTGACTCCAAATTGTCTTTCATTCCGCATATCAAAGCACTGAAAGCGAAGTGCCTGAAATCAATGAACCTCCTTAAAGTAGTGAGCAAATATAATTGGGGTGGGGACACAACGGTCCTCCTTCGTCTCTATCGAGCAATTACTCGTTCTCGACTTGATTATGGTTCTGTGGTATATGGCTCCGCCAGACCATCTTATCTAAAATGCCTGAATTCTGTACATCATCAAGGGTTGCGACTAAGCTTAAGAGCTTTTCGTACATCTCCTGTAGAGAGCTTATATGTACTGGCAGGGGAACCTCCACTTTCCCTTCGTCGTATCAAGTTATCCATGCAATACATACTAAAGGTAGCTTCAACTCTAACAAATCCAACATATGATGTAATATTTCATCCAAAATACATGCATCATTATGAATCTCGTTCAAACGCCATTCGACCACTGGGATTACGCATGAAATTCTATCTTGAGGCTGCAAAAATTGATACTACAATCATTGCCGAGACGGAAGTACCACCCATTCCGCCATGGATTCTCCCAGTCCCGAAAGTTATACTGGATTTGGCAGAGCTTAAGAAAAGCGAAACCAATCCGGTAGACTATCAAAACCTATTTTATAGTATAAGGTTTAAATACGAATCGTACAAATTTCTATACACAGATGGCTCAAAAATGGAAAGACGAGTAGGCTGTGCTGTCACTTCTTATAAAACCGTTATAGCTGAATGTCGTCTTCCAGACCACTGCTCAATATACACTGCAGAATTAACAGCTATTTACCTTGCCTTAAAGAATATCGAGGACTCAGAATCAGATCGTTATGTTATCTGTTCTGATTCCAAATCTGCTCTTCAAGCAATCCAAAATAAACAACTTGATAACCCTGGGATCTTAGATGTTCTTATTAAGTATTTCTATCTTCACGAATACAAAGACATAGTATTCTGCTGGATTCCTGGACACGCTGGCATTGAAGGGAATGAAAAAGCAGACCTGGCAGCAAAAAGGGCTCTTACAAAAGAGATAACTGATTTTACCATTCCATACACTGATTTTAAAATGACTATAAAATCTTTTATCATGTCTTGCTGGCAAAGACAATGGAATGAGTGTAATAACAACAAGTTGCATTCAATCTTACCTTGCATTCAAAATAAAATACCTAGTAGGTTCAATACTCGCAAAGATCAAGGAATATATCACAGATGCCTCATAGGACATTCAAGACTTACACATTTACACCTTTTAGTCAATGAACCGGCACCGGTATGCCAGAGTTGTCGGTGCCCCCTAACAATCAAACATATTTTATTAGATTGCAGCCACTTACAACGCTTTAGAAGACCTTTGTTTCAAGCTAATACCTTACAACATCTCTTTACCAGATATCCAACCCAGACAATTATAGATTTTTTATATGCTTCTGGTTTTTACTACCAAATATAGTTAATCAATCTTAACCTAGAGAGCCTCTACATAGCCCACTCAGGTGCTGATGAGGCGTTAAACAATAACTCACACACACACACACACACACACACACACCAAATATAGTTAATCAATCTTAACCTAGACAGCCTCTACATAGCCCACTCAGGTGCTGATGAGGCGTTAAACAATAACTCACTCACTCACTCACACCACCCTTTCACCTTACAGCCAGTGATTTGCATAACCTTTACAATCAACTTCCTGAACCGCGTCTTATCCTAGGAGATTTTAACAGCCATAACCAATTGTGGGGAAGCACTTCCCACAACAACAAAGGAAAAACCATTGAAGATTTTCTCAATGACCACACCCTTTGCTTGTTCAATGATGGTTCACCTACATATCTTCACCCAGGTCATGGCACATTTTCATCAATAGACCTTAGTATATGTGATCCAGCGTTATTTCTGGAATTTGAATGGAGAGTATTAGAGGACACTCACGGCAGTGATCACTTTCCTATTGTCCTACAAAACGTAGAAGGTACAAGAGATGGAAGTTGCATAAAGCGGATTGGACCTCCTTCGAAAAGCACTGCTTAGAAACAATTACTATGTCTCATTATAGGAATTGTAATAATCTCGTTGAAGATTTTATTGATGATATTACTGATATAGCCAATAAAATATATCACACACACACCTAGAGAGCCTCTACATAGCCCACTCAGGTGCTGATGAGGCGTAAAACAATAACACACACACACGTAAAACGCTCGGCAAGTGAATCACGTATGGTCAAAGATGAGCAAACGTAAAAAAGTATTTTCATATGTTGTCATATGTAGGTCGTATCCATGACAGTGTGAACGCCCCTTTATGATGCTTCGATCACCGTACATATGCTAACGCCCCTGGTGGGAGATGCGGTACGAAAGAAGAAACGGTTTTCTTTCATTATTCAGCAACTAAAAGGAGTGGAGCCACAAATGACAGCTCATTGTCCTCCTTGCCTTGCTTCAGAAAATAATAGGCAATATTTTTTCCAAAAAAATAATTTCTCGAGGGCGGTAAACTAGTTCAAATTGTTGCCATCAGTATCTAATACAGCATAAAGTATGCTGATACTTCTCATACTGGGCTTTCTAGTATTTCAGTATGCATCAAAAGTATTTGGTTGATTTTTATTAACTATTACCTGATATTACTATTGTCTAATATGACTTAAAATAATGCCTAATAAAACGTGTTTGAAGTTTTTCGATGGCAAATGTGTTAAACATTTAAATCTGGACAGTTGCCACGGCCACAATGCTATTTTTATCATGACGTCATTGAAGTATGGATGATCGTTACACATGCTGTCATCATGCAGGAGGTGTCATTGAGTTTCACAAGTAAATACAGTCCCTTGTGTCTTAACAATTTAGCCAATAAGGACAAACCCAATATGACGTCATGCTGTTGCGGGAACAGGTCCTTCAGGACTGCAGTGTGCTTGTTTGATGATTTATGCCTACATTGATAGCCAAAACTGTGACATATAGGACTAAAGAAATTTAACTTAAGGAATCTGTAATACCAATACTTCAGGTTTGCACTTGCATCGATTGTTTTGCTAAGGTGCTTCAAATTCAGGTTATCCATCTCCATAAGCCACAGGAGTTGCATACCCTTGTGTGCATGTGTACGTATACATAATGCATAGGCTACTTTGCTCGTGAATTAATTAATATTTTGGCAGCATACATATAATGATATGTTCCATTGCACTGGACGAACACATTTCATATCTATTTGCAGCTTAATGCAGAGATATTGTTACTCCAGTGGTTCTTTAGCTGTATGTGCAAGCTTTACCAGAAACTAGGGCCTGCGGGAAAAAACTGGTTTGTATGTATTAATTGGAACCTAGGTCTAAGGCAAATCTAGTAACTGCTTTGTGGAACTTGGTTTGGACATATTATAGCTAACTTAAGTGCTGTAGATGAACACTCTGCAAAACAGCAATGTATTGACCCAGGCTTGGCCACACCATGTGGAAATTAGAGTTGCTGCTGTGGACAAATAACGGGCGTTTTTGATTTGTACAAAAGCTTTTATCATTATGTGTATGATGGATGGACTTGGGATGCATGGCATGTGCTAGTATAGGCGATACACACTCAGCCAGACACAGTGCTCAGGTGCTGTTGGCTGCTGAAACTGGTGGTGATGCGGGATGCTGAGGGGTGGCAAGCAGCCAAGTAGCATCGTTGGCTGTCGTGCATGAAACCACTGATGCTGCTCAGTCCAATGGTTGCTGCTGCAGGCTCTGCATCATCATGGCATCCAAGCAGATACTGCAGCTCTTTAAAGCAATTTATGACGGTAACTTGTCTGTTGTGAAGTCGTTACACCAGGATGGGTTGGATTTAGCGGAATCCAGTTTTGTTATAGGTAAGTGTTACTATGTTCATGTACCTGAACTTTATGTATTATAGTCATACATTTTGTAGCAGTATTGACTTAGTTTTTACCTAGTGCACACGTGGTTGCCACAATAACACATGCCATTAGCAACCATACACGTATACGCACTCACATTCACACCTGTTATTAACCACCGCTATAATTGCCAGGCCATTATACCCAATTGTTTCCCCGAGGCTAACTCTGCATGTTTATCTGCAGTTTTTCATAACAATGTGAAGTTTGTGAACCAAGTGCCAAACTGACAAAACTTGTAATTAATCGTCGAATTTGGATGAGGCATTTCTCCAATGAGTTTTTGAATTGTATTTCCCATTTCCAGCTCATGATATCAGAATTAATCCTGCTTTTCTCAGTGTGGATCCATTGTGCTTGTGCAAACATTGCAGCAAATTTAAAGCATTTTGCAGCTCCTTTTTCTCATGTCCTCCATAGACAAATTTAATTCTGAATGCCTAATTGCTTTGTAACTTAAGGAAGCTTTGTATATTGAATTGAATTAATGGCTTTGATATCCTGAGCAATATATGGAAATAATGTGGGAATACTGACCTTGAGGCTTTTGGAAGTCTTGGTATTATCACATACCTTTGCACCATGTTTGTTTGTAGGCAATAGTATAACTGATATACATATTGTTGTGTACTATGATACACTATTGTGGGGTGGGGACCTAGCTCAGTGGTAGTGCGCTGGGCTTCCAACCACTGGGTCCCGGGTTCAATTCCCGGTTGAGCCTATGTTGGATGGCTGTTTCATCCTTCGTCTCATTGCCATGGTCCCTGCCTGTCCTAATTAGCCCATCAGGTGCCGAAATACAGGACGTAAAGCCCTAATCCACCCACCCATGATACACTATTGTGCTTTGGGTAGGACATTTCATTCATGTCAGTATTGATTCTGTAATAACATTGTGTTTATGCCAACATCGATACATATTTTCCTTTTAATATGGAGTACACCAGTTAATGCGGACTATTGTAAGTCTCTGTAATCCGCATATTTTCCATTATAAATGTATATAGGATCGTGTATATTGTGTCGTGGGACACTATAAAAATGGAATTTATTGCATTATCGTTATTTCGGGCAGCTATAAATTCACGATTCTCCTGATACCAGAAAGAAATGGATGTTGATCTTAAAGTTGCGAGAAATTGAGTTATTTTGGTCTCATGAGTCAGCAGAGTAGCTGTCACGATTCCTTGCATTTTAGACAGAAAGTGAGAGAAAGGAATGGAGAGAAGGAAATGGGCAGAAGAGAGAGTGTGATGGCCCTTGTCTTGGCTGGGACATGCCAAACGATGCAGTCTGTCTGCTCAGTGACTTTGGAAATCCACCAATCAATATTGTGAGGAAGAAAAAAGAGGAAATTGCAAGAATGGTCTTCGGAGCCATCATATCTATCATTAAGAGCTAGCCAAGTTGAATTGATTAATACCAGGGCAGCCACCAAGCTCACAGCTCCTGGAATCCGACTGCTTTACGTCGAGTGGTCCTGGATAATGGCAAAAGTTGTCATTCCAAATGTGCTGCACCAATCACTGAGGGAAACTGATTGATTCTGGCAAAGAGCTACTCAGATCAGCCGTGATGGCGGACTGTTTTTAGCAGATAGAGCCCCTCTTCCTGCCTAGACACAAAAAACCCAAGCAGCCTCTGCCTCCAATAGATGTTTGAAGCAATATCAGATTTGATGTAAATTTGACGAGGTCCTCTGACATGGAATGTAAAGGATTAAAAGATTAAAAGAGCTCCCTTTGGTCGATACTTCCCAAAGGATTTATCAATACCATCTTGTCAGGAAAGTTTCCTAACGTGCATGCTCCATGTCATTACCAAAGCTCTCTGCTTCTTGGTTTTACGATAATGTCAAACTTGTCATCTCTCTACAAGCTTGTGGCTGCCTGCCCGTTAAAATTCCAAAACAAAACCCACTTATAATGCACGTTTATGATGAAATTCCTGATATAACATTCAGTTATTGGTGATATTTGTTGTATATACTTTTCATTATTGAGGAACTCAATGAAGAAATAAACACTATTGTCTTGGCTCAGTGTTTTTTTTTATATGATTTTGGCTGAGGGCATTGCGTAGAGTATAGGGAAATTTATGCCATGTGTATGTTTTATATTTCAGAAACAGATGAAGTGTGCCTGTGCGGAACTGCCTTTGAAAATCTTGGGTTAGAATTCACTGCTTTAGCATCCCCCACGAGAGACAAGAACCCTCAACGTCAGTTTGAGAGCAAAATATTCAGGAGTGGTGGTTCTCAAGTCAAGCTGCTGGATTTATCCTGTGATAATATATCTAAAATCGATAGTGGAGGGGATAATAAGGAACAGGATTCTAAAGACAAAGAGACAGACGAAACAAAGGCTTGTGAGGAGTCAGTGACTGATACGCCTACGGTCACACTGACAGACACCGAGAATGGTGGAGTAACTACGCCATTAACAGAAAAAGCAATGACTTCAAGTGTGATGAGCTCTTCATTTATGTCAGACGGTCGAAGAGTTTATGAACCTCCTCTTTGGCATTGGTTGGAGCAAGGTCGGTGCAGTCACATCTGTGAACAGAACGACCTTGACTTTGACTACTTAGAGGACCTAGAGGAACTGCAGGATGAGGGAGATGACCTTGACAAAGATCTCGACCTTGCGGTTTATGGAATTCGTCTGAGTCCTAATCCTCTCACGGAAGACGGTATGAGTGTCAGTATTAGTTCGGACATCAACGATCGATTGAGGAGTCTGCAGATGTCCGACTCAATTGAAGAAACTTGCGAGGAATCCACTGCGAACAGCGATGATGATTCGCCTTCGCTTAATAGCAGCGGTCCAAGTGTTAACATTAATGCAGACTTATTTGCTTACTTACAAAAGCATTACAGTGATGAGGATTCGCTTGTGGTGCAGACGCCTGTGTCTAAGTTACCTCACATTCATGACTTTGACTCGCTTGGCAGTGACACTGGTTCCGGAGTCTTAGTGGGAAGTATCAAGGTTGCTAGTGTGTCTCCTTTGCATGTTGCTGCAGCAAGAGGACATGATGAAGTGGTGAGGTTTCTTCTTGACAATGGACTTGAAGCAAATGCCTTGACATCTGACACAAAAGAGACTCCTTTGCATCTTGCATGTCGATGGGGCAAGTGTGAGGTGGTGAAGACATTGTTAAGACATAGTGCTGACCCGGTGATAACAAGTGCTGTTGATTGCTCTCCTATGCATGTTGCCATTGGTAAGTTTCATATTACCTCTTGGAATCATTAGCAATGCCATTAAACACTATTAAATTACATATTGTTGTACGTGATGATATCTGGTTCCTTCGTCTCATTGTCATGGTCCCTGCCTGTCCTAATTAGCCCAATTGGTGCAGAAATACAGGACGTAAAGCCCTAATCCACCCACCCACATGATATCTGGTTTCGTTATCCTATTAATTCAGGATATAATATGGTTCGTTAGTAATGAGGCAATCCGTTAGATGTACTGTGATTGATATTGAAAGGTCTTGTGAAAGAGGATACGGCATGTCTTATACATATACGACGAGCCAAAACAACATTGGCAGAGACAAAGTGACTGAATTATGTGTGTCCACCGATGCAAGCACAGCAGCAGTTAATCAAGTCAGATGTATGACTGTAGCTCGTTTGATGGAGTACAAAGAAATGTAGTGTGAGGCAGTAGTACTTGTGATTCATGTATTCTGTTGTGAAACTCTTCCTTATGGTTTTTGCCTTTTGGCAAACATCCAAGCCGTGGAATTAATCATGTGCAAGTATGTAATTCACCAGCTGCTTAATGATGCCTCATGTAAAAATCAAACAAAGCAAGGAGATTGATGGGACGGGGCTATAATTTCCAGCTGAAGCTTAAGTCCTTGTACGTACTATAGCATGTATATATTGTCTCGTACTTTCTCAAGGTTGCTCGTGTTAAACTAATTCATGGTATATGACATGCTGATTTGGGTAGACGTAGTGAAAACATGATACAGAATAAGAGTCTACACCTTCTTTGTTGTTGTTTTATCTTATGGGTGGGGGTCTTACTCGGTCCGGCATAGAAGTCGAGTACGAGACACCCATGAACTTAATTATATTAAACTCACTATTTCAATTGCAGAGTTGTCCTGTTCAATATGCCTGGCAGCCATGCTGGAGAAACTGCCAGAAGAGGAGACCTTAGATGTTCGGGTGAAGGAGACCTTACTCGTCTATGCAGTTGTTCGTGATAATGTCACCCTGCTGGGCTCCCTGTTGGACAAGTTCAAGACGAACGTCAAAGAGGCTTTGGTGGTTGAGCCAGGCCACACATACTTGCAGAAAGCTGCAGCAGCAGGGGCTGTGAGATGCGTGCATCTGTTGGCAGACAGAGGGACGTCCCTGGATGCCACCAACCCCGAGGGAGAGACAGCGTTGCACATGGCAGCATCTTGTGGCCACTTAGGTAGTCAGCTCACCTAGCATATGACCCATACATATGACCAAGGCATTAAACACACTCCTACATGCAGTCCACACATACAGTTAGTTTCATAAAATATGGTCGACTCTAGACAGCTATAGCAACCTATTTCCGGCTATGGCTATAACTGGCTTAAGCCAGCCACTTCTGTCTTAGTTTTATAGTCGGCTTACTGAAAATAGATAAACCTTGGCAAATCTCAGAAATTCATCTAATATGTCATAAATATGTAATTTTAGATCCGGCTTTGAGTAGCCAGCGATAGCCAGACTCACGTTTAGTGGCAGGTAGCATCGTATGGCAGAAGTTGCGTAGCTTTGTCTGGGTTCAATTTGACAGGCGGTTGTTAATGAAACTAACTGTATGATGAGTACAAGACTACGCCCAAACATGCAACTATCACATATAAGTGTATTTATATGACATATTTGGGCCACTATAGGTACTACACTACTCATATTTCCGACCATTGTTTCCAATACATGAAACAAAAAGTATAACAAATATTGTACTGCAGTTCATTTTATGTATTATGTGGCAGGATGATGAATGCTAATGACTAATGCAAATGAGCATTTTGTATGCTATGCTCATTTACTTAAAGGTATTTATGCAGCTCTTACACTTATTAAAAAAAAGGTCGGTCTCATTGCATATGCATAGTACTTTAGTAGCATCTTACAATGCAGATTGTTGAGCAGACGGCACTCTAGTTGTAGGTGGACGTGTTTGTTAAGGAGTATTAAGGTGGGCGGTCTCCCACTTGGGCAAGGTTTTCTGGAAGCTGTTTGTCACCAGTTCCTATGTCCCCTTAATTTCAAGTCTTGTTGGGGCAGAGATAAAAAAAATCTTCCAGGCTACCTGTGTGTGTAAATTATATGTAGGGTAGAGTAGGCTTGGACATTACTTAGTTGAACAATAGTAGATCTAATTGGGTTGTAATTGCCATGTTAACAACCTATATAGTGGGAATAAGATAATGAATAGTCAAATGGTTGGTCATTAGTTTATTGTACACTACCACACCACCCACATTATCAATTATCTCTGATTACTGTAATCATATTGATCAGATTGACTCTGTGCTAATCAAATGTCGTTGTGATGACAGGTGCAGTTCAAGCCCTCCTTCAGGCCGGTGCAGTCCCTACGACCTCTGCCAACTGGTTGATAGGAGACAACCAAACCCCACTGATGCTGGCTGCTTATCACAACTGCCCAGAAGTTGTCCAAGCCCTGCTGCCCTATGACGATGTTAACTGCCAGAGCGAGTGTGGGGACACAGCCCTCCACTACTGTGCCTTCAGAGGATGTCTAGATGGGGTGGAAAGTCTTATCTCAGCTGGAGCCAATGTCAACCTCCGCAACCAATATGGAGCCACTGCCCTCTGGAATGGATCTTGTTACCTTGATATCATTAAATTGCTTATTAAGAGTGGGGCTACTACCAAAGTCAAGAGTGTCGGTAAGTTTGATTAATCAAATTTCACGATTAAAATTATTTCCATTGACGTATTAAACAGGGCTATTTCAAGCAGCGATTTTATGATGGTGAGCTCGTTCGGTGGGGCTTTATTTCCATAGACATGCATGTAGTCCATTACCTTTCAGATTTATCTATTTGCTGCTTGTAAAGAAAACAACTAAAATGAGGTAGCAGTTACAACTTAGTTAGTTTTTAGACCAATTATTTTTCCAAGAATGAAACTAATTTAATTCTGGAGTTAAAGCTATAGAACCGGAAGTTAATGGAAACAGCCAAGATAACATCCGGTGACCTTATGGAAGTAGCTGTAGCAGGTCATGTATGATAGGAAACACTGTCATAAGAGTATTGCATATTGGAAGATACATCAAAATGGGGCTGGGGTGGATGACCTATCTCATGTGATAAGGCAAAGTGCTCTATGGCCAACATATAGGCTTTTATTTGGAAGTCCCCTGCTTATCATGTATTCCCATATGTGGGGCCTACCAGCAGTGTATTTAATGTTATTGTACACCTTGCAACTTTTATTGAATATTGGTACTTGAAGTTAAATCACACACGAAATATTTTCAACTGTGCTGCTCATGCTGATGGAGTGGTCATAAAACCAACATGCCTGCAAATTGAGTCAATGTCGTTCCACACACATTCTTAGATATGTTGGTAAGTTGGGGCTGGGGCCTAGCTCAGAGGTAGCGCTCTGGGCTTCCAACCGCTGGGTCTCGGGTTCGATTCCCGGTCAAGGCCTAAGTTGGATGGCTGTTTCCTCCTTTGTCTCATTGCCATGGTCTCTGCCTGTCCTAATTAGCCTAACTGGTGCAGAAATACAGGACATAAAGCCCTAAATCACACACTCACACACACACACACACACATGTTGGTAAGTTAGTGGTTGACTTGCCGCTTGTTCATTGGTATGTGACTTAAGATTTTGTGTTCGTTATTGGTTCGTGGGGTTAGATTGTAGAAAGGTAACATGGTTATTGGTCATCCGTTTTTGTTTTTTTTGGGTTCGTTTTATTTGGTTGGGCATTCATTCCAGGGGAGGGACCGAGCAACCAAGTGGCTAGCCAGGCGAGCTTTTATGGCAGTGACATAATGAGGTTTTTTGTGGCATTTATGTGTATTTTTACTGTGTTGGTTTAACACTCTATTTTGTACTGTTTGTGAACCTTTCCATTGTTTGTGAACCTTTCCATCGGATGTTCTCATCGTGTCATCTTTCATCGGCGTGCAAATACTGCCACTGTAGTGGTTTCATGTGGCGAAAGCAGGAGTTGTGCAAGGTTAGATAAACCACTGCTCCTGTATATTGAGCCATATGTCAATTTGTACACATTATTAGACATTTTGGTTGGTTATTGGTAGTCTAGTTTTATTGCTGCTCTGATTTATTTGTCTGACCAAAATGTGTTATTTTGTTGATCTGCACATCAGGCTTTATCTGGGTCACAAATTTACAGGCTGACTCGTGTTATTAAATCATTCAGTGTTTTGAGGGAAACGTAATTACCGTGAACTTTCTGCATCCGCGAACTTGATTAGTTCATCTGGATGGATGGTAGGAACTCAATTGGGAATGCCTGCTTAGCTTCGCCCAGCCAAAGCAAATACAATTGCAACTTTTCGTTGCTGCATAACCATATGAGTGAATTCCTCACAGCCAGTATTCAATCATCCAAGCACTCAGTTCTTTTATTGCTTGTGACATGGATGATTGCTAAATTGCAAACACATTCTTCTTCTTTCATATTTACAATAAAGCTGCATTTTCTTGCATTTGCAGACGTTTTACCTCCATAAAGATGTTATGCTCAGTAATAAGGGATGCCGTAAGGTATTATATGGCATTTATCCGCATTTGTACTGGCACATACATCATATAAATATTTAGGTTGCCTTGCTTAACATGGCTTAGCTATCGACCAGTTGGCGTGATGGTGAGGTCTGCGGGGGGGGGGGGGGGGGGGGGGTTCGTTGGATGTGTCTTTAGTTATGCAAACTTGGAGAAAATGCCACATAATTTCATAGAAAATACATTATGTATTATTTTCGTCTGTTGGTACCTTTTAACCAAACCAAAGGCAGCTTATTTCCACAGTGATTAAAATATATTACAGTAGATACTTGATAATGTGCATATTGATTGAGTTCTGTACAACAATATCAAATTATCAGCAAGGTCCATGCACGTGTATATATCTACACGAAGAACTTTTGCCATTCTTTGACAACGTATGGTTTAAGACAAGGCATTGTGCTCTTGTCATTGTCCAACCCGGCTCCACTTAGTGTCATCCGCGATGTAACGAGGCAGATAAAGGACAGGAACAAAGATGTCCTGTTGTGCAAACCAAAATGGCAGGCCTGACATGTCTGCCTCTTATTAAGACAAGTAATCTGCTGGTGTTGTGTGCTGGGGTGGAGACGACGTAGCTAATGTGGATTGATGCAGACGCCAGAGGTCTCTGTGTGCAGGACAACCAAGGTCACGTGTCATTTCCGGTTTGGGTGCATGTGTCTGCAAACGATCCCTTGTGTCTGTCGCGGTAAACCCATGGTAGACAGATCTGTAACGTGCAGCTATTGTCCCTTCGATCTTACACAATCTAACGGACCAATATTGCTTTTGTATTAACCGAGTACCACCAGCCTAGAGGGGATAAAAAAAAATGACCCTTCTTGAAAGCAACTCAGGCGTTCATTGATTTTTAACCATTTCTTAAGCTCATCTATTGATCAGGAAGTTGCTTTGGGATAGAAGATTGGCTTAGATGCGGTGTAATCCCAACTGAGAGTCCCTGGGCACCATTGTGTATGTATATAAACAAGAGCTGCTGCTTACATTGCATTAAGAAGGCTTACTATGGGACTCTGCCTTCTCTGGTAATGTATCTTATGCTTGGCATAGCGCAGAGTGGCCGTGGGTTGCCACCTTTTAGCTAATAGCAAGCAACCTTTGCTTTCTGGGGTCACTTTTGTGATTTGCTTACTGAGAAATATGAGTAAGTAAATGTGAACGAAATATTAAGGCCACCCGGTGTTCTGGGTCTGAGTGACCTTAATAGGTAAATTTTCAATGTAGATATAGATTAAGCTTTATGATTGGTTATGTTATGTTAACAAGTATCAGTAAAGCTAAAGTGATGTGGCTCGCTCATCTGAGTATGACCTTCATTAGAAGGCATCATGTAGGTGGATCATAATATGGCTTTCTTTTAGATATGATTACATGCTGGATTGCGTTAAAACTACCAGGCTATTACAAAATATGAGCTTGAATGAAAGTAGATTCTAGATTAGATTCATGAGAGGAAGAGCAGCAGTGTAATTAGAAAATTATGCTTGATCATCCTGCATCATCAAACTTTAACCTGACGAGTTTATAATTAGCACATCCTGCGGTGCTGGAAGCTGTAAAGGTGTTTCCCTAGGCAACCTTAATTGCGATTTATAATTCAGTAGTTTCGATTCGTCTTTCTGCATTATTGACAACTTGACACCGAAAATACTGTGTACAAGATGTATGCGCACAATGGTGAGCTATTAATATATACACTCGTATGTTACCTTCCATTCAGAACATATTTAGATTAGCATTACAAAGGTCTTGTGAGTACTTTGTAGTTTGTATCAAAATCTATAGCAATTGTGGTATTGTTGTTGGTCTGAAGTTTAATTCATGGCCAACTACTACAAAGGGGCGGGGGCCTAGCTCAGAGGTAGCGCTCTGGGCTTCCAACCGCTGGGTCCCGGGTTCGATTCCCGGTCGAGCCTAAGTTGGATGGCTGTTTCATCCTTCGTCTCATTGCCATGGTCCCTGCCTGTCCTAATTAGCCCAACTGGTGCAGAAACACAGGACGTAAAGCCCTAATCCCACCCACCCACCACCAACTACTACAAGCAGACGTAATGATGCGATGACATGACAAGAATCCACATCATATCAGCAGCTGATTAGACAATTATCCCAAGGGTTGGGTTTTTGCTTGCCTCGACATAAAAGCGACTGCAAGGTACTGTAAATTTAAGGACGAATGCAAATTACTTCCAGCCAAGACTGAGCCCATACAGCCTGCTTGCTTTTGTAAACAGACCATATTTAGCTTAGGATATGGAAAACAAAGCTGTTGACAATGCTTAATGCATGTTCTGAAATATTGTCCCTTGTCTCTTTTGCATTGCCCATCCCTCTTTGTAGTATCTATTTCCAACACATCCCAAAATAACTGAATAATATGATATCTTCTAGCACATGGCGAGGATATCATTTGTGCAATTAGGAAACTGATATATTTTCCATTTGGTAGAAGACGGCTTCTTCTATCTTTGGAAGCCAGGAAAAAGTGCTCCTGGTGTACTCAACTCCTACGTATTTTGAATGTGATGTCTTTTCCCCTTTAAATGTTATTTTATGTGGTGTTCTACATCAGGCAAAGTGCAAAAGCTGTATTTCACTTTTACTTTACTGATGAAGTAGTGTATTGACTTTTTGTGAAAACCAACTCTCATTTTCAACTTGCCTCATGTCTGAGTGATTGCATTTGTCTGATTGCTATTTTTATACACCTTTAAATGTGAAACGTATTGATTCAGTTTTTTGTGATATGATGGTGTTATTAAGCTGTGTTGCATTATGTCATGGTGATATTGATATTTCATTTTAACACTGAATCTTGCAGTCAGTCGACTTATTCAAATACATACAAGCCACTCCATAACTAACTAGTATTATCCTGTCTACAAGTCGACCCCTTGCTAGTTACAATTGCCGAGCACAGCGAGGGCCTACAGAATCTCATTGAGAGCAATTCACCAACATTTCCACACAACTAATCCAGCCACTTTTGACCCATGGTCCTCGATTCAAACTTGCTGAATTATGTTCAAGGAAGGCAAATCACGCAAAATTAGGATTAGGAGTGGCGAATGTTGAACTAATTTCTTCGGTCAGCAATATGTACGTGCGTAGCGATACCGTGAATGTAGGTAACTTGAGTTTCCAGGGACCCTGAAGATTCAAGGATCCCGAGCAGAGACAGAGTATTATCATAATTGTTGATGTATATTCTTTATTCTGATGCATTTTATACACTGTAACACAGTGTATATGACATAACAGATATCGACTGTTCTTAGCTGACCTCTTATTTGTAACTGTGCCTTGCAGACTACATACGCAGTAGGTCTACTCAGTAGGTCTGGAGACTTTGTGTCTGAAGGAACTGTATATTTTGCTTTTGCTTATTAATTGACACTGACCAAGCCCACAGCCTGTTACTGCTGTTGCTGTAGCTTCTGGGTTGCTGATGCTGCTGCTCCTGCAAATGGAAAGATGTGATGGAGAGTGCAAATTGAATTCTCTCTTGAATGCCTTTGTGTCTGGAATCCATAAGGACGTCCAAACAGCAAGTCATCAGCAGTGAAATCCCTTTTAAAGACTACCTTGGCCCACCTCGTGGTCTAGTGGTTAAACAATCTCCCAGTTATCACATTGGAGAGTTCCAGAAGTACTGGGTTCGATCCAGCTGGATGTGGGTGGGATTATAGCTTTACGTCCTGTGGCTTAAAGCCACTGTCACACTAGCCGGTTTTGCCGTAGTGAACCCGTAGAGTGACGTAACGGTTATGTAACAGCTTTTTCCGCCGGTTTGGCGACGGGTTCTGGCAGCAAAAAGGGGCGGGGCAGCACCCGCCGGGTGCTATGGGTTACCTGCCTGGTTAGCCGCCTGGTTACCCGGGTCACCCGCCGGCTCCCACGGGTATTTTTCACCCGGGAGACACCCGGGAGATTTCCACGGTTGTGCCATGCAAGCATGGCACACCACCGGCTACCGGGGCCGGGTTTCCCGGCTTAGCCAAGGGTCCCACGGATGCCTGCCGGGTATCCCCGGGTATCCACGGGTGCCCATTTTGGGGCCGCCGGCTTGGAGCCGGGTAGCGATTTCCGCAACTATTGCGTAATACTACGGGTTCACTACGGCAAAACCGGCTAGTGTGACATTGGTTTTAATGCACTTGATGGGCTAATTAGGACAGGCAGGGACCATGGCAATGATAGATGATGGACGAAACAGCCATTGAACTTAGGCTCTACTGGAAATTGAACCTGGGACCCAGTGGTTGGAAGCCCAGCACGCTACCACTGAGCAAGGCCCCCACCCCGATCCAGTTGGAAGCCTCGCATAAGATATTAAACTGGAGATTGTACTTAGTGTGGACTCCAAGCCTTAACTTATCATTACATCTGCAACTGGCAGCTGGCCATATACATTGCAGGACACAACACAATAGAATACAGTGGTTAGGACAGCAGCATGTGATACAGATAGAATATATTTTAGACCTGAAATTCTACTCTTGATCTGCATTGTCTTCAATCCATTGTAATCGATCGCAGCCTGATACTATATCACAATTATTTTTTTTTTAAACCAGGTTGGTACCAAACCCCAGCGATACAATCAACCCAATTCCTACCATTATCCAGTATTTATTTTGTGAGAATACCTCACCATTAAAGCCACCAATCTACATGGTCTTAATAGTAAGGTACTACTGGGGGACTGCCAGATTGCAGGGACTGCCTAGGACTGACATGGGCTGCCTGGGACTGCTGGAAGCAAATAACAATTGAGACGGGGATCACCCTGATTGTTTGGGCCGTGATAGTGAGATAGAAAATGAACCAGGGATCAGAACATCTCCCTGACATTGCATTTGCCTCTGACAATGAGATGCTCCGTGTTGTGCATAGCAATTAAGTCATACTGAGCCGCAAGCCTGCCAACCACACTGAAAGCACCCCAACCAGCAAATTGAATGCCAATCAACCAGCCCATCAACAACTCATCTTCCATTGTGGACGTGATAACCTAGGCTGTCTGGCTTTTGATTTGCCTTGGGGGGGGGGGGGGGGGGGGCGGGGGAGGGGTCCGGAAAATAGAGAACCGTATGTCTATTTTTAAAAGCTAATGTGTAAGCCTGTAAAGTAGGATTTGTGACATCATTATAATGATTATTAAAATGTCATGGATTGTTAAATAGTCTTGATACCTTTATGCTTTGTAGCTAATGACCCTCCATAAACTGACTGGCAAATAAGCAAAACCGTTTATACAGCGTGGAAATTATGATTGATGCCGAAATAGGCTTGTATCAATTTTTAAAGTACCAAACCAGTATGGACCAGTAGTATGTGAAACTTTCTATTAAGAAAGTGAACTCTTTGTAGAATTGTAGCTAAATGGGAACTCTAATGCAGCTTGATTGTGGGCTTGTATGGCGAAAAATTCAATCTCTGTCAGCCAGGACTACGTAAACCCTCATCATTATCTGCTTTCA
Organism: Alitta virens; assembly: GCA_932294295.1. Classification (NCBI taxonomy): domain Eukaryota; kingdom Metazoa; phylum Annelida; class Polychaeta; order Phyllodocida; family Nereididae; genus Alitta; species Alitta virens. The sequence goes on along the minus strand of OW028573.1, from coordinate 23,249,830 downwards.
GGGCATGACTTGGACCATCTCAGGGGCGCTGTCTACGACACCCCTCGTAACCCTCTGGAGATCACGCTGGAAGAAGGATTCTTTGAGACTTCGATTGTTCTGCTGCAAGCCGGATGTACTCTTCCGCGGATGCGTGCTCTTCAACTCCTGGACCAAGGTCATGCACGCTATGACCTTGACAAGAATTTGTATGAAAGTGTCCGGAAGTGTATCTGTTGTGTTGTTCCTTTGAAGATATTGTGTAGGAGGAGGATTGTTAAATCACTTGAGAAGCATGATGACAGTATTCGTAATATATTAGTTGAGAAGCTGCCTGTGATAGATGATGAGCTTAAAGCCTACCTGTGTTTCTCTGACCTCTAAGGTCAAGGTCGTACTATCTCTGACCTCAAACGACAATGTCACTGTGATGGATTTAATTACTGCAAGGTACTTTAGTACAGAAGTGATATCTTGGTATTGATTTAATTTAGTTAAAACTGTACCCGCGTTCATGCCTAGTCATGCTAGAACTCTGCCATGTGATGCTTAATGAACTTTAGAAATACTCAACAAAGCTGAACTGCATTATAGTAATATTAGAACTGTTATTTGCTTTTGCCAATAATATATATATTAACCGGTGTGACATGAATCATTGCAAAAGCTGTAATAATGGGAGAAATGGCAATTGTAATTTATCAGATACTATACTGACATTCAATGGGCTGAATTCCGGAATCTTTGATGAGTGACTAGATGATTCATTCCAGACTTGTTGCTATTGTTTTGTATCATTGTTATGACACTTTAGGCAGGTTAAGTACTGTTTACATTGTAATAGGCTTCAAAAATGTATTGACTGCAACAATAGTATTGTTATGGGCTGTTTTTCTGTTGCACAATGTCCTTGAATGTTGTGAAGCATGATACTGTACTTAAATATTTAAGAGAAGACTATACTATGCATTAGATACACGGTACCAAACGCACAGAGCAGCACAAGTTATAAGCAAAAAGTGAACTTTTGTTAAAAAGCTTAAGTTGAATTGCCACGCTTTATAGGTAACTGAAATTAAAGGTGCAAGAAATTTGAATAAAATAGTTTGAAAAGTTGAGACTTGAGGTGGTTTTGTTTTCAATTCAAGATTTAAGTCATTATACCATTTGGGATTTTTAAGTGGGCATTTCTGTGATTGCCAAGTATCAGCCTTGTTTATGAATGTGATGAAGTTGCTTCTATCATCAGCAATGAATTGAAATGAATTAGTGTAATTCAGGAATTACACTTCATTGTGTAGACATAACTAGATAATGCATAAATGTGTATATTTAAAAGTAAAAACTGCTCATCCAAAAATTGCAAGGGAGAAAGATGCAAACTGACTGATGCTTCGTTCCGAAAAAGGCCATTTTTGGAATGATCATGATAGTCAGCTTGTCAGGAGAATTTTCTTTTGTCCTTAATTGAAATGGTATAGATTGCATGTTTTCCAACTAAGGTATCACTGTAATCCACTAGGTGGCACTCAGGTTGTAGCTATTCTGCCCTCTGGTGTTCAGGAGTATTATTAAAGAGGTGTTTGCCAACGTATGTGACATTGCGCAGTGATGACAGTACTTATACTTTAACTAATACCAAAGCTACTGATTGCCCTAATTGGCGTCTCATCTTAAGAGGCAGCTATGTAATTTGCAACAGCCAATCAGAATGTAGCTGAATACATTAGGAAATGCCCTGAGCTTGATGGCAATTCTTTTGCTAGTTTAACAGTTAGACTTATATACGTATGTGCAGACAAATTTACCGAATAGCCTATTGGCTGGCTTATGGCATTGAATGTCTACCGTGAAATTGCGTATCAATTAGTTTAAAGTTGACAGCACACACTGCTTCGGAGATATTGGCCGATCAGGAAGCACCATCATGTGTGTAGATGGTGCAATATGCTATTTAGCTGCCACTAGAGATGAGAATTGAACATTTTCAGCATACAGGCAAGGAATTCCTTAAAAATAAGAGGTAAATAACCATAAATGATGAAAGTTATCACTTGGAATAAGAATTTAAAAAATGTTGGTGTATGATATTGCCATTTTTACATGATGTTTTTGAAACTTGCCCCATCCTTGAAGGCAGTTGCACAGGGGGAGTAAAAGCTGTTCTTGACCAATTCAGTAGCCTTGTTCTTCAGCATAACTTGCTAAGTGCTGTCATGATGGCAAACACATGTGGTTTATTGATGTAAATCCTGTAGCTAGTCTTACACCAATTTATAATATATGTGGACATCTCGTTTATTTTCTCCAGGAGCAATTATGTTAATATTAACATATTGGCATTACACACGCTGAGATAATTTATTTTTCAATAAAGAAATTAACCAGAATAAAATGTAAAATTAAAACATAATATTGAGCTTACTAAAGCTTCATACAGCTGCACAGAAAGACGAAATACACCAGAGTGAGCCACGGGTAATATGGTATCGTGAGCCACCTGGTGTCTTTGGATATTTAGTGTCCTGGGTGTCTTATCGCATCAGTATTTGTCCTTTGCCTGATATATATAATCTTTACAGTACAAAACAATTAATGATTCGTCGGCTTCCTATTATGGTCTTGATGCATTAATCTGAAACAAAAAAAAATCTTATTGAAATACATTAATATATAATTTTTGTGATACTGATGAACTTACGGACTGTGCTGATGAACAACACTTTTAAATGTTTGTATATTATATAACATGTGATTACTTGAATGAGTTATTCATACAAGCCGTCGATGAGATAATCAACCTGTTTGTAATGTCGTCTTTTCCAGCTTTCGTAGAATCTGTGCGACACAATGAAGACTAGAAGCAAGCTGACTGTGATACTGGTTCCGAAAATGGCTGCTAAGGAGTAGGCTGACAGTTTTTCATCATCTCCAGATCCATTAACTGGTGCGGCTGTGGCGTTAAATGGACCCGTTGCATTCGCTGTTGTCAGTGATGTTGTCTTGAATGTTGCTGTTGTTGTGCTGTTGCTTTGAGATGTTGTTATGTTGGGTGCTGATGCCTTGTTGCTGACTGTTGGTGTTGTTGCATTTGTTGTGGCACTCCTTGACATTGTTGTTGTTTGGGGACTCCATTGCTTTGTCATCGGTTGTTGTGTTGTGCTGTTGGTCTGTGCAAATGGAATGGTTGTTGTTGTCAATTGTTGTTGCTGTTGTGCTGTTGGTATAGTGGACTGTGTTATTGATTGGTTTGTTGGTGCCGATTGTGGTGTAGGTGTTGCAACGAGGCCCTGTATTCCAGAAGTATCAGTGTTAGAGGCTTGTGGTGTTGATGACATTGCTGACACTATCGCTGACTGTGCCGTCATTTGATGTGTCACATTCTGATTGGCTGGAGGAGCAGACACACCAGTTGATTGGGTTGATGGTACTAAAACATAATTCACAGTTAATTGCTTTTGAGTTAATGTCAGCTGAGACCATTTATTTATTATATTGCATAAAAGATAAAGTGTGCTAATTTTATTTTTACTTTGATAGAGCAATACCACACATACCATTCAGGCTTTATAGTAGACAAGAGACTAAGGGATCTTTTTTTATCGCTTTCCTTTATTGGGAGGTGGCCAGTGAACTGAATGCCTCTGGGAGATGCATTGTAAAAGAACTTGACGCAAGCACGAAAAAAAAAACACCGAAAATAAAAAAGAGCTCATTTTCTGCTGGATGCTACACCAGAATGCTTTCTGCTGCTTGGTTATAACGAAGAATTTCATTGCAAAAGGACCTTATCTATCCTATCTTATCTCTTATCTTACCTCATCTTATTTTATCTTTCCTCATCTTATCTTATCTTTCCTCGTCTTATCTTATCTATCTTATCTTATCTTATCTTATCTGAGCTTCACTCAGTGCATCCCATTGGGCTCGTATTGTATTAGAAACGTAAGAACTTAGAAACGTAAGAACTTACAATTACAGACCAAGGAAAATGCTTACCTGCGCTTGGATTCATTGGATATTGACCTGTGATTGTTGTAGTTGCTAAATGACAAAAACAAATTATAATCAGTAAAGAGAAAAACATCGTTTTGACAGTTTTTGGTTACTGTTTTCTACCATCGCCAAATTGAGATAATTTTATGTGTAGTTTAGTCTTTATCTGTTAGCTGATTGCAGTTGCTTTTCATTGATGATAAGCTTGGCTAGAACAAAATAATATTGCAATATTTCAAATACGTACTGTTATTAGCGGTTGCTGTTTTGGTTGATGATATTGCCTGGGATGTAGGGGCATTAGATGCTGGAACTAAAAAAATACAGTTTATGAGTGACTTAATTGCCGTCGAAGATTCGATTTTTCAAACTCAATTGGAATTACATTGTGCCATATCTATGTATTTGTATTTGGCACATGTGTGATGAAAGTGATCACAAATAATTATATTGTGTTTATAGAAAAAATATAATAATAATAATTTATTTTAGAAAGCGTTCATACATAAAATACAGCTCTGAATCGCTTTACAGATTGTGAAGTTTTTTTTTTAAATTATAATAACAATAAAATCTATAAAATATCAATATAAAAAATTTAGGTTTAGCACTCGAACGAGGAATAATTATGACGTTGTTTTTACAGAATTCGATGTTGGTAGCTGAACATGTTTAATTGCTTGTGTTTAGTATCTAAATGGTAGCGAATATAGTGGACCCGATAGTACAGATCAATATGTAATGAGGTCTGGATATAAGTTGTTCGTTCCAGATGTTATGGGAGTCATATTCGAATTGGCAAGTCTGCTAAAAACTGCTATAATGACAGTTTCTGTAACACCTTCGTGCGTTTCTTTACTTAAAGGCAGCAAAGTAACCAGCATTTGGCGGAGAATGAAACCTTGAGCCTTTAGAAATTTGCCTCTTTGGGCCTGAGTTCGCATGGGGGGACCACTAACACAGCTGCTCTTGAATAAACTGATCCCCTTAGATGTATATATAAGCCAGTAGTTCCAGAACTATTCACTGAAAACCAGTGGGAAACATTTCAACTGGAAGCAGTCTCATCTTGCAGTGTGCCTAGGAAATTGGTTTCTGCATTTCTCCGCAGCTTTATTGCCCTTTTGCTTGCGGGTTGCAAAGTACCATACACAGTCCAGGAGTTTATCATACCCAAAGTTTTGGTATAATTCAATGCTGTTCATGTGTGTAATATGCTATTTATATGGATATTTTTTATGATTTTTTTATTATGTACATTGTGTATCATTTGTTTCATGCCCATGCTGTTATGTTTTCTGTATTGTATTTTACCAGCATTTTTCAAATATTATCCCTTTCTATGCATTGGTAACCACTCACCTTCATTTAATGTTAAAGTAAAATTAGCAGTTAAACGACCAAACAGGTTGATGAAATTAGACAAATACAATTTTGTGGTGAGAGAGAATGACAAAGATCGTTAGTACAGGGTGGTTACATTGATGACGGGGAGGGTAATTTTATTCAACCAATGTGAGATTTGTGTGGGGCAGACATCTGCATTTGTGTGGTTCATGTTGGAGAAATTTATGCAAACTTCATTCAGTAATGGAGTGCTTGAATGTTTTGTGTTCTTAACATGTCTATTTACACAACGTGGCCTTCATTGTTTTTGTAGTTGTCTTTCAATGATTTCATACTAGTTATTTGTCGATTGAAATGTAATTTTAACTTAGTGGTTTGTAATTAAAACGAAGTTGCCAAGCACTGAGAAGAAAAAGAGCTTCGGATCACCTTAAAAGGTGCTCCCGGTTGAGCCTATGTTGGATGGCTGTTTCATCCTTCGTCTCATTGCCATGGTCCCTGCCTGTCCTAATTAGCCCATCAGGTGCCGAAATACAGGACGTAATGCCCTAATCCACCCACCCACCTTAAAAGGTGCCTTGGCTTGTCACAAATACACCTTTATTGGTTTTTTGGAGGAAGTCGTCAGAAGCATGGTAACAGCCACAGTACTAAATAGCCACGCTTCCGGAACGACCATAAAAGAAACGGCCACGTGTAGTTTTTATAGCCCAAACGATCTGTCTTTTAATCTGATTCTTGCTTGAAGCTTGTTTTATTTCTGAACGCATATCACGTAAGTTTTTTTGTACTAATCTCTTTACAAAATATTGCTTGTCTGAGTCTGTTGTTGCCACTCCAGCACAGACTCCAGCAAATAAGTCAAGATTGGCCCCCAAGCTGGCCAATCAGCAGAGACCAAAACGTTATATTTGGCCAAAACGTTATGTTGCAACACAAAAACCCGTCTCCCTTGGTGGAAGGGGTTTGTATTTGCCATCAGTCTACCCATTTTTGGCTTATCCCAAATACATTATGCATCTCGGTCCATCATATGACAATAGTTGGTGTGAAATCTGATTCCAGCTTTTGTCAAGATTTCCACATAAAAGAGTAGGGAGGTTGTTTTGCTCCCTGGGTTACTTATTAGATTGGAAGATTGGGATTAGGGTTTGGCATACTGCAGAAATGGGATGCAGGGAGTCTGGAACAGAGAGTGTGAGAGAATGCCTGGGTGACATCACAAATCGGGCTTGGTGTTGTTGTGGTTTGGATGATATGATGCAAAGTGTCGTAATGTCATCATTAAGATAGGCCTTGGCGCAAAGTTTACTGGTCTTGTTAGGCCATGCAGCAGCCTTTATATATTTCCTTGGGTTGTATGTGCACACGGTTATACAGCCTTACTACCTATCTTAGTCTCTTCTATACAAGTAGAATTTTTCGGTGTACTCTCTTTTTAAAATGCCCAACTCATCTCTCTCCATCTGTCACCCAATTTATTAGATAATGAAAAACGGCCTGGCCAATGAGGTGTGGCCAATGAGGTGTGGCCAATGGGGTCTGGCCAATGAGGTCTGGCTTTCAACTGGGGCGGGGGCCTAGCTCAGAGGTATTGCTCTGGGCTTCCAACCGCTAGGTCCCTGGTTCGGATCTCGGTCGAGCCTAAGTTGGATGGCTGTTTCATCCTTCGTCTCATTGCCATGGTCTCTGCCTGTCCTAATTAGCCCAACTGGTGCAGAAATACAGGACGTAAAGCCCTAATCACCCACCCACCCACCTGGCTTTCAACTCATAAAGGGTAAAATTCCGTTGCAATGATTAGAACCACCATCAACCGTGACGGTTTTGTTCACTCCAGAAAATGGTGTGTACATGTATATACACTAATGGACTTTAAAAACGCATAGGTAAAACATGTTGTACAAACCCGAGATAATGCGTTTTTAAAGTCCATAAGTGTATATGTATATACCACGTACATGATTATTATGCAAGTTCATATGTTGAGGATATTTCAGCAATAAAGTGTAAGTGTGACATGAAATCATTTGTATGTGCTTGTTGCAGGTGTAGAAACATCTTCTGTAGATATCAATGCTCTATGACCAGGGGTTCTGCATGAAGTGAATATTTGGTCAAATTTAGGTGCGCATTACTATTATGCAGGTATGTGTAGTGAGTCAGAAATAACCAGAAAGTTTGAATGTATGATTGAATACTGTAAAATACACATCAGGAGACCAAAACAAACACAAGTTTGAAACAGTAGTGTATGTAACTCTTGTTTATGTAACATAATGTTCTCATAAGGTGTGATAAACAAATACTTTTGTTTTTATTTGTATTTATCCAAACTGCACAAAAAATGCAAATATAATGTTTCAAGACTGAACAATTGTAGGGCAAATGTCCATGAGTATAAAATACACACAAAATTGCCTTGGCTTATGAAGTTCAGTAAGGTGGGGAAATGGATATATTCCAACAATTTTTGGGCAGCCATTTATGGATCGTGATAGCAGAATTCTTATAATACATTCAAAAGGTCAATGCCACTATAACAGAGAAAAATATGGACTATAATTGATCTGAAATGTTTATATGACCTATATGGAGTGCATTATTTTACAGTCCAAGGTTTGGTCTAGGAAGGTGAAATGACCCTCCAAATTAAAAATTGCTGCAATTTTTCTTGTTCTTGCCGTTGGGTGGTTAGCCAGATAAACTTCAAAATGTGTGAATACTCCAAATTGACACGCGACACACCCATAAAAGGTCGGAAAATTATCAATGAGGGTGGGAATTGGACGTTCACGATGAGGCTGCAGAGGGTCATTTCACCTTCCTAGACCAAACCCTGGACTGTAAATACTTTAGAATTACTTAATCCCACTTTTGAATAGGAAAAGATATCACAATACTATATGAGTGGTGCAATAGTACTATTTGTTTTGAAATTTCATTGCTGTAATTTAATATTTTACTATATTTCAATTGTATGAAATAGATGTAATAATTTTTTTTTTAAATAGTTATATAGGTATTTTTCCATCTATGTCTTACTATTCGACACGCTCTGGGCTTCCAACTGCTGGGTCCCGGGTTCGATTCCCGGTCGAGCCTAAGTTGGATGGCTGTTTCATCCTTCGTCTCATTGCCATGGTCCCTGCCTGTCCTAATTAGCCCAACTGGTGCAGAATTACAGGACGTAAAGCCCTGATCACCCACCCTACTATTCGACAAGTTATTGTTCCACGAATTATCCAAAATATAGTAGAAAAGTGATGAGGTGGTGAGTTGCATAATAATTATGCGCACTATAATTTCATAATTTTTGCTTTATTTCCCATTAAACAAGAGCAAAATCTGTTATTAAATAACTTTGAGAATTATTGAAGACTAACACACTTGCATAATAATTATGCACGCGGTGTATATCATACAATTATACAATGGTTACATGTGAGACATGAAGACATGTACACCCGAAAATGTCAATGTACAATGAGGCCAATAGGGTACGGCGTACCTAGTCCTAAATTGCACTGGTGAGTGGTACAGATATATATAGACTAACTAGCAACACTAATGCAGCCGTTTCGGTCTGTGGCAGTTTATTTTATGGCCGTTTGGGAAACGTTGCCGTTTAGGACTGTGGCCGTTATGGTTTGTGGCCATTCTGACCAAACCTCCTTCCGAACACCGACCAGTAGGAAGCACCTTACCAATGGGTGTTTCATGGAACCTTTGGGTGCTAAAGAACCCTTCAACATCTCTAGTTCCTTAATTCTCAAAATAATCAGGTAAATTTAAATCCTGCTAATATGTATCACAACAAATATAAGCGGTGGATGAACAAATTGTAACAAAAAATTCTGCGACAACTTAGTTTATTTCAGGTGAGTTGCCCCACTTGGATTCAAACTTCCGAAATCGAAGCCAAGACCTTCCTAACTACCTACATCACATAACCCTAACTGTCCTATGCTTAACACCTACACCAGGAATTCAAGTATGTAAGTGGATGACAATAGTGGATTTTCACGGAAGGTTCTCTGTATTTCCACCAAGTGGCTACGACAGAATTCTATGGTGGCTGAGGAGTACACTTTGCGGTTTCGTGGGGGGACAGTTACTTTCGCACCACGACAGTCCCAACTTTCGCACCATGACAGTCTCAACTTTCGCACCACAACAGTGCCAATTTCGTGCCATGAAAGTACCAACTTTCGTGACACAAAAGTTACGACTTTTCCCCCCTCACGGCCGGTTTAAGCTACTAATCACCGTAAATATTGAATGTACAGAGATTTTATGCAGATGCACGGATGCATCTAACAAAGAGACATGCAAGTGCCCAAGTCTCCTCTCATGCGGTCTGGGAGCCTGTGTGTAGGCGCTCTTATCTCTGGACTAGAATAACAGTTAATACGTTTTCAGAAATTTGGTTTCTCATGATGCTCATGCTCTTAGTTGTTTTAATATCGTATTTCTACAGCTTTTAATTTGTGTACAATCTTGAGTTGAAAACGACGCAAAATGCAGCTAATCTAAAATCGCCTTTTGCATCGTTTTTAACACTGGCCTGTATGCAAACTAAAGACTGTAGAAATATGTTGTTCCTAGCCAATAGAGTAGAGCATCACCTATCGACAAGGTATTAAACATTATACCAGGTAAAATTAATTAACAGGCACGCAAACTTAGGCTTCCAGACTAAATGAAACATCCTCACTAACATCAAGATGCGTCACAAAGTGAAATATTATTTAGAGTGGAAAAGAAGGAGAAGAAAGAGGAGAGAGGAAGAGGAGAGGAGGATGAGAGGAGACGGATGAGAAAGGGGTAGGAGGAGGGGCAGGAGGAGGGGGACGAAGAGAAGTGGACATGATGTAGCCACTCATATAAAGTTGCATGCCTGCCGTTAATTGAATTGGCCTTCACTTTCGTGGAGCGCAAGTGTGTCATAGTGCGAAGGCATTTCATGGTGTGAAAGTTGTTTGTTTCGTGGTGTGAAAGTTGTTTTGTTTCATGGTGCGAAAGTTGTTTTGTTTCGTGGGGCAAAAGTTGTTTGATTCGTGGGGCGAAAAATGTTTGTTTCGTGGGGTGAAAGTTTTTTGTTTCGTGGGGCGAAAGTTGTCTGTTTCATAGGGCGAAAGTTGTCTGTTTCGTGGGGCAAAAGTTGGTACTTTCTTGGGGCGAAAATGGTAACTTTCGTGGGGCGAAAGTTAGGCTGTCTCCCCACGAAACCATGAAGTAAACTGCAATTCTTTTGGCTGAAAAGGTTCCCACCCTTGATTGTGATTGGCTGAAGCAAAATGCATCCCAGCAGCATTTTCAGTGCATTTAAATATATATTTGACATATTATCATTCAATTGACTTCCGCTTTTCCATGACAAAAGTATATTTATGGAATCAGTGAGTTATGATCTACTATGTCTGAAAAGCAAAAAGAGTATTAAGGAGAGATGAAAGACTTATGTCTTTCGGAATTCAGGGCTGTTCAGTGAAAATACTCTATTGCAAAGGTGCTTAGTATCTTTATTTACTTTTGCTAACACATCTCATCAATATATTATATTCATGAACTGAAATGCTGATGCTGTAAACAAAATTCAAAGCCTATAAAATAATAAATCCTTTAATATGCTACATTTTAGAGAAAGGGGAAATGTTTTCTGAAACAATAATTAGCATTTAAAATCTTTCCAAAAGGGACTTCAACTACGTACTGCAGAATCAGAAGACAGATGTTTAACCAACTCAGCTATCATTTCTCTGTATCAAGCTGAGAACATAACTATAATTATTCTGCTAAACTGATCTGGTCTCATTAATGTACAATTCTAAACATTGCATCATAATCACGAGATAATTAGTATATAGCTCAAATGATATATGTCAAAATTTAAATTCTAAACCAGCGAGGAAGAACATGGGATTTGAAATCAAGACCTCTTTCTCACAAAGAGTGTGTATGAATTCATGTATATTCAGTTGATACCAGGGTCATCTTAGGTAGGTGGTCATACTTCCAATATATCCAACCTGTCTGTATTATAGCATAATGCAAGCCATATTAATATTCTTACCTATTTTGGAAGGAGTTGTTGTAGTTACTGATGGAGGTCCAGTGGTAGTGAATTGTTCTTTTTCCAGGACAATGCTGATTGTTTCTGTACTCTGTTTCCAAATACATTTGTCTAGAGGGACACAGTGGATGAGTTGACATTTGACCTCCTTCGTTCCAAATGTCACTTCTGCTATGTTGCATTTTTCTGGAAGATAAGTTGAAATAGCTTCAGATTTATCAAATGAAAGTTTCATTAATCGACTGCTAAGTCCTTAGTCATAGTCATTTTTGCTAATTTAGAAGACCTTTAATGCTGTATTATGGGAGGATGGGGGGAAGGAGCTAGCCGCAGGATTTTCAGTGCATATCACACGGGTTCATTGTAAATTTTGCTTCGATCATAATTACCTACCTGGTAAGCAGTAGGAATAATACAGGGTGCGGCATAAAAACTTGCACCAGCAGCTACGGCTACCTCTTTTGTTATTACCTCAATTGACAGTGATCGCATGCAGCTGCAATCATACGCACAAAAGTAATAATAGTCCTTAATTATCTTTATAAATATATTTTCTTGCTTCCCCAAGAATTATAGATAATATGGATCTAAATATAGCACATGCACACTTATCACACCTTCCGGTGATCTTCACCTGGTCTTTTGCAATACAAGCATTAGATTATGTCACTGATTATACAGATGTGTTACAGACACCTTTCTTGACCTTTGCCACCAAAAAAAGGGCAAATAGATTCATTTTTAATAAGAAGGTAGAGCATTTACATCTTTGAGGCGGAAAGTGCCATTTTGGATTTTGGTAAATTTTCTGTCTTTTCTGTCTAATTAACTGGCCAATCCGCCTGAAAATCATGTGATTATTTCCAGATTAGTTATAGATTCAAAAAGTCCCTCTGGAATGCCATTATATTTCACCGTTTTAATTCCATGACCTTGCTGAAGCAAAACTGGAACCAACCTTCTTATCATCTAATACCATGATAAATATATGCTTGCATAAAAAACATTGAAGGAGGATTCTGTGCCAATATTATATTTTCTGTGGCTCCAGAGGTGTAGTAACTAGGAAATCTCTAATTTGTAACTTTTTTGCAACTATAGACACCATGCAAGCAGACAGAAATTTGACTTAAGTGATGTGTGTCACTCAGAACAAGCCCCTCAGCATGAACCCTCTCATTAATTCAGATACTGATATTGTCTGGCGTTATAAGATCAAAAATATCACAATGACCAATTGCTTATACCCCAAACTAAATGTGGCAAAACTTTAAAAGACCTCACAAGCATTTGAGTAACCTAGAGCTATCCAGAAAGAGATGTCTGGTGCAAGTTTTCAGGCCGCACCCTGTAAGTGTCAATTTATGAGGTAAAGGATAGTAAAGTTCTACGATGATTGCACCACTGACAAGTGCATTCTTTTAAATATGCAATAACTCCACAAAGCTCCTGGACTTGTAGGATGCAATTGAGGTAATGAGACCAAGGGCTCAACAAATTGGCTTCATTGTCTGTGGGTCTTTTTCTTTTATCATTTTTTTTTATTTTTTGTCCAAAGAACATATGCCAGGAAAAGTAAAAATACAATGTGAAAAAGGCAGGTTCACTGCACCCTATCAATTTGCCAGTTCTGATAAATTTCCTTGAAGACATCTCAGGCATTTATTATATGATCGATGTCCACCTTAAAGTTTATCATATATAGACATGTTGAAATGGTGAGATAGCTGGTAAGCAATGCAGTCCTACATGGCAAAATGTTCCACATGCGTTTTCCATGAGAAGGATAAATGCATGGAAAACGCACATAGCACAATTGGCCATGTGCAAGTCATCAATTAGGCTGTAATGTCACAATTTTATTTGATTTGGGTCAACGTATCCATTACAATCTTTTTCGATTACTTGTCTGTGACAGACATAGTGATGAGGTGATAAAACTAAATGGTGTATAAAAGGCAAATTCATGCACCACACAAATCTAATACAGTGTATGTCATTTATAAGTACCTCGAGTTTTCCTTCATTATCAAGTAGTGCATGGGAAATATATATATAAAACTTTCCGTACTATGATAAGTCTTACCATTTTGACAGCATTCTTGAGCACAGAGGTCTCCAAACTGTTCTTGATCCGTGGCTGCCACTTCTACTTCTTCAAGCTGAGCTACATCTACCCCTGTGACCTTCTTGGAAGCTCCAAGGTCAATTGCAGTGCTGTCTTTCATGCTAACGATTACACATTCTTCCTCCGCGGATACCGCCGAAAAAAGTAGTACCAACAGGCACAGGAAGAGCCTCATGACTGAAACAATCAAAAATATGGTGGATGTTAAGATTTTGCAATTACTACTATGGAACCTTATAGGATAAATTTTATTAACTGCTTTAATTATAATGTAAAAGATATAGTTTGAAATTTTATTGGTTGAACGCTTAGGTAGTTAATCGAATTTCAGGTGTTTTTTGATGAAAAATTGGTTTTAGGGTCTTTTGAAATTCAAGATGGTAGCAAGCGAGCAAAGGCCAGAAATTGAACCAAGGAGCATCGGGAACCGATACATTTGTACTTACGGCTTACCTGGTAACATTGATTAGGAAGGGCCAATAGATATTGTGAGGCCCACCGTTTTTGTTCATAACTATATTTGTATTTCTTTTATGAATTGCACAGTCGATGTTGGATAGCTTGTATTTTCTTATAGGCTGTATTTATATATAGAAATGTGGTGGGAGCCTACAGCGAGGCTTTCTGCTATACTCATAATAGACTTTCTTTTTGATCCCAGCATCCTCTTTGCCATTGTACACCATCTTGTAAATCTTTCAGGTTGTTGGGTATCACCTTACTGGCTTTTTTGCCCTAATGAGGTATTCTTTGCATCCTATAGTTGCTTTGTACATTGTCTGATGTCAGTTTGTTCTTTAAAGTTGTATGCTTGTTTGCTGATTTAGAATGCTGTCTGGGCTGGGTGTCTTTAGGGTATTACAGCAAAACTTGTCTTAATGAATTTTTTTTTACTCAATAATGGGATGTCTTAGATATTTGGCCTGAAATGGAATTTGTTTTGATTAGAAAAGTATCAGACAGTCTTTATAGAACTTTCGTGTGGGTATTTTTAGCCAAGATGAAGTTTTCTCTTACATAGTTCATAGTCATATTTGCCAGTAATGTCATAAGCCAGACTAATGGTGTCTTGAGAGAATTTTATAAATGGCACATTAATCTTTATCACAAGAGGCAGTGGGGGCCTAGCTCAGTGGTAGTGCACTGGGCTTCCAACCACTGGGTCCCGGATTTGATTCCCGGTCGAGCCTATGTTGGATGGCTGTTTCATCCTTTGTCTCATAGATTAAAGATTTATTCCGTTAATTTTTACTGTAAGTCTGTGGAGAATGAAAGATAAGATAGATGACTGATCTTAAACCATAAACATGTATATATTTCATCAAATTGTCAATATACACCATATTAAGCTGTCCTGGGCCTCCTCGTGGCAATGGTGGTAGCACTGTTGGTGAAGACCCTAAACCCCAGTGGCTCAACACAGATCAATGCTGACTCTATTTACGCTATTTAGGACTATCTAGCAATTCCATACCTGGTACAGACATTTATAACCTTAAAAGTTTAACATGTCAATGAACATGATTTAACTAACCTACTAACTCTTCTACATCTGTTATTAGAGTCACTGACTTAATTAAACATACAGTAAGAACTTTCATTTCAGAGTATAGGTCTACAGTTAAATTTCATAAAATATGGTCGACTCTAGACAGCTGTATAGGGACCTATTCCTGGCTATGGCTATAACTGGCTAAAGCCAGCCACTTCTGTCTACTCCTAGCTTATAGTCGGCTTACTGAAAAATTATAAACCTTGGCAAATGTAAGAAATTTCTCTAATATGTCATAAATATGTTCTACAATAGACATGCATTTTTTCAAAAAAATATAAGTATGCTTCATTCTCAACCTATACTTTTAGATCTGGCTTTGAGTAGCCAGCTATAGCCAATCATTTCTGGTTAGTGGCAGGTAGCATCGTATAGCAGAAGTGTTTACTAACTGTATATACTCTACTTCTCTGGACTTGTCTGTCAGTGCATCACTTTCAAGAGGTTGGATGCAGAAGGGAAAGTGATAGCAGCAGAGGTACAATGTCTTTGTGGCATGATTTGGATTCCAAGAAATACTTATGCAGTCTAGTCACTCAGTAATTGCCATGGTAGGTGAACTGCTGTCATGTTAGGCTGAAGCGTAATATGGTGCCACTTCTGATTGTAATAGGAAAACTTCCTTAGCCAAGTGAAATTGAGGTGAATGTGAATTTCATGAACACTTCTGGGCGTGACCTGTTTGTATCAGATAATTATATATGCAGTCTGACTGTATGGGATATATTGTTCAAAACCTGTTGCGCTCTTATATAATCTTGTTATCTTATGACATCATCTTCACATAATTGGTATAATCAGTCGCATAAATACTCAGGCAACAAACAGATGAACATGTTTTAGAATTGGTGAAAAGCTGGTCAAGTAAGCCTAAAGTTTTTAAACATGGACTTGGAAAAAATTAAAATGAGATTGTTGTTTTGGCTTCCTCTAACTTTTGACACAATTTAGATGGAGTTTATTTTTTACCAACAAATGTCTCATTTGTACAGAAGAAAACCACACGTAATTTAATTTCAGGATGTTGATTTTTAGTTCAAGCTAACCATAAAATGTGTTCTCAAAACACTGAAAGCACAGCTAAGAGATTCAGAATTTGTATTGTTTGTACGACTAAAGTTTTGGGCAAGAAAAAGGTATCCAGTTAAAAAAAATTATGATATTCAAATTGTAAAACACAACATTGTCAGATAAATAGTTCAAAATTAAACGTAGTCTAGTGATATTATTTTCAAAATGAGATATTAATATTTGGCTTCCTCTAAAATTTCGTCAAACAGAATTTTTTTTTTTCAACAAATGAAACGTTTGTACAGAAGAAAATTACCACCAAAGGTCAAGATGTTAATTTTAGTTCCCAACTGATATGTTGGATGGCTGTTTCATCCTTCGTCTCATTGCCATGGTCCCTACCTGTCCTAATTAGCCCACCAGGTGCAGAACTACAGGACGTAAAACCATAATCCACAACAGTTCCAACTGAACCATGAAATTGGTTTCCTAGAGTTTGGCAGCAGTTTTGAATGACTTTACGTCGCCTTATTTTGATAAATAGGATATTAAATAAGAATGTGTACTACCTGCGCAGATAGGTCGAGACTCCTGTAAATCCTTATAAGAAGACTGGATTCATCCCGAGGCTGAGTCATATACTGAAAACATTTGCTGTTAAATCGAGAAATCGATAATCAACAGATGGTGACTGTGTCAGCTCAGAAACTACTGTGTTTATTTACTGTGAGCAAATGACACTTTACTTTTCTCAACAAGGTCTTATGATTTAAAAAGAATATAGTTTACATACAAACCTATGGTGATAATGTGACTTTCATAACAGTCTTGTTTTTAGTACTAACAATGTGCTTGCCTCATCACATTCAAAATAATTTCTTCAGAATTTTAACTTTTAACATCCAAACTATTACAAAATATCAATATCACCAGCTGGCGACTGAAGTATCATCAAAGAAAGAGTCTAATATATTTAATGATGTACTTAAATGATATATTAATCGTATAATATACACGGCGTGTCTGATAAATATAATATCATGCTGCATTTACTGTTTAAGGATGACTCTCTAATTTATTTCATGCTTTGAGTTCCGCAAATTTAACTATGATCAGATTTTCTATGCTTTGGACTTAATCTGTTAATCATATACGGACCTCCATGAAATATTTTTCCCTAATAATTGGAAGTTCAAAGGCGCTAGAAAATATCACAGATTTTTGTGATACCGATTATTCACGTTAGTTTAAATTTTGAATAGTCAATATTTTTTTTAATTACAGTAACCAAAAATAAACAATATTTTAATTCAATAACTATTCAACTTAAATGAATTTCGTCTTAAGTAACATTTACTGGATACAAGTTAGTTTTAATTTTAAGCAGGCACTCGTATATTTATCAATTTACCCTAAGCTTTCGAGTATTGATTTTGTGAAATTAAGCCCAAACGAATGTTTACACGATGGTATCATTTGTTATGCAAATAACATAGAAATCAATTGATTGGATTAAACACTATAGTTTTGGTATATATGCTTTTATTTTGAATGTGCGTTGACTCATGCTGGTTGAAACATCGTTAGTGAAATGTCAATGTGTCATTATTGCTACAAAACCCAATTTACTACATGTGTGGCATATATTTCAATTGGTAGACTTTAATAAGGATTATAAAATGTGTGTTCATGGATTTCTAATGACGTGTGGTATAATAATAAGTAAGGTTGAGTTAGCATTTTATTGAAAAGAAAACTGAGTATTTGAGAACACAATGTAGACTGAAATGATTTGCGAATTTTTGCCCCACCTAGGGTTTTTGAAAGGCCAAATATTTGGTGTTTGTCATGATATAATAATACATGATCAGAGGTATAATTTATATAAAGTAAGATTCACATACTATATATTTAGAACACAATCTAATAAGAGTAATGTCACAGTGACAAAATGCATATGGTGAAATAGTGTTAGTGCCTCAAAAGTTAACAAACATTCTTTCAGAATCATGATTAAACAAAGATAATTAAATGATAATGCATAAAATTGCTGCTGAAGCCATTAGATAATATTTATTCTGCAGGTTTTCACATCTATGTTTTGAGAAAGTGAGAACATCAAAGTAAGAAACTAATAACTACCTACAAAGTTATCTACATTGTATCTACGGCTGCATCTTCTCGATTATAACATGGGCCTATTAAGGATCTTTACCAAAATCAAATGTATTATAATAATTGATATGTAAATTTACTTCTTTTGTGGCATCAAGGTCTCCCTGATACTGGTGTCTCAAGTAGGGATTGCACTAATGCCCACTGTCAATAAAGGAATTAAAAAGGCCTTCTCGGTTATTCCCCTTTTGTTCAACCAATCACTTTTATATTCATTGAACAGGTTGAATACGCTATTTCGTCAATAAAGTGTTAGTAATCAATCAAATAAGGACTAAATAAATAAATAATACGTTCAAATGATCAAGATTAAACAGACGTTTGACTGATTTAATAACATCTTTATCTACATATCACTGACCCTGACAAAGAAATATCATTTATGAATAATAATTTAGAAAATGGGAACAATGTTGTTCAAAACATTGCCTACAATATATCACCTAAGACATAATATATCTTTCTTTGTTATTAATGTCGAACAGACTACAAACATGTATATGCTTATATTTATTATATTCAAAATTACATATCACAAGCAATAAATTCCCAGTGTACACTACATTGTTGCAACGTTGCTAGATAGTTGCCACAAAGTCATTGCTGCAATATTGTCACACCATAAACTTTCAAAGAACACAAGGACAATATCAGTCTTACTATGCTAAAAAAAATTAGTTTTCACAGAAGAAATGACAGTATACCTTTTACGAGTATTACTGTTCAGAATGCAGATAATTTAGTTCAAGCATCTACATTGTGGAATACTTTAATTAAAGCCCGAAAGAACAAAAATTAATAAACGGTCACTTTGGTAGAATGAATCAGTCAAAGAGCAGAATATGAAGGTGGGTCTTATGGGAACCTGCTGTGGAACTTCAGCCTGTTTTCCTTTGGTTGAACCAAGGACATTAAACGTCGATGGGACAAATATCTTATGTTGCAACAATACATAGTATTGCAACATTGCAGCAACAAAATTTTTGCTGATGGGTTTGTCGCGCTGGTCTGTTACAATAATTTTACAAATTCATCATATTTGTTCATCAAATCACCTTCATTTTTATCACATTTTGTTGTTTGTGTAATGCAACATTTACGTGTGAATTGCACAGAGCAAGTGTATTTTTATCACAATTTTTGTTATCACACTAGCTGTATTGGTTATCACAGTATTACACTGTCAGTGTTGTTTATCACATTTACTTCATAAGGCCACCTGTATTGTAAACACGAATTCCAATTTTTTAACAATAATATCTTCTTTCAAAAATATGTTTACCATATCAATGGCATTGTTTATCACGCAGCAGAACACATTTGCCAAAAAAATTCTGTGACATTTTACTGAACACAATCAGCTCAAGATGCATCGTTCTTCAGTGGCTGAACCTGCTCCACAGTCTTTTTCTTCTTCACGCAAGCCAAGCAATGCATTAGACCGTAGTCGAGAACTTCGCAAACCGTTAAGATGGATGCTCCCAGTAACAAGCCAAGGAACCCGCCAATTTCCGACAACAAACTCAAGAACTCGAAAGCTTTCTGCTGGGTGACTGTCTCGAAGGAAAGCTCACTGAAGTAAATGTCCAGCATCAGGAAGTTCCGCCTGCAAGCGCAAAAGAAAAAGGTTATAGCCACTTCCATTTAGGGTTTTGGGTCGTCAATTCTGTAGAAATATGACTGGCTGTTGCGTTCTGTAACCGTTGAATTTACTCAAGCCAAGCCATTAACCAGTCATGACTTTATCTGTAGTATGACTAATTTGGAATGCATGTTCTCTGTACTACTACTACTACTACTACTACTACTACTACTACTACTACTACTACTAC